>RAHM01000011.1:5073301-6274490 GCA_003713295.1 Parotia lawesii
ATTTAATCCAGATGAGTGCATGTATCTATGCATACTCTCACATGCTCATATTTTCTATGTCTATGAGTAAAAGTATTCCCATATTTAGTTTATCCTGAGTATTAAAGTTATTCTATAAAGTTTCCAGACCCTGGTCAGTTGATCCCACCAAAACCCCAGTACCATCACTGRAATCTCATTAGAGACTATGATTTTGCTTTCATCATTCTTCACAAATTTGTCAAATAATGAAAGTCACAGTAGTTATTGAGGAGATTATTCAGAAACCCAATTATGTAATTCAGTAGTATAACTTCATTTACTCAAAACTTTTTTCTTTAATTTTAATAACTGCATCATAAAACAAAAATAGAAATGCTAATTTTAAATGCCTTAGAATTTGATTAATTAGTATACTGCTTTAAATGAAAGCTTTGAACAAAAATACAGGGGAAAAATTATTTGTATTAACAGCTCCCCATAAATTACTTTCAGCATAATTCAACTGCCTTACCACAGAAAAAGTTATAAAATGGATTCATAATTATTTTATTTCCCTAGTCATTTCAYGAAGGATCACACAAAATGAGAGGAAAATAAATACCAAATTAATGCATAAAATAGTGAATGAGACTTCTGTCATTAACTAGTTATAGTTATGTTTCAGAATTCTTACACAGTTCTCATTCCCAAATGCATTTGGAAGTACACATGAGAAAAGGTTTGTAAACTGAATGAAAGTAACTCTTTTTCAATTCTTCAGTTGGCTTTGTCTGCTTCCTTTACCCACTTTGCTTTCAACTAATCCTTAAGTGGGGAGAGTTGGTTTTGGGAGGGATGGAGCTTTTTATACTTGTGGAGTTTCAAAGACAAGGGGTGTGTATTGGGGATGAAGGACATGAGGATGAATATGGGGTGCTCGTTGGGGCACATCTCAGAGCAGAATTTGGCCCACTACATTTGACAGCTCTGGAGATTTCAATGGAAAGGTATTTGCACAGCATGGTGCAGCACAATGATTTGATCTGAGAAAAACTGCAAGCTCAACAAGGCTTTCTGACTACTGAGCCAGTTGATTATGGTGTGTAAGCAATGGGTAAAATAATAAAAAATCCACGAATCCTTGCAGTCCAATTTGCAAAGAGGCTGTTTGCAGCCTCCTGCATTTGTTTGTTTAAAGATAGAGGAATGTTCCAGATCTAAAAACTACACAGAAAAGAAAGTGCTTTAGATMATTTTTCCTTTCAGACCTTCTTTGGCTGTGTTTTGTTATAACTAGTTAAATATGTACAGTGAAATAATTGCTAATCTTCAGGTCTGTGCTTTGAAAGAAATGCTACCACAGAGTTTGCTCTGTGAATCTACTCAGCAGCCATTTATTAAGCAAAGTAACTGCAGCATTTCCAGTTCATTTACCTTTGTATGACACACTTGCAACATAGAAAACATAGAGGAAAAAAATGTAGGAGAATAAGTTACTCTCAGCAGTCTGTCAACACAATTTACCTGCTAGAAGCAGGACTGGGCAATGCCATGCAACTCAGGGTAATACACCAATAGTTTCCAGAGGAACAAAATCCCCCACACAGGTCAATTTTTCAAGAATATCATATCAGATTTGGAGCACTGATGCAAGTGGTATTAGAGGTCAGTTTATATCTATTGTCTACCAAAACTGCTGAAGTCCTGAAGTGTCTCTAAATCATTGCAAAAGAATTACCCAGAACAATAAAGAGCTGCCTATTTTGCTTGTGATGTGACATTTGTCACAATRTCCTTATTATTTAGACAGTTGTTTCACCAAAAAAAATGGGCAATAGGAAAAAATAACTGCCAACATTAGTGGTGATACTCTAGGTATCATTTTATAAAATTCCCTCCTAAATGTACTCAGTACTATGAAAGCAAACTTTTAAATGGCAAAGCCTATTCTGAATGGGGGAAAAATAAAAAAAAAAAAATCTTTTTTTTTAGTTAGAGAAGGAAAATGTAAGTATATCACTGGGCTTCATCAATATTTTCATTCACTCTCTTTCAAAAGCGAGTGGAGTTGTATAAGGCTTTACACTGTAGCTTTTAAAAAAAGAGTTGACTAAAGTTTTTTCAAACTTTAACCCTGGTGTTCAAGCTATTCTTTGTCTGAACTAAGAAAGTCGTCCTTACTTTTCACTACCTTCGCTTTACATCTTCAGTATAATTATAGAACCTGTGAGTTACTTAAAATACACTAGTCGTAAACCATCGCCCAACTCACAGTTGTTGCTGAGATGGTATTGTAATATTTGCACTGTCAGAATTCAAGTATGATAATTAATATTTTCATTTATATAAAAGCAGAGCGAATCTTTTAATAGCATCCTGAGTGTGACTTGAACAGCTCACTTAGGTTCACCAGAAGGTAAAATGTAAAACATAGCTTTATTTTCATTCCTCTCTTACTGAGGTGACCTGTAAAAAACCAATAGTTCATTTTAAAAAACAAATAAAAAACCTGAACTCCCTCTCTCTCCCTCCCCCATATTTTGCATTTCTTGTACTTCCACCCTTCTTTAAAGTATTAAAATCTTCCAGCAGATATGCCCCCCCCCCTTCCCATTCACCAGCAGTGGAGGAATGCTGACACAGGAGCATGATCAGACGTGTTAGGGAGGTTGCTCCTGTTCCAGCGTGCACAAACAATTTGTTCTAAATCAGCTTTACAGATATCACGCGTCAAAATTCCTCTCCCCGAGAAAACCTTTTAGTTTGAAGCATATCCAAATAGTTGTAATATGATTATTCCACTCAGTGTTTATCTCTAGGTCTCCAGCTGGAGGACCAGGCCCGCAGTGGTCACAGCCAACATTAGGCTGCAGACAGCTGATGGAGCATCCTCTGTGCCTGCTGCCTGATGAGCATTTCCCCCCTCTTTTCAAGGAAAAGCAAAGTGTGATATAAATATTTGGGTGCGTTAGACAATGCCTCTTACTTAGGCTGATGTAAATACTCACAGGCCAGAACTGCCCAGAGATTACATGTAAAGGTAAAATCATTTTAATTTTAAATTAAATCTTGATTTTATCCGTTTCAAGAGGGATAAACAGTTCATTATATTTGCTAACCTATACAGCTGCACAGAAATTTTCTATTAGCTTCTCAGGGAACAGGTTGTCCTTATCCAAGAGATCATCTTTGTGACAACTTAGCAGAGACAGGATTAATAGATTAAATAAACGTCTTTGAATTTTATGAAAGCTGTCAATAACTTGTCTTCCAACCGCTGTTTAATAGAGTTAAATAAAAAATACCACAGTTATTATGAGAATTGAGTTAATTCTAAGGTGTTTTCATTTCTTGTTAAAGCCCAGAAGCTGCTTTGTCTTACGTGCTATTAAAGAGACTTTTGAAAGGCAGGAGAGGAGAAAGCTCAGTCTCCACAAGGCAGTGTGTCAGGCAAGTACAGTGGGTTGGTATTAAACCATCTCAAGAATAACATTTCCTGTGCACTTCCTCAGACCTAAGGCTTAACTGGCAAGCAAACTAAGAGAACTCATCTCTTGTAGGCAGCTCAAGTTGAGCAGAAACACCGTTATTCCATTGATAATTATAACAATAACCACATTCAGACAATGTGAGGAAGACCAAAACAACGGGCTGCAAACTTACCTCACCTTACCTTTTACACACTGAAATAATTAATTGTTCTAAAACTATTTGTTGATCTTCACAACTTGCACTCATCAAGAAGTTTTATAAGCTACACTAATAATTCAAAGTACAGAGTGTACCATTTTTTTAATCTTAACTGGACTCAGGAAAGCGTTACATCCCTGAGTTCCACAACAGTTCACAACCGCGTTGCTTGTGTACTAACAGAGACCCCAAATCTTCCAGGTTTGTTCAGGTTTTTTTGTTGTTTGTTTGTTTAGGGGTGTGGTTTTTTGTCCAGGTAGACCACTGGCACTGAATTTTATTACAAGTCTACACAAGTTTAGTCTGTGGCACAACTCCATAGAAAACCAACTTTCAAAACAGGTTATGATCATCTGAAATAAAGAGATCTACAGAGTAATCTATATTAGTGGCCAAAAAAAAGAGCAAACTGCTGGATCAAATAGTAGCATTGTCTTTTTTACTGCGTAGCTCATTTTCCTTTAATTTGCTGATTTGGTTAAAATTGCTAGGCAATATATTTTATTGTAGCACATTTCCTCATGCAGACAGCCTGAAAGCAATGTGGTGCCAGATACATGCATTGACCTCCTTCCCACAAACTTCTCCTCCCCCAGAAAATTCAGCTCTTTGCAGAAGCCAATGCAATCAAAAATTGACATCTGTGCTTCTCACCCCTTGTCCTAGCACAATTAGAAAAGAAATTAATTGAAAACTGTTTATTATACATGAGCAATGAATAGCAAAAGCTGTTCTCCATCTAGCTCGTTTCATATTGAAGAATAGCACAGAAGAACTGAGAGGAGTCACTCAACTATTCTTATTTAGTGTACATTACAAAAACATACAGTGGAACTATTTTCCCCTGCCTATGATTGGAAGCAATGATGAAAGATGAGAGGAATACCCTGTAAGACTCCTAAGCAATCAATTTCAATTCCTTGCAGGATAAGTATCAGTGCTCTTGTCTATATCCGAGAAGTATGTATGGAAAGTATTACAAGCCGTGTATACTTTTGTTTTTATTTGTTTCCAACTTCAGAGCTTTACTAGTGCTTCACTTCTGGAATTTAACCTCAGAGCTCCTTAGAAGAAAGAATTTGCATTTCCCTTTTAGGTCTCATGTTTCTGTCCCAACTGGGAGACCCAACAGATGCAGAATTTTTCTTTTTAATGCATTCTCTAATGACTCATTTTTAAAGTGACTGAAACACTATCTCTAATTATAGCCGCAATATGTTCCTCAGCGAATTTCACATCCTGTCTAAGAATCACATTATGTTCTTCCAATAATTATAGCCTTTCTTCCATCCTTTTTGCTTTTATTTCAAGCCAGTCAAAACTTAAATTCAGTCTTTAACTTCATTACCTAAAGCTTCTCCTCCATACTACATTCTTTGAATGTTCAGAACTAGTTGCTGTTCAAGACCACCTTATAAACATTTCGTCATATCAATTCTTTCCCTGCTGGAAACACATTGTACTTCAGTCTGAACTTTCAAAGTTAAAACTTGATTCTGAAGGCTGTCCTTGCCAGGAATCTAATTTACATGCAACTCCATAAAAGGATGAAATAAATAGGTATGAACAAATTCGTTGTATTCATTTGTCATAAATATCCTTTTCTCTCATAGAGAGAAAAGAAAGATGACTGAGTCAAGACAGATCACTGACAATAATTTAAGGTCCTATAATAAATAAGTTGGTTTTATTAACAGCGGTAATTGTTCACACAGTGCATTCCTTTGCTTGGTCCCTCACACACRAATACACACACACTTCTCAGTGTTGGAGAGACAGCTGGGAGGCTGACCCCAGCTATTTATTCAGAAGTGGAACATCACAGGGATGCACCACTGATTTTTAAGACAGAAAGTCCTTCAAGGATTTTTTTTTTTTTTTCCTTCAAGATCTCTGTAACTAATCCTGTTGATTTTGTCTGCATATAACAGCCACTGTGCTCTTGGATGTGGCCTGAATTACACACCTGCCTTTGACACCAGTATGTGCCAATGGTCTTGCACATTTTCAGCTGACTGTGTCTTAAGTTTAACAATTCTTGTGGATCCAATAAGGCCACTATTCTCCAGAGCTGATGGATTCTTGGGAGCCTCTCACATGTTCTCTCTTGGCACATAACTCCCTTCTCTTTGGCCTTGTTTCCCAACGTTTCTCTTTTCAGGTATGTAGGTATCAATAAAAGATATTGAAATGAACTGTCACAGAGGGTACTTTCACATTTTTTTCTTAAGAGGATCTCAAAACTCTGAGCTTACTACATCCTGTTTTGATATATTTCTTCACTGTGGTGCCAGTGCATCTAAAGACTCATTTAAAATGAACAGGCATTGATATAGTGAGAATATTGAAGTGGGCATATTTARTTTGCAGATGATATATTGATTCTCTCTAAAGCATTATGTACTTTCCAGTACACTTCAAAGAACAAGAATTTTATCCTTAATTTTTCTCCAATTTCTTATTTCCTATTCTTTTCCCCTTTAGGTAAGGGAGTAGAATAGATGCAGAAAGCCCCAATAATTACATTGGTGGAACATCTCCACTTCCTAWCTGCAAGGAAGAGAGTCAAGAGAAGCATCTTGGGGGTTGGACAAGATAACCTGAAAGGTCCCTTTCAAACCAAACATAGATCTATGATTCTATGATCTTCATTCATTGCACACTTAAGTATCCATGCTGTACCTAAGATTACTAAATACTGTTGGAATTCAGCAGTCTGTACCTCAAAATGCCAATATCAATCTCAGATATCCTAAGATTCCTCCAGTAATAATTTCTCAATTTTTTTTTCGTTTTAGTTCAGATGCTTTCAGGGAACACAAATTCCTGAACTTTTGAAGTCAGCTATACACATTTTAATACTGCTTCTCCAGGGCAAGAACAATAAAGTGGTGACTAGATTTCAACCTAGGCTCAACTAATTCAGCCACAAAATAAATACATCCTTCTTGTAAGTATTAAAAAAGACCAACTAGTCTCAGATATATGAATTTGTTCCTGTGTTAGGTGATTGAGCTGCTGATCTTTAAGTCCCTTGATAGCTATTTAGCCAGAATATCTATCTTTGCTTGCCCTTATGATAACATGTCAGATGCAAGGTTTTTGAAGGATGTCATGCCAGTTTAGTGCAACCATAATGCATCCTCTTGCYGGACATCCTCTAATGAGAGCTAATTATAAGCTGTCCAATAAATGCAAAAAATTATTCTTGAGCTGTAAAGTCAAATTAAAAATAAGAATGGAATCCGTTAAGAGAGCTAACAGTTGAACTCATCTAGTCCATCAGAGGAAAACTTCACAAGGACGGCATGAAAATATTTCTGTCTGTCAATGCCAACATGAAAACACTTTCATTGACAAAGGAAGCATGGAGTGCCGAGGTCTCGTGACAGCTGCCATCCACCATTAGCAGCAGAAAGGGAGGTAAAAGGGAAGAGGTTCTTGAAAAGACAAGTTAGAATGGTAAAATGAAACTTAAGTTGCAGAAGTGAAGGCGTGTTGAATGTGCATCACAGATCTTCTGATTGCAGTCACCAAACAGGCCCAYGGAGAACCTGTCTGGGCACATCCATGCTTATTAAAAGTTGCCATCCCAAAGCTGTGACATTCTGTAAGGGATGTACTAGGAATCTCTTCCCAAAAATCTGATTTTTTTCTTTGTTTCAAATTCAGAATAAAGTCTGGCTGTCTGAATAACAGGGATTCAGGCCTCGRATCTCTCTCCTACTCTAACAGTATATTCCACCCCATAGTTCATATTAGGAAAACAGTAATGAAGAAAATACCCATTTTCAGTATTAATTTCTAAAGAAAAATTTCAGAAAAGGCTGCGGGTTTTATTACATGTAGAATTTAAAGATAATTGTTTCCGCTTACAGATGGGATTTAAATGTTAACAGGTGTGCATAGCCAGTTCAGATTGTGTGCATTTTCTCTAAGAACCTATATAATTGTTCTCACTTTTTGTTTAGTATTATTAAAGAAGACTGGATGGCTTGGGTAATGGCAATAAATACCAACTGCAGGTCGCAACATCAGATGGTAGTAAAAATGATACATAAATGGGAATAGAGATACATGAGCATCTGCGAGAAATTATTCTGACTTAAATATGCACAATAAAATTGTGTCTGGTTAAGTTCCAGGCTGGCAGGATGGAAAAGATATTAACAGCCAGGAGACTTGCCACACTTTCAAACCTTTGCACTCCCTAATGCTGGAAGGGCAAATGGAAACTCTGCAACAGATACAGGACTAGAATTTCTCAGTGGGTCTTTTCACTATCCAGAGTAGATGAAAATGTCTTTACTGCAGAGCCTGTGACTAGCAGAACATACAGGTTTAAAGTATCTGTGCATATATATATGTACACAGAATATATTTAAAATAAAATCTACAGTTCTTTATAGCAATCATTAGCACATACATAATGAGAGATGCAGTGCTGACAACGTAAAAAAGGCTTTTAAAATCCTCTTTTGCCATTCATGCAAATAATTAGGTTTCCTCTTTGATCTATTTTTGTTTTTCCCTTTTCTTTACAGAATGAACGATTCAGATTCAAAATAGGGCACAAAAATTACGTGTTGTTCACTGGAACAGAGATTTGCATTATATAAATACCTTGAGTAAGCTTGAAAACAGAAGCACTGAAGCCGAATAGGAATGATCTTTGACTGGCTATAAATTATTATCTCCACAAGACTAAAGGAAACAAGTTCTCAAATAAGTAAACCAGGAGGGGAAGAAGTGACATAATAGAAATGAAGAGATGTGACTGCAGTCTCTTGCAGCTATTATGAAGGAACAATGGACATGAGTTTTAAAACCATATAAAAAATACATTTTTACTACAGTAATAAAAGCATTCGAATTAAAGTGGCAATCCTGTCTAATTAATTCCATCTGGATCAGACATTTCTAAATTAGCCACTCAATGCTTTCATTCCAACTCACCAATTCTTGAAGAACTACAAGCAGCAGAAGCAAAGCAGCTAAGCACAATCACCTGGAGAAAGAAATTACTTTAGAGCACGCCATACTACACAAAAAGAAAAAAATAAACACTTTTGTCTAGTCACATATATAATTCTTAACCCTTTTGGGTCATTGAATAAGGGCCTGTTGAGAGAAATATTGTCTTTTATATTTCATTTTGTTTTTCTAAAACTCATAATCCCCAAATTCTTACCAGGTTCATTCTGCAGTCTGGTGCCTTCTCTGTTATGTTATCTTCTCTGTTATCCTGCTGTGTGTTGATCCTGTCTGGTTGCCAGGTGCCCCCCAAAGCCACTCTGTCACTCCCCTCCTCAGCTGGACAGAGGAGAGAAAATATAACAAAAGGCTCATGGACTGAGCAGGGCAGCGAGAGATCCTTCACCACTTCCTGCCACGGGCAAAGCAGATTTGAAATGAGGAAATTAGTTTAATTTATTACACATCAAAATCAGAGCAGGCTACTGAGAAATTAAACCAAATTTTAGAACACCTTCCCCCCTACCCCTCTCTTTTTCCTAGGCTCAACTTCACTCCTGATTTTTTCACCCCCACAATGGTGCAGGGGGACAGGGAAAGGGAACTGAAGTCTGTTCATCACACCTTGTCTTTGCTGCTCCTTTCTCCTCAGGAGGAGGACTCCTCACTCTGTCCCCTGCTCCAGTGTGGGCTCCCTCCCAGGGGAGACAGTCCTCCATGAACTTCTATTGCTACTCCAGCGTRGGTCCCCCATGGAGTCACAAGTCCTGCCAGAAACCTGCTCCAGCATGGGCTCCTCTCTCCACAAGTCTGCAGGATCCCTGCCAGAAGTCTGTGTTTCAGGACAAGTCCTGCAAAGCACTTTTGCTGCACACGGATTTTTACGGTACACCCTTTGGAATTAAAGCATCCATTAAATGCCCAACAACTTTTAACGTATGGCCATTAAAACATCCATCAGGAAAGAAAAAAGGCCTTGGATGTTACTTGGTACTCCAGAAATATTAGTAATTAAAGCTATGAAATAAATAGAGCCTGAGGACAGTAATACTAATGTGAAGTACTGGGGAGGAGAATAAGTAAGAAACATCAACTAAGGCAGAAATTATAAATAAGTTTTTATAATAATTTGTCTCTAGCATTTTCTCCAAAGACTCAAATAACAATCCATAGCTGCATATCACATCTCCTCTCCCTCGCAGGGATCTCATTGCCATTATCAGTGGGGTTTTTTGCATGTATGTGCACACACCAGAGGATGCATGAAAGGGCACAAAAGATACTGTAGTGACAAAAATAGTGTAACTTGTGAAATAAAAATCAGATTCTTTCGGAGGTCCTAGGTTATTTTCATTTCCTTTTGTAAATGTCTACAAAAAACCACTAAAATGTGATATGAATAATGACAGGGAAGAAGCACGTTCAAGTTGATTATGACAGACAAAATATCCAGGATAACGGATATGGCTTTGCCTGCTAACTACCCACTATGGACATGATTGCAAGTTAGAAAATACCTTATTTCATGTACACACCCTAGATGATATTGGAGGTACTCTGTGCACAGGAGATTTTTGCAGAAAAGCTAACTTTTTCAATGGGTAGTTGATTTAAACATGAAAACAATCTTATTGTATAGGAACAAACTGGAAAAAAAAAGGGTGGAAGATGAAAAATCCCATGTTCCAAAATGATGCAACAGCAGGAGCTCAGCAGGGAAATTGCAGTACTCAAGTCTCTTCATACCAGCCAATTTGACAGAATTGCAGAAGACATAGAGATGCTATCAAGCACTAATTGTGCCATTAAAAAAAGACTGGAAAATATTGAGAATTAGTCAGAAGGAGCTCAGATTGAGATGGCAATGTTGAAAGAGGAAAGCAAGACACTTAAGAACAGAAGACAAACAAGGCAGAAAATGGAATAACCTATCAAAATGATTACTCAATAATGGCAATTATACTTTCAGTGAGATGAGACTATGCCACTAAATCAGGAGCAGAGCAGCAGCTAATAAATTCTAAACTGCATGCTGTCCAAGGAGCTGCATTATTTGATACATTTCTCCACAATGACAATTAGAGTTATTGTAGCTTACAGCATAATTGAAAAAAATCCAAGATCCCAAGCTTACACGTGATCAGGTCACAAACCAAAATTTCGGTACACRGAACCTGCACATGCTGGATGCCCTAAGGCCAGACCTTCGGGTGGTCTGAGGGATGAAGTGTAAGTTACAGCAATAGAAGGTGTTGATTATAGGAGAGAGGCCATCCAGAAAGGATCTATTGCACCAGAGGGGGATTTTCACGGAAACCACAGATGTCTATGCTCATCAAAAACAAACAGTCTAATAGCTTTCATAACTGCTTTCATAACTATGAACACCACCCACTAGAAATCACACTCCACAAGCTTTCCAAGAACCCAGAGAAAATTCTCTGAATACTTTTTAGTAGTTCTCTCACTGTTGCGCAGCAGATTTACTCAATCATAGCCTTGTTCCCTGTTCCTGCCCCACCACACTCCTTAAAGTGAAAAATCTCTGCATTATGATTCGTGATGATCARGAATTAGAAAATGTCTACATTTTAATCACAGCTCCTATAGTTTCCTGTCTCATTTTAAGTTATTTATAACTTCCTGTCTTCTGAAAGGTTTTGTGGTAAGCAATGAATCAGAGGGAAGTTGAAGAGCAAAACCTACACATAGTTGCATCTGAATCACAAAGGTTATCCACCTGTCTGTTTTTGATTGCAAGTACAATTGCAATTCAGTTTCTCTGCTGCTCAATGACCAAGTTACATGAATGGACCCATATTATTTTTAGGTATTTATATTGTTAGGTGACTTATGGAAAGAGGACAGGTGATTATGTTGCAGCTAATGATTGACAATAACAAAAATGTGTTATTATAAGTAATATTAATGCTACTTTGAATGTATTGGCTTTGTATCTGCATGCAAATCAAACTTACTGCAAATAAAGGCAACCCCACTCGCTTTTATGCATTTTTTTAGAAACACCATACAGCGCTATCCAACAATGATTTGAATCCACCATTGGAAAGCTCTTGGTAAACAAAGGAAAATTACAAGTTCTATAAAATCCATGCTGATGTCCTATTTATACTTGATTCCCTCATGTCTTTACTTTTAGACCTGAAACATCAAAGATCTATTCACCTAATCTGATGTTTAAAAATGCTCGCTTATATGAGATCAGCTTTCTAACCAGAATTATTTTTTCTCGTATGTCACACGGTGTGGAAAACAAAAAATAAATCCTTTAGTTAACACCAAGCTGTTAAAAATCAAAGAACAATGCTTTAAAAGTATTGTGAAGAAACCTTTGCATCCTTAATGCATTTTGAAGTCTTCCGACTTGGCTTTATAAACCCAAGAGTAACAATGCTGTAATTCACAGAAACTGTGATCCTAGAATATCTCCTTTATTATTTCCCTAAAGTTTGTCTAAACACCATTCAAATAAGTTACTTCACAAAAGTGACTATCTTAAACTAGGCACTTGAAACCAGAAGAAATTGGGTCTTTGTTCTCCCCTCAGACTCCTCCTTTAATTATTTGTACCAAAAGTGAGGACTGACACTGGCAATCACTGGCAATTTCCTTTCTCTTAGCCAAACCAACAACAAAAATAACCCTACAAAATCAACCAGCCAACCAAATGTGAATCCTCATCCCACTACATAGTCAAATGTGATAACTAGACACCTATTTCTTAGAATTTGGAAGGGGTTAGACTGTAGATTCATAACAAATCACATGGAATTAACTCACAAAATATTTATTTTGAGTCTATGTAACTCACGTCATAGGGTCACATCACTTGAGCTTGTTATGCCACTGTTTAGCCCAGAAAGGAGAGGATAATTTAATGTCCAATTCTTATTACATTAAAGCATTTTTTTTTAATGTGTTTGTTATTTGTTAAACTCCACAATGTACCCTGAGAAATAGAAGTATTTTCCCCATTTAAGAAATGAAGGATGTAGAGTGTAATCTTTTTTCCCTGTATTGAATGCACAACTCTGCACTGGCCTGATGGAAATCAGTAATGAGTGAGAGTTTACCTGACTGACAAAGGTCCATCTGCATTTTAATGTTTTGATATCTGGGAACAGTAGCAGTGCTGGTGAAAACCCCAGATTTCTGGTTTTTAAACAGTCCCTTTATAYCATTCTATTTAAAACAGTTCTTCCTCTTGTTGGACTAAACAATTGCCAGTGTAGCTCATCTTCCCTACAGATGTCCAACTTTCATCAGAGCATATATTAGTCCCTTCTAGCAGAATTTTTTCTCTCTGGCTGCACTTGAATAGACTCCAGTAGGGCAAATTTAATACTCACCCTCATCAAACTTGAAAAGAACCCCAAAAACCCAGAACAGGGTGTCCAGATATCCACCTACAGCAACTATATTTCCAAACTGGTTTATTTGTCTTCTATGGAATGTGTATTGTACTGCAAGACTGACTTTGATTAAAAACCTGTATATTCTGTCTAGCAGCATCACATTTGGCATCTGCAAGGAATAATCACCCTGGATTTCCTTTTTTTAGTGAAAATACCTGACCTTCAATAACCCACAGTGTTTTAAAGTTTTCAATCAAAGCTATGGAGGAGCAGCTATGGTCTCCTCCTTTCTCCTTCTCCCATGGTATTTACAGTGGTTGCTGTTGTGACAGTCCTGCTGGACAATTAGTTGTTCTTCTCATAGGAAATCCCCAGGGCAATGCCAGATTACGCTGCCGTTACCCTGATACCAGATTATCAGCTTCAAACCTCTTTCCAGTTCCTTGTCCTTAACAGACCAGTTTCTTTCCTGTTCATACCATGTGGCACAAGTAATTTCTGCTTTTCTTTTAGGAAACATGCAACTGATGAAGCTGGCAGACTGAAAAAAAAAGAAAAGAAGCTAAGTCTGACTCCAAATACTGCTGACCCCTTTGCCTCTCTCTGATCAAGTGAAAAAATATGAGTATTACAGTAAGTACACTATTCTATCTTGGAACAGAGATATTAAAGCACTTGTTTTATAGTTCTAATCTCATTTCTTTTTAATTTCATGTAGAAATCAYAGACTCATTTGACCAAAACTCGAGCAAGATGAAAACACTTCAGCTATGTTAGTAACCTTCTCTTGTACTGGAAAAATCCTTTAGCAACCACGTTTAGATGGATGAAAGAACCACACACTTCAGCAGTGTATGAACAACGATATTTCCTCCAGTTCTACTTCTTGACCTGTTTTAATAGATGCTGCTTTAATAGGAAACTCTGTATGGGGATAGACATAATTTTATTAACAAAAAACCTATAGATAAATAGAACTTAATTTTGCTTTTAAGGAAAGAATATTAAGGTTGCAGTTTAACATGAACCTGAAATTATGAAGTTACAAACTTTTGCACGTTAAAACTCCTTCAAATGATCAAATACTCAGAGAGGCTTACAGAATTAGACATCTAAAGGATGTGTAAAGAMTATGGACTTGGCCAGACTCAGGTCRTTGCAGTGTTGCATAGCAACACCATCTAACTAAAATGAGGGAGCTCATCAGAACTTTGTTTAAGCAAAYAATACTTCTGATTTTACAGGCAAAGTGCTCCACATGCAGTGAAACCAGGGTCCCAAGCTGCAGAAGAAATACACTGAAAAAATAAAACATATTCCGGGCTCACCCCACGGAAAGGTACATGCATAGATCTCCATCTACCTCAGTGCTTACTGAATGGGAAAGAATGAAAATCAATAGCAAGAGAAATGGCATTTTCAGGTTTCAAAGTGCTGCAAGTAATGCAGAAGAAAAAATTATCGAAAGTAAAGCAACCAGCAGTGTTCTTCCCACAGAGAAGTTACTTTTGTTTAGCATTTGCATTGGTGATTTATGTTGATGTGGCTATGGCTCAGAGTAGTGGACTAATCTGGAATACTGATGAAAACTATCCACTAATAACAAGAGTTGATGTATTATCATAATCACCCTGTCTGCAAGAGCCCTAATAGATAATTATGAATATTTGAGTGAGWTAAGTATTTTAACAAGTAGTAATGACCTCATAATTCAGTGCTGGAGAAAAGCCACCAATTCCTTTAATTAGTGTTTTTCTCGCAACGTGCCTGTTAAATTCAGGGAACAATGGGGAAACTTACAAAGCTTCTAGGTTCTGGTGTATTGCATTTGCAACCATGACTTTGTCACTTTTGATGAATGGAAACATTATCGACAGCTTATACTCCAGGTTTCTGTTTTTCTCTTACAAGTTGCTCAGTACTTTTACTCTCAGTATCACTTGAGCAGTTACAGTTTGATGAAAGACTATTTTAAAAGTATTTAATAGAAGTATTTAAATGCAATACACAAATTTCACAAAGAAATGAAGCAATTCATCACTCTAAGACAGATGTACGCTTCATTTTAAGTGGATCTAGAAGATGTGCTTTGTTTTTACTACTAGGTTATTTGATTTTTCATTAGCTTTATGTGCGCTAACATGTAGTTCTCCCAAAAAAAATTAAAAAAAAAAAAACACAACAAAAAAACACACACTGAAGTTCTTTTCTTCTTTTCTGGTTTTTTTTTTTCCCTATTATAATGTTATAAACACTAGTGAATGCTGTAGAAGGGAGCTGGGGAAAAAAATCCATCACATGAACAAAACACATTCKGAGCCAAATTCAGTGTCAAGACATTGAAGAGCTTTGTAGTACAGAGGGTGAGATGACTTTAAACGGTGCAAACAATTTTTGGATTATCTCTTACAATGTTGGCCTTGAACATGTTCCCTTTTTATTTGTTTGCCACTTAAGTGTAGGACATCTCTGAGAAATAATGCTTGGGTTCTAAGTCCAAAATGAGCAGTGCTCGTGGTTAGGCTACAGACCAACTTCAGGCAATAACTATCCACCTCTGTTCAAACTGATACAAAAAAAGAGAACTTGAGTTTTAGRGATCAATTCCTTTTTCATATAATATACATCTATAGCCTAATGGTATCTTCATAATGTTCCAGTGTTTCTGACATTGGTTCAAACTCCTGTCTCCAAACACGCTTTCAAGTATTTCATCTGTCTTTCTCGTCATTTATTGTTCTTTTGGTCCTCTGAACATCAAGGAAGAAAAACTTCATTTTTGGATGGATGGGCAATATATTGCCATAACACAGTTTAAAAAATTATCCTTTTACTAGAAATCATATGCCATCCTCAGATTTTCTGTAGAACCCTTGCTCAGTCACAGCTCCTGTTGAATAAGTGAACAATTACGGACCTCAGCACTGGCTCCCCACAGCTCTGATTCCACTATTGCTGGAATAATCAAGGCTCRGCTTTCTTATTTTCCCCTTACCTGTGACTTCCAAAAGCTGTGAGACCCAGGCTGCAAGGAGTGTGGAATGCCAAAAGCAGACAAGTGCTCCCACGCAGCGTGCGTTCACAGAGAGGTACCCTGTTATGCAAACACACTATTTTTAGCCAGGAATTGGTTTCCTCAGTGTGGTGTAAGTAAATTGGGAATATATTTAAAGTTACCAAAATAAGGCTCTCCCTACTTGTACTGATCTACATTCTGAAAAAGAATAATTGTGTTCAAAACCGTTAATAATAGTATTTAAAATCATAAATAAAAAGAGGAATGAAATCCCTGTGTGGGAATTCTATTCTACTCAATTCTATTGACATATGCACTGTTGTACTGGAATGGGAAAAAATTATATCATCCTTAGGTAGCATTGTAACATATTCTAGGGGAAAAAGATGAAATGTGAGTGTATCAGTTTGACTGTGCTAGTGGAATTACTGTGGATGTAGTTCAGGATCAAAGGAATTAAGGTAATATAAGCAAATAAAACAAACCCTTCACTAAGTAAGAGATTCAAAGGTTTATTGTTAGCCAAGATAAAAGTTTCTCTCTGTAGAAATGCAGTTTTGTTTTCTTTCTTAATTTTTTTCTTAATTTTAGCCCAGGCAAGGAGATCATGCCTTTCAAAAGTAATGGAAAAAACACAGAAAAATCTTAAAGGAAAGACTGCCTTTCGAAAAAAATATAACAGTACTTCAGCTGAAAGCTGTTTTTCTGACCTTACTAATAATTTGCCTAAATGTTTACACATGCAACAATAAATATGCTTTAGATAGAAGAAGCATATGGTACTGGTAAAATGATGGTCTTGTAGCAATACCAATTAACTGAGGTTACCACCATAAAGCTAATCATATATTTCAGTAACAGGCCATCCCTGGTTTTTGAGCTGAAGAACTTGAAYTTCAGAACGGTATTCATCAGGAGAGAGATATCTAGCAAGCCTGCAGGAAAGCTGCTTAAGTAGTCTTTCCTCCTTTTCCTTWTGGCAATATTACTCCCATGCAGCACTTGCAAGCTGGATTTTTGCATCTAAACCGRTATATATTTATGTCCAGGACACAATTTATGTGTGGAAGGTGTTTAAGGCCAATAGGACAGCATATAATTAAAAGAATATGGCAGACAACATCTTAGCATGAATGTGCAAGCAACTGTAGCAGGACAAGAGCATTCATACTTAATGTAGTAAGAGTGTCATACCAACACTAAACCACCTGTGCAAGAGTTTCGTGTATTCAAGATGTGTTAAGTAGAAGATACTAAAGGATAGCAGCTCTTCAGATTCATTCGAGGCTTGTCTTTATATACTGAAATATTTCAATTATTAAAAAAATCCATCATATGAACAAAACACATTCAAAGCCAAATTCAGTGTCAGGACGCTGAAGGACTTTGTGTAGAGGGTGGGATGATTTTAAAAATAAATAAACAGAACAAAGCCACCAATGTTTCTGATTTCTGACAGAGCCTCAAACTTCACAAAGCAGCCAAATCAGTTGTGTGAGATAACTAATGCAGCCRTCACTGCTTTAAGACTTATGTTGGCCCTACCATAAACTTTCTGTTTTTCAAGTGTTTGTATACTATGGGTACTATAATATTACTTCTCAGAGTCAGATTTTTCAGTTCAATAAATAATAGGAGTAACCTTCTGTGAATTTCATGCTGATGGCTGCAAAATAAAACTTTTTCTCTTTTTTTGATGCCTTAATTCAGAGTGAGAAACCTCAAGCCTACATTTTCTTCAAAAGGTTTATGAGCATAGTTCACAAACTCTGAGGAAAAAATGTCACAAACCTTTTTTCTTTGCAATTACTCTTTGTATTATACAGAATTAGCATACTACAGTATAAAAATAAAACATGTAGCGAGTCCCTCATTCACTCTTTGTGGGGAATTTCAAATACGCCTTATTGCTTTTGTGATTTACAAATGAAATACAGCCAAGTCCCTCGTGGTGCACATTATTTGTCACTCATGGTGACAAATAGGTTTGGTCTGTCATCACCCAGTGTAGTGACAAATGGGTTCCTAAAAATCTTTGAGACAACTGAAGTGCCAGAGAGCAGTGCTGAAATTTTTGCAGTCACAAGAAATCCATATGCTTGCTCCTGCTGAAGGCAGCTCATATTTGCAATTAAAAGAAAAAAAAAAAAAACCACACCAAAAAAACCTATAAGTTAAGTCACTGCATTGTGACCATTGGAATTGCTTTTTGACAATTTTAAGATACTCCAAACTTTACCTTTTTTTAACCTAAGAACATCTTTTTGGCATCTTGTTTTGTTGTAGGCATACATCAAATACACCCATCTTCAAAAACGTTTTTAGGGCAGCTCCACTCCTGTGGGATAGTTACAGAATGAAAGCTTTCAGAATAAAAGCAAAAGCAAACTTGAATTTCCATTAAAACAATGAAATGCCTAAAGAGCCTCATGATGATACTTGTAAGGAAAATATTTTAAACAAAAATGGAGATATGGATTTTCTTGGAAAACAAAAGACGTATTAATGTATACAACCTAGTTGGAAAAATGTTCCTGCAATATGATCTACTAGCAGCAGCTTTCCAGCAAAGTTTCTGAAAAGCTTCACTACAGAAAAAAAATTCAGAGACAAGACTTGATTATTTCCACAGAGCTTCTTTTGCTTCCTGAATAAAACACTGTTTCAAGAAAAACTATTGGATTCTAATTGCTTCATATCCAACTACAATGCTGTGTTAAATATGCCGTAAATATTTTTATTCTGTCAATAGACAGTTAAAAGAGACACTCACTTATCTGATACTTTCCAATGTGATCTTCTGGTAGATGAAAAATGCTCGCTTATTACAAAATGCAAGACCAATTATTTATTCATTAAATGATTGAACTAATGAATAMTTGTTTTCTTTAAGGAAAAGTGTTTTAGAATTATATGGTTTGCTTTGAAGAATCTCCATAGATCATCCTCATCCTCAAAAAGCAGAGAAACAGCTAAAAATGCATGAAATTTTGCCTCCACTTAGAATTTGCACCAGCTAATCTGCCTCTGTCATTGCAATTTCAAAYTTTTATATTTTGTACTAGTTTTATTCCGAATTGCAACAGGATATCAGCACTTTGGTTTTAGCCAGGTTTCTGGACCTTTTCAAATATTCTGCTTTATTCTGCAATAAAATTGCAGGGTCCTACAGCACAATGAAATAGGTGGATTCAACGAGAAGGGAATAACCTAAACAAGACTATCCTGGAGATACTAAAAGGAAAATGTGAGTATATTCTGATTTTTTTTTTAATTTATTCTTTTTTTTTAGAAGACATTTTGTTCTCAATGGGTTTTTTGTTTACTTGTAATTCGCGTGAGACTTCCTGGGGTTTTCACCCCAATTTAGATCTTCATTATCTCTAGGACATCCTTTTGTCTCTGCCTGGAGAACTGAAGCACACCCATACCAGGCAGCACATGGAACTGAGAATAAACTCTGCCACAGAGACATCTTGAAATAATCAGAGAAAACTTCTCCATCACCACCCCAACACCAAGGGCAGTACCTCAATTCCCAGCTTTACAACTGCAGCAGACCCCATAAAAAATAAAAAGCTCACAGTGTCCCAGGCAGGTAACACCAAAGGGAAGCTGGTTTACTTCCCAGCCTCCCACATGGAACATAGTAAGGAGCAGAGGCTGCTAAACAGGAGGAGCAATACTGAGAAGAGTCTCCATCAAGAAGAATGATCACCCAGTTATGATCCAGCCACTGCTATCACTAGGCTCAAKAGTTATTATTCGCCTCAATAGTTACTATTTGCCTCAGTTTATCCCTGTTATTAATTCCACTAACGTGACTCTCATGACTTTCACACATTTTTGCTAATCCATTCATCAGCATTCAACATGAATTTGTCTTTTCTGCCAACACAGTGGATTCCTCCCCCAGTTTTTTCTTCCTAATGTTCAACAACAGCACTGGGAAACACAAGTTCTCATTTTAACCTCCAGTTTGAGGCTTGGAACAGACCCATTTAAGAAGTGGGAACTTTTGCGCACTTTTAAAATGCACTTTATAGTTTGTTTCGTTTAAACACTTGGACTTTAAAAATATTCTTCATCACCCATGTAATATACAGATTGCTTCAAGAGTTATGTGGTCTGCTTAATTTTATTYAAATTTTTAGATTGCACTAGAGAGATGTTTATATTTTGTTTTGTCCACTTTCCCTGATTAGTCCCTGAGCAAAGCATTACCACACTGCACTCATTAAAAGTTTACTGAAACACAGAACCTTGACTCATTTTTAAATTAGCTCAGAGAAAACACAGCAGAAAAGTGATTACCAAAATGCAAATCAAGTTCCATCCAGAAAACACAGGAGTTTTGTCATAATTCAACATCTGAACTAAACATTGACTCAGAGAAAAGCTGATACTTGTACTGGCTACCTGCACAGGTTTTGGCAAATTGTTTGTGACATATCAGTTCAGCTGATATGAAAATCCTTGCTATGGTCACAGAGACAGAAGTAGTGAATATATGTCAAAGATTACTTTAAAGCCAAGTCCATAACATTTATCAGTTTTTCCAAGTTTTGAATTCTTCCCAGCTTTGATTTTATTGCCTTATTTGTGTATTTCTGACCTGATTAGGATGGTCCCACCCCCATCACAGACACCTTTTTTCCTGCATTGCTGATGACTGACAAGTATCTCATTGTGTATTATTTTTATWCTTGGTTATTAAAAAAGCAAATATAAATAGGCTCAATGATCTATTTACATTTCTGACATCATCCCAGATGTGCTTCTACTGGAATCATAGTTAACTTTATCCTTTAAAACCTCCGTGGAACAATGGCAACACGATATTTTTTCCAAGAATACCATAAAACAGACTAATGAGAAGAACTAAACAAACTCTAGCAGTTCCTCTTGGCATGATGTTTAGTGGGATTTGTTTTTTAAGCCAGTCAAAGGGCCTTGAGGGATCCTTACAGAGCTCGTTTCACCCATTTCACACTTTAACCTCTGTCCTGTATGCTCACAGCATTCCTATATAATTCAGAACCCTCAAACACTACACAATGCATGAAAAAGTATTGCAATTTTGGTCATGACCACAAGCTTATTAGCCTGTCCTCTTCTTCCCTCTGTCAGCAGGAGCCCAGAGCAGTCTCCATTCCTACGTGAGCACCCAGAATATCTATTGAAAAAGGCAATTCAGGGACTACAAATGAGGAGACATATGGCAGAAAGGGTCAGCCACAGGAAGGTATATGAATGCTGGATGTGGGACAGAAAGAGCCCATGTCTGAACACATACCTACATCTGGCATGCAATTTTAAGCCACAGTTTTGACCCATATCACCCGCTACAAAACACAGTGTTAGAAAAGTCCTTGTTTAGAAACCGAGAGGTAAATCTCTGATTTTTACCTCATAGCAGATTCAGAGTTAGAACTCCGGACCAATATCTTCTACCCCTTCCTTGAAAAATACGCTCTATTTTTACCAGAATAAAAAAGAAACTCTGCTTTCTAATATAGAATAAAAATGCATGAGCGTAAGAAAGAGAATTTTTCATAGTGCATGATACACAAAATTTCCTGTTATCCCTGCAAGTTATGTTAGAGCAAAAAGAATTAAACACTTATACAATACTTTTGTTTTTCCTAACACAAACAGACACAGGAGTCCAGACAAGGCATTGCCATTTTAAATTTATAAGGGAACAGCTATTTATGATGCTCTTAATATACTTATGCTCCTTCTTCTTTGTCTCCTTACTATTATAATTATAAAATCCTTAACACCTCACAATTATGTAAAAGCTAAATAACGCTTTTTTAAATAATATGCCTTGGACTTTCCATAAAGTGTGTTGTTGTTGTTGTTGTCTGTTTGCTTGTGGTTTTTTTTAAATCAAACACACATGCAGTAAGATAACCACTTAGTGTAGCAGTGTGCTTTCTTTTTGAGCATCTTAAAAGAGTATATTTTTTAAAAAATATTAGTACAATATTTTAATAGCTCACACTCCTAGACTGTTCAGCCTCATAAGTTCATCCTCTTTCTATGCACATTTTTATGTAGTTCAGCAGAATCAGAAGGATGGAGAAAATAAAGTTTAGGGTTTTTCAGTCCTTTTGCTTTCATGGAAAGGGGGATTTTAGATAGAGTCATACTCCAATGTCAAAGTCTTTCTGATATAGAAACCCTCTTTCAAATATAAAAAATCCTCTTTCAAAGCTCATAGTAACTTTTATTAAGCTTCTAATTTGCATGTTCAAGAGCAGAAGCTATTTTGGTTTAATAGGATAGCACCCCCAAATAATGGTGTTTACCCGAAGTGACAGAAGACCAGTATCTGTTATAGTATTTACCTAAAGCTGATGAGCCAAAACAATTGGTTGCCTTTACTTAACCTGGTAYTGAATTTATGATTACATGAGAACACCATGTGGTTGTAGTGGCCTTTATTTCTCAGTTTCATGCAGTCCAAGTTTGCATCCCTGTAGCCATGCTGTTTTCATGGAAACACTGCAGATAACCAGATTCAGGATAAATTGTTGAGAATTAAGCACTTTTGCCTACTTGGCAACTATGTATTTTGATGGCACATACAAGTGCTAAACCAACTATAACTTAGGTGCATACAATTACAACCATACCTTACAACACTTAAACTCTCTACCTAATCCCCATTCAATTTTTTGAAATTTTTTCCAAGCAGACAGAAATAAATGATGGAATTGCTGTCTGATAATGGACAATTTCTGTTGATTCTGTTGAAAAAAGGAGAAGTATTAAATCTGGTACAGCCCGAGTGACATCCACTCCTCTTCCACAGCATGAGAATTTACCATTCCTACAAGAGCAGTCTTTCACTCCCCTGTGATTTTTCATTCATCTAAAAGAAATAAATAAAGATCAAAAAGAGGCTAATGTTTTCATAGTTCCATTCCACTCTGCTCCTCTCAGGATTAGACGTGGGGCTCTCTGTCACAATTCAGATTAAATAAGATTGTTTAACTTAATTTTGCTTTAATTTGCCCTCATTTGTAAAACTCTTCGAGGTGTTACATAAATACCACTGACCATCTGAGAAGATGCCACAGTGCTGAGCAAAGCATGCAGGCAGGCTGGAGATGTACATATGCAGCTCTAATTTTACATACAGTGCAGGTCCATATCTAACAGAAACAATCATGGTTCTACTAATTTAAAGGGAGTCCTGAAAGCTGTCAGCAGTTATAGATCCATTCCAAACCACTCAAAAGGCTTAAAAGGGATCAGACAACAGGGACTTTAAAATCTCTATGGCAGTAATAAGTGCAAATTAGCTACTTGCCTGCTTTATAGTAAAAGCAGGTGAATCTGTATACCAGCAGGCATATATTTAACTTGGCCTACTTTCCCCTCACCCCTCAAACAATATTCATTCAGCCAAAGAGACATCATCACTTAAACCTGAATTTCGCCTCTTCTGAAAACCCATGTTTTATTTCATAAAGATAATCCAAAATAATAGAAATGTTGGAGTGCCTAGGAACTTAAATTACAAAGATTATGCACAAACTATACACAAATCGCTTAATACCAGAGTCCCTGGTATAATGTTGTATGTATTACAGGAGAGACATTCTGGATAAAAGTACTACAGGCTTCCAAAGACCAAGGTGGCTTTTAAACTTCATTGAACAGAAAGTGCAGGAATATTGGTCCCCTAAAGAAAAGTCAGGGAAATTAAGCTGAGACAACTACAATAAGAGTTGGGATTATTGTGATGCTTCAGTATCATTTAAAAAGTAGTTAATAAGAACAAAACCTCTAAAGATTCTAATAGGACACAGCTGAACTACTGGTCAGTGAGGTACATTTAGGTTATCTGAGTTGTGTCTAAGATGTGGAATAACCCTTAGAGATGCATCACATAGAACTCATGTTTATTTTCTTTAATATGTCAAAATTAGGAATTTTATAAAAGCAATCCTACAAGGATGGGAAAGCCAAAGATGCATACTAGGATTTATTAGTATAACATCTAATACCCTTTTTCCRTGATCTTTGGATCAGAATTCCTAGCTGAACTCTTTCACAACACTCTTTTAACCCCCACCATACAAGGATATAATTTTTAAGCAGATTATATGTGTTTATAGACTGAAAATGGCTACAACAGACAAGAAAACTGACAAGCTGAAATTCTTTAGTGGGTTGCTGATGACTGCAGTTAAGCACTGCCTTTTAACTGCATTATTTTTACCATTATCAATATTGTGTTACATCTCATCCATGGGGAATTTACATGGCTGAACTAACATTGATTCAAACCCCCAATATCTGGTATTGAACACTATACTAGAGACTATCCCATCTTTCTTTTGCTACAACAGCAAAACCCATCCAGTTTGGACAAGCTCTGGGAATCCCATACCAAAATAAGTAGGCATATTCCCTATTTTATTAGTCAGTATTCCATATGGCCACATAAACTTAGAGGTTTTCTTTCTCAGAAATGACACAATACCTCACTTTCTAATTTTATTCAAATGTGAACTTCATTTTAACATGAAAGTAAAGGAAAAAAATAGAAAAAAYGAAAATATTTTTAAGTGGCAGTCCTGTTTTGGTACAGCACCAGAGCGTTCATTGTTTTCTGTCATTCATATAACACTGTCCTATGACCAATATCATTGCCTTCAATAAAAGAAATAGATAGACCTTTCATTGTTTTTAAACATGAGTCAATTTTAATAATTTTATTTTATATACTTCATGGGGAAAAGTCATACACTGACTTAAACATAGAAATTTTTGTAGAGTAGTTTCATATAGTAATAGAAGTCTTTGAAAAAATAGTCATGACTCAAGTACCTCTTTCTTATAATTTATGTGGGTTTTCACTAATTGACAGAATGAGGAATTGGTAATTAATTTTTTAAAGATTGAACAGAGAGTGAAGAAAACTTAATGAAATAATTTAGGACTCATCATGGTAATGCTGTACCTCTCAGCTAGGAAGCAGAAATAACGTACGTGATTCCAGGCAGTTGCCTGAGGGGATGAGCTCTATTAGCAATTGTTTGTTTCACTACCAGGTGGCCGCATTCCTGGTTTTGTTTAGATCCTTTAAAGTTCCTGCTGATTTAAAAGGCAGGGAATAAAATAGTGGCTAGGTCAAGTGGCAGGGAGGAATGGTGCATTCAGTGATAGGCAAGGCAAATTTGGTGGAGTCCAAGAATGTCAGGAGTGGACATGTGTAACACAAATGGTCCCACCATAGGAGCATGAAGACAGCAGCTGTCTGCTGTAGCGACAAATTATTTTCATTGCATAGATTTGGCTGGGTTGCAACTACTCAGTTACTCTGAGTGGAGGAGAAAAAAAAAAAATTATTCCAACCAGCGTTTCATCTTTGCCTCTCTCTTTTCGTCTCTCAAGCTTCACAACTTTCAGGTTTTGTCCTCGCTTCCAAGCTGTCGGTGATATGTCATAAAATTAATAGCTGGAAGTGTTTGGCTACCTGGGGCCATAAACCCAGCAGGTCAGCAACAGAAACTGTTGGGGGACTTTCTATGGCTTTTGCTGGAATTAAAACAAAACAATCAGGAGGAAAGTGTCGTGGGTACAGCAATAACTTATTAGTTCTAACACACATATCCCTGCAGATCACAGCGACCTCAATCTGCTTAAAAAATKACTTCCTTGGGCTAGCCAATCTTTCTATTAAATAGGTTGGTCTTCCCTGGAGCCAAGATCTGCCTCCTTCTGCATGGCTTATTATAACAGCACAGGCAGTATTTTTTGCTCTGACAATTTTCAAATAAAAATCAGTCCTATAAAGGCTGAGATTGTTTATTTTTCCTTAGGGCATTCAGTTGTTCTGATTAGGGACAGAGCAGAAGAAAAGTTGGATATTAAAACAGCAAAGCTGTTGTGAACCTGAGGTGTTAGTTTTAGTTTAATTAACAATGGAGGAAGGCACATAAATGAAATTAAATCATACAGTACTTAAGATATGCAGACAAGGATACACTGTGTGACCTGCCAGTAAAGATCACTGTGATAAAGACAAAGGTAGTAGGAAAAACATCCTGCACAGCTCCAGAGTAGCAAAATTGAGGGAAAAAAGTAGTCTATTATCRTTTTTGACAGTAATATCCAACATGCTCTCTGTGTAGCTTTATTCAAAAGACCCATTTTAGGATATGTGAAGTTTACAAGTTCCTAACAAAACTAAAGATGCTCTGTAAACATCCCATAAATCTCATCATCTCYTCTAATTATAGAAACACCGAAACAAGTGAATGCATCAAACAAAATACACACTCACTCCAATTCACACTTACAGTTTTTCTTGGAGCTTCTGGACTGTAGAGGAAAAAATACCTCAGGTTACTCACATATTGCAAATTGTGGGGACATTTCTTCCCAGACCATCAAGGGTACAAGCGCTCACATTTATGCCACATCACCTGAAGGTCATGGTCAAAACTTTAGCCTTTGCAGCCGTTAAATGGAAACTCTAAGCTTCTTTCCAAGACTTGGATCACCTCGTAGCTGTGCTTACACAATCTTGACTTCAAAAACCTTCTTTCAGTCACAGGAGCCTCCAGTTCCTTTTCATAACCTCGGTGGCTCAGCATCAGCACATTGTTCTGTGCCTCAGTGACAATAACCTTGCACCTGCATGCAGAGTTCAAGCACCTGAGAGCAGAATGTCTGGAGAAGAGTCGTGGGTCCCTGGGAAGGGTCTGTAAGTCTGGCTTGTTACTAACAGCTGATGCATATTATCAGGTTTCCTATTAGATCCTAATATTTTAGGCTAGATTAGGTAAATGTCAGAATGTCAATCTCCTGGTTATGAATTATTCAGAATAATTTACAGTAAAGCTCTTACTGGCACAACTGCAACYTGAAAGTATTTTAGTTTTTGAAAGAATTTTAGTGAATTTACTTCTCTTTGGATGAATGCATGCTTCTGTGATTTTCATAAACATCACCATTCACATTTCATGAAAATATTGAATAGCATAGACAGCTAACAAGCCCGTTTTGTACTGCTGGTGTACATAAAACTGTACATGAATTACTAAATTCTCTGATTTTTAGGACTGGATAATCAAAGTTCATCCAAAAAGACATGCAAAACCAGAAGGTTGTTTTGGTTTTGGATTTGTCTGTGATCTTTTTGTTACTTTCTGGGAAAAAGATATGTTTCTCTTTAAGAATAACTTTATGCAAGGCATCAATATRTATCCAGGAGCTAATTGAATGCTTTAAAATGTTTCACCTTTGCTAATCCCTAGCACTGTTTGTAATTGCCGTGACTAATCCCAGCCTGTCACTTGGGATTATTTCTGCTTCCTAACAGAGTGAATCCTGAGCATTCAAAGAACATTCTCAACTCATTGGATATTAGTATGAACAAAATTATTTAGCTCTATAATTGACCCAGGCTCACAAACTCGGAGAGGCTTTCTGTTTTTTGACTTCAGAAGCCAAGCTTTAGATCACATTAACAGCTGGGTTTAAAACCATTATTGGGGTGGAGAGAGGAAAGGGAAAACAACACAGAAAGAGCAGTGGATGCATCTTTTATGAACCTGCTCCACGAGACCCCARGACAATCGAAAATAGCAGAAGCTAAACACTTTTTCCATACTATTACAGAAAAATTCATGTACAGGAGGAGGAGGGGTGGGGAAGCTTTGTAAGTGTGCAAAAAGATACCCTTAGTACATACTTAAAGAGGATTCTTYTCCTAGCAGAAAACTCAGCACCAAACCAATTGAGACCAAATTACATATGAGCAAAGGAAAAACACCTACAACATTTCCATCCAGCTGTATGAAATGGTAAAGCAAAGAGCTATAAAATGAACTGGCAGCTCTTACCTTAGCTGTTTTCAAGCACAAGCCAATAGCCCACCACAAAGCAAAGCAYTGTAGATTTTTTTGTCTTTTTAATAGACTTTCTTTTCCATTATTAGTTGCAATTAACAGRGTGAAACACTAAAACAATCTATCAGGCCAAGCAACAAAATAAAGATTAATAGACCAGCCTGTCCCTCCTCGCTTTTTGCCTTAGCCTTTTCTCCTAGCATTTCAGAAATATGTGTTTCTGGAATGTTAAATCAATTCAAGTTATTCCTAGAAATAAAGAAATTCTCATCCATGTTATAGAACTTCTCATATTGCTTTTRCATTCCTTACAAAAGAAAAAAAGGCAAATAAATAAACTAGCGCATAAAATCCCTGAAAACCACCAGCAACCCTACAAAAATTGTTTGAAGCCATAGCTATAATAGCAAAACCATCACAAATGCTGCATATTCATATTTGGTTTACATCTGTAATTCCAGACATACTACTGCTGCTGCTGCTGGAACTCATTCTGGATCAAGAAAACAGTTTTATGTCAAACCCTGCTATTTCAAGCACAGGTATGATTAAGAACYTCTATATTTTTAGTTAAGGACTGTTCGGATAAGCTGGTTCCAGTAATAAGGCTTTTTATGCATGTATATGAATTTCTGCAGATTTAATGAAATTGAGAAAAATAGTTTTACACTTAAAAAAAACCAAACCAATCCATAAATGGAAGAGATTCACTAATAATTAATAAAGAACGATAACTTGAAAAATTTGAAGAAAAAACCTGAGAGATTCAATTTGATCTGAAGTGCCTCCTGTTATTTGGGCAGGAAACAAGAGGAGAGAGAAATGCAGAGTGACTGCTATGAGTCATCTTCATTGTGGTTTAGAGACTAAGCCATGCATCTGGCAAGTAAGGAAGAAAGGAATTTCATGAGGGTGGCAGAAGAAACCACAAAGCAATATGAAAACAATACACAGACATAATTTAATAAACTCGTATTATTAAATAATTGAAACCCACTCCATGCCTAGGAGTCTCCTTCAGTTTACCACAAATGTGCCACGGTTTCAGTGCAGAGGAGGAGCTGAGGGACTGCTGCAAACACTACAGATTATGATGCCTGTGGTGTTTGTTCCTGTTGTGCCACCCCAGCATCTGTATTTTCAACACAGGCAGTTTGTAAATCGCAGTAACACTGGGGACAGACTGGTGTGGACAGACCCACAGACCTCGCTGAGCCATCCCACACAGCACGACCCCGCCTGACCTCCAGACTAGCAAAGCAAAGAAGCAAGGAGAGTGGGAGAGAGAGCTGGCATCCTCAGGCAGATCTTCAGCAGAAAACGAGGGTGGTGGAAGCCAGACAAAAAAAAAAAAAAACGTGGGTGACAACCTGAGTCTATCATTAGGTGGTGCCTGATGCTCTGGGGGAAGGAAACCCAATTCTTAAGGAAATAAACGCATCGGGAGCAAATGAGAAGTTCCCAAGGATTGTTCCACATCCCTGGTTCTGTAAAACTCTGCGGTTCAGCTCTTTGTCTGTAGGTGGGAACAGCAAGTACTTAGTAGTTTTTTCAATATCCAGTCATGAATCTGAAAGAGGATAGGACTGACCTACCACACTTTTCTTTGAGAAATTAAACAGGAAGACGTTGCTACATTTCTGTAAGGAGATTGATTGATTTTACACCTGTTACACCCTGAATTTAACATTGACAGTCTTAGTTATGGCAGTGACAGTGAATAGAACTTGCTCAGAGCAGCTCTTAATATGTGGCAAGAAACGTATACAGTAAATCAAGCACTCCAGCTTGACAAAAGAACAGTTGGGAACCTACAGTGTTTTCATACAAATGAACAAGAAAAATAAATTTATGAACAGGAGAGAAATATTCATCTTTGGAGGAGAGCAAATGAACTAGCCCACACAGTATGAACTTGATGAAAATTCTGTATTTAGGGTCAGCCTAAACAGAGAATAATTTAGATGTGTTTTGGTGAGTGAAGATTATGCTCCTGATACTTAGTCGTAGGTGTCTGCCTGAGTCATGCTAAACCCTGTCTCTCCTAGGACCCATCATATGGTAAAATCTGGTTCACTACAAGAAAAACCAATCTCTGTCTCTCTCAGTCTGGGGAGCTTTTTAGTGTTACAAGCTTTAGAAGGCACCTACGTTTGCCTCGGGGTTTCACAGTATTCAGTTCTGCCTGGGCCTAGAAAAATACTCCTGTGAACTATTCCACCAAAATATCTCAGCTTTGAGTGCTGAAAATTAATCACCTGGCTAAGTACTTGACTAGGTTCAAGTTTTGTGTTTACTGTAAGTGTTTGAAGTCATTAAAATCACAGCATGAATGAAAAACAAATATATATGATGTTCTGTAGAGAGTTCAGTTTCATGAAAATGTAAATGCTCAGTGCACAGATAAGATGATTAAAAATGGAAAAGACAGCTTGAGCATAAATATRTATGGTAACTACGCAGCAGTAACTGACAATGCTGCATCTATTTTACAGAACATTTAAATCAGCAAAAAGCCAAGACATATTATTTAAATGAGTCTTTATCAAAAAACGTATCTTGAAATTTCTATGGAAGAATAATATCAGCTGGGGTACACTTTAAAGATCGTAATTGGACTTTATCCCAGAAAAGGCTAAATAAATTGAAATATGTTTTATATCATTATGCATATTCTTTTGTGATAAAAATAGTTTTATATTTTGTAGCAGTTCAAAAAACTGTGCAACAAGGGAATAATAATAAAGGAAAAGAAGCAATCAAAATGAGAAAGGGGGAGATTTCTTGTATCCCTCTGCAAAAGAAGTAACAAATTACTTCTGTGAATAATTTCAAAGACTTGAATAAGCTGCATGCATCTCCCAGATGGCTCTCGGAAAGAAGTATTAAAGAATTGTCTGGAACACTCGTAGAAAACATATAAGACTTCTTTTTTTTTTTAATCTCAAACATAAAAATGTGCGAACTACAATATTTACTGACACAGTTTTATCAGATAACCCTCTAAGAGAATCCTAAAATAGCATAATATCAAGAGTCCATCGTCCATGAAATTTCCTCAGTAAACTGAAGATCCTTTCCAACATGTATATTCCTTCATAGACTGTTCAACAAGAAAAGTTTCTTAACAGGTTTTTAASGATTTTGAAAAGGGCAACATTTAATACCTGTAAACCTGATGTAATCTACCTTCACTCATTTCAAGATCACTTACAAAAAGGGCCAATTTCCCTGCTRTGTGACAGTGGTACTCTGTCTTGCAAGAGAGCAAAAATTATTTTCCATGTGTTGAACATACACAAGCAAATGAAAAACTTAGTCTCAGAAGTGTTTAAAATCATGTTAAACATGAATTTTTAACTTCAGCATTTATAACTCAAAAGAAAGATAATATATACACGATATTTTACAGACATRTATTTGGATGATTTATAAACATTTAGAAATTTTTCATAAAACACTTGGAAGTACATTTTATATGCAGATACAGAGACACTCTGCATCTTGCACATATTCTTTACATGTTGTCTTTGGTTGAGAGAAGCAAAAGCTTTTTAGTTTTGCTATGTTATTGAGCATTAAAAAGTTATTTCAATGCAGAAAATAGTCTTCTCAAAGGCCACTGGAACARGATTTCTGTCTTCAATCTGAACTGGAAGTCACTTGTAAAATTGTTTCTGAGCACATGATCAGTTCAAGCAGGAGGCAGGCTGCTATTGATTGTAGTAGGATGAGGCCCAAGCTGACATTTAAGGACTTGAAACATTTATTAGGAATGGAAGTTGATTTTTTTAAATGTGATCCAAAGTATCTGGGTCACCTGGAGGCAGGAGAGGGCAGGAAGACACATGTGTCTGAGCACCAGTCATGGGGAAAGACACGGGCAGTGGCACCGGGGAGGGTGACGGAACTACCGGTTGCTGAGTTGGGGTAGATTCTGGTTCTAGCGTTTTATGTCTTGTTATGCCAGCAGTCTAAAAAAGAGGCTTTTTTTCTTTGCTCATATATGGTCTTAAGAAAATAAAATCAAGTATCTGCATTACAAACATTTCTAAAACTACAGCTGTAACAGCATAACTTTATATTTCCACATGCCTTTCCTTCTTTTCTCTCCTTCCCTTTCTTTCTTTTCCCCTAAACATAAACACGAAAACCCCAAAGCATCCATATAAATAGCACACTCAAATGCACTTGGGTGCTCATTCATTACTCACCCTGTGTCTCATTTTSTCACCTCAACAGGAGATATGCTGGTTACTTAGATGGCAGCTTGTGCTGTCTCCTCTTTTTGGACCCCTCTGATATGTGTGCACCCATACACAAAGGAATGGCAGAGCTGCTGAATATTTGCTTTTCCACCATTTATAACTCTAAATCAAAAGCTGTGCTAAATGAATTGCTGAGTGCTAACCCCATGAGGGTGCATTTTTTACAGTTATCCTGGTCTTGAACATTTCCATAGCAGCATGATAGTGAAGCAGTGTTTCTTGTGGGGAAACCAACACTTTGGCAAAATGTCCATTTTTACAGGACRTACAATATGCCATTAGGTTACTTGAGGGGTTAATAAACCTCAGAATCACTTGTCTTGTCTACAGTGAAGCGGTATAATGACTTCACTGCTGCATTTTTTCTCCTGTAAAGAGGGACATTAGAAAACACACTGGAGAGAAATGAATACATGCCCTAAGCCCCTAACCAGCACTTACAGTGTACCTGAGAGCATATTAGGAAAATAAAGAAGAATCTTCAATTTACTGACTTAAAACGATTTTTTTCCCTTTTCTCTATGGACTTCAAAACTGAGTCTTGAGGAACTTAAATTATATTTTACATGCAAAGCTTAAAACCTAATTTACCGTATTCCTATCAGCCAGCAGATAAAGTCTATAGCRCAGTGGTAGATAGAGGTTTCCAAGGGCAATACCTATGCCCAAAGATTTCAAAAGCTATAACATGGAGGATACAATAGAGAAGGTGATACACATCAGGCTACTTGTCCCTAAACCCTTTCCTTTCAGCTTCGGGCTAGCTATGTATCTGACTAATCTGAAATCCTCTCATCCCCTCGAGAGTGTCACAGGCACTAACATRTATGGATTGCTGCAACCTCCTTTCTGTGCCAGTGCCACAGTTATCTCAGGGACTCTGAAAGAATCACAGAGGGGACAGATAACTGTATTTAAGCCTTAAGAATTGCCATCTTTGTGAGGGCTAGCCTCACTTTCCTATCAGAGATAAAAGGGACGGGGCAACTTCTTCTGAGACAAACAAAATTGCAAGGACCATAAGGTAAAAGCTGGAATAGCACAAAATAAGTTGTACAGAGATGTCTTATAAAAGCACAAAAGTATTGGAAGCAAAGATAACTTCCTGAAGCTGGCAGCTCTAGTTCAATGGAGCTGTGCCAGCCTATTCCAGCTGGGCATCAGGCCTGCACTCTTCGCAAACAGAAATAAACATTTTATTAAATCAAACCTTTTCCTTGCTGTGCTTTTACATCTAAGAACTTTCCCCAGCAGGCAACACCCTGTTAATGCTGCATAAAGCATTTTAGAGACACATTTCCTGGGTACTTTTTGCCTGAGAGGAGAATCTTCTCTCCCTGGTCTCTCATCAATCTAAGCACCTGGTGCCACTGCAACAAGCACCTCATGCTTTATATTTCTCTGCTTCCTGGTTTATTATTTGTGTTACCTCCATCAGTGGTGTATGCCTTAACCATCTTTCCAACAATAAACAATCAAAGGGCTTGGACTTTTTTAATAGCATTAAAACTAATGCTGTGAAAATTAAATTAATTCCTATTTCCACCTTTTGAGTAGCAGCCTGCCAACAAATCACCGAGCTGATGTGTTTCAACTTTCAGGGTGGCCAACCTCTTCCTGAAGTTTTGTTTCCAGCCCATATACAATCTGTCATACTTTGATCCATCACAAAAACTATGACAGCACGACGAGGTGTCCCTCTACATCTCAGCTGTAATTGCTCAGAGTTTTGCTKAATCAGGAAATCCTCAGTACCTGTCAGGCCAAAGTCAGGGCAGGATGCTGTGACAAGGGTCATCTGTTTCTCTCTGACTGCTTGATATTAGCACAGCAGACAGTCTCACGTTACTAGATGTGCTGCATTGGCAGAGAGATAATAAACCTTGCTATAGACTCTGGAATTCCCTTTGGGTTTCAAGTAACAGGCTTGCCAAAAGTGGTTCACCTTATTTTTAAATATTTTATAGCTGCATAAAAAGTGCCAGATGCTGTTCAGAAACTGGACATAGAGCTAACCACTCAATCAGCAGAAAAAGGAAATTGAAACAACTTTTATTTAGCAGCTGCCAATATAAAGGAAAAAGCCTAAACAAAACAGCTATGCTCATGATACAGTTTGGGTTTAGAGCCACAGTTAAAGTGACACAGAACATTCTCCATCCAATTTGAGATGGCAGGTATTGTATTTTACGTACCACAGATTATTTTCTCGTCAAGACAGCTTTTTCCTTGTGTCAGTGGAATAGATGCTTGACCACCTGTTCTCAAAATTGAAATGTTTCATTAAAGAAACAAGCTCATTATCTATCATGCAGAAGATATGCCATATTCGAGGTAAACTTGGAAGAGGAAGATAACRTGAAGAGAGACAGTAAAATAATTAGTGGCAAAGTGAAGACAGTAAATTTAATGTTTCTGGATTTTGCTAAACATTTGGTATGGTGCCCCACAAAAATTTATTCGAAAGAAATTAATTCAAAATTAGSTCAGAAAAAAAGCATTGTCACATTAATGAAAATCTGTCTATATTGTTCTAAAATGTGCAATGATAAATGAGAACCTATTGACTGGGATGGAGGACAGAGGTTTTTGGGGTACTACAGGCTTTGGTGTTTGCCTTCACACMTTGACAGATACTAGGAAAAGTAAAGAATTTAGCCTTCAGTTCTGAAAGGCATTGCATTGCAACAACATTATTGGGGAAGCATGACAAGAGGGTGACTCTAACCATATGGTAGAAAGAAAGTTAAAATTTCATTTCAAAAACATGCGTGAGATGGTTACGTGAATTGTAACATTAAATGCAGTTTTTAAGGGGATAGCATGGATAGAACAATTTCACCTAAAATAGAGCTGGGAGAATAGGTATGGTATAGAATAGGAATAAAATAGGCAGTTAGATGTGGGGAAAAAAAAATTCACTAATTTCTGAAGAAAGTTTAAGTTAYCAAAGCCCAGCAGGGGGAGAGGAGGGGGAGGACGAGGACTGGGTACCCATCTGAAGGACCTTAGACATTATAAACCTCATTGAAAAGAATTATCAGAACTAAATAAAACTATTCAAAAAATTATCGCCAGACAGATATATAATGAAAAGCAGAAATTGCATCATTTGCAATGAGACATAGTCCTTTATCAAAAAAAAAAAACCACCAATAAAAGCTTTTATCTAAGAAACTCCTACTCTGAACAGATTTATACAGAGAAAGCACAGAAGCCAGTGGAGTTATTATAATTATGCTGGGACTCAATCCAGCAGGTAAGGAATATTGCAATATTGTTTTGGTAGCTACAGTTCAACTAGGGAGAACCAGGAAGAAACTCGGAGCATTTAAGAATCCACAGGAAATATAAAGAACAAACTGCAATAACTTCTGTAGCTTACTTCARACTCCCAAAGAGCACGTAACTGTTGAATAACAATTTAAAGTATTTTTACAATACCAGCTAACYGAAATGAAGAAGTCTCATCCAAAGTATCACAGACTTCCTAGATGAAAAATAAATTTGCTTTGAGTGATAATGTCTGGATCAAAGAGTGATCTACTCTCCCATATTTTGAAGACAGGCTCTAGATATGATCTGTTTCACTGACTGTCTTTCAATGAGACAAATCTGAAATATGTATGAAAAATAGAGTCATAACCTTAACTATATTTAGTTAAAGCTCTAGCAGTCACTAGCTGTGAGAGTGGCCCAACTCTAGTGATGTCCAAACTGATATAAAAGCAGCTTATATATGTCACATATAGTATAATCCATCCTGTGGCAAGGCTAAGATAGAAATACTCAACCTGTTTTTTAATAAATTCACAAGCACTTATGGCTTCTTATAACAGGTATGTATGTTAGCAGGCCTAAAATTCAACACAACTAAAGAATATACATATTTCTTGATTATCCAGCCATAAAGCTATTTGCCAGCTTGTTAATATGGAAAAACATAGCTCAAAATCTATCTGCAGTTGAGGAATATATATGCGGCTACAGACCAGACCTCATTCCCTAACCTTGGAAGGTATCATCTAGTCTAACGAACAGGTAACATCCTACAAAGTCCGTAGACCCTGCAAGTTCACAAAGGTAGATGAAAACTGTATTGGAGCCCCCAGAAAACACACATTCAGAGTGGGCACGAGTGAGATATAAAAGTGCATAGAAAATGTTGTCTTTGAAAGAAAAAAAAAAAAAACCATGAAATTCCCATCTTTTACCGTTGTTTAGGTGGCTGCCTGGGCACATTAGGAGCCTAAACCTGAGCTAAACCACTCCATCTGTTTTGAACATCTCACTATGGCACTGCTAGACATGTCATAAAATGCAAGTCTCAAAAGAATTTTAAAAAGATATTAATGAAGGGAAATTACGTTAGTTTTTTGTGGGATTTCTGTTTGCCTTGTTTTGGTTTTCTTCTTACTATTCCTTCCTTTCCTTTTCACTCCCACTTGGCAACTGGACCCATTCGTTCCTTCACATGTACTCCCCCCTCCCCTACYCCAGTACCTGCAGTGGGAGGTTCATGTGAATATCTAAGGCCTTGATTTTGAAGAAATTTTATTTTGGTAAATGAAAAAAGGAGCTTTCTGCAGTCTTTCCTCTCAGGAAGAAAACCCAGTAGTGATCTAATGCCAGTACACTTCAGCAACTTTATAGTGATATTATTTAAAGAAAAAGAGATCAAAAGCTAATAACCTCTCTAGCTTGGCAAGAGCTTCCAAATGATTGCCTTCTAGACAATTTATCCAGAGAGCTGCTGGTACATTGTCCTGGTGGAGAAGAAACCAGCAGTTGGTCTTTGCAGCAAAGRAAGCCTTTTAAGCTCCTACCAGCAATCTTGTACAGAAGAAATGATTAAGGAAAAGTCACCTCCAGGCACAAAAAAAAAAATCCTCACAATAAACCAGATGGGATAAAATTAGAATCTGTTATCAAGTCTGAAAAGCTCAATGTTAATGCTGTAATTGCAGCGCTGAGAACTGCTGTAGAAGGAATTACTACAGCTACTTTGAATTAAAAATGGTCAAGGAGTACACCATTTGGAAATGCAAAGGTTTAAGAAAATGTGTCCCTTCATAAGAGGAAACAGACTGCAGCATTTCACCTGATGTAAAAATCAACTCCTCCAATACATATCAATATTAAACTAATAAAATGGAATGAGTCCAGAGAAGATTGAAGCAGTGACTTCCATCCCTTCTTTAACTTCTGCCTTGCAGCAGTTCCAGGACTAGATCCTGCATTTCAAGCTACACCCCTCAAAAGCAAATCCAATATAATGGGCACAGTCATTGCCAGAGTTTAGAGTGTTAAATGGTAGGTYACACACACACTACACAGACAGAGCGGGATGCAGCAGTCGGATTTGCAKGGACACTTGCAAAAAGGATTGTGGATGTGACTGACGGTGCCTCCTGCWTGTGCCTGGGCAGGTGCTGCACTCCAGACTCTCCTGATAGAGTGCTGACTTTGGAATTTGCAAAGCCCAGTGGTTTTGCTCTGCAGGGCTTGATGCAACCATTCCCAGGACCCTGGATTTCAATCTGCACCAAGTGAATGTGCCCTGCTCAGCTGAAAAAAGAGATCTCCTCTGGATGTCTCACTAAAGCCAGACATTTTGAAGTATTGTGGTGTTTCATGAGCAAAATATCTTAAAACGGCCTAAAATTGTTCTGAAGTCTCGTGAGCTTAGGTACCTATCTATGAATCTGTATCCGCGTTCAAATTGTAATGCAATCTGCTACTATGACAATTTCCAGATAAGCACACTGCATGTAAGATTTTCTATTACTGTTTTATTTTTGGTTGGTTGGTTGGTGTTCTTTTTCTTTTGTTTTTTTCYCTCTTATTTGGTTTGGTTGKTTTTTTTTTTTCCCCCAGGATGCCTCATAGGATTTGGTGGGGTTTTTTACTGTATAGTWTATTCAGACTTGGAAATGGTAATTTGACAAGCAGGATATTTTGGCCGACATTATTCCAAGTTCTACTCCTCTGCCATTGATGGAATTTAACAGGGCATATCCTGGCCCTATGGTTCTAGTCCATCAAAACACAAACTATATACATTATTTGAAACTAAAAGGTCGGTTGTTTGGTGGTAGGTTTTGAGGCAGAGAAAAAATCTTCTCACAAAGATCAATACACTATCAAACATCTCTATAGAGAAAGGTATTTTTCTCTTCCACTCCATGCAAGTGTAGTCATTATCTATCTGAGACTATTCCACTGAGTCATAATCTAYAGAGACTATTTATTTTTTCATGTATCTATCTACCTCATGAGTCACATTTTTGTTTCAAAGTTAGTAGAAGAGGTAAAATCCAGCCATCTCAAAGACACTGTTCTTGGCTGAAGCTGTAGATCTAAAAAAAAAAAAAACCCAAAAAAACCCAAAAATAAAACTACACATGCTACTTACAGGATGGAGGTGACCCGGGTCTCATGCCTAAAGATACCTGCTTAATCTTTTGGAACATCCTGTGGAAAAGATCAATTTTCAATTGACAGGAACATTCAGTGTTGCAAACCTCCCTGCTGGGTTACAAAACCGAAGTCATTTATTAAAAGGAATATAATGAATGGCAGGGAAGATCCTTGTAGTTTTATGGATACATACCAAAAAAAATCTATCTAATCAAAGACTACAAATTAACAGCACGTTAAAGCAAGCTGGTTTAGTGTCTGTGGTTACTGACAAGTCACCAGATGCTCAAGATCAATAGATATTTTGCATATTTTAATTATTCTTCTGGGTTTATAACTTAATTACTCTTATGAACTTCAGGTAGTTTTGGCAGACATATTTTACCTTGAGTTTTACTGTTGTTTCATTAGCTAAAACAAGGTGCCAGCATGCTGATGTAGAGCCATGCTTTAATTTCCAGTTGCTCATCTGAGTGCTGGAAGAAAATACACAGAGATTCCAGTGTGTCTCCCACAATACAAATTTATGCTTGATTTCCTGGCAAATATGGGGAATCTGTTAAACAGAGAACATTATTTTATAGTCTTACATTAATTTTCAGGAACAATACTTTCAGCTTTGTGGATACTGGCAGGGCCTATAAAGAAAAGTTAATGAAAACATTAAATGTCTTATTCAACAAGAGGGGGGGAAACAAAAAGATTTGCAACAACTGTACTTGAATTTAGGGAAGGATTAAATTGTATGGATGGCAATAGAAAGAAAGGAATCTGCTTTCCAGTTAAAGAAAGTGTTTCATTAATGAGTGTCAAATCAATCTGTCAAATTACAGGCTTCTCCTTGTAACCCACTCCCTGGAAGTGAATCACTCCTTAGGCTGCTGTTGGAGAGGTTCCTGGTTATGCTTAAGAAACCCTGGTCCTGCCACCTTCTGCTCTTGYTCTGGTACCAACACCTTTAGTTTCACCCTATTCCAGTTCTGCCTCCTCCAAATATTTTGTTGTCAAAGGAGTGGAACATGAATTATCTCAGTAATGAGCTAACAAAAACTTGCTTTGTACGTTTTAAAGTCTGGAGTAAGTCATAAGGGAGCATACATGAAATACAGGTTACAAGCAGCTAACACGAAGGAGGAAATTTACTCCTCACAGAACTGTGTACACAACAATAAATCCAAACAGAACAGGCTGATTTGTTAAACAGCCACAACCAATAATACATAACATCAATCTTAAGGATTCTTTTCATAATTATATTGCACTATAAATTACTGGAAATAAGGATTTAGAATTGGGAGAAAAGATGCTAGAGGAAATAAATCAGATCAGGGATGGTAAGAAAGAAAAGTATAAAAAAGAGTCCTAGCAACTCAGGGTTAAAATACACTTCTCTGTATCTGTGCACTCCCCAATAAACATTTTAAAATGATTGATGGGGATGGACATTCTATCAACACCTAAAATACATAAAATTCATAATAAATCAATCAATCCAGACTGTGAGCAGGAGTCGTGTGGCATCGGCACTGCTGGTGGTTTTCCCCCCATTCTCCTTCATTTTTTTAGAAATATAGTCTTATTTATGCATTTTTGCATGCTATGAACATTCATTTTTCATTCCATATTATTAGTTGTGGCTAATTCCTGCTGCAGTCAGCATTCTCCTTCAGCTGAAACATGACATTAGATTCTATCTACATGGATTTCAGAGCTCTTTTTGTCAGGATGTTTTGCTGTTAATAAATGATACAGCTTTTTGCATGTCCTAATTCTTCTAGATGATTTTTTTCAACAACCTCTTTAAGTTTGCTGTCATCATGATCGAGATAATGAACTAAAAATCAGTTGCACTTTATCTTTTTGGGTTTTTTTGGGGTTTTTTTATTATTATTCAATGATAAAGACTCCAAAGAGTTTCAATAAAATTTTATGCATCTGGCCAGAGTGTACTGAAGCAACATGGGAGCAGCAAAATGCAAGATGGGAGGCTTCTACATTTTCTCCTTGTTTAAACCGAGATTCTTTTCAAGTTCAAAGTCCATTTCAAAGATCTCTTCACTGTCACCACCTTTTCAGAGGTCTTGTGATAATGAACCCCACAAGGCTGGGGACAGTCTGATGAGCTCCGAAATAGCTGTGGAGGACATGCCAATGGCTCCAAAGCCAGTGGCTCTGGATGTATGGAGCAGATTTGCAGATGCATGGAGACAGCTGAAGATGCAGCTAGGCATGCCATGGGACKGACACAATTTCCTAACCAGGCACTGACTGGCTGCCACTGTCTTTAAAAATTAGTTAAATGTCTTGCCTGCTCATGTGTTTTTTGTTAATCCTGCTGAGTGCTTTTCTGCCTTTTGGGGCAGCTCAGTCTTTTTTTCTTCTGGTCCCAGGTTATTATCTTACCAAACAATTTTGATCTATATCACAAAGTAATTTACATTAAATACATGGAGCTTCAGAAACCAGGGCCTTTTCTGACTTTCTGATTTCAGTGGTGATTGCTAACTAATAGCTTTAGTATTCCTATAGTTGTGCCATCTGATGACTGAAAAAAMCCCCTCAAAATATTCATTAATCAAGCTACACAGTACACCTGTGAATTAGATTTTTATCACTCATTGGCAGATGGGAAAACAAAGACACAGAAAGGTTCAATGCCTTATCAAAGAGCCCAGAGGGGGCTTGTTGCAGAGCCGCAAGCCAAACAATTGGAACCCAGATACACCAACATTTGGTGCTGCACTTTATTATTACCCTATATGGCATCTCAGGTCTTCCTTCCAAGTCTCAGACCACAATCCCTCAGTAACTCAGAACTCTTCTACCACTACTCTTCTTCCTCAAAGCCTTTCCACTGTCTTCTTTCTCTGGACAGCACCCTGTCTGTCACTCAGCCATGTGTGACACTTCTGACTGCTCTAGATTCTCACGTGTGTTGGAGGCTTCAGAACCAGCTTTCGTATCTTGCCTTCACAGATAGTTCTTGTCTAAAGTTTCATCATATATCACTAGCTGCAGTCCTTTGCCTTTGGTCTTGACAAAGGCAATCTCACACAATCAATATTCCTCCAGAAAACATTACTCAAGAGGTCGTTTCTGTAAGCCCTTTGCTTTGTCTCTGTCATCTGTTCACAGGTTTCCACTCGTTTTATTTTACAAACATAAGCCCTTGTCTTCATTTTTGAAATCTCCTATAGCCTATTCCTGCATTATCTCTATCAGTCATTGGATATAAAAAGGTCAAATCCCACCACTGATGAGTCCCTACAAAGGTGGCAGGATGGTAAAAGTAGTGTGTTAACCAGTGACTTGCTGGTAGAACTGGTATCAGCAAGAAATAAAGGAAAATATTATGATGGTCATTACTGACTAATGTCTAACAAGTTGACTTTTAGCTGATAACGTTATCTTCCAAGTATGAATGATAATTGATTTTAATACTCCTATAACCATAGTTGAAGTAGATTTCAAGGCCATATATAAAACCCTCTTGCTTGCATGCTTGCTATCTGTTTATGGAGGTAACTATCAACTGGGGAGCAAAAGTAATAACACCATCAAGGACAGAGAGAATAGGAAGAAAGAACTTCCCTACATCTTTACAACAAAGGGATTTATGAGAAATATTTCTGCTGAAAAGCTGTTCTTCTGAATCCAGAAGGATTTTGGTACCTAAGGCTCTGGACATTCAAAGCACAAGCATCTACAATTTAGAAAATAATCGCCTTTATTTGAAAAACAAGTGAGATCACACCAAAGATGGTCATCAAAAACAAGTCAAGAAACAATAACCCTTTTACTTTACTCTGACGTGACTTAGGCAAACAAGTCAAGACACATGCAATAAACCACTCCTTAAAGAAATGTCAAAATACAAATATTTAGATAATTATAATTGTGTCTTCAGGGATTTTTGGTAGTAAGGATTTATATCAAGACAGAAGACTTTAAAAACAATACCATGGCACACACAAACATAGCAGAAAGTGTTGTTATACGAAATAAATTTCAGGCTATAAAATAATTCTGTTAATCTGATATTTCAAAAAGAAATACTATTATGATAATTTAAAAGTTTTAGAAACACCCTTTATAGAAACACTAAATAAAAAGCACTAAATTGTTAACTGTTCTACTGGTCAAAACAGAATAAAATACTTTTGGTTAGCACTATTCAGTTGAATTTAGATAACATAATACAATTCAAAAGGCTGTCTGAGAAAGAGGTTACAAGAGAATAAACAAAAGAATCTTCCCAAAGTTGGATATTTTCCCTTCCTTTCTTCGCAGTGCAAGACCCACCAGTTTCAAGAGATKGTCAGTTTAGGATGTTGTGAACCTGGTGGTGCTGAGACAAAACCTGACATTTCACATGAATTAAGAATGGGGAATGGGTACAGTGATGGAAATGTGCCCACACCAAAGATGACACCCAGCAGCAGAGACATTTTAACAGCCATGTCCTAGGTTCCGGTAAATTAAAAACTTAAAAAGAAAAGGCACAAAATGATAGAATAATCTAGTTGGTAAATAAATGAGTTAGTAAACCATCACTTTACCCTAGGTAAGGCAATATTGGGGAAAAAGRTATGTTTTTAAAAGCTCAGCTTGAGGGGAAAAAAAAGCTGCAGTCAGTCAACAATTTTCAATAGACAACAGTATAAAGGCAAATTATCCCTTCTCACATATGACGGGAAAGGGTATGAATGATTTGCAGGCAATAATCAGCCCTACAATACCTACAACCATCACCAGCATGCTCTGGTACAGTCTGCCTGCACTCCTAAAATGTAGTGGAGACCAGCAAGGAGATGGTGAGGGAACACTGTTGAAGGTACATGCAGCAGGTTTCCCCTGTGGGACAACCTACACAAATAGCTGTCATTCTCATGTTGTTACAATACTTCTTTTTTTTTTTCTGTATTCTTAGAATGGTATTTATACCAGGAGCTCTGACTGGGTGTTAGGTACTCTTATCAGACTTACAATTCTAAAATTGGAGCATATGTGAGGCAAAGCTCTTGTTTGATTTTCATGCTAATTACTCTTTGAAGCTGTAGTAACTCAATAACTACAAAAGTCATTTAAACAGTCATTTTATGACAGGGAGTCTCTCTTCTTTCCTTACCTCTCACCTTCACTATGAAGTGTCAAAAAAGAATAGAGATGGTAATCTGTAATCCATTTGGGAAATGTGTCCTACTCGTCTGGGAGGATTTGGGCAGAGGACTGAAACCTTTTATTTTGAAGCCTTTTTTAGAGCAGAAGCCTTGTGGGTGTGAAAGTAGACAYGGCCAGCAAAGGAAGCAAGGCATCAGTACCGGAGTACGAGTGGCAGCAGCATCTGTGAGAATTTAAAAAGGAGGGAGAAATCAGCAACAAGCAGGAAAAAGGGCCTAGGAGTTACATAGACCAAGAAGCTTTGGTTTGGAGAGAAGGATCCAAGGTGTGTGAGGTGATCAGACTGGAAGAAGGATGGCACATGGAAGAAGGTGGGGACTGTGACGCAAGGATATTTGAACTGATGGGATGATATGAACAGTGGAGTGGATGGGAGAGGTTGGAACAGACTGGAAAGAGGCAGAAAAGGAGGATGTGGTCATTTCTGTGGAGAAGACAACCTAAGAGGTGGGAGAGCAGAGACTATAGAATAGATTCAAAGGAACAGAGGAGCCTTGGGCGTTATGAAGGAGACGTAAAGTGATTCAAAGCTGGGACATTAGGTTTGTGTTTTGTTGAGGCGCTTTAAACTGATGTGGTTAAAGGAACACGGAAACATGAACAAAATTCTTTCAGGAATAGAGATAATGTAGTCAGTCTTGATATAAAAGGGTACATACAAATGCCAATAAACATTTGATAATAGGTACAATGATTAATTGAAGGGGATGTAATACAAGGGAAGAGTGATGGACAGAGATAATCCATGGAGTAATATCTTAATACCAGCATTTTGCCATCTCCTGAGACAGCAGAATCTAATTGAAGAAGTTAAATAAGAATGAGTTGCAATAATTGAAGTCCTAAAAGCGTGTGACRTCAGGCAGTGTTAAAAAAATTTAATATCCTAGCAGTATTTCTTATTTGGCAATTTATACGGTGAGCACTATTATTAACAGGGGCTTTTTATCACCAAATTAGGTCTGTTAAGATCCTGAGTGTTCTTACTCATATTGGATCAGATTGCTGCCTTAAAGGAGCTTTAAAGTCAGGGAAGATTTTAATAAATTCAAGCCAATTTCTAACATTTTTGTATTAAAAGGCATTAATTATTAACAACTTCTGTGACATCCATATTTTCACTTTTGCTGAACCATCTAGCTTAATGTTGTGAACATTTAACAGTGATAATTGAGGGTTTTAAAGCCTTAGCATTTGAAGCCAAAAMCACATGAATCTACAAGAGATGAAAATTCTTGAACCAAGTACTTCATGAGGCTTAATATTTCTTTTGAGCAGGAACAAATGGCTTTGTTTTTAAAGACACTGCCATTAGCAGAGCAAACAAGATCCAAAGCAAAAAGAAATTGCATGCCAGTTACCCGAGATGTGTTGAAAAGACCTTGTGATCTGAAGTTTCACAAGCTAATGACAGGAGCAACAGAAAATAACRCTAAAAGGAATCTATTACAGACCCTTTGGCAAACCTCCCTTATGTGGGAGGTTATTAATGGGATTGAAGTCAAGGAGATATTTCCTATCCAACTGTGCTCATTGTAAGGCAACTGCCACAGCCTTACCACTGGAGCTGTTCCAACTTGACCTTCATGTAAAAATAGAGCATTTTAATAATGTCACAGTGAGCTTCCCAGATCCTTTCAAGAACAGCGTCTCTCTTTTCATGAGGCATCTCTTTCTGAAGAACATCATCAAGCAGGCTCAGATGTGAGACATTGTGTTCATTAATAGGTTCCACCTTGACTCCTGTAGAATATGAATCACTGACCTGTTCACAGGCAGAGAATTTTCTTTAAGTCAGATGGACAATTATTTTCCTTCATCAAATAAAAAGGCTTTGCTTTACAAAGAAGAAGGTAGAATAATGAAACAACCCTTCCCAGTAGTTTGTAAGGAAATCTTGTACTATTGAAATTAAATATATGGAGAAAGAGCTATAAAATTTGTGGGCAGAAAATGAAGAAAACTCAAGTATAATTTATGCTAATTCAGGATTGGAATTGGAAAGAGTTTTTTTAAGTAAGATAGACTGAGTTCCTCCTACAACAGTTGAAGAAAATAAGTCCTTTCTTTGGGAATAACAAAATAATAAAGAATGTGTTAAAGGCCCAGGAAACACCTAAAAAAAGTCTTCATGAAAGAAAGATATCAGGAATTTTTTTTTTCATTATAACACCACAAGAGATGTGTATTAAATAAATTGGATAAGTCTCACATGTCCCTAGCAGCTCCTGCATTATTTCCAGAGAACATGGGTTAAAATGCGAGGGGAGAGGCTGACAACTGCAATACGAAGAAAATGCTTGTTACATATTCTGACTGTTTTGATAGAGTTGATCAAAAGACAAAAAGTCTTTCAAGACTTTATATTCCGATTTCATAATGGGGAAAAGGTGTATTGAAACAGAATTGGGACAAATTTCTATTTTTAAACATAGAGTGATAGAAAGATGTTTCTCTCTTTCTTGGTGGCTAGGTGATAACTGAGTATGTAAGAAATTTCCATTAATCAGCCATCAGATCTTTAATACAGTCTCATCTGTTTCTTGGAGCAGTAATTGCAAACCAGACCACTGCTGGTTGCTGCAAACATTCTCTGCTTTGGGGATACATATTAATTACATATTATGATACATGTTAATTTATGCAGTTAGCAGCTACAATTTAATCTTGCATTTCATAGCTCTTCCTCTGCTTTTTCTTTATCCTGAAATGTAGCACATCATGATACCAGTTTGTGCTTCAGGAGTTAAGGAAACTTGTTACAGGAAGTTAATTGAAAATAAAGAGTTGTAAAGGAACGAAATTATGTATGATGTTTTCCTTTTTTTTTTTCTACTACACCCTCTACTAGTCAGCCTTTACTCGTGTTGATGCTAATTTTTCTACCCATTCTTTCTTTTTTCTGTATCTGTTTGTATATAGTGCAGTGGGAACATCATTTTCCTTTTCATTATTTTTTTCCTGTACAAACAGCAGTAATTCGGTGGAACTCAGAGATTAGCATGAGGAGCAGAAAATGATCAGTGAAGTACTTTAAAACTCTTTGTAGGAAGAGGAATATTCTAGTTACAGTCTCTTTGACAACAAATTGCTACATTATGCTAAGACTGAATGAAGTTTGAGATCAGAGACAGTCTGCATTAGYTGATTCTTCAGCCAAAGCAGAGGAAAACAATGACCTACATGAAACAAACACAAAACGTTTTGGTTCATTTACAGAGAACATGAGTTGGCCAGTTTAAGCACAGTTAATTGAGAGCTGAGGTCTAATTAATTTTGAGTGGTACTATACAGGATGCAGTAATCTCCTGGCTACTGCCTGTATATTGAGATATGTTTTATTTAAAGAGATGAAATAAAGAAAACAAACAAACAAACAAACAAAAGACCAACAAAAAACCCCACCCCAGATTATTACTTAATGTACAAGATGTGATCAGGAAGCAAAAGGTTAGCCAATAAATCAGTACTTGAAGATCATTGGATAACCTTTCCTCTGTGAGTTGAGCTTTACCTCAAGACAGACACCCACAACTGACAGTAACAGGTCAAAATGTGTAAAAAGTATGCAAAGAACACCTCTGTTTCTCATTCAGCATGGTACCATGCACGTGTGCAAAACAAAATTCTCCTTTTAAAACAAAGGTTTAATTTTCAAATACCTTCAGCACATTCAGATGGTCTAMCTTCTGCAAGGGTATCCCCCCAGTAAAACCATTGTCGAGTTTGTTGCCTCTTTTCACACTCTAACCTCCTTGGGTTTACAGTACTGAAACATTATGAGATGCTCAGGAAATGCCTAATTAAAGCACATCAAATCCATGGAGATCTATGCTTTGGCTTCATTATGTAGAGACTCGTTGAATATGCAAACACTATTAAAATTGGGTCTTTTGTTCCTGTTTATTAGAAATAACATTAAATATGCAGTAAAATATCTCAGAGCTCTATATCCATGATGTAGGGGATGAGGACCTTAAACATCTCATTTTTGCTGCCCATGTAGCCACATTTTCACAAATATAATGGCTTTACAGCACAACAGAGAGATGGAAGATCATATACGGAATCAGTCTGAACCTAACTCTTAAATATTAAAAAACAAAGTTTAGTTGTAATATTAAGTCCTCCTTCTGTGATGTCTGACTCCCATAGTATGGCATTCCTATGATAAAAAAAACTCCAAACAACAGTGCATGTTTTAAATTAATTTTGCTCAAGTTTGAGGATGGACAGAATTGGGTGAAAACAATTATCTCTCCTCAAAAACACTGCACAGTTCACAGGAAATAAATAACAGTGTTTTGCTGAGCCCTTGGATTATCATTAACCTGAAGTTTACATCCTTTTCACTCTTGCTCCCAGGAGACCTCAAGAGATACACTAATTAAAATTAAATTATCTATTCTGAATAGATATCTGAATATCTATTATTGTTAAACTACTATTTTACTTCCAAATATATTTTATTTAAATTAAATAAATCAAAGAAWACAGCTCACCTATGCTGTCACAACTTTGTGGATGGAAAAGGGTTTTTCTCTATCCTGATCAGGTAAGTAACCTCTCAGAACTATATAGAAACTATTCTATATGGAAATTATAGAAACATTCTTATTTTCACTGATACACTGTGATGAGGATCTCCCTTGCTCTGTCTTCTTGACATTTCTCCAGATTTTTCTATTATCCCTTTGAACCTCCAGGCCTGCAGAACAGACTGCCAGGAATCTATGTGAACACRGAACAGCATGAACTGTTTTAGCAACTTCTTCCTTCTTCTCCCACCCCCACAAAGATTTAAGTTAAAATAAAGCAACTCAACAGGATTTCTCTCCAGCAGAGTTTGGGCTCTGTTTCTTCCTAGTTTCATATCAAATTTACAGGTCCCGCAGGGAAGAAGGTAAACAGAGAGGTAAAGCAAACAGATGCAGTGGCTGTGGCAGTCTGACAGTGCAAAGACACCAGCCAGGCCTGTGTAGCAGCGGAGGCAGCATTTTCCAACTTGTTACCCCAGCGATCAAGTAATAACACACTGCAGCTCGGGCYGTGACTGACAGCTGAGGAAACAAGCTCCCAGCTGCACAAGACACTGCTAAGGAGCTCTGCCACACCACCACACTGAGAGACTTCAGCCCTCTGCCTCTGAGTGCCATTTCACATGGAGAAGAGATTTTGCTTTTGAAAGATTCAGTATTTTTATTATTATTATTATTATTGTTTTTATTTTTAGTTTGTGAATGAAGAGGCCTACCAAGCAAATTTTGACACACCTTGAAATGAAAGGCATTAACTAGATAGCTCCKGTAAAGGGAAACACTATTTTCACATAGAAACGGCAGGTATTTCTAATAATCTCTTCTCTCTCCATATTTTTATAACATGAGCCTGAGATGAGCTTGGTTGGTTATAGCACGGTGCTAATAATGCCAGGGYTGTGGGTTTGATCCTTGCAYGGACCATTCACTTAAGAGTTGGACTCGATGAGCCTTCTGGGTCCCTTCCAGCTCAAATAACTCTGTGATTGTCTTTACATCAGTGGAAGAGAAGCAGAGCAAGTTAAAATTACTCTACAAGTTGAATCGTGTCATGTGTGCCTGAAAGCATTTTAAAAGCATTGAAACAACAGCAAGGAAAACTTCCRTTTCAAAACCGAAACCAGGCAAAAAATATTTGCAGGTATAAAGGTGAGATAATGCTTGACAACAGTTCTGCTACCTCATGCTTCTGAGTTGTGCTTTTTTTTACCCTCTTACCAGTCCTGGAGAAGTTCACAAAGAGTGCTGAACCTTTCAGCTCACCTGGTTACCTACATCTTTTCTCTACTAGCATGAGGAAAATCGCTGCACCTCATCCTGGAACCCATTGGGCACCTCAGCTCTTACCAACAGGACTCAACAAAGARGATAAAGGATAATTAAGAATTTCTTTGGTTTCCTCTCTGAGCCACGATATTTACAGAGAAGTACAGAATGTGCAGACACGATGCCAGTGGGAGCTGAGGGGGCAGTTAGGACTTTGTAGAACAGCTCTGCCGCCCSTTATATCTCTTCATTTTCAGAAAGGTGTTTGGGTTTTGGYTTTTTGTGGTTTTTTGGGGGTTTTTGTTAAGCTGCATTAAGCCTATGAGGGGAAGAAATGTTACCGGGGAAGAACAGGAAAGGGAAACCAAACTTCCAATCAGCTAGAGTAAATGACAGGTTTTTCTTTGTGTGGCTACTCATAGTGATATTTGGATGCAAGAAGAGGGATGGATTCTTGAAAGAATAAATATTTGCCTCTCTAGTAAGTTCCAATGTCAACAACAAAGCGGAGAGGCATGTCTTGGCACTGAACCAATCATCTGAAATCTCTGWAACTTYCTATAATACTGAGAAAACAGATTCCACTACTAATGATCTTTCAGGATCCTCATCACTGGCCCTATAGCAAGACAATAAAATAATCCATGYAGTCACTTCAGAGAAAGCTGGACTCTGGTTTCTGTGAGATAAAAATCCTGAGCCAGTACAGTCACATGCYTTTCTGACACTCAGGTAACATATTTCCTAGCCAATAAACTCACCAAACTCTAATCTTTGCTGTCATCTCAGCACATTGATAACAAACAATTACTGATCTGAGCACAGTTTTGCACTGATATGAGCCAATCTGCTGAACCAGATTGTAGAAAATTTATTGCATCCCCTCTTCCAGGAAATCAAAGGAATTAACTGGGTATGCCTCATGATACCTTTTTGTTTAATATCAATCGGTAATGTTAAATTAAATTTCATATATTTTGGAGYCTGGACAGTACTTTCTAAAAAACAGAACAAATTTGTCACCTTTTCTTTCTCTTGGCTTACTCTTTAGCCCTTCTGCCTCTAAATATTCTCATCCTTCAGTTATCAGAGAATTAAGAAGAACCTAGCTGAGAGTGGGAACAGCCTTTAAGCAGTAAAAGGAGAAATATACATACTTGATGAGGAAGAGCTGCTAAAATTGTAATTTTGGCCCAATTTGCCTGTTTCTGCTSTCTGCTGGAAAACAGAATGACTGTCAGTCCTCCTTTCTTTCTTCTCTCCAGAGCAGAATGTGCACGTACGAGGCTACTGGGCAAAAAGGAGGTATCTGGAACAGAGATTTGTCTTCCAATACCCAGCAGCTTTGACTGGGATGAGACAGATGCAGATTGCAACGTTGGAATGAGAGGCCAGAATTCCATCACCAATAATATTTACCTTTAAGAGTTACGGACTTGTCAGTGCGCGTACAAAAAGAGCACAGATCTTGATATCAGCTTGATCAGTGACAGATATGGATAAATACTTCAAATAATTATTTCTGAATATGAAAAATAACATGGTCAACCCTTTCAGCCGCTGGAAGTTAAACTTGGGCAACTACAGTTAACTGATCCATTTACTCATCCTGAGGCTCAGGAGAGCAATTTTTATTTCATAAAGTATTGAGTACTTTAAAATGGTTCAAGAGACAAAGTGAAAAAAGTTGTTTAACTACCTTCAAGAAAGGAACATTGTTATTATCCAAAAGTGCTATGAAGACTCTCACTGTGTAAGGTTTAGGAACTAAAAATTCTAAGGAACCGAGAGAAATCACATGACTAAGCTGATTTGCAGAGGAGGTACCTGAAGGTATATAAAAAGACATGGATCAAATTTACTAATATATTTCCCTTATTCATCTCACTTTTGAACAAGTTCTTGAAGTGAATGGTTAATTCATGGGTGGAAATTCACAGACTTTGYAAAATTAGATGCAACAAATGCACAATAAATTATGAGCAAAAGAGATCTGAAAATTTAAATCCAGTCTGGAAATATCTAAAACAATTCAGGAGCTTCAGAAATTGTTATTTTAATACTTATAAAGTAACAGATTCCCCAGCAGTTGCCTGGTAACCCTACCATGGTAGAATCTAGGGACTGTTAGGTCATATTCAGCTTTACAGGTTTTAATGCCTCTAATAAGACAGCACAGCCATGCATCATTAGGGGCAATGTGTACACTATGAAATTCTGGATGGCAGTACACATTTGTGCAAAAATGTACCATATTCTTTAGTATGTATGTATGTGATTTAAAGTGATTAAATTCTTTCAAATATAYTACATGTGTYCACTAGGAAGTTATTTCTCTTATATTTTCTAGCTTCAGAAGGTATTTATGAATGTKTCTTCCAACTCTGGTTGCCATCAATGCACCTTCAAGGTTCTGATTACTGTTAATGCTCATAGTTCTGCTATTCCATTTAAAGAGCCTGAGAAAACAGAAAAAACTGACCTTTAAAGAGTTAAAAACTGAAAATCTTGAGTGGAGAGAGTAACAAGGAACAGAGTAAAGAAAATTTCACATCTACCATGAAATTACCATTGAATTTACAGTTTAAAGATGTTCTACCTTATACTGGGAGAAATTATTTTGTACTTGAGATATTTTCTGCAGTTTTATCAAAGGTGAAAAGCAATTGCTGGTGAAATACATGAAGCTGCTATAGCAGTGATTGAGAAAATAATTTTCATCATAGAGTTTATACACTAGAGAAAACATGAAAATGTACTTAAAAAATAGTTCATCAATTTATTTCCTTTTTAGATATGGATGCAAGGAAAATATAAGATTTCACTATTATAATACACTTTGCAAAACTTTATCAGTCTAATACAGTCCTGTCTAGTTTACAAACACCAAGGAAGGCAGGAAATGGCTCCATGTAATTTTAATTTCTTTTTAAATATAGATGTAAGGTGTATTAAAATAAACATTTGGACTCCATRATTTCTGACGAAGGCATAGCATCTCAAAACTTAAACTTCCCTTCTTTATGTACAAAAAGAGGAACATCCATACAGCGTATGAAAAAAAAAATGAATCAACGTAAAATTTATGTTTAGTAGGATCAAGTTTATAACAGTGCACCCAGTTACTTCAAAAATAATCTAGCAAGCAAGTTCCATTGTACAGCTCCAAGAACTTAGGCTTTTGTCTCCATGGGCTGGTGCAGACAGTTGTGCACTTATTTTGCTGCAGCCCAAGCAAGCTGGATATGAGCTACAAGCTATAGATTTATACTGCAAAACTCAGCCTCTTCTCCAGTGACTCCCAGTGTACCAGATGAGGTATTACTCACTCTGACACATGGAAAAATATGCATTTATGTGTATGAATCAAGTTCGTAGGTGTTATCTCCATACCACCATTTTCTTAATATATTGGGAGAAGAGAGTCACAATATTTTAGATTCCCGATTGAATCTCACACCAATCCTCACAGAAATACAAACACTTCACCTGAGTCCATTATCTGGCAGGCATGACACCAGTGAAAAACCTTATGAGGTGAGGGACTGGACAAAGAGAGRTAATTCACAGACACCACGGGGAGAGCCCGGTAATCCAACGGTGAAGGGAAAGCATTTTCCCACAGCTTTTAACTATGTGTCTAATATGGTTCTAGTTTAGATTTAATGCTTTCTCTTATTCTCAAATAACTGTTACYCAAAATGCATGCTCAAGGGTTTAGCTGTTTGGGACCCTGGAACCGTTCACTCTGCTTGTGCTCCAGAAAATGGAAGACACCAGAGAGGGTCAGATCCAGTCCATAATTTACACTGATAACAATCATCACTTGAGCAGGAAAAAAAAAAAGGATCAGAAAGAACAAATAGAAAAGCCTCACTTGAGAAACTGCTTTGCTTTTTGAGGAGCTCACTGTCTCTTCATCAAAAAGGCATCAGCAATGCAATCTGCTGTTTACACACGGAAAAAAGTATCAGTGAATGAAAGGTGTGTGTATATATATGTATATATACAGGGAAACATCTGTGCTAAGAAGCCACTTGAAAAATAACCATGCAATAATAACAAAAAKAAACATCTGCTTTTTTTTTTGCATGGCAGATTCTTAGAAATATGAAAGGAGGTAGTGCTATAAAACAGTTGAAAAATCGGAATATTTTGCTGAGGTGTGTTTCTATACTTTTGTAGACATCTACTAACCTTTCTCATTTAAAAAAAAMCCCAGGTAATTTACATATAAATATTTTGAGAGACCTGAAAGCAGTGATTAACTTCTCATATGCTAACATAATTGTAGACATAGGAAGAGTGACACATTGTAACAATATTAAGTAAAAAGTTGACATACTGTACTAAAGGCATTTTAAATATTTAATTTTTAAAATATTTTATTAAAAATGGTTATTCACTAGCTATTAAATAATGAAAAGTAATGTTTTCTTCCTTTCGCTAGTCAAAATCATTTCATCAGTAGCAAACGTTCAGTACATTATGATAAATATTTTGAAACTACATTCACTTACCAGAGTGCTTTTAAATCACAAGCTATTGAAAACAAAAACAACAATTAATATGCAAATAAATAATAAAAGCACAGTAAAACTCTATTATTTTATTGTTATTCATATTTAAATAATGCATTGCTAACAGATTGTTATCTTCAGAAAACAGTATCATAGCTGGTTAATGAAAAAGAAGCATTAATTATAATAAATTTGGAGCAGTAATAGATTAAAACAATATTAAAATAGAGTGAGAAAATACTTCAGACCAACAAGATTTAACCTGAGTTGTGATGCAAGAATCTTGACTTTTAGAGTTCACAGATGAACATATTCACTTAACTTCAAACAATATAATTCCTCCCCTGGACACAGAGTACATGCTAAGTCTCATCAGGACACACTCACCCCAGGCTATTCTAAAAAAAACTTAAAATTGCTGTCACTGACAGCAATTTGGAGAAGTCATTCTAAAGGCAACACATCTAATTGAAAGCTACATCCTATGCTTGGGAAATTCCAGTCCAGTCTCGTTTGGTTTTCAAGCTGGGAGTGCTGAAAACCAAACTTGGGACAGTTTGGTTCCCCACCGCCAAAGGACAGAGAGGGAGAGTCACTTTCACCACTCCACGTTTTTTTTAAACACTCAGCCTGATTTCAGCACATATAAACACTGAGATAAAGGCTTTAATGCACCTTGTGGGTACCCACAGCCATTCATTTTGTGGAATATAAAAGTTACTATATCYCCATCAGGGAAAAAGTGCAGGTCCTTAGTCTTTCCTGACATAAAGAGAATGCAAGGGTGAAACAAGAAAGAGTCGTGGACAGCAAGCCCCACTCAAAAATCCCTAGAAAGAGAGATATATGAACTACACTTAGAGGGATTAATCACCTCTTTGCTGAAAGGGGTTGGATATCATTCCTCCCTTAGCTAGCAGCACTTATGACCAGCAGGACTCCATCAGTCTCTTTGGTATAGATTGGGCAGTCACGTAAACACGGAAAATGAGTAACAGTATCTGGCCCAGAGGGATGATATCACTCCTATTGAAACTGCCCAGATCCAGTGGAAGAAGGAAACACTCTGCAAGCGCATAGAGGAAATAACAGAGAACTTAAATGAAAACAGGTTTCCCATTTTTTTAAAGGGAACAGTAAAAGAAAACCATCTCTGAGTTACAACCTCAAGTTTCACACTTTTGATCAAGCAATTTTATATTTTCAGAACTTTGATTATTTAATTACACTGTGTTGCATTCAGCCATTGAGAGGACRTCTATTATTACTTAGCGTATTGTGATGTGAGTTTTTTTCTGAACAATGCACAAATAAAAATATTGTTGTAAAATCCCTCAGGAAACTTAACTGATAGTCTGCCAAAACTCACTTCACCCAAATTAAATAAACATTGTTCTTGGCTCTTCTTGAATTCAYTCAAATTATAATTACTGATTCAGTATTCAAAATATCTTAAACCATTATCTATATTATAAATGTGCTTTGAAACATTGCATTGGCACCATCTTCTTCTCTGTTTACTTTCATGGCACTTGAGATCAGTCACATAAAAAGTGACCACAGGACAGCCAAAGACAGACTTTTCAGCCTGCAAATCAGCAGGAACAGAGGCTTGCATGTACATAAGTGAAAAAGTGCTCACTTCTTTGCACAAGTGACCTCAAAGRGTGGAGGCACTCAAGTGGTACAGCAAAGCCACCTCTTCTAGAATCTTTAAAGCCATACTTTTTTCCACTAAATATCTTTTGTGATTGTCTAAATGACACTGAGGTCTTGTTTTGTGCATGGGCGACATTTTGAGCTAACAAAACCAATAAAAATTATTTCTCTTTTCTTCCACTCTCCCCCAGGAATACTAAGTTCTTCAATACCCTGAATTTCATGTAGCAACAAAATCACAGCTCAATGCAAGGTCACTTGAGTCTAATCAACCCTAACCAAGAATGAGGATTTGTTCTTTTCTTTGGGTTTTGATAGACCAGAGGTAATTAATCACTGCAACTCAAGCACACAACTGTTTCACAGGTACATTAAGGGTAATACCAAAAGAATGAAGTATACATTATTTTGGGGTCTTTGTGGCTTCTCTTTTTCCTTGCCAAAAATTAATCAAGCAGCTCGATCTGGTTATCGAATCTGTCAATATTACTACTAATCTTAATGCAATAAACTCCTCTCGTTTGCTTGTTTTCTAGGAAAATGCATAAATGCATTTATCTTGGCTTTCCATCAGTATCACAGCAGAGGATACCAGCCCACAGAGGAAGTTCCCACACTCAGTAAACTCTATGTAACTTTGGACTTCTCTTCTCAGCCTCACCCCATCACAGCCCTGTGGGTTATTTTGGGTCACCCCTCTTAACATCTCTGGTCAACAKGGCTGTGCCAGTCCAACCTGAGAGTGGCTGAAAGCAAAATGTGCGTGTGCCTGACTCCAGCCTGGCGAACTGGAACTGGAAAGGGAATAAAAACAGTGTATTGGAAGGCAGAGTAGAATCACAGATAATTTCCTAGGCACAAGAAAAACCTGAGAAAGCTATTCATATGGCACACTTGGGAAGGGTGGTAAAGAAAAACCCAAACCAMAGAGCAGAGTTCATATAAACAGAAGTATTAAGGCTTGTCACAATAAAAGCTTCATACTAAACGAAATAAGAGAGTTTTTAATTAAAAACTCTTTCTGCTAGTCACCCACAGTAAAGTGGGAAAAGAAAGAAAATGGTGTTCTTTGAGACAGGGGTAATTCCCTTCAGATGACCAGAGCCCATAACCTCAAATAACTGTGACAAGACCACTCTTGACCCCACTGTGGAGCAACATCTTTAACCTTCCCCTGTCAAACCCTGTGTGGCCTCCTTTAAACACAACAAATTACTACAGAAAGCAATCAGACTGACTGCTACAGTATCATTCCRACACCTCAAGAAGTTGTCCTCTGACTCCTCCAGGGTACCAACTCTTTGGCTGAAATTAAATAATCGAATGAATGAATGAATGAATGAGTGAATACATGAACATTCATCATTTGGGGTGTGAGGATACAGTAAAATAGCTTAAAAGGCTTTCCAGAGAAGCTTAAAACCATCGATTCTTTCGCGGAATAAACTGGACTAAGAGTCATCAGTTAAAGCAAAAATGTCCAAAGTTGGCAACAAAATCCAAGAAGTGTTGAAGTCTTAAACCTCTTAAATGCAACTGCAAGAGTTTTATGCAATCGCGTCTGCAATGCTACATTGCAAATGTCTTGAGTTTTCAAAACTTTGTTTTCTTTAGGATCCGGTACTCAAACTGGTGTTGAACACACTAATAGCAATGCTTCACTTTTGCTTAAATCTTCATGCTTTTAACAAATTAATCCTCTTCACATCCCTGTTGGGCAGATAGGCAAAAACCTTTCTTGTCTGTAAAACCGAGATAAGTGCCTTGCAGCCATGCAGTCAGGACTGGGCAAAATAGGGTTAAAATTCAGTAAAGTGTGTCTCTCATTTGTACTCCAACAACTAGATTACACCATAAAAATTGTGCTATTAACATGAAATATAAACACAGGGTAGAAAAGAAAAAGACGGATAAGTATTTCCTCATTAGTATTCTCGCTAATACTGGAGATAAAACACCTTACAAAATATGTATTTTCCTATCTATTCCCTGCAATTTGGGGAAAATGATTTTGAGGCAAAGCTCCAAGATTTTTAATAAAATCAGACTTATTTTTAAATAAAGATATACAGTAGAAATATACAAAAAGTGCATCCAGGTAATGAAACTAATTATGAATGGTTTTGTTCATTATATGTCTACAGTGATTCTTAATGAGAACATTCAATATCCTTCTCTCTTATAAATCATCATTATGTGACACGTAATAATTTTCAAATATGTTCATTTTAACCACATTTAAAAATACATTTTCTAAATAATTTATTTTAGCAAGTAAATATTGCTTACTATAATGCACACACAATCCCTCTCTAGTTATTATGGCTTGAGACAGGGAGACAGTTTCTTGTACACTTTGATACATTTCATGACTATTTTTTTTAAAACCATTTGATTTTTGATCATTCTTAGATATTATAAGATGTTGTTCTAGTCAAACGTTATTTTCTTGATAACTGTGATAAAATTACCTAAGTTAGGTTTGCAAGATGGTCTTTAAGCCTTGAAATAGTGATGACAGGACAGAATTTATTATTCTTATCTCAGCCTGTCAAATCTTGATAAAAGGTTCAGAGAAGACATACTCAAGCCTTTGTGAATAAAAAACCGTTAACACTCRTTGATACAATTTCCATTATCATATAATCCCTAAAGACATTTAAAAAAAAAAGAAAAAATTTGAAAAAGCCCARTGTACCTTTTTCATATCATACCATACCATGCTAAATCTGTGGTCTCGATATGTAAAGAATATCTGTACTAGCCAAGTCATTGCAACTTTTACAGATATACTTTCAGGACAAGACCCCATTTTAGGATAGAGAACAAGGACTTACTCTTTAACCACATTATTTGAATAAAATAAGAAATCCCATTTCATTAAATATATATTAGCTGAGATTTGGCCTACCAAAGAACTTTTCTAAGTTAAAACTTGATAMGTACAGCAGATGCTAAGACCTAATAGGATACTCATATTTCTACCAAATATTTTCTGGAGAATAAAGACAAAATAACCTCCTATGAACAGACAAAGTCCYTGGACATGCACAGTAAGAAAGACGCTTCTAGGATGTGCCAGAGGTACCTCAAATGTGCTGTGCAGACCCTTTGTGAATGTGGACGCATGGGAATCCTGATTTTAGACTCCTTGTTTTTATTTCTGATCCTGGGATTCCCGGTAGCTCATTCAGCACCACTTTTCCATCCAGGCTGCCAAGCAGGTGGCCAAGGTAGGCTTCTTCTGCTTAGAGAGAAACTGTCCAGGCAGATAAAAGAAGAGTGTGTGCGGGGAAACCCAAGCATATGGCAGCACTAATAACTATTTATGGTTGTAAACATTTATAATGCTCATCACATGGCTATCACTTCCATAAAAGTACGCCTCTAAGTATGTATAGTACTGGATTCCTGTACACTGCAGAGTACTGAACCTAAATAACTTAAATAGCTACTGAAGCTACTGCACTTGTTAAGCAGGCAGTCTAGTAGCATGTTCACTGTTTTCCCTAAGTGGCTGAGCAGCTATTTCCAGAAATTAAATCACCTTTTCTTATAATTGCTTTATATTGGATGTTTCTTCAAACAATTTTTAAATATTTAATGACTATCTTTTTCCACATAATTTCCTAAATGTCAGTTAATTCTCTAAAAACATCTTTAAAATACTGTTCTCATATCTTTATTAAGATTATTATTGTATTCTCAGTTTTCCACTTTATTTTTTTTAGGATTACCTTGGCACACATTATTGTTATAAAATGCAATAACATCTAGTATAAAATCTCAGAAAAACCTTTTTTTTTCTTTTTTTTTTTTTAATATAGCTCAGAGAAGCCACATTTGGGCTTCCAGCAGAAATGGGCAAAATTCTCTATGTGGTTTTGCAACGGACTCAATTAGTGCTGTCCTTATATGCTACAAAAATGCACATTGCTTCTTTGGAAGAGCTGCCAGAGAGAGAGAGAATCCACAAAAAGAATCAAAACCTGTGGTAGTTTTCAAATGTCCTTTATGGATGTAATTTTAACTATAGAATTGATATGGCTGAAAAATAATTTGCTCATGCGTGTATATAAACACCCAAAGAGAAGGTGCAATGAAACAGGAAACATTTGTCCAATGGTACCTATGGACAGAATAAGAGTTCAAATGTCCGTCTTCAGATGGAAAGGAAAAGTTCCATGAGGAAAAACTGCATCTTACTCTTAAACCCCTTAATGTTTTGCTGAAGGATGAGGTGGGTTTGAGCCCTCTAAAAGAAATACGGGAATTCAGCATGGGCTGAATCTTTGACTAGAGTCCCAGCTATGAAAAATAATACAAAAGGATGGAATATTTCGGTGTCCTATGCTGAGTGGAAGGAGCTCTGCTTAACTGAAATCCCCATCTGGAAAATGCATTTCTCTAAATATATTGCTGCCAGATTAAATTCTCAGAGAAGATGTGTAGTTGAACACATGTTTTAACTGATTACTATTTGACAATATTAATAACAACCTGAGTTCTCAAGTTGAGGTCATGATTTAGAGTTCATTGAAATCAGCAGATAATTGTCTGGGTCTACTATGAAAGAGGCAGTGTTCTCTTGAGCCCTACATCAATAAATTTTCTGATCACACTCTGAAATATTTCTGGGAAAAAAACATAAGTAAAAAGTACTAAAGTAAATTTTCTAGAACCCTACTGACACACTCTTTGTTCTTTGAAGGAAACAAACCACTGTATGTGCATAAAAGTCCTCTGACTGTGGTATTCCACCTTGACAGACATGTATGCATTGCAGAATAAAGGATCTAATTTTACTGCTTTTGAATTTCTTAAGTGTGGACAAACACCATACAACAGTATAAACCAGCAAAAATCAGGAAATAATTTGTGGGTGGTGATTTTGTCCTTTGGAATTTGGTTTGGTTTTGTAGAGTTTGTCATCTCCTGAGTCCTGATGCAGAAGGTTCTCTAAAAAGGTTTGTAAGAAGCACTTGCTTCTTCAAGCACTTAGCTGTGAAATCACTTAATATTTGAGAAAGGTATGCTCATAATATAATGCAGCAAATAAAAAGCAACCAAGATCTAAAGGAGATTTGAAGAGCAGATTAATTTCACAATTTCGTAGAGTCAGTTTCCAGGAGATAGGTCAAAAAACTCTTCTAAATTATTTGTATTGACTGATAAACAGAACACATGAAAACAGAGGATTCATTATATTGCCATATATAATGTCTTGTAAATACAAGAGCATCCTCTTCATAAATCTGCAATAGAATACATATCACTTCTGTATGCAATGTTAGCAAAGAAATGAAATTCCACCCTTTCTAATTAAAGGGTATTTTACAAAGGATTATATGAAAGTAGAAATGAAAAGACAAATAGCACTGCAGACAAAATTTAGGAAATTAATCAGGGATCTCATTTTATTCTCTTTTCTGCATTGTTTTGATTAATTAAAAGCTATTTTCTATTAAAACAAACAAAATGTGTACACACACACACAAAGCCCAAACAAAACAAAACAAAGCCGAGCAAACACTGTAGATGTGAGGAGGAAAAAGAATTTTAACAGTCCTCCTGTTCATTAAAAAAAATTATTGAGTAAAATTTGAAAGCTCATATCGAAAATATATACATCATGAACAGATGATGAAGGTTGAAGAAAGAAAAAAAATCTCCTTCATTCCATTTCTGTTCCACAAAAATGCAAAAATTCAATTAACTTCAAGCACTTACAAACGGCATTGGGGTTACAGAAAGGATCTGTTTTATTTGTCAGCATTCAGTATGAAAAGATGGCTTTTTCTACAATATTTTGCTGTACTTCCCTGTGACGTGCTGATGTTAGAAATTTCCTTGAAATAATCTGTACATCCTAACACTTCACCAGTGAAAATTTTCTTCTGATTAAACAGTTATTCTTTAAAGTAGAACTGACACCTCCCAAGCAAGGAAACCTTAGAAGGTCACAGATTCTGTCTCCATAGGAGGCCAAGCTGTTTAGCAGAAAGTATGACCTACTGTGGAAACMAATGACCTAGTAAAAAAATAAACAGTACTGTGCTGCAAAGTGGTGGAGCCAGCTGAGAAATAGAGAGCTCAGTAATGAACTGCCTTCCTCCTACAGAGATCAAATCATGTTAAGTGATGCTATTAAAATAAATCACATTTTAAGAKTCTTTACCTGAGACACTGACTTAATTTATTAAACCACAAAATTATTGATTTTATTTTTCAACATATAGGAACACGATTACTTTTTATTTGCAACAGACTGAAGTCCAAATTCTCCACTCAACACCCCCTTGGGAAACTATTTAAAATATGTATTTAAGACACAGGAAAGTAAAAATTATTTTAACGTTTTTCCACATAAATTAAAAACTCAGACAATTATCTGCTGATTTCAATGAACTCTAAATCATGACCTCARCTTGAGAACTCAGGTTGTTATTAATATTGTYAAATAGTAATCAGTTAAAAAAGCTGGAAATAAAATGTCAAAACATTAATTGTAGGCTACTCCTTTGTGTATAATACAAATACATGAGTTTAATCTTCAGAGCAAACCCTGACAGCACCCTCTCTATCAGCGGGACTATGACCATCTGCACTACAAACATCCCCTTTAATTAGGCAGACCACATAAAACCTTGTTTAAATTTGAGAGATGGACAATACTGCATGACATTATTTTAAAGATAAACTTGGTCACCACTSTCCGAAAGAAACCAAAAACTATGGGAAATAAAAGTCTTCAAGTGCCATTGACTGCCTTTCAGCAGTGCTGCACTCTTTCACCAAAGCAAGTTGATCTGGCTGTGGGTTTAAAAAGAGAGTTAAAACTAACACAGCAACGAGGCACAGCAGTGATCAGTCATCTAGAAATGAGGGTGTTTACACTGTTACATTCACATGTAATTACTGAGAAAGGCAGACATGCCAGTCAAYGTCGCAGGTGCCACACCATGGGGTGCTGCAGGGAGCAGTGCTGAGGTGCTGCTAGAGAGTCAGATTTGAGGGGTTGAAAGAAAGGCCTTGGGATGGCATTTAGCCCATAGAGCCAAATGCAATTTAATCAAATTATCTTCAGAAGAATGAATCTTCTGTGATAGGCTGAGCTCAGGGCTCCTGATAAAAATATGGTTCCAGAGCGGAAGGTGAGGTGTTTCCCAGGAAAAATTGCAAGCAYGCTGTTTATTCAGTAACTGATCCTTCCTGTGCTGCTAGACTGGCAATAAAACTAAATAGAACAACACCTGCAAGGCTATCATACTTTTGTAAAATGCAAGAAAAAAACATCTTCGGATAAATTTTTTTTCGAATACACATTTTCCTCTATGAAGAAAATTCTGCATTTTGGGCTTCATATTGATTTTTGGCTTCTAAGAAAACACGTTTATGAGCTAAAAGAGAAGATGTCCCAAAGCTCAGCAAGAGGAGGAAGTTTTTGTCACGCAGCTTTTTAACACATTCTAATAAGTCTTTTCATTTCTAGCCCCATCTACCTACAAAAAAGTAGCAGACGGTGTTCTCCTACAAGACTAACCATCTGAGAGAAAAAGTGTTCTGATTATATTATCATGTTTTGTTTCCAAGCAATGCCCTAGATCTGGAGTTCAAACAGTTTGTGACATCCTTTGTCTTCCAAACAGAGGAAGTACTCTATTTTCTTACTGTTATTGATGATGCAAGATGAATTTTATAAGGGTTTGTGCCTGGAACTTTCTGCTCAGTTATTTGATTTGTGGCTACACAATATAATCCCCCTATCGCTTGAGCTAGTATAAATTTCCCAGCCAAAACCAAGATTTACTCTTCATTAAAGAGTAAGACCTACTAATGTATTAAACTTCACAGCAACCCAGTAGCACAACTAATTAATATCATCACCAAACTTGCCATATCTAGTACTTTCTTCAGGAAAATCAACCCAATCAGGGTTTCTACCTGCTCCTTTCAGACATTTTTGGTGCAGTGCCTCTTCAGAGCTGCTCTTGGTGTGCACAAAGACACTCACTGACCTGCTACACTTGACACGTGGGGACCTGAAGAAGTGCTGACATGTCCTTGTAATGAAAAGAGACCTGTTGAAAGTCACAGTGCCCAGCTACAAAATCACATGGCAGGTTACAAATACTCTCAATTACATAAAGCAACCATCTGGCAAAAAAATTAGCTACAGACATGAAGGGATGGGGAGTGTGTCCAGACAGGGGAAACAGAGCTAGTGAAGGGTCTGGAGCACAAGGCTCATGAGGATTGGCTGTGGAAATTGGGAGTGTTTAGCCTGGAGAAAAGGAGGCTCAGAGGGATCTTACCTGAAAGGAGTTTGTGATGAGTTGGGGATTGGTCTCTTCTCTCAGGTAACAGGCAACAGGACAAGAGGAAATAGCCTCAAGTTGTGCCAGGGAACGTTTGGCTTGGATATTAGGAAAAGGTCTCTTAGGTAACAGGCAACAGGACAAGAGGAAATGGCCTCAAGTTGTGCCAGGGAACGTTTGGCTTGGATATTAGGAAAAATTTCTTGACCAAAAGGGTTATCAAGTGATGGAATAGGCTGCCCAGGGATGTGGTGGAGTCGCCAAGCCTGGAGGTATTTAAAAGGTGTGTAGATGTGGTTTTTAGGGACATGGTTTAGTGGTGGACTTAGCAGTGCTGGGTTAACTGTTGGACTCTGTTATCTTAAAGAATTTTTCCAACCCAAATAATTCTATGATTCTGTGATCCAAACAGATCCATCCTGTTTAATTGTTGTGATGTATAGGAAACATAGATGACCCTGTGGATACAAAGAATGAAATCCTCAATCATTGACACCCAATCGTTGGGCTAAGCATCAGACTGTCTCTCCTAACGTGCACAAAATGTACATTAAAAAGGAAAATAAATTGTGAGATGGTATAGAAAATACTCAAATGTTCCTTGACTCATAGCTAGCTGGGGATTAGATTATTTAATAAGAAATTTACTATGCTTCCGTAAAACTGCTTGTCAGGCCACATATTACAAACTTAGAAAAGCTACTAGGAAAAAAAATCAAGAAATCAATTTCTAGTCCCTGTGGTGATGTATTCTAAGTGTGAACTGTGTTATGCCTGGGAAGCACAGATTTCATCCTTAAATAGAAAAATTCTGGCTTGTCTTAGCTTTCTGAAATATCTTTTTAGTTCAGATTTTCTTATGAGGATATGACTTACTGTGAGAATGCCATGCTCCCATTTGTACTACCAAATACGAAATCCATTTCTCTCAGAGAAAATTATTATTATTAGCTGTTCCAGAAGCAGATCCAAGTCCAAAAAGTTTGAAGAAATGGAAAAACTCCCTTAACTTTTCCCTCAACAACTCATTCCAAGTTGAAAAAAATGAGGATGGTGAAGAGTCTAGAAGGGAAGTCTTATGAGGAGAGGCTGAGGTCACCTGGTCTGCTCAGTCTGGAGAAGAGGAGACTGAGGGGGGAACTCATTGTGATCTTCAACATCCTCATGACAGGAAGAGGAGGGGCAGGCACTGATCTCTTCACTCAGTTACCAGTGACAGGACCCGAGGGAATGGCCTGGAGTTGTGTCAGAGGACGTTTAGGTAGGATATAAAGACAAGGTTCTTCCCCCAGAGTGGTTGGGCACTGGAACAGGCTCCCCAGGGAAATGGTCACAGCACCAGCCTGACAGAGCTCAAAAAGTGTTTGGACAGTGCTCTCAGGGACATGGTGTCACTCTTGGGGTGTCCTGTGCAGGGCCAGGAATTTGACTTTGATGACCTTGAAGGATCCCCTCCAACTCAGCTTATTCTATGATTCTGTGATAAAAAATAGAAGACTTATAAATAATCTTTTTTTTTTAAATTATAAATAGTGAAAATCCAAATACAATACTTTAATTGCTCAATAGCTTGAGATAGAATAACAGAATCATAGAATCATTCAGGTTGGAAAAAGACCTCTAAGGTCATCAAGTCTATTAACCTAGCACTGCCGAGTCCACCAGAGCTGCTCTACCTTACTTTTGGAAATTAATGAAAGAAAAATTTAGGATTAAATGAGAGACATCTGCTGTCATCTCCTCTCCAAGTACTGTACAATATAAAGAAAGAGGAAGCAAGAAGAGAAACCTGTGCTGTTGTGTTTCGGTGCCCAAGTGTCACACACTATTGATTTACTTCCTTGAGGACCAGCAGGAAAACAAACCGAGACAAGTATGAATAAGCAAAGTCTATTTATAAATATATTTATACATAGCTTAGTCACAACGTTTGTAGGTATAGACCAATATTCCACCTAAATATTAAGTAGCTGTGCTGACAACACGTTGGAGGATGACAGATGACATTCGCAGCTGCTGTAACAGGGAAGGACTTTTGCCAGAGCTGTCACAGTAGCTCAGAGCTGACAGCCAGCTCCAAGCGAGCCAGTCTGCCCTCGCCACCCCAGTGTAAGAGATACTGGGGGAAAAGGTTTGACAAACCCACGCTTCTCCACGCAGGAAACGCAAACAGATGTCGTGTCAGGGAATACACAGCATCTATAATTCATCCCACAGTTTAAACAATTTTGAGTAAAGGCAACTGCAGTTAGCACGTTACGTTTATAGCAGGTCAATTGGAGATTTTTAAAAACCTCAACCAAACCACCACAACCCGAAGCAAAACCCTTTCAATATTTCATCTCGTGTGAGTAGCTAGAACTCCCTAAGTCATCTCTTTTCCTTAAACAAAAACAATTAACAGAGATAATAAAAAGCAGAAAGCATCAAAATTTGAGATTTTCAAACTGGGAGGTGTCATTGTGGTGAGGTGAACAAGGAAGAAGCTGATAAGCTCTCACAAACTCCTGCCTTTCTGCTTCCAGTTTCTGAACCTGGGAAACTGGCAGAATAGCTGAGAAAAACCTCTTCAGCTGTTACCAGCTGGCAGAAACAGTTTAGGCAGGTTGAGATACAAAGAAAATGAATAGATTCCATCTCAGCTAGGTGACAAAATTAAAACACCATGACATGATCTTAAAAAAAATAAAAAGAATAAAAAATTAGGAAAAAAAGAGAGAAAAAGTTTAAAAATCTCTACCGCTTTCAGAGGTGTTTTTATTTTCAGATTTTTTGCTCATGATATGCTACTCTTACCATTTTTTTGTGGTATACTTTCTGTAGAATTTTGAGCTTTGAAAAGAACTGTTCAGTGGCAGCTGCTATTTCTTTATTCTCATTTAACTTAAGGATCTAACATAAAAATCAACTTCTCCTTTATAATGTGATTTAGAAAAAAAAACATAAAATCTTTTAAGAAATAGAATATTTTTTTAAGAAATGAAATATTTAATATTTAAGATATAAGATTAGCAATAATATTACCCTTGTCTAAAACAGCCGTACAGCTCTGAGGTCTTGAACCAACCTGCTACCAAAAATGTAAATGTCTGCGTGACCTGTAACATTGATATGACTAATTAGCTGCAATCCTCCTGCAGACCAGACAGAAGTAAAAATAATGAGAAGGTCAAGGAGAGTGGCTGAAGATTTGGTATAACTTGTGTTGACTCCGCATAGGCAGAGCCATTAGAGACTTTGAGGATGATATGCTTCTCTAACACAATAAATATTCCAGAGTCACTGAGAAGGAACAAGATTTCTGTCATTCTGACTGTACATTTATGTAAGTTCCCTAGTTTTAAATGCATAGGACAGGTGCCTAGGTTTGGTACAGTAAAGTTCTGGGGCAGTCATTAATGAACATACTAAAGGGAAAACAGCTATGATGTATGGCTGTTCCAAATCACAAAAACCGTGTAAAAAAATCTAGGTTTTATTTCTCATTTTTAGAGRTGCCCAATGTCTCTACATATTCCACTTACATCCTCTTCCATGCCTCACAGAACTGCTTGTAACATGGAGATTATATAGTCACCTAAATCACAAAGGAATTCCAACAATGACTAAAAAGAACATACTCCAAATTGTCCTGATAAAAAGAAAGCAAAAGAAATGCAAAATACTCTATGCAAAGGTAATAATTTCAGATGTGTGCAATAATCCCAACACATACTAACATCTTGCCCTACTTAATGTATTAGTAATACCTTATGGTTTACCATTAAGAACCTATTTAGATAAGCAGTTAATTGAGATTAAAACCACATTTCCAAGTTATTCCCAAATCATCCTCATCATGTGGTTCTCATTATATGCAGCCAAGTTAACCATCTTTTCAGAGGTACCTTCTCCAAAGACTGTTATCAAATATTCATCACAAAGAAACTTAAGCCTGCTCATCTAGGAACACCAGCTTAGTTTCTGCTGGATCATAACAAAGCACAGCTCCCAAGTAAACCTTGTGTGGATTATTGATGAGAACTAGAAAAGGAGACCATCACCAGTTGTGCAGCAGAGACAATGAGAAGAGCAGCAACCACGACACTCAGAAGAATCTGGGGTTTATCATGGCACAGGTAAAGTACAGGCTAAAATGGATATCACACAGGCTGTGGTGCATCTACAACAAAACCAGCAAAATATGGCTTCCTAGGGTTGAAAGAGACTTACAGCTGAAAATTAATCTTTATACCTGACAGAATTTTTCATACATGAAAAGACTGCTGGAGCCACTTCTAACAGTCAGGTTCCATGGTTTCAAACAAACCAAATTTTTATAAAAAGCAAACAAACCAAATCAAACCAAGAAACACAAAACAAACAAAAAAAGGAAAATAACCATAAAAGAAGCAATAAATATTGCAATTAGGCTCAGTCAGAAATTCTTATCCTAAAAAGTCTTTCATTATTGAAAATGGTAACTATTTTAAAAGACTGTCTAGAGATGTTTTTAGTGTATATCTGTTGAAATTAAGAAGTTGAAATTATTTTTAAAACTAGATTGATTTTTTTTTCCCTGAAAAATGTTGGGATGTCTGGTTTTTTTGTTGTTGTTTTCTTTCTCGCTGTTTATTCTTTTTTCTTCTCATTATTCATTTAGCCAAAATTTATTTCAAGCTTCCTTTTTTTTTTTTTTTAAACAGAACATTCACAAAACAAAAAGCAACCAGTAACTTCATGGTTATGAGAACTTAATGGTATACTCAGGTTGAAGTCACTGTTGTGAATCACACCAAACACTGAAAACGTGGCTCTTACACTGCTGTGACARACCCAGCTGCTTGCTGTGCTGTTATGCAATCCCTTCCTATAAAATTAGATAGCTTTTTTGTTGTTTGGGGTTTTTTTTGCTTTTCTTTTTTTTAACTCTAGAAAAAACCCTAAATATTCCTCAAAACACCATAAATGTAGGGTCAGATTGATAAATGCCACAACCTCTGGGCAAATTCATGCTGGATCTGAGAAATGCTCGAAGTATTTTTCACAAGAGATTGTTCCAACAAATTTTCACTTGCTGTAAAATAAATCTCTTCAAAATTAAAAAAAAAAAAAAAGTTTTGTCAGTTCGTAACATTACTAAGAGGGCAGAGATATATGTAAATCAGTCATGAGAATAATCATGTCATAGACAATGTACTAAACAAGCATATAATTTCCTTGATGATAGTTTGATGGTTACCTATTTCTCTTTATAGAATGTTAAATGCAATGTCCTCCAAATAAACTATTTACAAATATCTGAAAAGCTAATTATCTTTTGATTGTTAACCTGGCTTCTCTGCATGTTTATGTGTTTTCAGAGACAGTTATCCACATTAGAACAGCCAAGCACGTGAGGTAAGCATGGCATAGAAATTTTCAGATTTTTCTACGCTATTTTATGGCTTTTTCCTGATGCCGTATGATATATCTGTAGCACTTTATGCTCTGATACACCAGGAATATCCAGCTAAAAACTTTGCAAACAGTGTTGATTTTGAAGGTCAAAGAAATCATGAAGATGTTCACAATTTTATTAAGTCTTAAAAACATTCTGGTTGCTCTTTAGCTTTGACTTCAGTGTTTGGATTTAAACTTATTTAGCATTCATATTTTTAAATTACTGTACTGAACTGGAAATCATTCAAGGCTTGTGTGTGTGTGCGTGTATGAGAAAGAGAAAAGAGGCAAGGTCATTCTTAGGATTTAATATTCATTTGTAGGATTTAACATTGTTTTCCTCCTTAACATCTGCAAAACCTCATATTTTGTACAAAAAAAGAGGAAAACATGATGAAAACAGGAAAAGCAGCTTCACTGACTTCTACAGCATAGATGATCATGGACAGATGAGATAACATGGCTACAGCTGAGTAGTGACAGAACATTTTTATGTGTGAGAGGTATGAAATTAATGAATTTTTGTTTTCCTCTGAGATTTTTGACACAAATACATCTAACCAGACTTCTCATTTGAAACAGCATTTCATTTGCAATCTTGATGAATTATAAGACTCTGCGCAAGTGAGCAGAGCATTGTGTATTAATTTAAAATTATTACTTTAAAATGTTCTCCTCAAACTTATGCTATCACACGTTTCCCCTGAAATGACTTTGTGGAAATACAAAAAAAACACTGTATAATATTAATAAGCAGAGCATGGAAAAATAGTGTAAGGCTCTTTAGCAAAAGAGTGGATGATAGCTACCACCTTCAGCCAAAAAGCCTTGATTTCCACCCTTCCTGGGAAAACTGTAGGAATTGCCATCTCACCAGTGATCAGTGAATATGAAGAAAGATGAAACCAACTGCACAGCAAAATATCCCTGGCAGATGATCTCCTGCCACATCTTTCCAGAGACGCCTGATGTTTACCTTGAAACACACGAAATGTTTCACACTCAAATCTTTGTTAACAYTGACCCAAAATTAAAGAGTGAACAAAGCTGATGAGCACTGGCATAACACTCACAACACAGAAAATCCAGTCCTGTTTGAGTGGGACACCACTTTTCACATATTGAATTTATATGATTATGATTAGGGTCTGTAGGCCATATACAAACTAAAAAGCCACAGATATCTCCTTTTATAGAGTCTTCTTTGTGCACGAACAATTTTATGGATGGAAAATTTTTTGAGCACTCCTATGTTTTTTTCTACAAGGTACCTGAATGAGCTTTGTTTTTTTTTTTTTAAAACAGCACAAATATCTCACATTAGCTGTGATGCTTTTCAGAAGTTTCTTAAAGCACACTGTGAATTTGGTATCAAACTATTCCATATGTTTGCCTCCAATCTGTGGCTAATTACAGCTAGTTTTCTTAGCACCTTCTCATCTGCTATGAACTTTTTAGAGAATGACTGAAGGAAAAATCATAGAGTTCAGGAACCTGCATTTGTTAAATATGCAGGTTTTATGAACCACGAGGCAACCTCAGGGACTGTTTCAGCATCTTTTTCTCTTTTGTTCTCACTAACAGAAATGTCAATATGAAATCATCAGGTCCAACACAGTAATTCTATCACCACCTTACAGACTTCTGTGTATATCATGGACTCTTCTGCAACAGACTTAACTTGTTAAATACTCTTTTTAATAAAGTATATTTTCAAAAAGTTTTATTGATAAATGATAAAATTAACATTACTCTTAATTTTAAACTATGTTGCTTGATTTTGTATTTATTTTCAATGGATTCCACAAATATTTCGATGTATTCTTCTCACATAAACTTCTTTTAATTTATATTCTCTCTCTATAAGGTTTAGATATATTCACAAATACTCTAATAGCATTAGCATTTAAGAATGACCTGTATCAAACCATCGTCAAAGACAAGAAAATATTCTACTGCTGATGASATATATAACAACACTGATAAAGTCAATTAATGATTGCACTTTATTTGTGAAAATCATTAGGAACAGAATTTCCCTCTAGTGATGAATGTTTTCTCAGTTCAAAACATCTTTTTTGCTGGTGGGAAAAGTTCAAAATTCTGATGGTTTGAAAAAAATTAGCAGAACTGATAAACACTACTGTGTTCCAACTTCAATTTCTCCAAAAAGATATCTTTAAAATACTAAGAAACCATAATACAGCCTGTTTTGGAAAATTGTACTTTACAACACACAACAAAGTAAAACTGTGAAATATCCCTGCAACATAAGAATTGCATGTTTCAACACGATCCTTTACTTCCCTGGCAGAATTATGGAGCACACAGCAGGAGCCAAATGCAGCATTATCTGTGATCATTTTAATGGGAAATGCTGATAGAAGCTGCAATTGTKCCTTCTTCTCCATCCCTCTTCTACCCTTGTTAAAAAGTGTGACAAATGAGAAGCCCAGGCTTTCTACTGAAGAGGTAATGATGGCTACATGCTGATGAAAATTTATTATCCTACCTCCAGTTTTCCTTTAAACAGAAATCTGTAATATATTTTTCCTCCTGAGCATCCCACTGCCACCTAATCTGTAGTCTTAACAGTCTAAATAAGCAATTTCTTTATTAATATTAACAAGATATTTCAATATTTATAATACGTAGCAAGACTAAGGGGAAGTGAAATGATGGGCAGATCAGCATTCAGATGCTAAATCTAAGTGACTTGGAAAACACATTACAAATGAGTACAGAGAGATGTTGAAACTCAAAGAAATCCAGAAGAGACAGAAGGAATGTCTTTTGACTATTCTACAGAGCATCCTGCTTTCTAGATATGCTCAGGTCTGCTCTAGCTTTTGGTGAGAAGTGTATTTCAATTGTACTCTTATTATACCTACTCATATCATTTTAATTTTATATTAAGACCTTGACAGGCAAGAATTTGTAACACTTTACAGGTGTTATATCAACAAATGTCACTAGTCTGGAACTACACTTTCCTATTCAAGTATGCTAATGCTCCTTAGAGAACTGAGAGTCAAAGTAGATCAAAACCCAATGCCAGCTTTCTTTACATAAACACAAACAAGCAATCGTCTGCATTGTCACCTAATCACCCTGAAGTGTCTTACATTAATAAAAGAAACTGATTTTTCAGGTTTCATCATAGAAACCCAGCTTTCCAAGGTCACCCCAATAACCCTGAACAAGTCGCACAGGACATGATAAATATTTTGACCTGCAAGTAGATGGCTAAATTCCGGTCACCAGACRTGAGATGGAACCCATGCACAGTAACAAGGACCCAGCACAATTCCTACACTTCACAGTGAAAATACTGAGGCAGCTTTGCTTACCGTGTACATGAACTTCAGTCTCTCTCATCCAGGACTCTCTGCTCATTCTGACCACAGCCCAAAGTGCAGATGTCACGTCCTGTGTGTCAGCCAGTTGGACATGCCTTAAAGTCCGGGAGCCCGGAACCAGTTCTTAGAACCAAAGGCTGGACCTCAAGTGTCCAAACCCACAGTGCTTCTTTTTCCTTTCACCTTCCCAGGGGACACAGCAGCCTCCCATGTGAGGAGTTATGACAAATGAGGCAGCTGTGTCCTCATCCTTTTCACTCTACGGAAAAGGTGAACAACTGGATAATCCAGGCAGCCCTCCTTCATAGCTGTTTGGAAATAAATTCCTTAGGATATACATTCCCTGTTTATGTTAAATTTTGTCTTAAACTTGCAAAGAAAGTCGTTGTTTCTTCTCTCAATTTTCTGCATCACTTTGAAGATCCTGTCTTTGAGTTGGATGCCACTGTAAGGGAAACCTCTCTTTCCATCTCTTTATTTAATTTGGATTAATGTTGCTGCATCACTTACCTAATGCATGAAGAAAATTGCTGCCCTGCCTTTTTTTTTTTTTTTTTTAAAAAAGCTATAAGTACTTTCCCAATAAAGAAAAGACTTTCATACCTTCTTAGATTGTTTTGTTGGGGTTTTTTTTGTTGTCTTTGAGAAGGATGTAAACATATCCATTTTTCAGATAAATCAATTAATTCTTCTTCTATAAAAAAAAATGAATAGCATTCTCTCAGGTTTTGAGTGTGCAGCTCCTTTGTTCAACACCTAGCACAACTCTGGAACTGGATTTCTTTCTATTTTGTGGAAGATTTTAATACTGCAGAAAAAGGAAACTAATTGTGTTCAGTTTAGCATGATTGCCAGTTTTTAGCACAAAACCAATCATTACAAGAACAAAATGAGAAATACATTGAATATGCAACAAATGAAAATTGAATTATATCTTCAGGGAGTATCTTCAGGTACACAGCCAAACCACTGTGCCCAAACCTGCTATTTTTCTAGGACAATTTTTATTTGCTTAATTTTATTATTTTACAGTTTTCATAYACCACTTAAGCAACTCTAATTGCAGCATGTTTCTAAATCTCTTCCTCTCAGACAGATCAGAGAAAGCAAGTAGATACTGACAAAAGCTCCTCTGCTCAAAGCTGTTCTGCTTCAGAGGACACATGTCCACATTCAGGGAATCCTGAACTTGAGCTGGTAGGATCAGTATCTCGGTCAGTATCAACTGTGCCCACAGAGATTCGGAACCAAAGCTTCCTCACATCCTTGCAGTCAGRCGCCAGGAAAAGGAGCTTATTCTGCTGTGCAGACATGCCTCTTGTCTCACTGATTTTTTTCTTTTTTGTCCTTCAGCTCTTTTTCCAAAGATATTCATCATCAAACCTGCTTATACATTGCTACTCCTTACTATAATTTCCTTCCTTGCTGCTGTGCTGTGCAAAGGGCTAATTATGTATCAGTTTCTGCTATTCTAATGTAGGAAGTATAACCACTTACAATATCTTGATGACTGTTCTAAGCTAATTTTGGAGGTGCATCTAGTAATTATTTTTTACAAAATTATGTCAGCTATATAAAAAAATTAACCAGAGGAGACAGTGGATGGCTCAGAAACAGCAATAAACTACAGAATTACACATACCTAATTAACTGGTTTAAATCTAGTGAAACTGGATTAAAGTTGACACCCATGTGAACACTATTATAACCAAAACATTAGTTGCTCCAACTGGATTTCTAGTGCACACAGGTATAAATCATAGAAATTATAATCAGTGTCACTATTTTGCAGATGTCTTCCTTAATAAAAGAGGTCAGGGCCATTCTGTGGTGTCAAGGGCAAGTGAGCAGCCTTCCTCTCCTAACCCAGCTGCCTTATCCCAGTGGGAGCTGGGAGCAGTCATCACCACGTGCTGGGTGCTGGCAGTGGCCACCAGCAATGCTTGGAGTTTGCTATCAGCTGAGCCCTGTAGGCAGTCAAGCACTAGTGCCCATACCCTCTTCAGCTGCTCAGGCCAAGTGTCTCCATGGATTTCAATGATGGAAGGTGTTTTGGCGCTCCTTGAGCACCCATTGGGTGTGATCAGGCAGTAAAACTTCTTCCCTCTRCTCCAGGCTGTCTGCCCACATCCAGCTATTTCTCATCACTCAGGCTTGCCCCACGTGCCCATATCCATGGCCAGCTTCCATGCTGCACTAGTTATTTCGCTCTGCCACGGGCAGTGCACGGGTCACCTTTTGGAAGGTTGAAAGAGACTTGTCAGGTGGATGTTTTCTGCTTGCCCTACAAGAGTTTAGAGCGTGCTAGCAGGAAGTGGCAAAGTCTACACATGATGCCCAGTGTGGAAAGTGTTTCTACAGATAATCACAGCTTAGCATTTTCCACCCCAAGGCTTGCAGAAAACCTGTTTCCCCTGTGCCACCACACGTTAAAATGTCAGACATGACCTGACAAGAAGAGCAGGTTGCCCACAATAAATTAGGAAGTACTGATGCCAGTGGGAGAGTAACGACTGAGAAACATTGCCACAGCAGGGCAACGTGCTGGACTAGGGTTGGAGTAAAATATCCTGTAACAATCCATGAGTCCTTTTTCCTGGTAGTTAAGAGACAAATGACCAAAATTTAACTCTAGAGCAACAGTTTCTGAAGAAGAGAAACATTTATCGATCTTGGCTAGAGTTTAAAATAAGAAAAGAACAAGCATTTGAGAGTTGCAGTGCTGGATAATTGCTTGATAAATTATGCTAATAAAAAAAATCTATCCCTTAGCTCTTGCTTTCTTTCGCTGCCCATTCACAAAATGGACAGAGCAGTACTGGTATGATGAACAAATATTTGTACTAGAGCTATTTTCATCGTAGCTTTGGTGTAGACAAACATCTTCAGTTTCAAAACTATCATTTTGCCTTCTTTCACAAACAGCTGATCAAGTGGAATGGCTTATAAGAAAGCTTATTTGTATTGCAAATTGAGGCATTTATTACTTCCAGTAAAATAAAATGAATTAGCTGTTCTGCAAAGTCTTCTGTAATGCACTTGTTTTTTTCAAAAGAGAGAGATATTCAAATCTCATTTTAGAAAACCCATCCATGTACTGTAAACCCAAACTTGTTAGAGAGTGAAGTTAAAGGTCAGCTCTCAGTAATTGTTTAGGGAAGGATTAGAATCATGTTAAAAAGCCTAGTTTGCTGTTTTCCTGCAAATGTTGTTTTCAGCTCCAGGCATCATTTTGAATGAACTGCCTTGTCACTGGCACAGAAGAAAATTATCCCAGTCCCACCCAAAGAACTGAGCTTGAGCCAGCAGGGACAGCTGAGCCCAAAATTAAACAAATGCCGTGTTGAAATTGAAGATATTGTACCGTGTTTCCAGTAAGAGCTTATTGAGTTCTCAGCCACTTTTAAATGTTCTAGAGGGTGTCACGTGCCACTGACCTACAAGCCATGTGCAGGAAGGGTAAAACTAAACACTCTTAGCCAGTTAACAGGATGAACAAGGCTTTTACACAAGTCTTATTCAGAGGGGCCAATTGAATGTACCACCTACAACCAATATCCTCCACGCTTTCAGAACAAGTCAAGCCTGCAAATTATCTAGATGATGGCTTCTTAAGAAGCTCACAGCCAAGAGCAACAAGTGATTTACAGTAAGAATACAGTACTAAAAAAAATTAACAGCTTAAAAATTATTGTGTCACTATGTAACTTGCTTCTTATGGAAAACTTTGCCCTGGCCTCATGCAGTGTCAGAACTGAGTGGGTACAGAAGCAGAATAAACCAGTGTGTCCAACCTTAATGACTTCTTAAACTGACCCCAGTTTTAAAAGAAGTGATTTTTGTTTTAATTTTGTTTTTTAGCTAACTCATTGTCAAGTAACATCCTTTATTAAGGAATCATTTAAAATGGAATCATTGTGAGGTTTAATTTAGAAACTCATCAAAAGTCAAGCCTGAACATGAAAACCAGCTTCACACGTCCAACACTTAGCATTTGCGGAGGCAGCATCATTTCTTTTCCATTAAAGTTAATTATTTGTATGCAAGAAGTCTTTTCAAAGCTCAGAAGAAGTATTAAACCCAGTAATCAACATGTCCTCGAAATTTGTCTTTTGGACAGTCTATTGTAGACAAACAACGTTTGCTTATGTCATACAAATTCAAAGAGAGTCTCCAAAGTCCCAACACACTGGAGATACTGGAAGATACACACATCTTATTCACTGAATTATGCCTTTCAATTACTCAAATCCACATAGCCTAGAAGAGAACATGTAATTTAAGGTACACCATTGCCCAGTCAGCATGGTAAAAAAAAAGAATGTTTCATATTCAGATCATTTGACATGATCAGAGAGGCTGCAAGTGTGGTATCTGCAGTAGCTATGAAAGACCAGCTGTATCTTGAATTTGACAAATATTTCGTTAGAACGTAAGATAAAATTCAATTTTTTAGGTGTGTTAAATTATTGCTTTATGGAATCAGGAAATAAAAGAAGAAACTACTAACCAGGTCCTGACTGGTAGTAAGGTGTGGCTCACACACTGTGATTAAAGAGTTGCTCTGCATAACTCAAGCAGACAAAAAAGGTGCCTAGGTTGGACACCCATACAGGAACAAAAAAACTTGCAAAATCTGCTATTACTTGGTACTACAAAATGTGAAAAGCAGAATAACAAAGAATAAAGAAGTTGTTTAAAATCTGTGAAGGGCTGTCAAAAAAGTAAATTATTTCAGTAGGCTCAAAATTGTTTAAAACCATATTCGAGACATAAGTCATAGGTATACCTATTCTAAAAAAAAAAAAAAAATTATGAAGTTGAGAAAATCTAGTTAAATATCAAAGTAGGAGAAGGTAGCAACAATCCAGAAGTCTGCTTTCAAATAGCAAAGATGTGTGCAAATGAGAAAAATAAAAAAGTTTTTAATCTTTTAGCAGGCCAAATATGAGCTTGAAAAACAACTTTCAAAGAACTAAAACCCGTTAATACAGATTAAAATATTTTTAATTTTTGAAAAACATAAAAAGAAAGATGCCTGCAAAAAGACCACAGAAAAAAAGTAGAACATTTAAGTGTAACAGAAGTATGCAGAGTAGATAGTGCCAAAGTTATTCCTTTTTTAATATATGCGTCCACTTATGTGCCTATTCTGAAAAATCTTCCTTTGCAAGGAAAATATCAGTGATTCATCCAAAGGTGAAATACTGGTAAAAGAATTTATTGATTAAGTTAATAAATGATTTTTCAGTAACAGATGACACAGAATTCAAAGGGAAATCAAGGGTTAAACAGCTGATCTGTTGCTCATAATAAAGAATTGAATTAGTGAGCTTTGGAATAAAATACGCCATGAAGGTTCAATACAGCTCTTCTAAGGAGAAATATTTCTTTCCAAATTAGAGGGGTCTTCTGGAGGAATGAACAAGTATAGTGATGAATCAGATTTGCATCTCATCCACTTGGAATGCCAAAAGGTGTCTCATAGGATCAAAACTGAACACTTCTAGGCATAGGATGATGTCAAATGTCCTCATATGTCTGGAAAACCAAAATATAAAGAAAAGTGACTAGATTTYACAGAGCCGGAAGTGTCAAGTGGGGAGTTATGAGTTATATTCATAAATTGATAGAGAGACCTAGATGAACAATGAAGGATGTAGCCTGTTGATGACCCTGACACATTCACAGGAGCAAAAACAATGACTGCTTTCAACAAACAGAGAAGACTCTTCTTTGGGCCAATAAAATTCATCATAGATAAATAAAAAGATATTACTGTATGGAGAAAACCAATTTCAACTCTATAAATACGTTTAAAAGCTCTGCCCAACCAGGTACATCAGTAAAAGGATCAATAGACATTAAAAAAAAAAAAAGTTTGTGAATAATTAGGAAAGAAACAGAAAAAAAGATTTCATTATGACTGTGTAGAAAACTGTGTTGTACCTTCCTGTTAAATGCTCTGAGTTCTCACATCAAAAAGAGCACACTGAAAATGAGAAGTTTTACAGAGGAATGGCAGTGATTATCAAGGTAAGAAATGTTTCTGTACAAGAAGTGACAAAACAGAGCAGGACCCTTCAGCCTGGAAAAGACACAGCAGTGTGAAGGGTACATGGCACAAATGCAYACACTCATGAGCAGAACAGGCAGAGCAAGTAATGACCTTGCTCTCACCCCAGGAAGAGCTGCAGCGCATAAAAGCTGGTGTACAATTAAAGGAAAAGTGATATCCTCTGAAGGTGATAAAATGCAAAGTATTACTACTCTCGAGGAAAGCCTCTTACCAGAGGCCACAGGATGTTGGGACAGTATTCCAGGAAATGCCATTACACTTTTGCCATGTTCTGGAGATCCACTGCCGGCCTTTGTCAGACAGAAGACAGTCAGACACGATCTGAACCGATTTGGTCTCTCTCATGTCACTCATGTAACACTGAGACCACTCACTTCTTCCAAACTTAATGCAATCTTTAGTTGTAGTCTCCATGAATGTGGGTTTTCTTCTCTGTATATTTAATATACTCAGAAAAAAAGACAGCACTAGATATATTAGACTAAATACATAAGAAATAGCTGGAACATTTCATGTCAGTTTGCACAATGAGCAAAATGTATTTAATAAAAWTCTCTTTCTGTAGGTTTTCCTTTCTAATCATTCAGGTATTACCCAATCACTTCAAAAGAGCTGACAGTATCGGGCAGATGTCCAGCTGTGCCTTATCAGAAACCAGGAAATAATGTTTAGGCTTGCTCATGGAATAATGAGCAAGCAATTAACAGAATCAAGAGACTTTCTAAATGGATCCTTTCTCTCTTCACGTATCAGTGGTACACTTAAAAAAATCTGTTGCTATTTTCATCTACCCTCCAGTTTCTCTAGGGATGAATTATAGTGCCTTGCTTCAGAATTGCTGTGTTCCTGACAGGCTGAGGAGCACAGAAGAGCAGAGCTCCTAACTTTGTATCCTCCAAAACAGACTTAGTTCTGGTGCACCAAAACTATGGGAGCTGAAAAATTCACAGTAAATAGAAACGTTCAGGTAATCCACTCTGTAATATCTGCACCACACTGTTTTGTACTTGTGAACAAAAACTCTTAACAGATGTTCCCATATATATGAGTGCTTCTGTAGAAGCAGTTAATACTGCTTAGAAAGGCTATCATAATGCATTAGCCATAAGGGAAAATGGAAAATAAAAGTTTTAATAGATGGTACTTAAGATACTCTTCAATTTATTGGCTCAAAAAAAAATCTTAAGACTCTTTTATTAGATTTTTTTTTAAATTGTAATTATCATGCAATAATGGTAAAAATGACTGAATAAATTAATTTAAAAGTAATTATTTTAAGTATTATGCAACTCTATTTCTACAGCTAGAAAAGATATATTACAAAAAATGAAGAAAGCACACAACCTTGGGAACTCAGCTGTCAGTAGCCTAGAAGCTAACTCCATCATCTCTGATTTCTCCTTTTCCTCTCAATTGTACAGCTTCTATTCTGTAAATGTCTCAGAATTTAAGAMGAAAATGGACCAAAAAAAGAGGCACTTAAAAGTCTAGTTTTGTGATAGAAATTTCAAATTTCCTTTTCAATATGAAATACTGGAWGGGTAAGGAACCAAATAACTAATTTAGCCAGGAGACTGTATCACTTACCTTGGGGTAACTGCTGATTCTGGCTGTTCTCATGGAATTTATTAGGTGTGCTGGAGGTGTCACAGCAGGAAAAAACCCAACGGGATCAACTGTATGAAATAATTCTGAAAACATTGGGTTTTTTTCTCTAATTTCATCATAGCTGGTTTCTATTCTTATTGCATTTTATGCTTTCACAATATTTTAGTTGATTTGACCCTTTTGATACTGTGCCACACTACAATTAAAAGAGACGCATTTCGTGGTGAGGAAATGACAAAACTGTGGCAGCATCACATACCGGTTGTAAAAACAGAGTTGATGAAACATTCTGTTTGTTGTTTGGTAGCTTAGCTACTTCATCAAGCATTCTGCTTATTTCCCCTCATTACTGGAATTATGCCTTTCAGCTACGGAGACCAAGAACATTAATATATGATTTAGGCAACAAGAATATTAAAAGTGTGTGTGAATGAAATACTGACTAGGCTAAAAAGAAAATGGGACAATGCTGGGCATCCTCATTCCCCTGGTACATCACACAGATCTTACACAGTTTTAAGGATACATGTTCAAAACAAAGAATAAGGTCCATTCTTTTTTTTTTCTTCCATATTAGCAGAAGCTCTATATAGCTTTTCCACCTGTAAAATAAGGAAATTAATGAAAATTCTGCATTTTTCAGTCTCTTGAATGACACAAAGAATAAAATTTTATTTTAGAGTTGTTTGATCTTTTGTTTGTGTTACACACTAGTTTAACCATTACATTTTGGGGTTTTTTCGGACTTGTTGACTGCAACACTCCGACCCTGAAGGAAAACAAAAACCATGCACACACTCCAAAAGCAATAAACACATTTCAAAGAATCTGGGAGTATCCTTCCTTGATGAACACAAAGAAGACCATATGTCTGAATATATAGGTACATAATGAATGCTATTAATACAGGACTGAACTGCAGGAAAAAGAAAACCTAATGTGACATAACCCCTTCCTCCCAAGCAATCTGATAAAAAACATGGTTGACTTTTTAAATTGAAAGTCAAAGCCTATTTAAAGCTTTGAATGGCTAGTTTTATTTTTTCCTGAGTATTTTTCTTTTTTATTTCTAAAAGATAAGGCGTAACTGAAGTGATTTCTGTCTCACTGACTTTTGCATTTTATGTTAAGAAACCAGTCTCAACACTGCTAAGTAATAACTTAAAAAAAATTCCTAAGCATTCAAATTTTCAAAGCATGGATTAATAAAGTGAATCAGAGTTTTCATCACTGCTCCTGCTAAAGGTAATGGTAAATAAAACTCCCATGATCCTTAATGAGATAAAATTAGGTTAATGCTGAGAGTTTCCATTCCTGTGAAGTAAAAAAGCATAACACAACCAATATTTTTGCTATAAATCCAAAGCTGATAAAAAGAACCTGTTATGCTTTTCCTTGTATGTTCAGGCATAGAAAAAAGAACATGGTTGGGCCAGGGAAAACACCACCTTTTCCATAAGCAGYAGGGAACAATTGTGGAGAGATGATGCTCCAAGGAAAGCACAGATCCTGTTATTGTTTCAGACGTTGATGAAAGAAAAATGTACAAGTCTGGCATAGTGACAAAATATATGGGACAAGTAGGTTTTAAGGATTTTTGTCAGCTGTTCCATGTGTGTAGTTATGATCAGATATACAGATGGAGAACACAATGCAAAAAAATGATGAGTGAAGATGAGCTTTAATTKGGGTTAAAAAATTGAGATGATCTGGCAAGTATACAATGTTACCAGAAGACCAATTTTGATTTAATAGATTGCTGTTTCACCCAGGAGGCTGTCCTTGCTCTAAATAGCACTCTCCAACTAATGCTGTATACATATACACACACACACAAACACATGTGCCTGTATGTATTAATATGTAAATTATTTCTTTTTTCCTTCTAGATAATAATAGCATTTTCTCTAGCTACTGTCGACTCTGAATTTCTTACAGGCCTCATGATAGAAGTTTGCCTGGAAAACAGGCTCAGAAAATGTAAATCTTTACATTTCTTTAGGAAGCATCGTGAAGAAAGCTGTGATAGAGATGGACAAACAGATAGAAAAGAGTGTTACAGAAAACAGAGAGGAAGTTGTGGATGAGGAAATAGAGCATAAGTCAGATAAGCAGGCAGTATCATAGCTGCGAATGACMTTAAAAATAAGGAAAAGTGATCTGAATTGAAATTGCTGTTAATTGGAAGCCAAAAGATGGATTTGAGGAATGCAGATATTATTGAAGAGGTAGTAAAAGTAAATGAAATTAGTACTGAAAGCTGTAGTACTATGCTTTTGATTGACAGGTAAGGATGGTACTATTCCATCACTATGAGAAAAAATATAGAATTTGGAAGGGTACAGGAGAAAATTAAATTCTGGATGGATAGACAGACTTTAGGAAACCAGATGCTATAGAGGTTATGGGGGGGAAAAAAGCCTGAAAGGATGAGGATAAATTTGCTCTGGAAATATAATTTTCAGATTACTACATAGCTTGAGAATGTATCCAGCAATCAGACTTAGTGTTACAAAGATAGATTGCTCAAGTAAGGCTTACTGTGTCGTTGTATCTTCCTTGATTTTCTGGGAAGCAGAAGAAGTCTAAAATTTATCCCAGAATAAATTTCCTTCTTTCAAATTGCACCTGGATATCCTAAGAAACCAAGCTTATTCACGGGTTTGCTGCCTACCTTCCCTCTGAAAACTTTTTCAAAAAATCACCTAAATCCAACTATGTAAGTCTGGTTGCATCAGAAACATTAAGTCTGAGAAATTCATCTTCTGAATAGAAAAAAAAAAGATTAAATTTGTATCCCTGCAGAATGAGCAACTGTTTGAGTTCTCATTCATCAACTGGTCAACCAAACAGCCACACRTATTCATTTCAATAAATTAGCTCTGTAGTAGCCTGAAAGAAGCCACAAAGTACTTTTCTATCCATAYGGGGATTCGGACACCTGAGAAGGTCAAGGTACAGTGGAAGAACACAGGGAGTAGAGGAAAAGAGGAAAAAAAAGAAAAGGAGGGGGGAAACAAGCACCTATTCGATATAAACCCTTAGAAACAAAGCATCATGAGTTGCAATGCTCACAAACCAACTTCTTCCTTTAGAAAATTCTCCCTTTGAGGTGTGTATAAAAGAGAAAACAAAGAAAAATATCTGTTACTCTCTTTATGAGCTGTTTTTCATTCTCCAGCGTTGATGGCTCACATCAATTACAGATACAGCAGAGYTCAGGTTAACTCTGCATCCAGCACYTTTGTACTGTGCACTTCTACTGCTTAAAGTTTCCCTTTGCCTTGAATGTTTCATGTACTGCATGAGACAAGATTCCAGTCTAGATACTTAWGGTAGGTGTAGCCTAAGAATTCCAGTCCCCCTGTGCTCACCCCGAGGACCTGTGCAGTCCCACCATCCTCATTCTCCCAAMACCCCGTTGCTGTTCTTTTGTCACCTATTAGAGCAGCCTGTTAGTAGTAAATAGTTCTTAGGCGTAAATGAAGGCAAATATTAGAAGCTCAGAAAAGGTGCTATTCTATGAGGTGGTGTGGTACTGCCAAAATACCCAGCTGTGCTGATCAAATTCTTCTGTAAGAGAACCTCTGTAAGGCTCAGTAACCCAACTAGTAATGCAAATTTTGACAAACATTACAATGTACAGAGCCTAAAGGAGCTTCAAGCTCCTGTTCTTGATAGAGGACCTGCAAAATCCATATAACTCCACCTAATTGATTTTTTTTTTAATTTATAAAATACAATCTTTATAACTAATTGAATTTTAGTTTACTTGTAACATTAATTGATGTTCTCTGGTAACAGTTTACTTACAAAATATGTACAGTATCACACATTTGTATGCCCAATCCTCAATACATACATTATTCAGTGACTAGGAGCAAAATCCACCGCAGAGTAATGAATTAGCAATCCAAAGATAAGGAATCAATGCAGTTAAAATGACTGAACATATACTTAATGATATTCTCATGATCCAGATCTCATATTTGGAGAAACAGAAAAATTCTTTAAATTCCTTGATGAAGTTTAAGACATTTACAGGTCAATAAATGATGAGTGCACTTCCACTTCAGTTAAGCAAATACTTGTTTCTAGTTAGAAACAAAGATTGACATTGTGGAATGAACTTTGTTTCAGTTCAACAGCTGCATATTTACACTAAAACAAGCATTCTGCATGCTCACTGATTTTTATTGAGACTTGGCAAAATAAGCTCTGATTTATATTTAGTTTCTAATGAAGGTAACCAGATATTGTTATTACTGTGGCTGGAATGCATAAAGACATTCTCTCATGTTCCCACAATCCCCTCCCACACTGTGCACTAACACAGCACTCAACTTRCTATTTTGGAGGTCTTCCTCGGTGGTGGGGAGAGTGTTAATATGTAGAAGAAGGGTAGTGAAGATAAGGCTGGAGTTCTTTTAGCCCTCGTGTGTTACACATTTTTGGAGGTGTTATAAGGGAAYGGGATTAACATTCACATCACTGCAGGTTTCAGGAATCAGACAACATCTTTACAGATTTTATGACACCTCTTRGGCTTCCCAGCTATCATGTAAAATTTCTATGCAGATATGTCCTGCATCAGTCTTGAAAGAATAAAGTAAATTTATTTCCTATTCTAGGTAAGGGATCTGGATCAACAATTTCCCTTCATTTTCTAGCAATTTACTTGCTCAATATTTATATTACTCCTGTTTTACCCTATCAGCTGGGCTGTAGAACAAGTCTGTTCCCTCTACACAGTCGCTTTTCAATAATACTTTGCCATTTATAATTTTGATGTTCATCTCTTAGAGGTTGAAGCCTGCAGTTTCCATCCTAAACTAACTCTGCAGCCATTCTTAAATCCACCCAATTCTGAAATACATTCCCAGTCATAAAACTAGAGCTGAGAAAAAAAAAATGTTGTATAGTCAGATCATGCTGCACACGAGGACTTGAGGGCTGGGATTTTGGAAAGCTTTTAGTGGCTTCTAAACCGCAGAAGACAAATCAGTTTCACCACGTTACATCTTCTTGTGTCTGACTTTTATGAGGCGGTGACGTGATGATGCCCAGTGAMGTGGTTTCACAGTTTTTGGCTGACACCTAGATTTGCAAGGACATGAGCTAAGATTTAGATAGTGTCAGCTACAGCTGGTAATAACAAAAATGTACATGCTAGCACTTCTGGGCAAGATACTGTGCCTTGCCACAGAAACTGGTGCCTTGCTGTTCATTTGAAGTTATGTGGAACTATCACCAAACTAAAACTTAGTGCTCTTTTCCCTTCTCTGCTGTGCTGTTCTCTTCATCCCTGTGATGCACCAGTCTTACCTCACTCTGGTGCCTTCTCGTGCTACAAGAACACTGAGTAAACTGGGGTCAGTATTTTGATATCTGAAACCCAAATTCACAGGCTCAGGGTCTGGTGCAATCAAACCCTTGCTCCAGGAGAACGGCTCACATTTGACAGAGCTTCATCTTGCCCAGGGGGTGTGCAGGATGGGAAAAGAAGAACTTTCTTTGTCTGTGAAACAGTTTAATTGTTTTGAAATATTTGTTGTTACATTGTTAAATATTTCATTATTGTAGCAAAACTGAAGTAATTTTATTGAAACTTTAATGCATTTCTTATTTTGCCTGCTCTGGCCAGGAACTTGCATTTATTTAAACCCGCCATGCATGACATGAAAATGGCTGTTAAAATTTTTATCCAAAGTGTAGAATTTTGCCACTAACAAAATCAGTATTTTTTCAGGTTTTTTTTGTCTGTGGTGCAATAATATATTCTAGTGTTCTGAAGACCAAGGTACTCATTGAGTACTATAACCAGGCTTATGCATACATTGTTATACAAACACTTAAATCACTGAATTAGCCCCCAGAGTTATCCAACATTTCAGTTTCAAGATTCCATGTATGATACACAAGGCACTGCAGCTTGAACCCATCTCACATTGTTGTTTCTTTGGATTTGTATCCTCCTCCTCATATGCTGCATAAATTTATTGCAAGATTTCTCAGTTATGAACAGCRGTCTAAACATGAGTCTTTTGAGGTAAAGAATCTACATTTTCATCTCCAAGAGAATTCAGTTGCAAGGATTCACTGATATTGCAGAATGAGACCAAGAGCAGAGTTTGTCCCTTTCTCTAAGAACTTTTAAAAGCTGAAACTCTTTGGGATTTTAATCAAAGAGCAAAAGTATTAATGAAGGTCTTATCCATTTTATTTTTGTAAGGAACTTGGGCTTTAATTCTTAAGTGTCTGAAACTACAAAAGCTTCATGGAAAATAAACTACTGTGAAAAAACAGGGTGAAAAGAGCTTTCTCTAGAGTTTGGGTGTTTTTTTCTTTTTTTTCCCTTGCCCCAAGATAGTGTCTACTGGTTAAGATCTGTCTGAATATTTAACAGCCTAATCTTGGCTTATAAGGGGGAAATTAGTATTAGAATCCAAGGGTCAGCTTCCACATTCAGTTATATCAGTTCACCCCAGTTTAAGTCAGAGGTTGTTCATAACCCATCTGAAACTAAAAAGAAGTCAGACTTATACAATGGGGTTCAAAGAATACACAAAAGATAGGGGACAGGATTTATTGGAAACAATAAAAAATATTAATTAATTAAAATGAATAAAAAGCTAAGTGGAGTTACCCATTAAGTGAATAAAACTCTTGGAGACGAAAATATGAATGCTGATGTCACACCACATCCTCCTACCTCTGCACTCAAAACCAGGAATTATCCAGAAACACCTGCCCATTCCTTTTTTTAAATGGCTGTGTTATTGCAACTGTAACAAAATAAAACCACAGATTTAAACCCATCAGGAAATGTAAATAATTAATACTTCCTACAGTGCATGACAAACAGGACCATTTTGGGAAGGGACGGGAAGTGAAGAAAAAGAGAAATGAAGGAATTATGTTTGTTTACCCAGTGCATTAATTCTGTTCCCCAAAGGCACTTTACTACTTTTTAATTGCAATTACAGACACACCTATGCTCGCATGTTCCACAAACATTAATTTCAATGTTTCCAAATTTCCCTTGTCTGTAGATTTCTACTTTTTATGAAGACAGGATGACACAGGAGCTTCATGTTTAGTTGTTCCATAAAGACAAGGGTTTAGAATTCAAATAGAAACTGTGCTTTAGTCTTAACTGATCAAAACTGTATGGCTGCCTGTGGGTTTTTGTAAAGAATTCCTATCTGCCACGATTTTAAAAGTTTAAAATCCAAGTGCATCAACTCTTGTTCTCAATAAAATGGCAATGGGCAACTGAAAAGATCCCACAGAGTACCACCTACATATTTTTTAACACTCATGTTAAATACTTTGTGGTGAAAACTATATCCATACACCAAATAGCACCTTCRGAAGTATAGAAATAACCTACAATTCCTATCACAGCAGCCATTAACAGTCTTGGGGGATGATTGTGAAAATCAATAATTACACTAGTAAGGACTGATGTCTACATTAGTAGGTAGAAAAGACAAAAACGGTAAAATTCAGTTTTTTAGGAGTCATTGTATTGTACCCCTTATTTTTCACCTGATATTCCCAATGACAACTAACCAYGCTGGCCTACCCTGGATAAACTCCACCTCCTGAAACTGGGCCCGCAGAACAAAATGAATTTGTTCTAATGACTGACAATATTTTCATGTAAAACACAMATGTTTTGCTATTAGTAGCCAAATATGTTTGCAAATACTTCTAATAGTTAATTTGTTTTAAAAAATACCAGTGATGAGTAACCTGTTTTGTGCTCCTTGTTTCAAAAGTAACCTGTGCCACAGATGCATAAGCTTCCTTTTTTTTTTTCTCTCATCCTTTCGCTGTTGTGTTCACTAAGGTAGTGACAGATACACATAGGGATGATTTGTAATTAAATTAAAATCAGCAACAAAAGGTGTGTAAAATGCATTTACTCCAAAACAATAAACAAGCACATGATTAATTGCTTGCAGTATGCCTACCTTTGATGTGTGAAAATAAAGATGATGCAGCACCTGATCACCTTCGAATCAATTCAACATCCACCTGGTAGAAAAGCACATCACTTACTGCCAATTTAGATGAGTTCCATGAAAGAATTTCCAAGACCTCTGGTGGAAATGCACCAGAACAGAAAAAAAATTTTATCCATTTAGTTCTTCCCCCTCTCCTACAATGACTTAGACCAATTTCCACAGAAGGAAAATATCCCCCAAACGTCTATAATTCAAATGATGTGGTAGAGCAAAATGAAGAATAAATAACTACTAATTTTTAGACATCCTGATAACAGAGAAATATAATCACCATTGGCACAGTATATATCTTTTGTTGTGATTTGTCATAATGTCCTATGTGTTCACAGAATTATGCTCACACAAACCACAAAGAAATAAAATATAGAAGAGTCCCTTAGCAGTGGCATCTAATTTCATTGCACTGTGTTTTGAATCTCTGAGCACTCTCTTGTATTGCACTGTAAAACTTATTAAATACACCAAGTATACAATTATGTGCACAATGAAAATAAAGAGGAAAAGATGTGGTAATAACAAATACCATTCCTCCTGTGTGCAAAATTCTATTACTCTGCTTGTAAGTTCAAAAGTGTAAGAGGGTTCACCGTACTTACTTTTTTGGGATATCTATAATATTTATGGAGGAAATTTGGATTATTCCTGATTTTCTTTGTTTTACTGGAGAAGCAGTTCCATTTCAGTGGTGAGTGATGATAATATAGATCATCTGAAAGCTTGTTTAGGTTTAATTCTTTACGGTATTCACCAAAAATGTGTTGCTGTCAAAGCGATAGTTTACACTGGATTTCGGTAGGGTTGCAAGCTAAAATCTATATTCAATAGATTTGGGAAAATACTTTTTTTTTCCCACACAAATCGTGTAGATGTATCTGGAATGCCAGAAACTTGAGATTTTGAGATGTGAACAACTGAATGTGAACCAATGTAACAGTGCAATTCACAGTAAATTGAATAAATTAGGTTTTCTAGCAGTGCTTAAATATTTACACCCCACCCCCACACACATTCATGCTCTCTCTTTACATCTCACACACACACAGACATGTCACCCTTTTATAACTGGACGTAGAGAATAAAGAAGAAAGGGGAAGTCAAGTCAGTAGCTTCTAATTTTGTCTTCTTCTTGTAGCTATGGGCTGGCTATTAAGAGTTCAATAGAGAAAAGATAAATGTTCATATAATAGGATTTCACCTTCAATCCTGCATAACGTCATACGATTCAGGAACTACCTGTATTTGTAGCTTTTATTATTATTTCACAAATACAGGAAAAAAGTGCATTTATATAAATAGAACTAATATCTTTAAAAAACAAAACAAAACAACAACAAAAAGCAAAAAAAACACCCCAAAACCACATTTTGCTAAATAAGAAAATACTTAAGATATGAAGACTAGCAGAAGAAGCAATCCTTTCATTCCTAAGCAGAACATGAAAGCTCAGTCAAATGGAGGGAGATAACTTGCACTATGGCTACAGGCAGCTGGGGATGCTAATATCTGCTTAGCTCCTTGGAGATTGGTTGCATTCTTTTCCTATCAGATGACCACTCGAGTTTCACAGACTGCTCTACAGCTCTTTTTTACAATAGGGAGCATTCTGCCCAAGCCCTGGCAAGTTGTCATTGATTGTTTCAAATGTTCTGCATTCAGCTATTCACGGAATGATTCACTGGCTTTTCAGACTGTAAGCCAGCCTAGTGTGTCAAATATGCTTCTGAAGATAAAGGCATTTGTAAGTGTAAAGGCGTCTGTAAACGCAAAAGGTGCTTAACTATGTATGCAGCCTTTACAAAGCACAGGCAGCAAGCGTGAGACTGCTCCTGGTGAGAAAGAAAATAATTCAGCATCACTTTTCCTCTTTCTGAATTCAGATTGCAAAATAAAGATTTAGTAGACTCCSACATAATGAAGTTAGGAATTTTAACAATATATCAGCTCTGGCCTACCACTATTTCTCTATTTTCTGCACCGCAGAAACATTGGCACTGTGTCTCCCAAGGAGCTATGATCCCTTTAGAGTGTGAAAAGTATATAAATACAGGGGCTGGGAGGCCTCAGTGGGCAAACCTACTGGCAACAAAACAATAAACACTCTGGCATATATTTACAGACACAAAACCCTGGCTTGCATTTGAATTAATTTACTCAGAAACAGGAAAAGAACCAAAGGTTTGAGTGGAGGAAAAGGGCACAGAGACCCTAACATTTCAATTCTTAATAACTCCTTAAAATTTCCCTTGAATCATGATTCTATTATCTTCTCACTTCTCTCTTATATTTCCAGATCTCTTACCCACAATTCTATTCCTTTTAGAAAGGGAGAAGGATAAAATTGGGAAGGTTGCAAAAGACCTCTAAGGTTATCAAGACCTTCAGAACCCCCATGTTCACCAGTAAACCAAGTGCCACATCCACACATCTTTTGAACAATTCCAGGGGTGGTGATTCCACCTCTTCCATGGGCAGCTTTTTCCGATGCCTGACCACCCTTTCAGTGAGGAAATTTTTCCTAATATCCAATCTAAGCCTTCCCTGGTGCAACCTGAGACCATTTCCTCTCCTCCCACCACTTGTTACCCAGAAGACTGATCCCCACACATCACTATAATCACAGAATCATTTAGGTTGGAAAAGACTTTTACGACGATTAAGTCCAACCAATAACTCAGCACTGCCAAGCCCACCACTAAACYGTGTCCCTCAATTCCACATCTACTGTCTTTTAAAAACATCCAGGGTTGGTGACGCCACCACTGCCCTGGGCTGCCTGTTCCAGTGCTTCAAAATCCTTTTGGTGAAGAAATTTTTTTCTAATATCCGATCTAAACCTCTCCTAAGCACAACTTGAGGCCATTTCCTCTCATCATATTGCTGATTACATGGGAGAAGAGAGCAACCCCCGCATACATACACCCTCCTTTCAGGGAGTTGTGGAGAGTGATAAGGTCTCCCCTAAGCCTCTTTTTCTCCAGACTGAGCCCTCCCTCTTTCCTCCCAGCTCCCTCGTCTCATAAAACTTGTGCTCCAGACCCTTGCCCAGCTCTGTTGCTCTTCTCCAGACACTCTCCAGCACCTCAATGTCTTTCCTGCAGTGAGAAGCCCAAAACTGAACACACGGTTTGAGGTGCGGCCTCACCAGAGCTGGTCACAAATCCAAGCTGGCAGGGCCTGATCCCCTGATTATCCTGTATGCTCAGGATGTGATAGCACTTGAGATGATCTTCTCCATGACCTTCCCTGGCACCAAGGTGAAGCTAAGAGCTTTGTAGTTCTCCAGATTCCCCATCCAGCCATTCTTTTGGATGTGCATTACATCTGCCAAACTCCAGTCAACTGAGACCCTCTCCCAGTCGAGCAGGGCTGCTGGTAAATGATTGAAGGCAGCTTGGTGAAGTTTTCTAGCAAATTCCTTGGCACTCTTGGGTGGATCGCATCTTGCACCCTAGACTCATGTGTGTTTAAGTGGTGTAGCAGATCTCAGCAAAAAAGAACAATTTTTTTCCCCCCGAGTAGTTCAACTGAAAAAAATTAGTTCCTCTTCCTTAGGATTAATGAAGACAAAGTGAGTGTGCACTGTGGGGGTCTCCTAGTGAAGAAGAAGCATGAACATGCCCAAAGCAACTCTAAGTTTAAATAAAACATGGTGTTAGCATGTTAGCTCTTTTTCTCACCCACTTGTGAAGCTGTGTGTTGCACTGTAACTCAGAAAGCTCCACAGTGATATTTCACAGCTTTTTGAGTCTCCCCAAATCTTTTAAGTTATGTGTGAAATAGCAGATCACATGCAGTTGAGAAAAATGAGTGCAAGAGGGGAGGGATCAATAGGTATACAATGCATATTTTAAGTTTGGCGGTACCTCTTATTAAAAAAAAAAAGTGGTGCTGAGAGGACATAAATATATATATATCTATATATGTGTGTGTGTGTGTGTGTGTGTGTGTAAGTGCACCCAAAATAGAACACTCACAAAGTAGAAGAACAAGTTGTAGAATTGTCGCACGCTCCAAGAAAAGACAGATACCCCTTTTAAATAGGAAATCATTAAACTGAAAGATCAAGAAATAGCACAAGCACAAAACCCTCCGTAGAGGGAATTCAAGGCAAGTAATAGTCAATGCGTACAAATTATGTGGCACAATGTGGCACGCCTACTTTCCAACTTCCCTGGAAAAATCAATGCCTTTCTGCAGTATGTGAATGGATTGCATAGAGATGGCAAATACTTGCTGAGCCAAATGGGGAATGCCAATGAGACTCCAGCTTGTTTTGACAGAGCACCCAGTTACACCACTGAAGAAATAGGCACAGAATTTGTCATCGTAAAAAAAACTTTGGGGAATGAAAAAGTGCACGTTACAGTCCTGTTGGCAGCGCTAGCAGATGGCATGAAATTGCCACCATATGTGATTCYGAAGCGTAAAACAATGCCGAAGGAACAGCTGCCTACTGGAATAATTGCTAGGTGTCAAAACCAGGATGGATGTCTAAAGACTTAATGAAAGATTGGCTGCACGTTGTTTGCAATAGGTGACCAGGTGTGCTATTAACAGAAAGGAGAAATGCTTGTCCTAGACACATTCAGAGGGAACCTACCACTAGCAAAGAGTAATACCAGAGAAGTTAATTCTGTTCTCTGGTCATAATGGGAGGAGACCATTCACAGCTGCAGGTGGCTCCACGTATTAGCAAACAAGGTCTTTGAAGACCATTTGAAATCTATTCAAAATGGCTCTAGACATATGATCATGCTGTAATTCCTAGACAAAATAATGTAGTTGAGCACAACAATGGATTTAGACAGAATGACACCAGATAAACACAGAAGCTGCAGTTGAAATTAAGAAGCTCCATATTTCATTTTCCATGTGGGAATCAAAGGTAATTTGCTTGAGTTCAAAGAATTTGAGAGCAGGGAAAATTCTGAAAATGGACAAGACAGCATATATGAGCCAGAGAGAGAATTGGTGGAAATGAAGAGGGATGAGATATGTTAGAAATATCTTTTGTTTATAACCTTCTATTTTGAGTGAAGGAGATGTGTTCTATTCAAACCTTTCCTGGTTGATTTAGTAGGTGGCTCTGATGCTCAGTCTCAATATCCCAGCTGCAACTGCACCAAGAGGGAGGTCAGAGCTGCCTTGCAGAACCTCTGTGTATCATGAACTAGGACCAGCCACAGTGCGTCTTCTCCACTAGCCCTAATTTTGTATGAACTAGTGAAATTCAGTTGAAAACAGCCGCATTATCAGAGTACCTCTGCCTTTCAGATTAAAGACTATAGCACAGGCCTACATCTCACAGAACAGATCACATTTTCACAACATGGCCTCACTTTTTCCTGAAAACCCAAACCCACACAACCAAAAAACAACAAACCCCAAAACAAAACAAAATAAAACAAAAAACAACCTTTCCCCCTAAAAACCCGCACATACCTGCAACCAACCAAACAACCAATTCCAGCCACATAAAATGTCTCTCCACACAGGGAAAGAAAAATTCAGTCAGAAAATATTTTTATGAATTTGTCATGTGTCCTCCTAGATTTTGGCCTGTCATTCACATACTTTTTTTTTCTCCCTGAACACAGGATTGCACTAGTGACTAGGTGACTTTGAAATGTCTTGGGTTTTAAATCAACAATGCACATAAGAATACAATTTCATGCTACTTCTGTATAAATATATCTAGACAGGTAGTTATAAACTCACAGGAGTCCTTACAAAACTTCAAAGCCTACACACACTATTGAGTTGCTTTTTCTGCTTGCAACATTCAGAGGCATATCAGTTTAAACATTCTGTTGTGATAGTAGGCATTTCTGCATGAAAAAGCTTCAGCATGAAGAAGTGCCTAACAAGAATATAATCGAGCCTGTAAAAAGAGATCAACTGCTCCCTGCCATGCTTAATGTAGTCTACATTTTGTTAATGACAGTTTCTCCCAGAAGCATCTAAAATTTCTGAATTTAAACACAATTGCATTGGAAATTTTAAGACCTGAGGAGATTGACACAGTTCTTGCTCAGTTCTGTTGGAGTAGCACTGGGAGCTGGTTCCTCGTTGCTGCTTATAGAGCATCCATTTTTAAGAGTGTGCTTTAAAAGACTGTTCTGGAGCTGGAAGAGTTTTAAATAGATTAACTGGTTATTTGTGTCTTTACTACTTCCCAGTAGCTATGCTAATTTAGGACTAAATCTTTCTTGGACTGTTTTACTTCATCCTCAGCTGCATCCTTCTTCAGCACTGAGACTTCTCTCGGGAATTAAAGGAGCAGAGTCAGTGCCCAGACAACCATCTGAGCAGAGTGATACAAAGACACCTTAGCATCACCTTTTTCCACACGTGATTTTCGTGTGATTCTTAGTTCGTGACATCGCACCCCAAACGCAGTCTGCATTATTTTAAAATTTGTTCTTAGATCTAAAATTTAAAATGAAATGAAGTGGCACAATCATTTAGCCTTGTGGCAAATAAGTTCAGCTTTCGCATATGCTGAAAAATATGAAGTTGCTATATTAAAGTTAATTTAAATCTATCTTCAATATGGCTCATATTTATCACTTTTTATGACATATCTATGTGAAGGGAGTGTACCTTGGCTTCCTAAATATTGCAAAGGAAAGATGTTTAAATTTACAGCTCCCACAGAAGCTTTAATTCTATTCCCCTATGTGCATACTTTTTAAAAAGACCTTTCAGCGCATGATCACATGCAGCACTTATGGGGGAAACAGACTGCTAGCTACTGCACATTGTTAGATTTATTGGGAGTGAGCTGGGAATAAGTGTTGCTTAGAAGGTGGTAAGTATCAGTTGTTTAAAGAGGTAAAGCAATACCCTGTTTCTGGCTTCCTGAGAAACGATCTCCCCTTTAGGATCAATTTTCTATTAAAATAAATAATTCTAGTTAAATCAAATTTCAGGCAAGATAAACAGGTTCTTGGCTTGCCTTCTCTATCTGTGGAATATATGGAGGATATAAAACTTATCTCTTCCAAACAAAAGATGTTTCAGCACACTGGAAAGAGAAAAAGCAGTGCAGCCCAACGTCTGAAGGTTACTTCTGCAAATATTATTAGCCCTAGGCCTAACTTTGTAGCTTTGTTGGCCCAAAGGAGATAATCTATTAATTATAAAGAGTTTACTATTTCTCTGACAGAATCAACAGAACAAATACTTAATAGAAAGATTCCTTGAGTGCAATGTGAGATCACCATGAGATAGAGTGTGATGTGTGTCTGACAAAAGGATGAACATAGTAACTACTGACAGTCGGATATTAATATTTCTAATTTATTTCTTCACACTTCCATGTGCAGCTAGTGTTCTAGGGCCAAAGTTTCATTTTTCTTGTATTTAAATTACTTAGAGGTGAGAAAAACTTTCACCCCTCCAAAACTGTATTCACCCTTAAACCTCCACTTCCCTTACAATGGTCCATGCAAAAGGAAATGTGAGTCTCAGTCTTGTTTCCAGTCTAAGTAAAATCTATTGCAACTGAGTCTCAGTGGGCCAGTTAAATAGCCAAAAAGTGAATTAGCATGGAGACAAAGGATGTCTCTGAACATTAAGTTAGTAACAGATTTTTTTCAGAATAAATAAGCATATGGTAGATCAGAATAACAGAGGCTTCAGTGTTGTATCACAGCAGACACGTGCAACTCAAGAAGATTTCTAACAGACTTAGCAATGAATGAAGACTTATCCTCAGAGAAAATAATATAGTCAAGATCTCAGTGTTCTTTCACAAAGAAATCATTTATGCCAATTAAAAACATTAATCAGAAGATACATGTCTTTGTTGTTTCAAAACTAAGCATCAAAACATTTCATCTGAGAATGATGACACAAAATGCTCCAATTCTTAGAGGAAAAAAAAACATAGATCAATTTTTAAGACTGAATATTTTAACAGATGCAGGAAAAATTATTTTCCCTAACCTCTTCTTTGTTAGCAATTATTTACCTCCAAATGCTGCTTAATTTTAGCCATAAGCATTACAGACACTGCTGATCACTCCAGCTTGGTTGGTGAGGAGCATCAAAAACCGGAACTGTAGCTAGAGGGTTTTGTTCAGTTTATTCCAAACCACAGGAACAAAGCCACAAAGCCAGGGTAAAACTATTCACATGGCAGTACCTGCGCTGCCATTGTGGGAGCTTAGACCTGCAGGCTTCACGATTTCCCCCAAAATCCAGCTGGTCTGCAGGAACAAGCCCCAGGTGCTGGGAAATAGGAAGTGTGTCCACATGGAGATGAAGCCTCTGTTGGAAGGCACAGTGTTGTAGCCCAGATTTACAGGAATAGGTATGTGTGGATTGAAAGCAGGGAAAATAACCACTTTGTGATCCCAACTTGTGAGTGTGCAGCTGAAGAGAGGAAAAGCTGGAAGGTAAATTGCAGAAGATGGTATTTGTGCAGACTCTGTAGCAGCGCTGGGAAAGTAGCAGATCCTAAATGAGGTAAACGACTGTAGCCAGCAGGGATGAACTATGGAGCAGTCCAAGCTTTTAGGAGCCAGGGATTGCTCTTGGGGAAGGGAGAGCAAAGGACTGAAGCAAGCTCTGTGTGACAGGCCTGACACAGACCCGAAGGCTGCTATCAACAGCAGAAGCCATTCCACCTAATTTTGGAAAGCATTGCTCAAACAGGACAGTACCTTTGGATTTTGCAGAGCTCTAAACTCTGGGAGTCAGTTCTGTATTTGCCACAATAGAGCTTGGACTTTATGACCTTGAGATCGAGCTGTAAGACTCCCAGAAATATCAGAAGTAGATAAATATATTACTTCTCAGTATTGCAGGTATTTTTCTGTCAATTGTCACTGAGCTATTTTCTCAGAAAACACACTGAAGTGTCGGTGCTGTCTGCAAACCTCAGTGGAAACATCAGTCACTCTAATTAAAGAGCATCCAGAATTTTTTTCCTTTATATACTGTTGACCATCAAAGAATATATTGGAAAAGACTGCGGCCTGTTGTTGGTATGATGCTGTTAAAAAACTGAAACCTGGCAAATATTGACATCTTATGCTTTTGGCAGAAGTTATTGTTCCAAATTCATCCACGTATTAAATATTTATCCATACTGCTAAAGAATCAAGAATCTTAGGACAGTATTAACAAGACAACATGGAATTAAGAGCCCAGTCAAAAGGGAACTACTCTTAAAGAGAAGATCTTTCAGAGAATTTGTTTCAAAGGACATGTTGCCAAAACATCCACAGTAAAAAGAACCAATATTAGCCATACAGTTTAATACTTACCACTCTATGCTTAGCTCTCCATCTCTGGATTTTTAATAGCTGGTGGCAGTGTCACTTGAGTTTTGTCTCTTCCTCACTTATGCCACTGGAGCGAATCAGTCCTTCATCTTTTCCACCATCTGCTGAGCAGGTGTTATCTAACAAAAGCATGGTGAATATCTGGGAATGACAGCGCTGAAATGATATTTATAAGGAAAAGAAAACCTCCAGTCCTAGCACTGAGACAATATAACAATAAGAATGATCTTCAATGCCCAAGCAAAAGGGTCAGAAATTTGGAGAAAGCATGGATATAATATTATCCCATTTGGCTGAAGTCTGCCAGTGTCAAAATAAAAGGCAATGTTATTCCTGTCATAGCAAATCTAAATCCAATTCAGCGAGATAAATGCCTTTCAAACACCCAAACCAATGGAACATACGAATGGGATAATTAGATGCTGTAGCTTTTCTTGATCCACTTGTTTGAAGGATGATTTCTCTAAAATGCTCACACCAGCCTTACCTCTACCTTCTCTTCTTCACACTCTTTCCCAGACTAGGTAAATGATATGTAGAACAGACACACACTCAAAGAAAATGTATGAGAGAGGTGAAAGGCCTTGTTGTCCAGAAGCACACAAGCAAATTAGTAACAGATTCAACACAGGCAACAGAAGTCACTGTTTACAGCCACCCATAAATCATTGCACATGTATGTTGCTTTTTTCAGAGTGAAGAGGGGAGGTGATGAAGAGAGACACAAATAGGTCAAAAACCAAAGTAATATTTTAAAGAGTCCTAAGCTCTCAGTTTAGATTTAAGCCTTAGTCATCAGTAATACTTCTGCATCAGTTTAGATATTAATTTTAAACAATTCTACCTGCTTATCCAGAATTGAAAGGAATAATATATAGGTATTTCTATATATCAGTTATTTTTGTAGATAATCTTTTTTTACATTCATTCTGTTTAAAAATATCAGGCTCCAGAATAAGTTATAGCCCTCTATTAGAGAACAAAAAAGCAATGTAACACTTAAGGATGCCCAATAATTTCTTCATTATCATTTGTTCTTAAGTCATACAGAATCTTGTGCTAAAATCTCTCAGTAGGACACCACCAATTTTTTTCTGATTAAATTTGCTTACGCTTTCTTTTGCTAGAAATTTTCAGGTAGACAGGAGTATTCACACCACCTTTTGAGCTAAAAGCAGAGAGCAAAAGATACAAATAACTTCTTCAGTATCTGTTCTTTGAATTATTTGAAGCTCCATTGGCTTTTGCTCCACAAACCTTGATTTTATACACAAAAAGGTTCCCTTGGGCTTCACTTTGACATTTAAGTCATCTCAAGCGTCACCCTTCAGAGAAGACAAATAAGCAGGCCTGCTTTTGCAATTTACTTCCACCACTCCCCAGCAAGCAGAGAGACTGACTTCGAATGTCATCACCACTTTTTATGGGATGGCCATGCTTTTTAATTATGTTCCCCGCTTCTACTCATACTGGAGTTAATCCTATGGATCAAACTGTGTTATTTCCATTGATTGCAACGGACTTTGGATCCAGCTGACTGAGAAAAAATAAATATTGGTGTTTGGCCAGCATGCTGAATTGTTATGTTTTAGAACATTCTATGTAGTAAAAAAATCCCCAAATATAGAATCATCACTTTTGCAACCCGGTAGAAAAGAGAAGCAGGGGAACCAAAGAAAGACTGAAAGCAAGAACAGGAGGGGAACAGCAACAATGTGAGAGAGAAAATAAACAAGAGGGCAGAAGAGTTTAAACTCTGCAGTGTTTCAAAGGGGCAAAACAGGAAGGTGAATTTGTCTCACTCATTTTCATCAGTTGCCAACTGATGCTCTTGGTAGGGAAGGGAGACCATTTCTTACTAAACTTAGTGAGGAAAGATAGAAGGCAAAAATAAACTATAAATACACCCCTTCAGGAACTTTAAAGTTCAGTGAAGATGATCTTGACAAAGAATTAAATTATTAAAACCAGCCAAATTTTCTTAACATATATATGTGTGTACATATGTATTGGTAAGGGTTAGTCCAAGTTTAAACCAGAGGAATTTTTTCCATTAAAAATATATATATATATATATATTTTAAATGCTAAACTGCTTCAGCAAGAGCAATATTTAGAAAATGGTAACATTATCAAGAGACGCAAAATAAAGATTAAAATTAAGCTGACCTTCCTACTTGGGAATTTACACTATTTGGAGCTGTATTTCAAGGCTTTGCATGTCTATGATAATCTCACCTACAGCAGTGAGTTGCATATTCCCCTCCTGGGCATCAGAAATATTGCAGCAAGGTTAACACACTGTAACAAGTATAGCGTGAAAGTACGTTGTACATACAAAATTGTGAATATTGTATTGAACTTGTATCTCAAAATGCTGATGGAACTTGGAATGATCACAGTTTTCTCTTTCTATAAATCCAATGGAGCTGAGTCTGCTCCCATCTTACTGATGATAGTTCAATGGGGACTTTGCCACAGGGATAAGGAAGGGCAAAGAATGCTAATAAAAACATGCATAATAATACAACCACCGAAGTACTCTACCTCTGTGTCGTGGTTTAAACCCAAGCAGTAACCAAACCCCACAGACCCACTCATTGGTGGGTTGCTATTCAAAGCAGAAAAGGCCTTGGCTCTGTGTAAGCCTTGCTCAGCAAAAACAAAAAACATCTCTGTGTGATCAGCCCTGTTTCTAGCATAAACCCAAAACACAGCCACACCCTCACCAGCCACTGTGAAGGAAACTAACTCTACCCCAGCGAAATCCAGCACGTCACACAAAGGAAAGTGTGGCATCTATAATGAGGTACAAAAAGTCATGGGATCTCCCATTAACGAGATAAATTGGCCATGGACTGGATCCACTGGGGAATTTCAGGTGCTTGACAAGAGGGCTGAAAGAAAATGCATTTTCCATCGCAGTGCAAGGGGGTGACCTGCCTTGTCACCCTGATCACCGCATTGCTGATTTGTGTGGCTAATGGCCATCTCTCTCCAACATCAGGGCTGAAAGAACATTGCAAGTCTATTAATTAGATAGAGCATAAAGTGCTGGTTCATTTGCTGCAGAAGCAGCTCCTTTTGAAGGTTATCACCTTGATTTCTAAGTCTTTGACCTATGACCAGTATTTGCCTTTACTGCTCACAAAGAATGCTTATATTATGCCCCTGCAAAAGAATTCCTCTGAAGCATGGCTATCCAGTCCTACATGCTCTACAGAAATACAGAGCCTAGAAATAATCTCTCAGTACCCAAACTTGACAGCAATCTGCTGAATATTATGTCAGATCTGTCTACACAAACTGTTATCAGGTTACGGGTACATATATTCTTAAGTTTTCTCCCTTGTCGTGTGAAGTTATCTTTTTGGTGATGTAAGGAAATGCTGACATTCTTTTTCAAAATTCATTTCCTGTAACACCACACTGTGAGGTAGCCTAGTCAAAGACATAAACTGCTCTGCCTAGATATATACCACACACCAAAAAAAACGTTCTGAGCTCAGTGTATAGATTAATCTGGCTGTTCTGGGCCAAGAGACAGGTAGGCTTTCAAACACTCTCCTTAGTTCAGCATTGCTTCTTGACAAGTGTGAGCCATCAGTGTGACGGCTATTGTGGCTCAGCCACAGGCATCCAACTTCCCTTATTCTCTGTATCTGCATGTGGGTTGCCTGGTCTGGCTTGGTAAATTTATAGTTCTATATCCTTGCATTGCTCTGCTTAGAGCAATGTCCAAGTTTCTTGTTAGCCCGGATGTAAATAATTTCTTTCCCAACACATAAATTGGAATACATTTAGAAGCCATCCACCTTTAATAATGATTTAGTTAAGCAGAAAAGGAAGTATCACTATGTAATTGAGTCGGTGAGGTGAATGAAGATCCCTCTACAAGAGCAGAGAATAATGAAACTGTATCCAAAATGAAATTTTCTGTCCATCCACAATAGTAACAATGAATATTAGAAATCCACATTACACTTCATGAAATGATTCTTTGCAGTATTAAGTAGATTTCCCTAAATGACCGCTGCTTGTGTGACATTTTGAGCACACAAGTCTGAAGTGCTGGACCCCGAACCAACCCACCCCGGGCCCCACTCTACTCCCAGGTGCCTGATGATGGATGCCCCCGGTAAAATATGAGAGAATGTAGAGGAAAAAGACAGTAACATGTGGACAAGCACATAGCAGTATTTACCCAGAATTCTTCTTCAGCTTCCAATGATCCTCAAATCTGATAGTCAAAGCCCAGCTGGTCAAATCACCGACCAAATTACCAAAAGCTACAGTTAGGAATAGTTGTAGCAGAGACATATCCATAGAATGTCTTATTCCCTATTAACATTTACAGAGGACCCCACGAGTCACTATGTATACTTTTCTAACAGAACCACCTTGACATTCAGCTGTGGTCAGGTAGGAAGTTAGGAATATTAGGAACATATAAAAACGGTGGTTGTTACTATAATGTTTTATAAACACAGTGTGCACTCACTCTTTTGAGTGTTTAATACCAGTCTAGTCAGCTCACCTCCAAAAGGATACAGCAAAATGTACAATAATTTATTAGGTATAAATCTTAAAATAAGTGCCTAATGATCTCTTAATAATGACTATAAATATAAATGGACTTCAGCCCTTCAAGGAGACAGCAAATGGAAATAAGACAGTGTTAAAATGGTCAGAGGAAAAACCTGCATCTCCAAGAGTGATCACTGTTCTTCCATTGTTTCTTAAATTTGTGTATAACTTATCTTCATCCCTAAGCATCCAGTATTTGTCATTGTCAGGCAAAAGGCGTAATTGTCGGATAGGCCTTAAGTACAACTGGCATGGCGTTGCATTGAAAAAAAAAAAGAAAAGAAAAAAAAGAAAAAATAAGTTGAACTTGTGGTCTTCTTCAAAGTTACTTACAAGGCAGTTAGAAATTTCACAGCAGGTTGTACACATCATTCTTGTAAACTAAATGGGACAATGTTGATACGGCTGTGGAGTTTTTTTCCTAATATTTTTGCTTCCTTCATGTGACAACTTTGTGGAAAAAAAGACTAAAAGTAAGCTGAGTGTTCCCATTGAACTTCCAACCTTCCTTCCTTCTTTATCCTATCTTGAGAAAATCTGTCACACTTTTCAATCAGACTGAAGCCCAGGATTGCAGAGACCTTCGACCGATAAAGTAGAGGACTGCTGGAAAAAAATGATTTTGATCCATTTTTAGTATAAAAGATGAAATACAGACAAAAAGTACTCAGTAACATCTTGTGCTTCACAGCCCTTGTAAAAATGTGGTCTTCTGAGCGACCTGTATTGCTGGGGATTCAATCAAAAGAGGTTTGATGGTTGGGCATACGATCAATGGAGTCATAGTGGAAGGCAGCTGGGTAGGTGGTGCTTGGTAGCTCATTACAAGGGGCGTGGGTGATGGTCCAGAACATTTGCCTTGCTTAAATGGCAAAAGCAAAGGTATTAAACTGGAACACCTCTCCTGTGAAGACAGGCTGAGAGAGTTGGGTTGGTCAGCCTCGAGAAATCTCCAGGGAGATTTTACTGCAGCTTTCCAGTGTTCAAAGGAGCTAATTAGAAAGACAGGAGCAGATTTTCTACCAGTGTTTATAGTGACGGCACAAAGAACAAAAATTTTAAACCCAAAGAGGGTAGGTGTAGGTAGGGCATAAATATGAATTATTTTATTATAAGGTTGGCAAGACACTGGAACAGCTTGCACAGAGAAGCTGCAGAATATCTATCATTGGATGTGTACAGGTTTAGGTTGGATCAGGCTTTGAGCTACTCAGCTTAGTGAAAGATGCCCCTGCCTATGGTAGGATGTCAGAAATAGACGATCTCTAAAGGTCCCTTCCAATCTAAACCCTTCTATTGTTCTGTGATTCTAAAGGAACATCAGCACACACAAGTATAAAGTGATTCATAATTGCCTGGGCACCTGTACAAAATTGTCACTGAAATGAAAAAAACCTCCAAACCAACCAACTCTGAAAGACAATCCTTATTTTCACTAGGAGTTGCATACTAGGAGAACTTGTTTCCTAAGCAGCGCTCGTGCATGGGCAAGCCTAATAATTCCTTGCTTGAAAACAACTAGTCAGCAAAATACCAGCTTTGTAGAGCTTTGTGGATCACGATGGGAATATTGAAGTTCTCAATTTAAACATTGTTTCTCTTTTGATTACAGAGAAACAGCGATGAAATGAATAGTAATGTGCATTTTATCCTGTCTGATGACAAACAAGGGAGGAAAATAACATCTTAGTTTTCAACATTATCCGGTGTGGGGAAGTACAAAGGAAATTGAACAGATGCTTTGCTTCCACTGTACGTTCTTTTTCAAACAGCTGTTTCTATAATTTCTTAAGAAGAACATGACAATCTAGCTTTCTGAATTAAAAATAAAAAAAACCAACAGGTTTACTTGAGAGATTAGTCACCGAGTACTTTTTACTTGTGACACCAGCTTTAAGATGCTGCATTACAAACAAGTAGCATGTAGCAGTTAGTTTGAATCCATTAGGATTTTCAATGAAATCTGACAAAATCTCACAGTAAAAGCATTTTATCCAAAGGAAGAGAGTGGGGTTATCAAAAGATGTTATGACGCTTCAGAGACAGAGGGGTACATGATTCTTCTCAGTACCAATTTTAGTGACATGAATAACCAGGTACGTAAGGCAGACCACCATCATGGACTCAGAAACAGCAAGATGGTTGTAAGAGACTAACATTAAGTGTGCAAGGTTGCCATTGAGACTTCAGATGTTTCAAAACAAGAATCTAAGCTTTCATTAGCTTAATTTAGCTAAATGTCCAATGCTTAGGAAAGAAAATGCAGTTTGAGTTCCCAAGTCCACCAGTTTTTAGGCTCTAACCTGCACATTTGAGCCCCTCTCCTCCTGTACAATCAGTGGAGAAAATTTGAGAATGTAACTTAGTACACGAGTGGTTGAATGTGACTGTTTCTCTCTCCACTCACTATAGAAGTGACAGCAGAGAGGTACAAAGGATCAGAGGAGCTCTTTGAGCTCAGTCTCTCATGGCTGTGGACAGCAATGCAATGCAATGTTCATTTTAAAGACTTCACAAAGCACCTGCACCGCCATACCCAATTCAGTGTGAGTAACTTATGATTAACATGATTATGAGCAACTTAACAGCTTACAATACCTTGACACACACTTTAAAATTTTAAGAAAGGTCACAAGTTCACAATTATAATTTGTCATAAAAGGTTGGCAAAAGTCAACTGCACTGCCAGAGAACATGCTCCTTTCTCTAATTGAGGATTTTTGCATAAAACTTCCAGAAGACCCTGAGCACCCATGTTACTAAAGAGCACAGCCCTTTCTTTCCTCTGTCCCCACCAACCTGATGCAACAGATAAACCCCGACTCCTGAATTAGACAACTCAGCTCAGGCAATATAAATTTAACCACTGTTCTAGATGTGTCATATCATTTACAGACAGTCCAGTAATTTAAAAAACCACCCCACTATCGAAGTACGGTAAAATTCTTGCTTTGGAATAAAGCGGCATCCAGAATACAGCCTCCAAAAAATTTCTAATAGTTATCCAGAAAATTACCCTGTCAAAATCTACTCCCTCTGTGCTGCTTCAACAGCAGGAAGACCTGGATACCTAACAGAAATATTTCTGGCATGGAAATCATTGCACCAGCTGACAGAAAGGACATACACATACACAACACCAACACACAGGCTTTGCCAAGGGACAAACAGGGCCTAATCAGAGCACGCTGCTCTCCAATAACTCTTGGCTGCAGAGCGTCCCCCTCGCTTCCACCACAGTTTAGCACAATTTAGAGATGTGATTGAGCTGTTATAACTTATCCAGGAACCTTCATCCGGGGATTACCACAGCAAAAAAAAGAAACACAAACAAAAAACCAAAACAACTGTCCTGAAGTGAATCTTCCCATACATAACACTTTCTGGAAAAGGGACGGTGCAGGCGTGATGTAAAAATCACTGATTTGAAACACAGCCAGTAGAAGGAATCGGTAGGCAAAAGGATTTTGATTCTGAGAAATTTTTGTGCGTTCTAAAGAGACACAGTAAGAATGGATTAGTTATACTGGGAAGGTTAAAAAAAAAATTGCAGAAATCATGAAGTGCATCACATACTTGAATTTAGTTGAGTCACCTCTAATTAAAGATACAGTGATTTATTTTAAAAAAAAAAGAATGTTTTCACTCACATATCCCAGTGCACAGGAATTTACATGTTTCTCAAGTTACACATGAAAATTCCCACACCTCACAGTGATAATGCTCCCCATAAATTCAAATAGATTGTTATCCTCAGCTGATATATCAGAACAAGTGTTTCAAACCATATCAGACAAGTGTAAAAATTCACAGAGATTTATGAATTTAAGATTCAAAACAAGCGATGTACCTTTGAATAAAATATATTTGCAGTTTTTTCTATAAAGGTGAGTTGACTTATTAGGCATATGTATGAGCTGATACAATTCCTGAAAAATTTATTGCCATTTCTAACTAGCAGAACCTTTCCTTTTTAATCAGTTCTTCCCCACTCATCAAAGAATTAAAACTGCTCCTTTACAAGGGTGTGATACCTAATGTCACAGAATACTAGTCCATGAATGTGCTTTATTCTGGTTAGGCTTGCTGGATGCATAATTCAAATTCTTTTCTAATTTTATAGAAGCAGGTGGTTACTGTTAGATTAACACAATATTCTGTTTCTCTGAAGCTTGCTACCAGAGCCTGGCCATAAATATACAGGAGCCAGAAGTAGGCACTTCCATACTCAAACTTCATTGCAACTTTTTGGGTTTGACAAAATGCTTTATCCTAATGGGCTTTTATCTCCGGAATATAATTCAATTAAACAATAAATAGCCATCAGCAGAACATGGATAATTACTGTAGGTAGGTTAGAAATGAAAACCTCCTGCTATAACTGTCTCCAAGTCAATGAAAACATTTGTTATTAGAGTGTAACCTATTGGAGATTTCAGTTGTTCACACATACTTTTAGTCAGTGGCAATGCAACAGTTACTAATGGAATCTCTGCATGTAAGAAACTTGCGTCACAAAGACAATTCAGAGACTTTGGGGTACATTGAAACTTACCTTTGTTTTTCAATATAAAGTCTCCTGGGCTTCTTCTTTTGTTACTGTCCTTTCAGAGAGAATGTTGCTGCTTCAAATCCATTTACCATTGATGAAGGTAAATCCATCCACTATTCTTTTTACCATACAGCAGAAGCATAGTAGCAAAACATTCTCCACCCTCAGCCTCTTCAGAGTCAGAAAAGTATATCCATTTTGCAATTTGTGGATCATTGTAACTTTACTCAACAATACTAAAATTGTTTTGGAGTCCATTTGTTTGGGGCTTTTTTATCTTCACAGTTCAACACAATGTTCTTTGGCACCACTATAGCTGTTTATGGAGTCTTTCTTTTTAAATAAAAAGATGACCCGCACCTAATCCRTCTCTTAGCTCTTTTACTTAGAACTGCCTAAATCTGAAAACCTGTTTCTTTCCTTCTGCCCTTCTTTTCCCTTGCCAGGGAGCACAGAGCTGATATTGACCAATGGTTTCTTCCCTCTCCAAATATCCTTGGCATTTGACCCTGCTAACCCAGCTCTCCCTGGACCCTAGCAGAAAGTGTCCTGAGGCAAGTCTTTAGTATGTTGCTCATCTTTTGGARGGCAGCACCTTGCCATGCTGTCTGGGAAGGCATTTTTTGATGCCGTGGAAATGTGTGTCAGAGTTCTTCACTGCTTAGGAATTGTTTCCAACCTACTTCCTTCAATGGAGAGGGAAAAAATTGATATGAGCCACATGGGCGACAAGAAATTTCTAAAGTCTGTGTAAGCTGTTCTACTGGGACCAGATCTGGTCTTCRAAAAAGTATTAAACATGGACGTCACAATCAATGTCAAAGGCTTTTAAATTCAACTTTGTGTAAAGATCCCAAAATCCCACTAACACTTCCCTGGCAGCAGCAGACAGGACTCTTCTCTGTCAGTGTTCTTCAAGAATTTTCACCCTAGGTGAGTAAAACAAATATGTCCAACTCAGCCCTAAAACCTTCCTGTGTTTGGAAAGGCATTTATTTTGAGAAATTTATTCTCAGGATGAATATAGAATAATGCAACCTTTGTCTGACACCAGTAGAATTTATGTCAAAGGAAAAACAGCTATGTAAGAGTTCCAGGAAACACATGACACTTCAGAAAAAAAATAAATTACATAGTCAGAACTCCAAATTTTCTCTGAATAATAGACTCAAAGGAAAATTTTCAAAGAAATTAAAACATAGGATGGAAAATTTTCTAGAGAATGTCTCATTTATTCCTCTCTGCACAATCTGTTTCCCTTCAGTGGGATATTTTCACCACAAATAGTAGTAAGTGCATCTTAGTTCACCTTCAGCTATTAAATTCGACTTTTACAGTCCCAGGYATCTCTTCATTCTGTTGAAATCACTGCACAAGTCTTAGGCTAAAGTGGCTAAAAACTCTTTCTTTAAATATCTCTTTTCTTTCTACTCCTTTCAACAACCTCAACCAGACACAGAATAGAAATGGTGAAACTATATTTCATGTAGTGGAAATTAGGCAATGCATTAAGAACATCTCTCTGAGTAGGTGATAATGGATTCCCATCATAGCTCTCAAAATTAGTCATCAAGCCACAATCTGAGGTCAAATAAAGAGCTTTTCAGAGAAAATGAGCATGAACTGGCAATTAATACATTTAGACTGGAAATCTGAGAGTTTCTAATTATAAGAATAGCAAGAATTTGAAGCAATTTCCTGAGCAATCATAATGAAGTCAACGATCTACCTATTTCTGACGTAAAACTTGATTTTTGTAATCRGGTTGGCCATAAGAGCAAGAATTTCTTTCCTGGATTTGGTGATCCAGAGGATCACTCTCAATGTTTATTTTTCTAAAAGATCATTTATTTATTATGATTCTACGTGTCTTCCCACAATATTCCAGGAAGGGTGATGGGAAGGCAGCTGACTCCCACTTTAAAATATAGAGAAAAATAAATTAATAAGAGGTCATTTTAAGCCTTTTTTCAGTTGACACTTTTGACTGCTGCATAAAGCTTTATATGAAAAGAGAAGCCATGATTTTCCAAAACCAGAAAGCACTGCTCAATATTTTTTTAATGACAGATTATATTTCCAAATTCTTATGCAGAATTAATTATAGCCCCTTATTATTTATAGAATATAATTTCTAAAATCAACATGASCCTAAAGTTGAGCACCAAATGGTATTTTTGTAAAGTAGTCCAACTATTCTGCCAGTAACCAGTTGCGTGTCTTTTAATTAGTTCTCACGATCAATTTTAATTAAAATGAATAATTCAAATATTATGCATTACAATCTCAAACATTAATCTTCTCAAGAAAGGTAAAGAAACTTAAAAGGCTATGATTTAAAACACAGTCTCCAAATTTGAGTTTATAAGCCTGTGTGTGTAAGGCGAAGGATCCACAATTTGGATTGCCCTCTTATGTGACCTTTTCCTGTGCAGAAGTTCCTTGGACAAACAAAAGTCCCAATAGGGATGAGAAAAAAATAAGCGCTCAGAAATTCATCTTTGTATTTCCATAATCATAATACAAGACACAAAAAATAAAAGATTAGACAAAAAACACTTTGAAAACTCAGTTTAAGCAAGTATTTTATATTGTTAAAACCTTCAGGAGTCCTGGAGATGCTGTGTGTTACAGAAGAAAATCTTCAAATTAGATATCAATTAGCAAGAATTAGATGACACTAATTTAGGAAATCCTAACAAGGRAAAAAAAAAAAATCACCCAAAACCACTTTACCCTGGAAATTGATAGGAAGCAGTTCACCTAGAACTAATACAGGTACAGTGTGAAGTTATAGTCATACCACATTAGTGTCTTGCATATTAGACTATTGTATTTATTTCCTGAAAATAAAATGTGGGAAGTGACAGAAGAATTTTCTTGGGTTTTTTCAGTGAAGATATCACATTTCAGGTTTAAAATATACTGTGGCTATATTTAACAATACAGCATACCTAAATCTGTTAAAAACAGGTTAACATATATTTTGCCCATGGCTTTTCTACTATTTTCCATTACAACGATTTCTGCCACTTGGGACACTTATCTGGTACACAAGAGGTGCAAGGGTAAACACAGATAAACTTAGAAGAATAAATGTATCAGATTGATCTTCAACTTCTCTAAACTGGTGAACTTGTATTGACTCAGTGAGATGACTATCAGCCYGGCTCTATAGAAGCTGCTCACAGCAATCTTCCCCAGATTCAGAGATGAAGATGCTGTATTTCAGAAAATTAAGTACCATATTCCCTCTGACCCCAAAAGCATTCGCCTCATGGCAATCTCCAACCTGATGTAATAGCTACAGAAGTTTCTGCAAGCAGGAATGTACATTATTGACATACTAGTTTTGCCTCAAGTTATGAAGTCAAGTCCTTGTTGTGCTAGCCTTGCACAAGCTGAATAGTGAAAAACTTATTTTACAAAAGGARAGCAAAAGAGCTTGAAGTATTTACCTAAACAAAATGAAGAGCCGGAAGACATACAGTTGCTATCCCTAAATATGAAAGGATAAAATGAGCTATTTCACCCTGGCCATGTTATTAGCAACACTGGCATTGAAACAAATACATGTGAACTGACCGAGAATCAATCCAGGCTGGATATTGAAAAAAGCTTCACACCAGCAGGGAAACAAGACTCTAAAACTACTTTCTATTAGAAACAGTAAAACAAAGGGAAAAATTTATCATTCATAAGTTTTGGCAAACTTGATTAAAATATGACATGATAGATTTGGGACTGACAGCCCAAGGCATCCTTGGCTATCTTATATCCTGTACTCTCATGAAGAAAAAAAGAAATATTAATGACTCCTATTTTCCAACTGGAATCAATTCTACCTTGGGCAGAAAATTACAAATAATCCTTTTAAGTATGAGTAATACTTGGTTCATTCTACTCCAGCTGTTTACCACATATGATGCCCCTATCTGCAAGTCAGGAAAAATYTGTGTTGTTTCTTTTTACTACAACGTTAATGAAAACATTTGTTTCCATAAACCAGAGTTTTAGATCAATGCAAACTGAGTCCAGAGCAGTTGTGCATGTGTGTGCAGGCATGCACCAAGCAGTAAAAACTCGATGGAGGAAATTATCCAACTGTTCTCTGCCAGATCCAGAGTGCTGCTGGCAGATCAGACAATGGGAACTGCTTCATCTTAACCTCGGTTTACCTGGCTTAAGCATGCTTAAAGCTGCCTTTACACCAAGTTGATAATTCTTGTGGTACATACCTTACACACACTCACATATAGAGAATCAACTAGGTTGGAAAAAACCTCTGAGATTATCAAGTCCAACCTTTGAGTGATCGCAGCCTTGTTGACCAGACCAGGTGTCGTGTCCAGTCTTTTTCTCAAACACCTCCAGTCTATTCCAATGGTTAACAGCCATTTCAGTGAAGCAATTCCTCCTGATGTCCAAGCTGGATGACCACCTGCTCAATTTGTCTTGTTGCTGGCTGCCTGGGAGAAGTGGCCCACCCTCACCTGGCTACAAACTCCTTTCAGATGGTTGCAAARTTTCAGCTGCTGCCTCTGCTGTTTTCTCACCTCATTTTCTCTGCTTTGTCTGTGTAACTCTCAGACCCCAGTATATAAAAGAGGGAYGACAAAATTACTCTAAGTCAGTTTTAAGGGGATTAGGAATTTCAATATCTAGGCAGAGTGCAAACCAAAGTAATTTATCATTTGAAATTTATAAACGTAAGAGTGTTACCACAGCAGCTACTTTTGTATGCTAGGGCAACATAATGTTGTTAATAAGAAAAAATGAGTCAAATGTTTAGCAAATATTAATTAATTGAATAGCAAACAACAAGCATTCTTTTTTGGCTGATAAATACTCTTGTTTGCCCAAGAAAATGAAGATCTGTATGAGCACCAGTATTCCTTCAAACTCAAAAAAAGATTTTTCAAATACTCATTAAAAAAATTAAAAGACATGCATAAATCTAATGAGTAATTAAATTTTGAAATTGTGTTCACAAGTATTTGCCAATTATTCGATCAAACTACAAACTAAATGCTTCACTAAAAATAGCATTAAGGCAGCAAATTCAAGGACTAAAACATGGCAAAACAACCACACTTAAATTGCTTGTATAATCTTATTTCTAACTTCTTGATCATAGCAAAATTTGGCAATGTGCTATCATATTCTGACATGTACAGAACTTTTGTCATATTTATGCAGAGAATGAGTATTATTCAGTGAATAGTATTTTTACTGAGTTTATTTTCTTCTACTTCTTTAATTCTTTCTCTTTTTTCTTCTCTTTTTTTTTTTTTAATTTTTCTGTTAAGTATGGTTTGGCCTAATTCCTTATAAACCCCATTTCACTGAAGTCTGGTTTCAACAGCATTTTATATCTCTATATAGCATATTTTATCACCTTAAAAGGCTTCTCTTACTATTTTCTAAAAATCTACAGCATGTCTTTGAAGTGAGGAAGCTCTCTGTGAATATTTCACAGATGGGAAACTGAGTCATATATAAATATAACATTTAGGAAATCTAATTTGGGGTGTTAGCTTGATGACAAGATATATATTTTACGTATCAGAGACGCTCCCAGGTTTGAACAAAATTCTAAGTTGTCAGCATTCCTAACAATTAGGATTCAGGATGGGTTTCTTTCCACCTAAGTTCATCTGAGCTAGACAGGACTAYGGAGAGAGGAAACAGGCATCCAGGGGTCAGATATCTCATCCAAAGCTAAAGAGTCAAGATCAGCATAATTCATGTCTGAAAAGCAGCAAGTTCTTTCCATCAGCAAAAAAAGGAGTCAAAATATCAAAACTCACATATAAACATATAAAATTAGGTGGATGAACCCAGATCTGAATTCCCATGGTTTTGACCCTTGACATTAAGATTCTGAACATTTCTATTCAATAGTGAAGCATGTCTGAGAGAGGGAGTTGTTCTCATAAATCTTTGTTCTCTGAGCTTAGACAACACCAGTGGCACTAGTCATTCGGAGGGACTGGTAAATTTAAAAATACATATTAATGTCCCTTGTCACCCAGAAATTTAAACTTCTTTGCTCAGTGAGAAATGGAAGAAAAGTTAAACATGTCTCCTAAAGCATAAATTTGTCCAGTGAGATGTCAAGCCCTGTTATCTTCATGCTGCAATTGATGGGACAGCCAATTCAATGAGAGAAAGAATGCTCTTGCATCTCCTGAAAGCTCTGAAATGTCTTGTTCTCTTTTTTTTTTACCTTATCAAAGACAGAATCATGCACATCTTGGCTGCTGAACCTTTCAGAAGACAGACAGAACACACTGATACCCCCCTGAGACTGTGATTCGTTTCTGGTGAAATCCCACCTTGTGGGGATGGTGGGGAAATAAAGGAAAATAAAAGCCTTTTCTGGTTATAAAGTAGAAAAGCAATGTTCCATAAAAATCTCCGGCAACATCCACCTGCCACTGGGAATTTCACTAGCCAAGTAGATGATTGTTGCATCGGCTGCAAGTGAAGCCCAGACCTCCCATATGGCAGTGCTAATTCAGCCACCAAATGACCAGTGGTGCAGGGAAAGGTCCTCTACCCCTCAGAAGCACCACCAGAGAACACTTGTCTTCTCACCCAAGGTGTTCCGCTTGCAGGATTGGATGTTCTTTGATTTGTATTTTGAGTTTGTGTTCCAAATGTACTCAAACACAAAAAAAAAAAAAAGTTTGAAGTTTTGTAACATAGGGATCCATACAAATAGATAACACAGTATTTTTCCTCCAGAGTTTACAAACTTAAACAAGCAGGTCAAACATACAACAGTGGAACGTCAAACATGAAGAGACTATTTGAGGTAGGTACCTTCAGTAATTTCCTAAAATTGCTGTTTTCCCACTTATTTATACAAAGCAGCCCTTTGATTCTTTTGGTTTTTAGACAACCATAAAGGCAGTAACTCTGCTAAGTGCAACTCTMTCATTACAGACATAATGAAATATAAAGTTCCTTTTTCTGCAACATAGCAGGAATCAGCTGAAGCCATACAGTACAACACCAGGTAAGGCCACCTCAGAAGTGTGAGGTGAGAAGGGCTTGACAGCTACAGAGAGATTAAAGGATTTTTGGGAAAGCTCTGAATGTTTCAGTCATGTACTCAGTCAGAACTGATCCCGTTTCTCTATTCTTCTCACAGCTGATTTTACATTTTACAGCCTCTCCTGTCACACAGTTTAGCAGCAGTGCGTTCTGCTTTCCACAGTGCCTAATGTGTCACTCTTCCTCGCATCTGCATTCTAATTTAATTTCCCCGAATAACCTTCCTTCTTCCCCCAACCCTGTCGTTGTCACATCTCCACCAATCATTGCTTTTAAGGAGGCTCAGCTATCAAAGGAAAATTAGAAAAGAAGCAGGAGTCCTTTCTAAAACCAAGCTTCCCTTCATTTTTCCTTCCCACTCTGTTTCCTCAGGGATACAGTAACATTATGGGCCTTCTCTTGATGGAGGGACCTGGTGGCCTCTTATTCACACGCTGGGGTGGAGAGAGCTCAATCACTTGTCAGTGGCATAAATGTTTAATACTCATGCAAGCAGAACTGTCTCATGGTGGCTTGCTAATTACCCACTCCAACAGACTCTGGATCGGATACTCTTCGATTATTCTCCTTTTTGGTCATGCTATAAAAAATAATTACTCATCATATTTTCAGAAAAACCCAACAGTATGTTTTCACAACAAAGGTTCTACTAGCAATGGGGAGGATACTAAAAATAGAATAAAAGAGGCCAGTGATTTCTTTGATTCATTGGCACTGTTTCCAGCTCTGCAGTGTGTGACTGGAGTTTGTACAGAGAGCAGAAATCCACTGAAGATATCTTCCTCATGTACAAAACTGAGTGCATTACTACTGTTGAATGAGCAATTAGTGCAATTTGCAGAAAATTAGCAGATATTTTTAATGAGAAAAGTCATTTGTTTCTAGGATTGCCATTTTACAAGCCACAGATTTGGTGGTATAGAATTCCAAAATATAACTCAGCACTTCAATTACACCRCTCATGGAGCACTGATGTGTGTCCCTAAAACACAGAATTTAAATAAGAATGACTGCATAATTCRATATCAGACAAGCTGAAACAGAAAATTATCCAAAAGTATAGCAGATAGATCTTTTTCCAGTCTCAAAATTTTGTTTTACCAAATCTGACTAAACATCTGGAATTTCAGAAATATCACTTTATCACAAAGAGCATAGAAAACCAATGAAAAGAGACAGTTTAGATGGCTTTGTTTTTGAGATCACTGACATTTAAAGCTACAATGAAACATATCTAGAATATGAGAAAATTTAGTGAGAGTGCAAGAAGAAGAACAGAAGGGGACTTGGACACCAATCATATGGTCAATGTGTTTATGTAAGAGGCAATGCAGAGGCCAAAATCAGAAACTGCCAGTATAGAAGAGCCTGACAAACTTGCCTGCAGTTTTGAATCTCAAAAATTAACCAGCAGCAGCATGGACAGAACAGGATGCTAATGAATTCATATATACAATGATATTAACGTGTGACATATGGTTTGAAAATTGACATTATAGAATCACAACTAATAGACATTAGTATATGAAGGTTTTGTCTTAAACAAATGCTTTTCATAGCCATAGATATGCCTTCAGCAGCTCTGCATCAAAACCATTACAGATTATACAAAGAATGCTTGTCAACACCAAGCATAAATATGGAGCTAGTCTAACCATTAGAATTAGTCATTAAACAAAGGAACTTCTGAAGGTAATATTCATCCCTATTAACAGGTTTCACTGTTTTCACTATAAAACTGCAGCTTATAAAACTATATACTTTCAAGTTTWTTCTTTTTCAAAATCCTGTAATGTCAATGTTGACATTTTCAATTTATCTTAAAGAAAGAAAATTGAAACTGAAATTATTTTTGTTTTCAAACTATCATCAGCCCAAACCAAGGTTTAGAGAAAACCTAGTTGATGCCCTCTGTCTCTTGTAGCCAGATAGGATGCGGAAAGAAAAAGGGATTCTTGATAATCAATAAGTGAGCAAGTGAAAACAAATCGCCTTTCTCCTCATCCCTTATACTCCAAAACCAGATGGAAATAGAAACCTGAGCTTATGCATTCAGGACAGGGAAATCAATGAAACAGTGACACACCATAAAAGACTACAGTGAAGGTATCTAGGGTGAATTCAGAACCAAGGAAATCTTCTGTCTTGGCAAAACTCTTCTGCTTCATTTTTTATGTGACTGCTGGCTGTGTTACAACATAAGACATGCAAAGACTAAGTATTATACTGGGAAAGATATAGCATATTTTTCATTTACAGCAAAAACTCCAAGTCCTTATTTTAAATGCAGAACTTCAGTGGCAATTGAACACACAGCTTTTTTAATACTGATACACTGATGAATTTAATCATGAAATCATGAATCACACAGGCCAAAGTACTGTTAGCAGCCTCCACATAGGCATCAAATCCACAGATGTGGAGTAGAAGACATACAAAAAAGTGTGTGCACRTATACATACATGCACTTTCTGTGGAGAAAAAAAAAAAAGAATTACAGAACCTTTGGGCTTCAGTAAAACAGATTTCTGCCCCAAAGCTGTGGGGTACTTGTGGTATTTTTTCCTGGCTCTTCAGTCACCAAGCCTGTAGACTTTCCAGTGAAAGGAAACAGTTTATACAGAACTCCATTCTACATTATTATGTTAAGGTGTCATTTGAACATGCCCATCAGATGAAACCTCTCATCGGTACAAACAGCTTGAGAGAAACCGCAACCATGGTAGCCATGCCTGAAACTACTCACTGCCCCAAACCAGTAGGGTAAGTTGTCCAACAACTCTGAGTTTTTGCTCTTAGCAAAATAATTTTTTATCCTACCAAAAAAGTGTCACCAGCCCTCCAAATTTCTTCCCCTCAGCAGGTTTGGTTTTTTTTTTGTATTTTCCTCATGTACGAGTAATTTCAGTGCTGTTCTATCAGAAGTACCTTATGACAAGTCATTTATAAACTTTCTTAGTACTTTCAACCTCGTTCCCTATTATTTTTGCTACAGTTTGAACAATCTCTACAGAATAGCAAATTATTATAGGGTATAACTGCTGTATATGTGACCTGAATTTCCATGGGCAATTGCTAGTCTGAGTTATCCATGGGAAGCAAACATTCTTACACATCCATGGGCAGTTTAGACCAAGTAATTTCACCTGTTTCTCCAAAAGGTCTGAATTTGGAGCATATGTTGATTATGCGGACCAGTTTATGTAGTGGCAAATGCAAGCTTTTGATAAGCTAGGGTACTACCACAATCAAACATTGCCCRTATTTTAAATTACCATTGTTTCTTATGCAAGGTATAATGTAGGATAATGCACGTAGCTTTAGAGCCCATTTTGAGTTTCAAAACAAGTTGCAATGCAATCACCTATTAACCTTTTCATCCCAAGGGTTTTTCTACAGAAAGTTAATATCCCTGACAGCTCCTTGTTTATTTTCACATCCATGCACTGTTTGCCACTAGTGACCTTGCAAGCAGATTCACACCTTACGAAGTCCCTGACCTTGAAGTCATTAAAATCCAATCACACACTGGGCAGGCTTCCATATTCATTAGGACAGCAAGAAGATAGATTTGAACATGCCTCTGAAGTGACCAATACATTCATCAGCCAATTTCCATCTTCTTCAACAATTTCAGCTTGCTTAGGGATATTACTAGATTAATTGATACAGAAAATCTTTTGCAACAAAACAGTAGCAATGTTAAGCAGAGGCAATATGTTTCTAATTAAAAAGGCTATGATCAAACATAAGTCATAAATTATAGGTTGTCCTATGAATACCCATGCGAAGTTCCTACAACAGCTCTTTCTGCTTACGTTTTTGATGTAGGGGTCAGAGCATTTTTTCAAAACACATTATAATGAAAGTAGCATATAAAAATAAGAAAAGCCATGTCTACAGCTAAAGGAAACCTCATATAGGGTATTTTTTTTGAAATTTAAATCCATCACTGGAATGTGCTAATCAACCCTGTTAAGTTCTTATCTATTTATTTCATAAACCCCTTTGGAAGGTAAAACTTCAGTCATAAAGTTTTTATGGATTTATAAYGACCATGAGAAGAACAACAAAACCTGAAACTAACAGAGACTTAGAGGAAACATTTTCTCCATCTTATTYTGACGTACACTTGCCTTCATCTACACAGATCATTCTCAGAGAAAAGTGAAATTTATGTGAATATGCTTTGCAGAAAAAGAAAGATTTTTTTTTCACATTGATATATGTAGGCATGATCTCTTCCAAATTTAAAGTGAGAAAGACTTAAAAAAGGGTGGAATAAAGAAAGAAGTTTCAAATAGATAAATAGCAAACCTCAAATGAATGTCAAACAGGTTGCTCAAAACTCTTTGTTTGCYCTTCTCACAAGTCACATTTACAGCAAGACTGTTCAAAAGACTTTTACGTTTACCTGGAAAAGGCCAGAGTTATATCAAAACATTTTCAAGGGGACTGAGCTTCAATACTTTGGTCAAAGGTCTCTTTGCACAGAAGGCAGCTGAGGGCAGGTTGCAAGCTCCTCTTGAATTTTTAAGCTTGTTGCTTTTTTGTGCATGGGGAAGCCATCCATGTGAATTTTCATCAAAGCACAGACAAGAGGCTCTAAAATCCCAGGTTTCTTATCCCTTCTCTTCAAGCCATGAATAACATTGTTAATTGGCTTTGCAATTTCATGGTGGCAGCCATTTGAATTTGTTCTTTACTGGGATCTGTCTGAGGTACATCAGTGACAAAAAATCAAACCAAGGGCCTGTTGGAGACAACTTGYAATTCAGGAGGCTTTTGCCTGATTAACAACTTTTAAGTAACATTTGAAACAAATCACCACTTTTTACAGATGCCTCCAGCTGATGGCAGAAGCCAAAAATGACACGTCCTGCAGGAGGCTGACCCAAAAAAATACTGGTTTTTTGTGATCACAGTCCAGCATATAACTTCAATGAATACAAGGTGGTTTCAAAAAAAAAAAAAAAAGAGAACAGAAASACTAAATGGAGAAGGAGAAGGAGGAGAAGGAGAAGAAGGAGAAGGAGAAGGAGATGAAAGAAAAATCAATATTGCTTGAAAAAGCATTCCCCTAGATGGGAATAGGGCTGTTGTCTTGAGAATATAGTATATAACAGGCAATTGGTTATTTCCCATGTTTGTTCAAGACCATGTGATGAATGTCCCGAAACAGCATCTGTAACTATAAAACTAGTATAATAGACTTTCCATACTATTGCACAGTAAACAACTGGATAGAGCACAACAGTGTCAGTATCCTTTGTGTAATGGTCAGGTATTTTTCATTTATACTGTCCTTTCATAACCTGCATTGTGCTCACATTGAGCCAAAGCTCAAAGGCTTTGGCACCCAGTTACACCATAAATTGAAATAATGAGAATGGTTTTATATAGTTGTACAAAATGTGTCTAGGGTGTTGTGTGTGTAATGTGAACAATTTTACAGCCAAGACTCTTTCTGTGGAGAAAACTAAGACCTTGAKCTTCCCTCTGCTTCTGGAGAAAGCAGGGATATTTATGGCAATAAATACACTGTTTTGAAAGCAACTAATTTTAACAGGCCCTTTAGTCTTTATTGAATTAATATAAATAATTTTCCTTCAAGAAAATTGGGTTCAGGAGTATAAAGTCAATTACCTGGCATTACCTTTGCACACAAGAGAGACATTTCAAGTCATTACATCATACATACTACAAACTCAGCAAATTAAAAATTTCACACCCCTGAAATTTCAGGAACAGAGTAGCTCAGAAGTTTTCTAAAGCAGTATATAATCATTTATTAATAAATTAAAGATAAGATTTTAAAGCAATAAAACTCTTTGAGCACAAATCACACATACTGTAACTTCTTGAATACCCGGTTTTAGGTATAAAATGGAAAATTTCAGCAGTCCTTTTCTCATTGTTTACAAAGGAGATTTCTCTCTTCAATGTTTAGAACTTTATTTTGCAAATGTAGCTAACAGTAGTTATTATTTGAATGATGAAAGCCGAATAAAACTTAAAAAAATAACAAAAAATGAAGCCATTTACGTAGAAAGAAAAAACACTACAGGAACATATATTAAAATTTAGCAGCTGTACATTCTCATMTTTGACACTCTGTGTTTATACAGCCAGCATTGTTTTCTCTTGACATCAGCACCCTAACTCCATTTTTAAACACAGTTAAGTTCACAAAGGAGTTGAGGATCACTAAGATTTTGATTACAGGGAGTCTACACAGCCTGTTGCATTCAAATGACTCTGCGACATCCTCTGTACCTTTGAAAAACTAAAACCAGGTTCTGAAACTTTACCCCATGCATAACCAATGCTACAGCCATATAAGAAAGGGAAAAACATCAGGTGAATTTGAGGCCATTAAAAACAAACCAGTAARGATGCATGGAAAGGGTCAAATGAAGCAGGTCCAAGGGTTGTGGTGCACTAGGCCAGCATAGAGTGGTGACAACACTGATCAGTCTCTGGGCCATGTTCTCCATACTTGGTTTTAATTTATTATCTTTCAATATCACCGCTAAGATTTAAATGAATGCCCCTAATTATTTTAATGAAATTTCCATTTTTCACTYCAATTATGTAACTATTTGACTATGTGATATAAAACAAATAGTTTTCTATGTCACTGTTAGTGTCACTCCCACTTTTCTCTTGTTTTAGAACATTCCTACTCAGCTTCCAGATTTCTTTCATCTCACAACCCTATTTGTTTAAGATAACACTGATCTCATGTTTTCAGTGTGTTTTAAGTGGGCATAACAATTACCTGAAAATATTTCACCGAATAGCTTACTTTCATGCTACAATATYATGTTAAGAATCAATTCCCCAAAACTCATTTTCTTTATACAAGGATGAAAATGCACTTAGGCATGGATTTCCTGTTCATGGCCCCAGCTGTAATTTCAGCTTTAATATAATTACTATTTCTGTGTTTACTAAGCCTCCAAAGTGCTTAGTACAGAGCCAGTAAGTGCTTAGAAAACTTTGTAATAGAGCACAACTTAGGACAGTAATAAAAGTTCCACTTAAAAGGCAGAGTTTAACAAAGGRACATTGTTTTCCAATTCACAGAAGAAGAAAGGTGCTTAAAATAACTATGAACCTGGGAAGAAAATTATTAAGACACTGACCTGACACAAAAAAAAAGTAAAGAAGCAAACCATACATCCCAGGAAATAGAGGATCAGCTCAAGGGGGAAAAAAAAATCACATCAGCAGTAATTCTTTATTATGGATACTTAATAATTTACTTGTTTGGTTGTATCCCTTCATTCTTAAAAAAGACTTGGTTATGGGGGTTGCACATTGCCCTGTTTTGTTTTTTCCTCCTTTAGCATTCACAGGAATAAACATTAAAATCTTCATGGACTGTATTTTTTTCTTCAGAGTAAGCTTAGAAATTAAATCTTAGTTCTAGACAAAGGGGCATATTCSTCAGCTGCTTCAATATTATTCAGGCGTAGAAATTACCACCCACTGACCAGCAGCCACAAAGACTGCCATTCTCCCACACTGAAGAGAAAATTGTTTAGAGAATCATGGAATCATTTAGGTTGGAAAAGAGGTTTCAGGCCATCAAGTCAGACCCATCACTGCCARGTTCATCACTAAACTATGTCCATAAGTGCTACACCTACACCAMTTTTAAACACCTCCAGGGACGGTGACTCAACCACTTCCCTGCACAACCTGTTCCAATGCTTGAAAATCCTTTTGAAATTTTACCCAATACCCAATCTAAACCTCCCCTGGCAAAACTTGAGGCCATTTTCTCTTATCATCTGTTACTTGCAAAAAGAGACAAACCCCCACCTTGACACTACCTTATTTTAGAAAGAAAAAAAATCGTAATCAAATGAGAAAAGACTCTGCAGTAGAAAGAGTATAAAGAAGTTAGCAATTTCAAAGTTAAATTTAACACAAAGTGATCCCAGGAGTTCACAATAGCAGCAGCTAAAATGTAGGTGGTGATTTTTTTGGTGCAGCAGTGGGTAGTGATTTTTAGTGCACTTTATATTTAAATGAGCTCAAAGTGTAAGGCTGAATTACCTAGATGGTTAGATGGTATCTAACCATCTCAAATAATTACACAAAGGTATGTGATCTTCCATCTGACTAATGATCCCAAAACGTTTCTTCTAGAGGGAAGCTGGCGTGACATTGACTAGGGGACAAATCACAAAAATGAGGACAATCAGAAAGTTACTTTTGCTGCAGTCATAAATAATGTGAAAAATTTGATGCAGCTCCTCCACGGGGACTCTGTAATGCAAAGATAGAGAATTTTGATATCCCTTTCCCCTACATCATGCTGCAAAAAATGCTTGCCAAGATACATCAAATCAGTATTGACCTTTACAKATAAGCAACATACCACGGAAGTTTGAGGTGGATCTTAGAATAATAGCATACATGAAACATTTTGAAGGTTTAAAGTACCAAGTAATAGGGGTGGGGGAAGAGAGACAGATTACAGTGAGCAAGATGCCAAAACTAATGATAAGGCAGAGTAGAGCATTGTTTGTAATTATGTTGCCACAGCTAGAACCTGATAAAAAAATCCTACAGGATGGTAACTAGATCTTTGGTCTTCATAAGAAATGAAGACCATTCATCCTCTATCTCAAGTTTATAGGCCAGGAAAGCACTTCAACAGACAGGAAATGTGATCTACACAAGRGTTTCAGATTAGAATCCTCAAAATCTGATAAGGGAAATCCATTGGTTACAGAAACATCATTATGTATTAAAGGAGGGAATACAGTTTTTAGATGGCATCCAAATATGTTATAACTCCATCCTGCAAAGGATCCACATCACTGGAATTGCAACTGTGCTTCAAGTTTTCAATTTACTACTCAAAATGTTCACAGGACATCTCACTCTAATAATTAAGCATCAATTAAAATCTGCAGATGGCAAAATTTAATGATGCAATTAAGTAATTTTGGTTATTTCCCAAGCAGAAATTTAACACACATAGCTCTCAGGACAAATACACTCAAGATAAAGCCAGATTCTGTCTCTTCTCCTTTCTTCTTGCATAGGTTTAGTTACACCTTTTGTCACTTTTATGAAATGAGGCCACTTTTGCCTCTTTGCTGTTTTCCCTGGAGCAGACATCGTAGCCGTCCCCCACTGCCAGCAGGCTTAAACTGCCATCAAGTCTGACTGCAGCATTTTAGCTACTGGCCTCTCCTGCCCATTTGCTCCTGGGGCCTCACTTGCTCTTCCTCTGATCCCTGGAGGCTCCACTTCCTTGTAAAGACCAAACAGAAGAACAGGGATGAGTCATGAAAATGGGTAGATGACGACAAGAGAGAGACAAATTTAATATTGCATAAAGAAARAAAAAATAACCAGCATTCAATAAGACACATTTACTACGGTCTGGTGGACAGAAACACATTAAAAATACAAATAAAAACTACCCTAAAATAGTCCTGTAGCAAACCCACAATGTTAGAGCTAAGATAAAAGGAATGAGTAGCAATACATTTTTAAAAGCTGGCTCACAAAATAAACAGAAAGAGGGATGGCTTTTCAGAGAAGAACTGAGCAACAGGGGATATTAGGACAAAACTAAATAAATGTTGAGTTCATAATAAAATTACATTGCACAAGAAACTTTTTTTAGTGGCATGTTTACAGTGCTCTATTTAGACTGTACTACCGAATGTCTGTAATGTTGCAAAGGCAGAAAAAGGCAAAGAATGTTGAAACAGCAAACTAGTAGCGGCTCTTGAGCATATGGCTCACAAAACAAAATTAAAAATATTTGTATTCTCCCTGAGGAAATCGAATTTAAAAGTGAGCACAGCTCTGCATAAATACATGGGATCAATGAGTAGGCAAGTTAAGTGTTTAATTGAATACTAGAAACAAAGTGCAACAGATACAAGCTTATAAATATGGCACCGTTTCCTTCAATATTTTTCAGACTTACTCAGTTTAAAAATTAATCTGAAATATGTATTCCAAAAGCCTTTTGCACTCACAGATAATAATATAATAATGGAATATATGTGTGTGTATATGTATCTTGCATATATGCGCATATATACAAGCACATGTACATATATAAGTATCCCAATTTACAGATATATAATTTTATACAAATAATTTGGACCACAGATTGCAACAGTGGTGAAATACTATGGAAAGAAAAATCCGTATCCATACTAATTTCCAACAGCCATTTATAAGAACTTACAAGAAGTAGCATTCAAAAAAAAAGTTCATAGCACACTATCTGAATCGATCTTAAAATATCCTACCTGAGCTATCAGATAGTTTTTAGTACTTCTGAAATTGTCAATAATAGGTTTAGGGTTGATTCCCAAATTGAGAAGACCACATACATTTATTAGAAGTAAATTATACAATGGCACAAGGTACTGTCAAGACGTATTAGTAGTGATGCAAAATTGTAAACTATTTGGCCAACTTGATTAAATCAAAGAGGGTTGCACCTTGCTGCAGGAAAATAGTCTCTTGAAAAACAGCAGAAGTTTTGACTCCCTTGAGATCTACTTTGTGTACGCTTGAGGGGCTCTTGCAGCAAGAGAAGGTACTTTATAACTCCTAATTAGTTGGGAAACACAAGATTGGAAAATTCAGTCCTAATTCAGTGCTACTTCCTTCACCTACTTCAAACAAGTTTTAAATTTCCTAGGAGGGTTAGTTTAAAAYAGTTTCATACAATAGGTTTCAGACGCTTTCCCAAGGTGCTTCATATGACCAATCCCAATTCCTTACTAATTGCACCTGCACAGATATGAAAGTCTCCAGAAACTTTCCTCCCTCTTCTGCAGGCAGTCCTGACCTTAGACATTCAGAGTGCCAGCACAGAAGCCACAGTTCGATAAGAAGAGGAGTTCAATACTAATCCTGGCGAGCAGCAGCCACCTCCTGCCCCTTGTCACTGCTGCCTCCCTCCTGCTCCTCCTCTGCTCCGTGCTGTGCTAACACAGCCGCCGGCACAGCTGTCAGCCCGGGCCGGGGAATGAAATGGGATAAAAGAATAAAGGTGAGGAGAAGGAGGCTTTATTTTTAATCTAAATCAGTTCCCTGATCTGATTTGACGCACTTCACACCCTCGCAAGCAATTTTCAGGGACTTGGCAATAGAAGATATGGTCAGGGAAAGGTACTACTTAAACTGTCATTGTGGTATCAGGGAACTATATTCTCATTTTGTGCTTTAACCAGCTGACAGCTCGGGAAGAGAGTAAGCAAGATAGGAGATACACACGGACAACTCACTCCATCCCAGTATATTGCCACTTTGGCTAAATTCCCCTAAAAATGCCCATTTTATTTTCTCACTTCTTACCGTCCTGAGACACCCTAAGCTTTCTGAGTTATCAGAGTGTCAGATGGATTTAAAGTGACATTACAACATTCAGCACATTCTTAACCACTCATTTAGGYAACACGACAAAAAAAATCCACTACACACTTCAAGTTAAACAAAGGCTACATTAAAATGAAATTAATCTCAGATACCTTCCATTATTTTGTCTTAAATACATAAAGAAAAACTATCTGCGAACATCTCATCAATTTAATATTATTCTAATAATCTTAAAAACATCTCTCTCCAATATAATAATTCATGGGGAAAATGCACTCTCTCTCATGCAGTCTGAAAGAAAGCTCTTTTCTCCTGGGTTCAACATATTTGGTTGCTTTTCTGTAAATGCTYAAAGCCAGGCAGATTGTAACTCCGTGGACTAGCTTTAATTAAATTTCAAAGTTGCAGTTGCAGCACCGTGGCCTGGAATGAGGCTATGAATGACTTGGGCTCACAGGCTGAACACCTGCAACAAGGAGCTTCTTGAGCAAGGCATTGATATTGTCAGAGTAGATGGGAAAGGAAGGCTTTGAGCATAAGTGGCCACCTGAGCTCTCCCTGAGAATAGAAACAATTGCCATCAGTAACCCTCTGTTTCAGAAACATCWGGGACTTAGGTCATCCCTGAAACCGGGATTTTAGGTCATCCCTAACCTTTTGAATGTATATTGGTAACAATAACCTCTTTATATAATAACCCTTTATATTCCAATCTATTTTTACCCACAGATACAATGGAGTAGAATTTACTTACACTACACTTTCTGCCAACCTTCATCACTGTCAAGTGTAACACATTTCTTTCACTGTAAAGCCCCAGAAAATCTTTTATATCAACAAAATATTTTCTTAATGGCATCTCTGTGAATGCTAAGTCATCAAAATGGTACCTTGTTATCAATTTTATTGCTGTTATGGGTGTGCTAATAAAATATAAATTGAAACTGAGGAAATCTTTCTTTTCTTTTTATTTTGACTTGTCAAGGCCAAATACAGTACCTAAATGCTCTATTTCAACTTTGCTGTAAGTACTTTTTCATTTCCTCACTAACATATCGTTTTCTGGTACTATTACTAACAGAAAATATGCAATTTTAGAAACACTTCTGCTACACAATCTGACCTATGCAGCCATCACAGTTCAGGTAACAAACAGGGAGACACAGGTTTCTAGCTTTTTATGTCAGTGTTTAAGTTCTGGCCCAAGTCTAGACCTCAGCATCTTTAAAACCAATGTYCCAACAGCTGCCATTAAAATTAGAAATTTTAACAGGGGCAGTTCAAATAAACAAAATCATTCTCCATTTTGAAAGTCATGTCGTACTTCCACASGACCTCAAATAAATTCTAGAAGAGAGAAAAAGGAAATATCTTAAAAATTTTATAGTACTTACCCACCTGTACTTTCAGTTTCTATCACAACAACTGGAGAAGGGAAGTTCCTGTACCAAAGTTTGGTGCAGCAGACATTTGGCCTGTAGTGTGATTAGGTTATTCTATTTGAGTAATGGCCCTTGAAAACAGAATATTGTGTGCTACTGAGGGCCAAATCTTCAGATGGCATAACCTGGCATAACTCCACTGATTCAGTGATATGAAACACAAACCCTCTGATCAAAAGAAGCATCATTTTACGCTTGGAATGCACCACTCACATTTTGCATGTTATTGTAATTCAGCTGGATAAAAACTGCTTACAGCTGAAAACTGAGTCCTTCAAGGAAAATGTGAAACCATCTCCTAAGTAAAGGGTCCAAATAGCGACTCATTTGAAAAATTAAACATCTTATAGACTATTTTGGCAAAAATTTCTAGCAAGTTCAGCACTGAGATTGTCTTATGGCATTTTTTCACTCTGTGATGGTGTTCACTGGTAATAGAACACCATAAATTCCTTTCCWTTACATGTAGAGTTTGATGTTAAGCCATGTTTTCCTGAGGTCAGCTGTTAATTCGTATGGGTATTTCTATATGACAGAAGATACTCATGAGGAATCATGTGCTGGGACAACAAAAAGGGGAGTAGGAGTAAATGGGAAATTTATTAATAGTGCATACCATGCAACAAGGATAGGTTTTTGACTTCCACAAAGATTAAAAAAAAGAGGAGAGAATGGAAAAAAAATTAATACAGAAAGTCAGAATTGCAAGAAAAAAATCCAGAAGCCCAAGTCTGTCAAGAAAAAACTAAATAATTGCTCATCTAATTCCAAACTGAGCAAGCTGTAAATGAATCCTGCAATAGGAAACTGATTAAGTGGTTAAAAAAACCAGGAGGGGGAAATTTTTCACAATTACCGCTGGATGATTTCTCATTTTCCCATTTGCAGAAAACCAGGAGAATTTGAAACTAAACCCTTAGGAATAAAACTATCATTTGCTCCCCGAGCATATTCAGTTCTGACTGCCTGCTCTTATTAACCAGCTTGTCACCAGAAAATGTTCCTTATTAAATTGTACAAGTAATAAATTATTATTATAATAATGTTTCTCTGTTTCTCTTCATATTAATGTAACCAGACTGGCATCATATTTGCTATACTTTGCAGTTTAAATGTAAACATTATCAATTATTTTCATTACAAAACTGATGTTTATGTTGTTAATTTGTTAATTCAATTTTCCGACCACCGGTTTTGCTCTTTCTCATGTAACCCAGGTSATAACACTCTGACAGACAAAACAACCTCTGCTACCAGGCTGTGGTCATATTAGAGTTAACATAAATTTCACACAGGAAAGTCAAATGGAGAGGCAGCAATAGGAGAACATTTGATAGCAACAGAATTCAGAGCTTACATCTATAATTTCAGAACATAGAGAGGGAAATGGTCTATCTTGCTAGAGCTAGCAATGTTTATTGTAAAAGTGCTTTGAGATTAGTCATGTTAATGATCTGTAACACATTTTCAGCTCTCTACAAGAAAAGCTGGCAAAGTATGAAAGGAGAATGGAGACAAGGGAAAGYCTTACCCAGAGTGAGAACAGAGCTGAGGGAAGTAAAGAAATGAATCAAATTTAACAATGAAGATATATGGTATCAAAATGGAGACAAAACTGTAAATGTATTTATACTTTACGCTTTAATCTGAAATACTAATGCTGACAAATTAGAAAGAGTACTTCAGGGTCTATTTCAGAACAATATTTTCATTCATTGTATTCCTCTTTTGTTTATATCAGAAACTCAGACCTTTTAATGGTTACTGACCCACATCCTTCCATGGTACTTCCATAGTAGATGAAATGGTTTAGGATTCAGAGAGGGAATACTGATATAACAGGAATTTCAGGAGGCATTACCTCTATAAAAGATATGATTCCTAGGGGAGGAGAGGAAGGAAACATGAAGAATATTTTGTTACAATTTCAGGAACCAGCATTCTCTGTGGAAAACAGCCACTTTTGCATGCTTAGAGATAATCCTTCTTTCTGTGCTCTGTCCAGAAGTACCTGTTCGCTTTTCCAGGGTCTTTTTAAAATATATTTCCCTGCTTAATAGATTTACAGCACCTAAACAACCTTAATTTTCCCTTAGACAATACCTAAAGGAGAATATCTGGAGCAGAAGAGGTGACTCAGTCTGTTCAGCTTGGAGAAGAGGAGACTGAGGGGAGATCTCCTTGTGGTCTTCAACATTCTCACAAGAAGAAGAGGAGGGGCAGGTTCTGATCTCTTCTCTCTGTGACCAGTGACAGGACCCGAGTGAATGGCCTGAAGCGGAGTCAGGGGAGGTTTCGGTTGGATATCAGGAAAAGGTTCTTCATCTAGAGAGGGTGGTTGGGCACTGAACAGGCTCCCCAGGGCAGCAGTCACAGCACCAAGACTGAGAGAGTTCAAGAAGTATTTGGGCAGTGCTGTCAGACACATGGTGTGACTCTTGAGGTGTCTTGTGCAGGGCCAGGAGTTCAACTTTGATGAAACCCATGGGTCCCTTCCAACTCAGGATATTCTACTATTCTATACAATATCTGTATGCTAACAGGTATGGAAATGCATGGATTTGTTTGTTGGTGGTGTTTTTTTTTTTTTTTCCTTGGTTTGTTTTTCTTAAAAAAATATCTTTTCCATCTTTCCTAACCACCACCACACAGCATTAGAGTAAGATAAAGAATGTTTAAACATCTTAACACATAATTTTTACATCTGTTTCCTAAACATTCAAGTTCAGAAGTGCTTGAATTTGGGTTGGTCACAATATTCCTGAAATAATCCACATCACTGATATAATGACATAACGGCAAACAAATCTCTAAACTTGCTTTTTAAAAAGACATGGGTATAGTCAACAGCAAATTCCCAAAAGCATGTTGCCACAYTTTATTTCTATTGATTTGAAGATGTATAATATCAGGAAAATATATATTGAAAATGGTGAAATGCAAGGGCTCTCTTAGTCTGCTTTGGGAAAGGACATATTACAAGTAGTACTTCATGAAAATCTCAAAGCAGAGAATTCTTTCCCTGATCCTGATAAAAACAGGAATAATAGTTAAGGACTCCAGAAAATGTTATTATATTAGTAATAAAGAACAATAGGGAAAAAATTAAAACAGACTTTATATCAAAAACACATGCTATTTTTGTAATTTTACTTTAGAAAATATTCAAAATCATATTTTGATCAACAAAAAGTAATCTTTTGAAACGTAGTTTTTTTTAAAGAAATAGCTTGTTTAAACACTTTCAGTTCATGACTAATCATTTAGGCTCTAAATGACCAATACTCACTTKATCATATCTAACTATTTTCAGAAAACTGTAGTACGTTTTTCTGATTCTTCTAAAATAATAAGCAGAAGAATCTCAATTTAAAACTGGGATCTCTGCCCATTCCATGTTTTACAATGTTTGACTCCTACTTTGCACAATGCTGTACAGAATCAAGGCCAGACAAAAGTTCCTAATCCAAGAAACTCGAAATGCTTTACTAGAGTAGGGGAGTAAAGCATCATCATTCACATCCCAGAGAAGACAAGCCTTTGTCACAGGGAGACTTTAAACCAATTGCCTGAGGTCACAAGTTGAGTCACTTGCACAGCCCTTTTTTAAAGTTAAAACTAAATCCCCCATTATTGCAATTTGAATGAGCAAACACCCTTAGCATACTTTAGTAGCAAATTGTGTCTTCAAATACTAGAGACTGCTATTTGCAACACACCTGGAAAAAGACTGTAGGTCTTGATGGTAGTTAGTAAATTGTGCTTCCAGGAGCAGCACACTGAGATACAATCTGGATCACTGCTTTTCTTGTGAATTTAAACAGGAGGACACACTTCTGTGCCAGCACTCTGATGATTGCATGCCACGGAACCAGAAGTTCACTATTTCACAGCCTGCCTGCTGCAATAACTCTGCTCAAATTTTCGCGTTTCCATCACAAGTTCTTTGTCACAGACTTGTGTGGGTGCAGGGGACTCGCAGGCCTCATGAAAACAGAACAGCATTGCCTGCATCTTCAGACTTTTGAGCTCTGTGTATGTCTTGTACCACCTTTACAAGTTCTAAAGGGCATCTGTTGATTCTGCATTGCTCTCTTTAAAAAAATGGACTTTTAAATGAAGATGGCAACTTTGAGCCACTACATCTGTCTCTGTGAAAAAATAACATATCCTACTCTTCTCTGTGAAGGTTTAGTCTGTATGAAGGTAGCAGCCAAGAAATCAGTACTTTTTCATGCATTGCAACAGATCTTCTTAACACTGTTATTTACATACTATTGATTTGTTATGTTTGGCCATCTGTTTGTGGGTGAAATACTGTAGGCATATTTCATTTTCTTTTGACTTTGCATAAAAAGCTTAGCAAAATCTTGTATTTTTTTTTCCTCCTCATAAATACTCTATGTTCTTTTCATCYTGTCAGGGAAATGCTATATAATGATAATCCAAGATACTCAAATTACCCTCACTGAAGTATCATCTGTGGGTTTCTTTAGGATCTGAATCACTGAATGCATGATTCTAAGTACTTCTTTCACCCTAGAGACTTTATTTCTACACTTCTACAGTTAAATAGGAAGCATGGTTTCACATGGCTTAACTCTGTATTCCTCTATTTAAAATCTTCTAAACAATGCCAATGATTTTGAACCAGTTAATACCTTTAAACAGCAGCTCAAGATTGCTCAAAAAAATACACATTAGACAAGGACAATGTAAAAATCTACATTTCACTTCAAATTCAGCTAGAAGAAGACCTGCTATACTAATACCCTGGAAGCAATACCATGTATAAATCCCTTAACAGCAGCCGCTTTGAACAGAGTAGCTGATCAGAAATGCCCTGYGATTTAAATCCAAGTCCTACAAAAAGTAATCCTCAAACAACTGAATCCTATTTAACTTCTCGAATCATCTGAATTTGAATTTAAGAAAAGCAAGCATTTTTAGAACCCTACTTTTAAATGCACATTTAACCTTAATCTCTTTTTCTGACTCTTTCTTGGAGCACACCACCTGTACATCCGTCTCAATTATATGTTCATGTATATACATATATTTGAACATATAATGTATGCAGCTTGCTAAGGACAGATTCAAATGAGAATTTTCCTCAGTTCTAAGACTACCACGACRACTCTCAATTTCTGATCACAGTTTGGACAGAAATATGCTGTGTCTATGCTTTATGCTTTTTTCAGCTGGTAAGCAGGAAATATTTATTTGGCATTCTTTTCTTTCCCAATACAAGAAAATTACAAGAAGTCAAAACCAACCAAACAAAAAATCAAACAAAATGAAGTAAATCCCATTTCCCACYAGGCCCCAAAGACGACATTTCACAATTCACACTGAGAGAACATTGGATAGACACACAAGAAGAAACAATTTATAACAAGGCATACCACTGTCATATCAGCACTTCGGCCTATTGTTATGGTAGTCATTTGCAAACAAGGGTTGGGTTGGTGCAGATTTGTGTGTGAAAAGTCCTGATTCAGAGTACTGCTCTCTGGACTGACATGAAAGGAAATTTAATCTTTTTATTAGTCTATCATCATGCCAAACATATGAGGGTACAACTTCACTACATGCATTTCTAGAGCCGCATATCAAGAAAGCAGCTCAAGAAGCTTTCTTTTATTTACTGGCCTTGTATCCGTGGCTATATTTTTTCTGTCAACCTAAATCCATGACTGGGGGTGATGACAATACGCTCTAGCCTACCTCACATCATGCCAGGAGAGGACCCAGTGAAGCAGTCAACTCCATATCAGAGAATTTATTAATTGTGTAGTTTATGACACTCAGAGGCATTGACTCAACCCTCAAGCATGCTTGACATGTCAGAGATGGTAAAAAGGACCCTTCTATCATTCCAGTTCAAAGCCCAGCATCTTTACTGAGCCACACGAAAAAGCAGAAAAAGTGGAGGCAAACATCCACTTCTCTCAGCTTTACTACACAGAACGCAACTTCCACAAAGGGCAAGGAGAAAAGGTTGGAAATGACATCTTCTAAGTGGCTCCAAGCAGATTCACCAGCAACTACCCCTCAGAGAGCTCAGTGCCTGTGGAAGGTCACATCCATGCTCAGTGTCTCCGTATCCTTAACAGCGCACTTGCAACTTAAAAAGTGGAAAAAGTTTAAAAAAAAGGTTCAGTGCTTGGTCAAACAGTACCAAAGTAAACTACTTTTAGCTTTCCATCTCCTCAGCTGCTTCTCACTGTTTGATGGTACTCTGTCTTTCTCTTAAGTAGGAATAAAACCAGTAATTCCTCTCCTGGCTGGTTTWCAAAGACTTAAACACCTAAGTTTCTTTAAAAAGGTTTGTTGATAGTGAAAACTTTGGAGAGTGATGACACACTGCTATTGTATCATTTTATTTGTATCATACTGGCATCTGTTCAAGCCCTAAGAAAAATCTGTTGTGAAACTTGTAAAGTTATTTCTATGGAATGACATTTAAAGAAAAATCAATAAATAATGTGACCTGAAGATACAGTGAGCTGCTCACACTGCCTGTGTTATTTCTAGTACAAGTCTCCTCTAGGCTCATAAACTTCCTGTCACTTGTCCAGTAGGCTTCAACACAAATTTGAATGATTCAGCTCGACACACTGGGACAAGTGAACTTAAAAGTAAACAGTGAGAAACAGTCCTACGACGTGATAGGAATTCTGATTTTTTCAAGTATTGGAGCCATTGAAAYGGCCAAAATGAAAGTGATATTCAGAGCACTTTCTTGCCCTCTGATAGCTCCTAGTTTTAATTCAGCCACTTACTCCACTTTCATGATATCGAAGCTCTTTTCTCTTTTCTTTTGTATGCCAGGCTATTAAAGTACCCTAGGGCACACAGAGGGACATAGAACAATAATAATGATTAAAATTATTTGAAAAAAATGACAGAGAATAAGGCAAACAGTACTTTAATTTCTTCTTGCTCTGTGTTTCCTTGCATTTCATTGGCTATGAAGCAAAGTGCATTTGAACTTTACAAGGGAGGAAGAAAACCAGAACAGCTCCTCTCTGAAAAGGCTGCTGGATGAGGATTCACAATTTCTCATTTTTTCTTATTGCTATGATTACCACAAAATAAAACACACTCTTAGTCATCTACATTGCATAGCTATGAGAAAGAAGGAAAAGGAAAGAAAGAGAGAGAGGAATGAAGAGTTATTCAGTAAATGTAGGACCTTATAATTAATATAGTGTTGTCTCATCAACATCACTGAGCTGATCAATATCACAATCAGTATTCTCACTTGCAACTTCATRGGTATTTAAGGAGAACACACTTAAACTCCCCACTAGCCTTTCTTATATAAGTCATGCTTTGCACTAAGGCAAATAACAAAAGCTTATCTGACCAACTTTTCCAATATTTACCTAAAGGAAATCAGCTTCCATCACTTAAAGTAATTCAACATCAGAAACAAAAATCTTCCAGTTCTGCTGAATAAGGAAAAAGAAAGCTATCTCTCAACTTCAAGAGCTGTATTTTACTCACGAGAATAACTGTTTCCTCCAGTTCTTGTTGAAAAACTCTCTCAAATTCTTAACGTGTACGTGCAAGGTACTACTCTGAGGGTTTTTTCCAAATTACCATTTGACATACCCCACAGACTGACAAGCAAACACCTAAGCAGTATCTGAACATTAATACTCGCTGATGAGCCACAGACGCCAAAGCAGCAGCAGTAGATACCAAAGCAGTGACCCTCTCTTATTTCTCTCTGAAGACTGCCAGTTATTTCTTTAGCACTCATTATCATCATCATTCCACTGTCTTGTATTTCTATATGCAAAACTATTCCAATATAATCTTGTATTTTGATCTCTTCCTATCCATAGAGAAACTRGTTTTGATGGGAGTCTGTTTTACAAACAGAACTAGTTGTCCAATGAAATTGGTTATTTGCATGCTTTAATATTCACTGAAATGATGACATACACTTGGAAAAAGAACAGACAGAACAAAGTTTTCCCTGTGGAAATCCAGCTTTCTACCATGTGGAGCGAAACACACTCCTCAGCTATTTTAGCACACGGGATATGTTGAACGACTGTGATTCAATTGCAGAGAAAGTGGCATTGTGTGCTGGTCAATTTACTACAGTGCTCCATCGCTGTCCTCCTCGACCCATAGATACGTAGATTCATAAAAAAAGAAACTACATTTGAAAAAACGCCGTTCCTTGAAAGGTCAAGAATGTATTACACACACTCCGAGCACAGATCATAAAGCAACACAACACCATGCTTGTTCTTTCAACTGTACTCGAAACCATTCATTTGTTCTCTTGTTATAAAGAAAATATTGCAGACCTATCTGAACAATTTTTTGCGGCAAAACCGAATTTGACACAAGAGTGTGACACAGCAAAAGGATATGCAGGTGTCTCCCCTGTATATCTACATCAACATTTGATTAATTTAATGATGAATTAATGACAAAATACGCAAGTTTTGTTAAACTTCTGAGAAGTTCCTAGCCTTTTTTTAAGCATATTTACACATGAATACACACACATTAGGCACTTTACATTAACCTAGAACTGACTAGTAAAACATACTTTGCTTCATAATTCTGCTGAAAAATGACTTGGCAATTATGCCAAATTTGAACTTTTTCAACAGAGAAGTAACATTGGGAAGGGTTAGGATAAGTAATTTAATTTTGTCTCCAAAAAATTTCAAATTTTATAGCAAGTAGTGAAGCAATATTCAGGTGACAGCCTTTTCTAGCTTTCATCTCTTTCCTGTTCCCTTTTCTGCCCTTCACTTTAGGGAAGTCCTGTGGCTAGGATACTCACATGAATCCTAGTCTTGATCTTTGGCCTTGGCATAGAAGGTAATCTTTAATTGTTCAAAGGTTGTCCCAGATGTTCAAGAGAGCAAGCCTTCCTTTGAAGAAATTCCATTTTGTAAAAAATTATTTAAAATATACTAGAGCAAAATAGAGCAGAAGGAATAAGTATGGAACCATGTAACTACATTGTGGACAACTACAGTTAGTCCTAATACTTGATGGACTCTTCGTGAGAGTCATCTAACTCCCTTTACTCATGTGATTTTATGCTTGTATTAAAATGTCCAGAAAAAATTGTAGATTTCCTAAAAAATCTGAAAAAAGATTGGCTTCAGACAGACTCAAATCAATTTATCTTCAGGTGAGCTTCTAAACAAAGAAAATATTAGTTGTATARCCTAATGTAAAAGCATATGTTAATCCCTAACACAGAAATATCAAGTTGCCCAATTCAACAGTCAAAAGCTTTGAGTATTAACAAGGAGGTGAGAAGAAAAAGCGCAGGAAGTCAAAGAGGAGTGAAAGGAACATGAAAAGACACAAAAGACTCCTTAAAATATACAGCAGTGCACTTCATTCCCTCCAAGAAAGGAAAAATCCATGAATGCATAATAAAAACAAGCATTAATATTGACTAGAACAAAGTGAGAAGACTGGGAGTTTCTGCTCTCCCTAATTTACAGTTTAGGAATGCATACTGAGAGAAAGAACATCAGTTTCAAACTTACAGTCAAGGGTGGGGAGTTTTGTTGGTTTGTTGTTTTTTTTCCCCCAGATAGGACATATTGCTGAAGGATATTGCTAAAACAGGAGAATTTTGCACACTGTAAGTTAAACAGCAACACTTAATGACAACAAACCCTTCTAGAAGTCTTACAAATTCAAATTGAGAGCCTAAAACATTAGATCCCCAATTCTGCTACTTGTTCACTGATTTATATTTCTAGTTGCAAATAGAAATATAAGAAGAGAAAGGACCACRGTAAACAAGCTTGGCAGCCACAGCCTAAAATAAATATTATTAAACGTAATAATAATTGAAGATCAATAAAGATTATAGCAGGAAAGTAAGTGCTGAACATTATAAATTTTCTGGTTCTTCTTTGACGCTTCTAAAGATTGTTATATCCAGAGACAGATTGTTAAGCCATTACCAGGACTGAAGGAATGTCTCAAAACACTGTCAAAGAAGGAAGTTCCCATAAGATAATCCACCACCACACACACAGATGGCAAACAGGAAGGCATTAATTCCAGGCCTAAATGAAGGTGAATGTTTGGAATGAGCACACTAGACAAAAATCAACCGAGGCAATTTATGAAAGGGGCAGATGGCAACAACAGGAAGATGCCAGGCCCGTATAAAAGTGGTACCTCCAGAAGACTACTTGGAGACCCTCACCACCAAGAAGAGCAGAAGAAGGGCTGGTGAGACACCACAGGGACCCATGTGGTGGTGRCTATTTTTCTACTTAATCTCTCTCTCGTTTACTCTTAAATAAAATCTGTACTATTGACTGTGGCATATGGTCTCATTCGCACCTTAATTTGGGCAGAGGCATCTTTTAATAATCAGATCCTAACAATCAAGAAGATCAAAGTGTGAAGCAGTATGATTTTGCAATAAATTTAGAGATTAATCACGCAACCACCTACCCATCTCGCTCTGTATTCTGTACTGGCTCTGCAAGTGCACATCTAGACAAAAAAATCCATACACTCAGATGACTGTAGCTTGGGATCATGGACACRCAAGAGTAGCTCTCAATAGCTCTTCTAAGAGCTTGCAAACAATGGGTGTTATAAAGGGGTGACAAGAGTTAAGTAGTTTCCATAAGAAATATTACTGAATATTAATCATGAGGCATGGGGTGAGACAAATGCTAAGGATGCTGTTCCAGATCTGCTGACTTTGAATGCCAAGATGTAGCCGTAATCAGTACAACTTAGATATAGATATATAAATATATAGATCTATAAAAACTAGTATTATTAGTATGTTCTTACAGACTTYATATACTGGGACGTTACCTTTTTTGCTTGTATGTTTCCCTGGGTGTTTATTGGAACAGAATGGCAAGCTTCATACCACTGAGAATATTGGACTTTGTTTCTCCTGAAAAAAAGAAGAAAATCAGTGGTCATTCCTTTCAGCTGCCAAATTTTCTGTCATCTCCTCTGTGACAGCCAAGAAGTCGCTCCCTGCAGGTATTCTCCCTCTGTATTGTAACCAGCCATCTTTTTGCTTCTAGCTGCTGCTGAGTTAGAGCCCAGCAGTGATGCACATTTTTAGGTGTCATCGTTTGGTAGCCAGAAGAATGCAGCATGGAAATGAATGAGTTATTAGAATATACAAAGGTTGCAGTTTTCAGGCTTTACTGCTGAATCCTAACAAAGTACATGACTCAGCAGCCGGTTCATGCTTTYAAGTTATTCTTTGCATTTTTATCAAACAGAGAGTTACTTTCCSATTAAATGAATGCTGAGGCTCTGGTGCACAAATCATCTAACTTAACAAAACAGTTTTTTTCTTTCTACTGTATATTCCATCCTGTTCAAGCCCTGCTGGCATTTTTCAAGAGCTTTTATTCCGCTGTTTTGTCAATTTTGCTTTTAACATTGCTCGTGTAACACCTCTCTTCTGCATTGGCTAGCAAAGCCAGTTAATTTTCCATATTGGCCCCAGTAAGCCCTGATTCAACAGAAACTACAGCACCATGCTTCTGAACTGAAGAGTACAGTCTGTTTATCCTGTGCTCAGACCCTTTGCTGACCCTTACTCAGTGCTTGGAAGGCRCAGTGGGATAAAGCAGGCGGAAGGGAGTTTTCACTGCACTATCAACTGCACAGGCAGTACTCTGAGGCCTTCTCTCTGCTAGAAAGCCACCTCACTTAAACCAGGCTGGTGCAGTCAGTACAGCAGCACCTGCACTGGTTTGCTAATCTCTCACACCTAGAATTCTGACAGAAATCCTCTTCAYTCATTGCCTCTGTTGCACCTGAAGAGCTGTGTTGAACATTGTTGGAGTCCAGAGTGCAGGGAATATTTCTCTGCCTGTTTTGAAGGGTTTTACCCCCCTAGACAACCCTGTTTTTGACCTTCGTCCATGGAGAAAGGTGCCTACCCTCTGGGAGGAAGTAGAATCTGCACTGGTGTGAATTAGGTGATAGAACATTATATAAGATTGTCACAGGGTGAAAATTTAGAGGTGTTGGGTTTGTAAATTTAGCAAAATAGATAAGAAACAAAACCTTCAAAATGGAGGATTGTTGTTGTTTTAGGCCTTCTTCTTTCTTCTTTCTCTACTCCATTTTCTGCGGCAAAGGTGGATTAAGAGGATTAGATGAAAAATGCCGCAGTTCCTTTCATGTGACAATACAATTTATTAGGTATTGGTAAAAAAGTAGAAATATCTTTCGTTTTGGGTTTTCATTGGTTAATTTACCTATAAAAGAACGCTGTAATCTTGATAACACGGCTTCTTCCTCACGCTTTCTAAGGGGAGCCATCTCGTTCCTTAGCTCCTTGTTCTGATAAGACTTAATAAACAACTTTCTAAGAGCAAAGGCGTGGAAGAGTCCCGTTCGTCTGCGGAGCCCGGGTAAGGGCTCGGRGAATCCTCCCCCAKCAGGGGAGGCTCAATTAAGACACRAAAGTGTCAGAACATGAGCGTCTGTGCAGTGACTCTCCCAGTGTAGATGCAAACAGGATCATCTTTATTTGGATACGTCATTCCTATAAAAGAGGACATAAAATATTCTGGTACCTTTATACAGATGGTCCCCCATGCTCCCACAAGTGGGTCATGCCAGTGTGGGCATCATTCATAAAGGACAATCTGTCCTATTCTGGCATCTCATGACAAATTCAACAAAGATATTGTGAAGGAACAAATAAAGTTGCACCCTGTCTTGCTTATAAAAATGCAAAATTTCTGCTGCTTTTTAATTCAACTGCTTCATTGACACTGTCCATTCATTACCAAATCTAAATCACACTGGTTCTTGAAAAACAGCTTTGAGATTTAATTTATACTTTACTTCTTGTCACCTGCCAATTACCCCCAAAATAGGTTTTTCTCTGACCTTATTGAAAATCTTTAAAGCCACGTATTATGTTATGTATTACACTATTTACAAATCATCTGTCCTACATTTGACTGAAAGACCTTGCAAATTACTTGAAGTTTCGTTCATTCAAAACTAATCTTCTAACTCAAAGCATGTCAGTACAGTACATTGCCCGGTAGCTTTGTTTGTACGCTGTTTGACAAAATGATCATAATAATTTTTGAAGCCAAACAAAGGAAACACTTTGAATATCATGTCTTCAAGTGTCTGGTAAAACAAAAGCCATCCTTTCAGTCTCTGAAGAATATTAATAAATATTCATCTGTGCTATAACTAAATGCCATCTATGTTGGACTGGACATATTTTTGATAGCTCACAATCAGCCGTAGAGAACTAATGCTATTTATTTTTTATCTTCCTGACAGAACGTCTTATTTGATTTTCCTGCACAGCATACAGTACCCAAACCTTGTCTTTGCAATAAAAGCAAACTCTGCTTATTCACCTTTTCTCTGGAATATTACATAGACATTCATACATAGAAAATTAAATATTTTTGTCTTCTCTCAGTCTGAGAATTTGTTCCCTTATAAATTAGAATATTTATTGTATTTTCACTCAAAATACATCGGGTAGAATTTTATTCACTGTTCCACTATTCTATGTTTAATATGAAAAGAGGTCAACCTTCTTGTTTATATCACTTTCACCAGACATTTTAGCTACACTGAACAGAAGTAGAATATTTATGTACATTTGAGATGCTTCGTAAGTTTCATAAAATGTGGTAAAATATACTAATTTTTAATCCAGTTTAGTACTTTAGGAAACTGATCCATATGCTACTGTTTCCTTCTTCTTGATCCATTCCATTGGATGAATATCAGCACATTTACAGATTTCTGCAGAGGTGAAGGCAGGTGGCAACTGCTGAAGAGAAAGGAAAAAAGAAAAAATTGGAGGCAGCTACCAAGATTTGCCTGTTTTTTAGTGCTGAGTGCTTCTGCTGCCTGATTGCTATAGAGACTAAGGAGCTGTTATTAGCATCTGTGGGCAGGCAGAAACAGAAGGGAGAAAAGCATGCCTAGCTGAAAATGAAGACTTCTGTTCCAAAGGGAGGAAGGATGAAAAGACTGGTGGTGGTAGGGCAAAACGAAAAAAACCAAACCAAACCACCAAAACCAAAAACAAACAAAAACCCAAAAAAAAGCAAAATAAACAAACAAACAGAAAAAAAACAAACAAAAAAAGGCAAGAAAAAAAAAGAGGACAAAAGGCTGAGTGAGAAGAGCGTGACAAAATTTGACAAAAGTTGTGCACATGGAGAGCCATATGGTAAACCTTGACACTCCCTCAGGCTTAATGGCATGGGGGAGTGCCATAGTCTGTCTATTAGCATTTTCTAGTGCAGTGCATGCTCTCTGCCACAGGAAGAYGCCTCACAGACATGCAGCCTCTGATCACTGCCATATCCTTTTTTCCTCATGTTCCCAATACAGTCGCTTCCTACCGAGCCACTGATCAGTTAATAACTGTGGGTTATTTTGCAAAAAGCATAAAAAGGGTTCAATATTCAGAACCAGCARAAGTAAATTTGCAGTAATTATGGACTACATGTTCTAAAAATCTGCACAACTGCTGCTATTGCAAACAGATTGGTATTTGAACTGTTTTTAATCATTGCTATTTTACACTGCTTATGGATTACAAACTATATAGGATCAATAGAACATAGCCATAACCCATCATAACAGGATTCATGGCTGGATCTCCTAGATGATAGCACATGACAGTTAAAACATTAAATAATACTTTTTAATGAATGGAAAAAACAAACAAAAACAAAACAAAAAAGAAAAAAACCCAAATCAGAAGTTGGGTTTCCTATGTTTCTCGGTTGCATATACAGTCAAAGGCACTTTGGTGGTACACATGAAGCAAAAACACTTGGGTAATAATAAATAAATATGTACTCCAGAACAAGCTCAAAGATACCTAAAAGTATGTTTGCTRTAAGTCATAAAGTCCACATGTTCAYAGATTTTCATACATCAACATAAAGGGGGAAGTATTGTAATTTTTTCTGTTTTCATCTGAGATCAAATGCATGGAATTTTGAGGATAGCCTTTTTTACATGTGTTTGTACCTTTTCAGAAACCCCAGGAGCACTTCCATGTTGCAGAAAGTCATTGGATTTCTGTGACTACCAAAGACTGTGTCGCTGCTGACAACATGAGGAATTCATGTAAAGAAAAYAATACAGACCTGGTTATACTTCACTGTTTTCTGGTACAATCTAAAGTAACAAGAAAGTTGTTTTCCAAATTGTAATTTGAGATTTCTGTTGGTTAACATTTAGAACATCAATAGTGCTTTACGATTTGTACTTTTGAACCTTATATGTAGCATTTTCCATGATGTCCAGCCTAAAGATTTTGGTTTTATGTTTTCGATTCAGCCGTGGTCAGGAGCACCCAACAGGCAAGGAATTCACATACAGGCAGTACAGTAAAGAGGTGAAGAAAAATATTTTTTAACCATGTCTCGAAGGTTCTCAATGGTTCAGTAAAAGGTGAAATCAGACACAWGCTTTTCTGTACAGATAATGCTAACACAGATAATGTTTGCACAAAATCATACGGGGGACCCTTTCCAGTCTGGTTTTGATGAAGAATAGTTCTGAATGGGTGATTATAACCACTTACGTTTCTCTTAAATGGWAAAACCAAACCCTGATAAGATGTCCAAAATATCGTAGGAAATATTATTGAAGAATAAGGAGCAACTCTTGTATTAAGGAACAACTCCTGTATTAAGGAACAGTTCAATATTCCCAGTTTTATARTGTTCCTTTTCTAAAACTGACCAATTTAAAATGACTTTTTTTTGTTCTTCTCAGGCAACGTGATGTTTGTAAGTTTACTTTAACAATTTAGAGAATTTCAAGATTTCCATGGTCACCAGAAAGTTTGAACAATGCCCGTGCACAGATAAAGAGTTCTGTATTCATAGCAATTAAGGCCATTACAACATAGACTTCATYAGGTTAGAGAGTAAAAGTATGATCAGATATGGTGTATGATATTCTGGATTTTTAGTAATACCTGAGGCTTCCTTAACAACAGAGATTCTGTGTCACCTTTTATATCTAACAGTATTTGATTTGTGAAATGCACCACATATTCAATTTAAGAGCAGCTGAACTTGTGGTGGAATATGTGAATATTAATGACACTCTAGATCTTATCACTTAAAATTTCAAATTGTAATAAAGCTGTAATCTTTGATTTTTCCAATACATATGCCATACACGTGACATATCCATCATAAGGCACCATATTTAAACATTTATATTTCTATTTCTTCCTTTTAAGATATAAAGAGCTCTATCATCTCACCTACATGTTACAAGCCAAATAATTTTATAAAAARTCTTTATAAAAACCTCCGGATCGCTCACACGAAGAGTTTAGAAAGATGTCCATGGTGGAAATGGCAAAAGTATTAACGTCACATTTCTATCTAAGCCAACATATGGAAGCAAAGCAAATTGAAGCTACAGAGAAAGCTCAATTTCTCAATATTTAGGAAATAAGTTATCAGAACTGTTCATTTAGTAACACATCAGATCTATCATCACTTTCCGTTTTCAAACAAAATTGATAAAGAGAATGGAGACAAGGACTAAAAGATAGCATATCTGTTTTCTGAGACTCTAAATGCAAAAACTAGAAACTTAGAGCCCRTCTTAGCACACAATAATATATATTCATTGTACTTGAGTAAGAGCAACAGACTGAGTGTTACCTCATTTACGGTACTTCCTCCACTAGAATTTCTTGTTCTAGGAAATGATAATACAACCTTTGTATTAGAAATGAAGGATAAGAAATTTTAACTTACATAGCACAAACAAACAACATTTTTCAGACAGTTTGATGTGAAATCTGCTGAAAAAGCGTTCCCACATCAGCCTATTGAAGATGTAGCACAATGTCAGAATAAAGCACTGAAATTTTGTTGTGTGAAATACAATACAAACTTTATAATTTGTATGACAACAAGGAAAAATGAAGACCTTTTGTATTTCAACAGAAGAAAAGTTGACATTTTTATTATTTCTCACAACTACTCTTTTTACTTATGTGATATTTTTATCTTAGATAATGTACCTTGTTTTAATATGCATACAACTTAATTCAGGAATAACTACTAAATGAGCAATATAATATAATATAATATAATTAGACTGTATGCAGCACAAAGTGACACAGATTTTCTCAACTGATTATTGTAATTGTAGATTATGTCCTAAAAACTCAGAAATTGTTCTTGTTTTTGGAAGTCTATTCTTTCATATTTCCTAATTTTGAGAGACACTTTAGGTACTTGAATATTGCAACACAGGGTTTTATCASAAAATTTTATGTAAGCCAGTTTTTCTATCCCAATTATAATTAGGAATAGCAACTAGGCACAGCAGCTAAAGATGAGTTCCAGTGGCACTGTTGTTCTTCATTTTCTACTAAATTATTATGCGAATTTGATAAATTTTAGCAGTCAGGGAAATGAAAAACTACCCCCATTGGCTAAAGCCAAGAACAGTTCAGATGTGCTAAATCAGGTTCTCCAAACAGCTGTGCCAATGTTCCTCTGTCCAAAACTGCTCGTTGAGTCTCAGGTCTTTACTGAGCAGTCTGCCAGCTGCATGAAGTTATGCCAGATTGTGTGCAACATAAACAAACATCTACTTGGGCTTATACTCAGACCAGCAAACATGATGCATTTGTGTCCCAGGGTCAGATTTAAGCCTAACCCTCCAAAAACCTATCGTACTGTATTGACCAACTGTGCCATCTAGCTCTCTTTTAAGGTAATCCTATTATGTAATGAATTATTATGAGAGATTTCAGCACCGGTGAATTTGAATTAAATGATCCCTCTAAGCAGTTGGATAGTAAAAGAAAATATTTCTGCTGTACCTGGGCCAAGTCTTTACACAGCACGGTATTTTTCTTTTTTTTTTTAAACACAAATTAATTCAACATCATTACCTATTTTTTACTAGGCAAGTATTCAAACAAGAGGCTAAACCTTATACATTTTTAGTAAAGTCCTCTAAATAAATTAACCCTAAAAAGTTAATAAAACTGAAAGGTATATATGTGTTAATTTTGGAMGTTAAGTAAAAATAAGCTTATCTCAAATCTTATAAACTGGAAAGTTTTTCCTTTGGATTTTTATCACTTAACAGTCATTTAAACCCCAGGCTTCCCCGAACAATCCATTGAGTGTGACACCAAAACAAAGATTTATCAACAAAGCTGGTTCAGCTCTCATTTGATATTAGCACCTGTAGAGAAAAAAACAAGCAACAAAATGAAGAAAAAAACCACAACAAAATCACTCCCAGCTTATTTAACAGGAAACGATTCAAAGGGCATTTAAACGAATTCAGCAAACCAACCAAAAAAAAGAAAGGAGAAAATGACAACATTAGCATGAAAATACTGGAACTGCAAGACACACAATTACGGTAATTTAAGGAATAAAAGAATTTGAGGTTCCTTCTGAGACAAGGGCTCATAGGTGAATCCTTCACACAGCCAGAAGGCTTGTACTTGATTAGCAGTAACTACTGAAGGCTCTAGATGAGATGTTCTCTCAAAAACTGCTCCTTGATTGAAGAAGGGGAAAAAAAATATTAATGGCAAAGCATAGTCTATTAAATGAGGTAAGGAATGGTCCCATGTGGAGTGACCAGTCTCTGGGAGATGGATTCTGGGCAAGATTAGTGTTTTAGCCAAAGCAGGACGAGTGGTAAAACAATCCACTCACAACAAGGAAGTTAAACACTCCCCTGAATGACAGCTCCGAAGATGTGGCAACACCTGAGCGGTCAGGAGGTTCAGGTCATCAGGTTCTCCCACTAAAACTGAGGACAATAGCAATGGGTTTGAGAGGATGRGCTGTGAGGTTTTCCTGCAGGTAGAAATACAGATGCATGCTTGTGCCCACCTATGAGCACGCGTGTGAAAACACATGAAAACCAGAATGTGGAATTAGGTAAACTCAAAACTATGCACAAACTACACTATTTCTGTCTGATATCTTCTGGTTTATTTCTGTCTTTAAGGCTTTCAGATGGACAAGAGACCAATCAAGCATTAATCCTACTGTTTGAGAAGTGCTCTTTCCCAGACAGCAAACCTTGATGTGTAGTCAGGCTAAAATGCCTGATGACAGGCTCTAACCACCAGTGACATCAGGAGGAATTATGGCTCAGGCTGGCAGGACTTTAACCAGTCTCTCATTAATAAATCGAAGCAGGAAAAAAAAAGGAGGAACTCAAGTGAATGCATAGTTCTGGAAGGTGAATGAGGAAAAATAAGCTACAGTGAGCTTTTGGCCAMTCACCAGCCCTGTCTAGTTGATGTACTGTGGTCTCACTGCAAGCGTGCTAATTAGGAGCCACCAGCTAGCCGTGGTGTTCCTGCCATGCACTTTTTCACCTGTCTTAAATAAGCTCAGAAAAGCTTCACTGGTTTTCATGTCACTCAGGGGTTTCCCTTACACTGCGAGTATCTCAGACAGAGAACTAGGATATTTCAGCTGCCCTTGAAGAAGCACAAACCTTGAGCACACCCCAGTATCTAATGTGTACAGAAGAAAACCAGCCCAGTTTCTAAAATATTCTAAGAGGAGGAGCCAGAAGATTAAGAAGTGGATAAAGCCTCAAGGTATTATTGGAAACGTAAATTAGAAATGCAGGTTGAATGCTGTTCATCTTCCACACTGACTGAATTTTTACCTCAAACGACCCTAAGGGAGAATGTGGAACTCTCCAAACTTACCAGAAGATACCCAAATCAAAGGCTTGGCTAAATTTTGATCTCACAGGGGAYTCAGAGGGATATCCYCTTTGTAGTTTGGCAATATGTACGSTAAATTAAATTTAGACTACGACAATATTAGGCAAGCATAGCATTTTATGCTTTACGATAATATTAAGCAAGTTAAATTCAGGCTACATGACTGAATAAGAGTAATAGAGGGACACAACATGAATGCAGCTGTATATTGTAAGTCATATTTCAAATTTTTCTTTCTGTGGGCCTCAGGCACATCGTCCTTCTACTGATGTGAATTGCCTCTGCTTTGAAAGGGAAAAGGAGGAAAGGGTGACACTTATCTATGAACACTCTGCACCAGCCCAGGCTGGTTGCAATCCAACAAGAGAGACATTGTCACAGCACAGAAAAAGGGCTGTTTCCTTATACTGATGTGAGAAATGAGAACAATTCACACTTAAAGGCAGTTACAGGGGAGGACCATCACTCCACTCTTCCCTGGCAAGCTGCAACCCTACTGAGCAATTAATATGTGTGTTGAATAAGAGAGAGGAATATTTTTCTCATGCCAAAATACTACCAAAAGCATAGCAGAAATATGTATGTGACAAACAATCCAGAGGTTCTGAGAAGGAAATATATAATGAACAGATGATAATAACCAATTCTTTTTAATCATTTCACGTAACAGCTTCACTAAAACTTTTTTTTTTTTCTTCCAGGAAGATGAAATTGAAAGTTGAAGTTAAGAGACAATTAGGAATATTTTGACTTACGGGAGGCAGAAAACTTTGTTTTGGATTTCAGGGCATTATAATTTCAAAAATCAGAAATTTCTTAGCATTTATTTTGTTCTTGGTCAAAAACAGTTAAAGATTGCATGAATATAGGTACGTTTCTGTCTAACATTACTTCACCCTATATGGAAAAGGAATAAATACCTTGTTCCTGCACCAATTTAAAACTGATGATAAAAATACACGTGGTCATAAAATGCTATGCTTCTTCCAAAGGAAAAAAATACATCAAAACTATTCTAAAACATATTTTAGAATCAGAATCATAAAAATAATTTAAATATACACACAAGTATAACAAATAGAGCCTGCCTCCTGGGATCATTACTTTATATCTTACAGGGGGRAAAAAAAAGCAATGTAAGGGATTGAAAACAGTGATCTAATGACCAAAACATGACAAAAGTTGTCAAGGCATATTTGTGAAAATTTAGTTCTAGACTGTTTGCTATGGGCTTCACCAAAAATGTAAAGACAACAGCCTTTACTGCATTGCACTTGATCCAATACCTCATTAATCTCTTACACAAAAGAGACAGAAAATCTGTTATAGGTTGTGGTTATCTAAACATAAATAGACTCTAGAGAAAGAATATTTGGAGGGAACAATAACTTTTTCACAGGATAATGTATTCAATTCACAATATAGATGAGCATTTTAAACAAGGCTAATTGTCTAGTCAATACCAAATTCCTCTAAAACAAGAGCAAATTGGACTAGGCTGTTGTGGAATTCCAGCTTTCTGATGTGTACTGTTCTCCTGCTTGGCACAACCCCCATGTCCTCCCCTCCTGAGCACTCTGTAAACATGTGCCATCAGTGATTTTTGTTTTCCAACTGGAAAATATTAGGGTTGAAAGTTAGGTATTTTCATAAAAATAATTCTAGACAGAAATTTAATAGAACTTCACCTTGCAGTGTTTCAYAAACTCTGTAGAACTGAGAAAAGTGATAAAAGTAAAAGGTCCTGGCTATCCCCCAGAACAAAGCACATGTATGCACATTCACACAAAGAGAAATACAATTTCTTTGAAAACTTTGATTTAATCATATAAATTATTTCATGCGGTCAAATTTTCCCAAAAAATAAAACAAATCACTTAGTAAAAAAGATAAATACAGATGGGAGACAGAGTGCATTTCAATAATGCAAGTGGTAGGAGAAGAAGAGGAATTATTAGCATCCTCTCTTTTCCTTTATGCAATGCAGAGAGGAAATAAACCCAAATTTTTAAGGACTATTAACATGGGTCAGACARTGTAGGAAAAAAATGAACTTGAACAACAAAACTGAATTTTTTTTGTCAGTTCTGTGCATACAGATACTAATTTATGAACTATGTGTTCCTGGTATCTATTTATAAATCACTGCCAAAGAATGAAATTAATTTTATTATATATACTTTGCTGTTTTACCTTAAGTCTTTCAGAATTTTCTCAACCAATAACTAGAATGTAAATAACTCAGAYAGGCAAGAATTAATAAAATTAGAAAACAAACAAAAAAGCAACCATAATGGCCAGACTACCTGAAAAACATTCACTTTTCCCTCCACTTCGAAATTTACACTGGCCTGAAGCCCAGAAATGGCAATATGCAATCCTGAACCTGTGGCAAGTCAAAGACTGATGTCTTTTGACCTGTTAGGATGGAAACTGAAGATAGAAAAGGAAGACCAAGATCTTCCTAATAGAAATCAACCTCATATCATCTGTTCAAAATAGTAACTTTTAATGGTACTAAAATACTCATGAAAAGAATATGAAAACAGGATTTTATAGTTTTAAAGGGGTTTTTTGATACCATTACAAACTATTTCTTGGTGGTTTGCACATCCTGGTTGAGAACAAGTCTACGAACAGAGGGATTAAAAAAATACACCTCATAACATCTTAAAAAATTCTTAAGGCCTGGGCCTGCACTTCTGAAACTTAGTGACATAAAATCACTCACTGCCAGATCAGACCCTGCAGTGCTTCTACACTAACTGGAGACTGGTTTGTTTATTTATTTAATTGCCTTTCTCAAATGTGCCACGGTAAGGTATGGGAAAAGGTTTGCTGGCTCCTGCTGTAATGACACACACAACTAACTCACTGGCAGCTGAGGGCTCTGAGGATTCAGCTCTTTGCTGAGTGTCTACATGGACAAACACAAAGCTAAATTCCAAGTGGGACTCTGAGGAAAAGCATGTGTTATAAGAGTGCATACAAAGGAACAAAAGCAGGGCTTAGGAACACTGAATGTTAAGTGATCCATGGAGTGGATCAGTGTTTGCATCTACCCTCGAGCTTTGTCTCTTTGACCATGCACTGCAATGAAGATAAGTGTTATCTTGTTCCCACTTTTACACTAGAAAAAGTAGCTAATAGCCAGGAGAAAGAACATTGGTTTTGATTGAAATGCAAATAAAACACTTTAAAAGTGCTGTAGTAGTCATTACTTTCGCAATACCAAAGTCTGAGAGCAGAGTATCAGAGATGGTGCCTGAATTATCAGTATCTCCTGTTTCAGAAAAAATCTAGGGCCTGATATATTACTCATTGAATGGGCAGAGTTCGTGATACTGATCTGTTTTCAAGATTCTTTTTTCAAGGACTGATGCAATAACTTCAATGAAAAACATCCAGCTGTTTTAGATAAGGCCCTTCAATAGAAATTMAAAAAACCCAAAACTTGCTATGGAGGGTTATTTAATAAAAAATAGGAACAACAGAAATTTGTCATCATCTATGAATAGTTACTGTATCCATCATGAAATCACAGAACTGACCATAAACATTTCAAATATTTTCATAATTAAATAGCAGTTAGTGATGCCCCATAGTATTAAGAAAAAAAAAAAAAAGAAAGAAATAGTCAGGTTATTTAAAAATTCTCTAACATTCACACATAAGTTACCTCCCAGTTCATAAAACACTTGAAAGAAAAGTTGTGAGATTTAATCTTTTAAAAAATGGTTAGACCAACTGTTTTCACCCAAATCATATGCTGCATTTTCAGTTGCCTCTTCGGAAAAGTAAGATTAGGAACATAAAAATAATAARGAAAATATTTGTTCTCTCGCAAGCACATAACTGATGCACACAGACACATAGGTTTTAGTGGCTAGCGATAAACATGAACATGACAGASAAGCAGAGCATTTAAGAATTTAAAAGACTGCTCAAATATTATTTTCCACATACATTTACAGATCAAAACGTGGGCTGGGTTGTGAAYGTGTACACAGCAAATGCTATTGTTAAGGGATTTTTTTGGAGGAGGGACAGTTAATGCTACTTATTTGATTGCTAAAAGATAGTTAAAGAAAGCCATGTGGTCATGGTTCTATTCCTAATTTTTCCTTTCTCTTTCTGCCTCTTTAAACAGAAGCTGCAGTGTTCACTCTCTCTGTTTCACTTTGCTTCCTGGCAAATGGGCTGCAATACTGTCTGTACAAGATAGAACTTTCTGTAAAGCTTAATTCATTATTTACAAGGTACTTTGAGGTGTTCAGAAGAACAGCACATAGCAAATGAAAAGGAAGTGGAAAGTATCCAAGGATACAAGTCCTTTGAAGGCCTACAGCCTTTCAAGGGATTGCAAAGCACTCTTAATACATGACGTTTTATTTCTGAAGATATAGTCTGTATTTTGACCTAGAAATGTTTGTGATCTAGATGTAGTCATGTTTCCTGATTCCTTGGCATCTGTTTAATTCCAGTTTTACTAAACATGCAAGGCTAGGAGTTCCAGACCAGAATCTTAAAAAGAAAGCATTCATCATACAGTATTTGTATGCTCAATATCAGTTCTTTATCGCTACAGAAGAAAGTCATGTCACAACTTTTCACCCCCATTTTCTCTCTGTAAAAACAACTATTTAAAATTCCTWACATTTTCCCCATTTCTTATACAGCATTATTTACTTTGATTTAGTGATGTTTCTGAACTTCTAAACCACTTTTTTATCTTTATGCAAAGCAGACAAAACTGAGATACTAAGTAATCCATAAAAATAAAAGGACTTCCTCAATCCATTCCAAAAATAGTCAACTGTAAGGAGAAGCTGTAAGAAGAAACTGAGAGGAGAACGGAGATGAATTAGAGATGAACAATCAAGATGGAAATGTTTTAACTGCCTTCTCAATATCTATCATTAAAATGWACAAAGTTGCACGAAAATTGCTTGTAACTTGTTTTTGAAAATGGAACCTAGACAATCTTGACCTTTCTATTATAAATATTTTCAATTTCTCCCTCTTTCTCTGTTAGTCCCTTCAAGCAATACTTAGTACACATATTAAAACAAAAAAGAAAAACAAACAAAAAAACCCCCACCATATGCAAGGTTTTCATAGCAGTACAGTTCGAATCTTACTTCTAAACTAATTTAGACTGCCACTAACGTGCTAGACAAGGAGACAACTTCTTGATCTATGCAGTTAATTTCAAGTTCCTGTCTACAAATGTCCTAAGACTCTGCAATCTTTAAAAGTAAATCATTCTAATTCATTTGCATGATCTTAAAAACTGCAAACAAAATACAAAGTCGTGTGGCTTTTCTTCTTCTTTTGAGATGGCGACAATTTGCAGCAATCAGTTGCCAATACCTTGATTGTGTCCTATCCTTTTGCAAGTAAAAAACATTWTTAACAAAGTTTCAGAAAGGAAACAACAAGTGATTTTGAACCAATCAGTTGTCCAGAACTTGGCATATTTTTTCCTTGTTTACRTATAAAATAAACTTCAAAGTTATTAAAACATAAAGGAAACATGATTTCTTATAACAATCACCTGTCAGTAATTTGCATTTTTTGTAGCACTACGAGGCTTCCCTATTTTCTTTATTTTGCAGCTCAACATTTAAAGGAAAACCTTTTACTTGAGAGTTGACTAGTGCCTGGATGTTGAGTGTAACAGGGCTTCACATACTAAGAGGCAATCCCTTGCCTCTTTACTTGCCATTCTCCCAAGCTGAGGGGATGTTCACTCTTTGTTCCCACAACAAGCAAGCCCAAGTTTTTGTTTGTTTCCAGCATTATGCTACTTTGTTTTTTGGGTAAAAATGAGAGGCTGAAAGCATGGAGGTAAATTGTTACAATAAGGTGAAAGCCCTTGGAGGAACAGGATTTTCTCCCCTTACCTGGAACAAGCTGATCCTGCAGAACTGGGAAAAAACTTCTGGAGAGCCCAAGAAATGTTTCAAAGCAGGGAGAGATRGTGGCAGAGATGGAGAGTAGTGGTCTACAGAGAGAAGCTGGGACTACACCCAAGAGAGAGGCATCAGAGCTGGGGGAAGAAAAAACTTTCTCTGAAGGGTCTGGAGAGGGATGCCTTAGCTCTGAGATGTTGAAAATTGCTGCCAGTCTGAGAGTAAAATGCCTCAGTCCTACAGGGACACAGTGGACAGGCACAGATAAAAATGCAATGGCTTCCAAACAGGTTTGCCTCACTCCGAATTTTCTCTGTRTAAGACATTGCCACATCATACTAGTTTGTACTAAAAGCATTACAGACTCAAACTCCTCACAGTGTTTTGGGGATTCTCACGACAAGGAGAAGGGGTTGCTGAGTTATGCCTCCAAAAGGAAATGTAAAATACTCAGGGACCATTATCCACAGTCCCAGCTCCAGCAATGCCGCCTTCAGTTCACTGGGTTTTGCAGTTTGAAAGCCTGAAAAGCAAACTCAGACAGAAAAACTTTGAAAGACAAAAGATATTGAAAGATGCAAGAGCTGAAACCACTGCATTCCTTTCAAAAATATAAACAGTATTGCCAAGCTTTTGGTGCTTCCACGTCTGTTGAAACAGAAAAAGAGTAAAAACCCTTGGTAAATTGAAAAGACATTAAAGTAGTTGGTTTTTGTTTTGTTTTTAAACAAACTTGATACCTTAAGTTCAGCTCACATCTTATTTCCCTTATTTTCATTTGCCGTTTATACTGCATGTGAAAAAGCTGTGTACAGTCACTCGTTTCAAGAGGCTGTAGAAGTAACGCACTGAAAAAAATATCAACTCTAATGGTTTTGCAAACCATCAAACACCTCATTAAAAAACCCCAACAGAACAAAACTGAAAATATCTCACTAGTTCTAGCAGCATTTACTGTGTATGAATATAATAACAATAAGAATCTCAGCCCAAATTCGTAATTGAAAAAGTTCTCCATGCACTTACAGTCTTCAGCAGGTGACTTAGAAATATGAAACTGAGGCAAGACCCATTTCTGTAAATGTCTGTATCACTGTCTGATTTTGCATGCTCCAGAACAGCTAATTTTTAGCGAATTTCTTATTTTCCTTTGCATTTTTTCAGCGTAAATTTTCGTTGGAGAAATACAACTTTAACATTGTGTTCCCAAAAATGTATACACTTGTACCCTCTGACAAATAATAGAAACCAATGAGCCAGATAATTTTCTGTGTACAGAAACATTTAATATGACATTAACTTGCAAATGCCTAAATTATCTACTTTCCCCATCAACCCTGTGATAGAAATTTAGCCAATAATTTACATGTATCCAAACGTAACGTGTATTCCTGTAGAATTTTAAGTAAGACTTGACAGTTGTTTTTTTTTTTTTTTCCCCTGTTTCAAATCAACCACAATTTCCTAAGTGTTTCAACTGGGAATATTGGTTCATTACTGCTTACCACACAGACCTACATTTAGATATTAGTTTGAAACATCAGCACTAATTACCTTTAAAACTAATAGAAAAGTCAATAAGTAATACAGCCTTGGCCTCTAATGGCAGTCTTCACTCAGTGTTCTTTAGCATAAGATGATACCGTCCTAAAAATCTCTGTAAGTCCCTCACTTAATGGAGACCTTCAGAAATCTCTGCATTTCCACCAAGCACTTTCAGTATCTCTTTACACTGCCCCAAAGTTGTTGAAATGCCAGTTCATTGTATCAGAGTTTCTGTTCTGCTTGTGTGGCTTTCTAGGTGCAGAAATTGTTGCACTCACCTGGAATTCCAGTTGGAATTAATACAAAAAATTTCAATGCATTTAAGGCAGGAGACAAACATGGGTTTATGGACCACATTACTCCAAGGTCATGCATAGCAAACCCTGTATTTTTCACCCACTTGCCTTGCCATGGTGAATACAAAACAGAAATATGGAAACTAGAAAATGAAATATTATCTCATTGAATATATTCGGGATGCATCAGTTTAATGTTCTGACACCAGACACTATTGCAATGACTAAAATTTCCCTTGCCATTTTCTACCACATCACTCTCATATGTGGTAGAACATACTTTCTTTTTAGCTTGGTTTCCTAAGAGAACAAGATATGTTTAATGAAGATGTTTTTGTTTCTTTTTTTCACCTCTGGGTTACACAAATGTGTGGTAAACCTTTAATCCCTCACTCCTAACTTTGAGCTTCATGGCTAACTTTAACCAAGTTTGAGACAGCAGGACAGACCTCTCAGATTTGCTCTTTTCACTAAAATAGTGAAGAAAAATGACTTAATTAGTGCCTCTTGATAAGCAAAATACTGCAGAATATATTTGGTTTTGTCCCAGTATAAAGAATCAGCATCCAAATAAAACATTAAGAATGTCTTTGCCCACAAACTCCAGCTGGAATTCTCACATTTCCTGACAGAATACAACCCCACCAAGAGACAAAAAACATAGGAAATCATTAACGCTATTAATTTTATTTGTTGTCTGTGGATAATACTGTAAGATCACAAGTAGGGTTTCCGTAAAAAAAGGCATGTTATTGCCAAAATGATAAGTGATGTAAATGAAAAATCACTTCTCCCACTCTCCTTTACACAGATAACCTTCACAATGGCATATAAAAATCTGGTCTGAAATTTGACAACAATATTTGTATGCACATACATATTCAATTGCATGATATTTTGCTCCATGGCAATCACATGGAAGAAAGGCCAGTAGACAGATTACAGAGGAAGCAGAACTTGACACGTTCTTACTCGAAGGGCCCAAATGCAGTACAAGAGGATATGGGTAGCTGGAAGAACTGTCACCGGAGTGTGATGCACTGGTCTCAAATTGTTAGCTCGGGTAAGGCAAAGCTGCTGTGATAGACCATAGCAGGTCTGTGACCAGGATACAGAGGGCTACAGCAATCTATCTAAAAAGTACACGAGACAGACTGTAGAGCCATTACACATCATTCTTTCTCCAGGTGATGCTCCGCTACCAGAAGATAATCAAGAGTGATTTAAGAAATAATTTTCTATCTTAATCTGTTAACATTTTTTATGAAGAAGACACTAAACACACAGCATTGACATAAAATTAAAGGTTTTGTCCATTCCGCCCAGGTATGAATCCTGATTTCAAAACCAGAAACTTTATTGCAGTAACCTATTAAGAAAATGCTTAATAAGGTTACACTGCACAGTTTTGCTTCTTTCCATTCAAACCTATGTAAGCTGTYGGAGTTTTGCTCTATGTCTATATTATCAGACAATTTCTGAGATATTTTCTTAATTGCTTTCAGTTCTCAAATATGACTGGCTTCACATCCAATCCATCTGCTCTGCCTGCTTATATTGCTTAGCATCCAATTCTTAATCATTCGATAATTTCTATTCCTGTTTGCAAATTGCTACATGACTGTTTGCCTTGGTGTGCAGGTTTCCTGTCGTGACAAGGACAGATATTGAGAAGTTTACAACATCTTATTTCCCCCCATCTTAGAAACTTTTGCTGCCATACACAAGTCAGTAGCTACCCAAGAATTAGTAGGTTTATACTGAAGTTATCCATTTGTGCACAGGGGACACCACTGGACTGCAGTTTCACCATATTTCGTGTTTGAAACAGAATTCCTTAAGTGTTCGTATATTCTGTTCCTCATGTGTAAACATGTGTTTATCATTCATTCATTATGTAACTCTTTGAATAATGAGTAAATGAGAATCCTGAAGTTCACTGTAACCACTACAACTATAAAAAGATGAATGCAAACCTTGGAGTCTTAAAGAATGAAAAGACATTTTCAAAGACAAATTAAAACCTGTGTGCCTCCAGGGCTAATAATTTCAGAACTGCAATATTTTTTTCCAAATTATGTAGCTGTTTATCGGTTTATGATTGCTCTATACCTTTCAGTGATGGTTAAATTATTTTCTCTTTACTGTGACAGAAGCCAGTGCTGAAGTACAGACAGTTTTAATTCATTTGTATCTATATATAGACACTTCATCCTGAGAGTTCATCAAGTGAGAACTCTTTATTTTCTAGTAAGTTAATATTTTTTTATCCTGAAAAAAAAAGTTCATTTTAAAAATATCTGAAATCATAATACAAACTGCATCATCACAATAGAAGTATTTCCACTGTGGGTAAGCAGAACATACATAGAAGTACTGTGAAACAAATACTTTGAAGAATGATTTTGGGATGCATTTCTTCCAATATAAATTTGTTTCCATGACACAAGTTATTTTTTTTTTATAGACCAAGTTGTGGAGGATTTGTACCTTTATCTACATTACACAGAATGATGTCCACTGATTAGTTTTAAAATAATGCTTTCTAAACCCATTTTGATTTCATTTGGTCTTTTACTGACTGGCTTCAATCTTGTTTTAAATTCTACTGCCCACACAGCAACTCCRTCTGGGACTCACATTATCCTATCTCTTCCATTTTTGTACACATCTTATTTTCCTTTTACCCTTTTCATTTCCCATTTCCTTACTTGTTTTTCTGCTCCACAAATTACTCCACTACATGAAGTGTACTGCACTACATTACATGTGCCATATCTGTTTCCATTGTAAAATTTCCAGGACAGAAAATACCTGATATATACCTGATCTGTCTCTATGCCTAAATATAACTAAAGCTGATTTAAAAAAACCCCAAAAAACCATCAAAAAGCATGCCAAAATATRGTCTATCAACAAGTATGTCTCTTTAGCTGGCACACAAGCAGCAGGCAAAGACAGATTTCAAACTTTTTTGCTTCACCTCACAAAAATTTTGTCATATTTGATGCGCGAGTAAAATGAAAACTTATTTGGTTGAATGAGGCAAGACCATGAGGAAGACAGGTGCTGCACGCACCAGTTTCTGTTATCCTTAGTTACCTATGTATAGCTGATCATGGGCTGGGAGCAGGGAATGGATGACAGGATCACCTGAGATGTGCCCAAGTTCTGTCCTCTGATTCTAGGTAGAGGCTTATTTAATTATAAGCAACCTTCTTGTCTGTTGTGAAGTAAGAACAAGATTTTAAAATGGAAATTATCTTAAGGAAAAGTTATAAATGAATATGCTTAAAATATTGTTTTGATTCTTGATCACAGTTTTGGAGTTTAGAAAAATAGTAAGGTGGTATTTTGTTTGTTTGGTCTTTAATCACCCAGTCCTGAATAGTTTTGTGTCTCCCAGGTGACTTGGTCCCTCTACTCATTACTCCAGTCTAGGAAAAGCTTATAGATCTAACTTGGTTCCAAATACACTGTTAATCAACACTTTAAAACTACTAAAATGAAAACAAATGGATATATTAAGTTGTACAGCATCTGAGTTCTGTGCTTTTCAGTAGCTTGCTGATGCATGCCATAAACACTATATGAGAACCATGTGTTTTCCCTTTCACAGGAAAAATATGCAGAGTGGTCTAAAACCTTCAACAATGCATTACAAAATTGTGCTGCCTAAGTAAATTCAAATTATACTATCTGGCTATAAGAAAAAATGCTAGACAAAATAAGTCATTGAAATGACTACAAATACCTGCTGAAAAGAACAATGTTCACTTTGGCTGCTTTATAGGGGAAAGCTAGAACATTAATATACATCAAAGTTAACTATGAAGCAATAGTATTTTTCCACTTCTGATTCTCAACAGTGCTACATTTTAGTAAAATTGACAATTCAAACAATTGCATATGGAAAAAAATAATCACATTCTCACTAAAAAACCAAGTGTAAGAACATGTAAGAAATGTTACAACAATGAAAATTGACACAGTGAAAAAAAACATGCAAAGCCTTTTGACTCAGATAAATCTTTCTGACAGGTATGAACCAGTAATCACACCAATTTCTGTTTATTAATTGCTGTGTGAAGGGCAAGTCAAGGAGAGGGGCTCCTAAATTCCTTCTGCAATGGAAGTCCCTTGTCATCAAATGCCAATCTTCCCTCTGCACATTTAGGCTCCTCAAAACCAGCACTACATCCTTTTTTTTTTTATGCTGGATTCCTCTACTGACCACCTCAAAGACGAGCGTGTAAACTCATCTCCCCACCCACTTGAAGAACACACCCTGCATGTTCACCTTCTTCCCTGAGTTTTTTCAAATTTTTTTCCTGAACCAGAAGGGAAGGCAAGGTTTTGGGCTCCACCTGGCGGTAGACAGAACCTACCACCACCACCACAACTCGGAGAGGCACATAATTTATATCTGTTCGTGTGTCAGTAGTTGGTGAGACAGTTCAGGAGGCTAAGTCTTGCTGAAGTCTAGAGTGCCTCTGATGGCTGATGGAGTGGACAGGTAGATAAACAGCCACAGGACAGCATAGATTAACTGTAAAAAATTAATTTGCAAATGAGAGCAATGCTCCATGAACACTGAAGCCATAGAAAAACAAAAAGTAACTTCTGGAGCAAGAAGAGACTTCCAGTCAGAACAAACGCTGGGCAGAGAAGAATTATTGGCATCCAAATAAGACCCGGTATTAGTCACACAACAGTAGAAATTATACTGAAGCCGTAAAAGTCTAAATTTCCTTTTATTATAAATGAGGAAGCATACAGCAGCATTATCTGAGTTTAGAGTCCAGTCTTTGCCCAGGATATGTTCCCCAACACACTCTATCTGGCATAGAATGACTGAGCATCTCAAGTTCGAAGGGACACATAGGGATCATAGAGCCCAACTCCCTACTCCTCACAGGACTACCTAAAACTAAACCATTTGACTAAATGAGTTGTCCAGACACTTCTTGAACTCTGGCAGGCTTGGTACCACGACCACTTCCCCGGGGAGCTGTTGCAATGACTGACCACACTCTCAGTGAAGAACCTTTTCCTAATGTCCAATCTGAGCTTCCCCTGAAGCAGCTTCCTTCCATTTCCTCGTGTCCTATCACCAGTTGCCAGAGAGAGGAGGATAATGTATTCTCTCCTCAGCTTCCTCTTTTGTTCCCTCTCTCTCTGGGATGCCAGATTTATTTTACAGGCTATTAATAGCATTTGGAATTAGTTGTTCTCCAGACCTCTCTAGGGTGACTTGTAATTTAAAGCAAAATCAACGGTGAATGAGGCCACAGCAGAACTCTCACCCCACTCACCTTCTCCTTTCCCCCCAGGCTGATGTGACCCCATATCACATCCACAGTCTAACCAAAACGCCACAGGCTCTCAGAGCACATCAGCAGTGCCAGCCAGGTGCCAACTGATATTTTTGCTCCCCGTTAAAGAGGAACCAAATCTCCCCCAAATTCAAGACAGTAATTAATCATAGACAACATCTACTCATGCAGAAAATAAAGTTATTTTCTCCCCCATCTCCACGAACGCTATGAGAAATATTAGTTATGTTCGAGTAATTAACGTTATTGCATGCAAAAATAACATTTAAATATAAAAGAGAAATATGGACACGGGAGCCAAGACGGCCCCACAGCTGCAGGACCTTGACAACATCTCCAGATGCATCTCTGCTGCCTGCCAGTAGCGAAACAGGAAAAGGAGCCAGGAGAGGTGACAYCAAGGAGTTAGCAGCACACCCGCCTGATGCTGCGAGAACAAGCATTGCAGAGTTCGGCATCTGGTCCCTCCTTTTGCCAAGTGTGCCCTGTTTGTTTCCACAGCTGTTAAATGTGTTTGCTCAAAAACAAGGGGAAAAGCAGAAAGAGCGAGCGACTGGAGATACACGAGTGACTGCGGGAGGAAGGATGAAGCCAACGTGCAATTTATTCCCAGATAACAATTTGCTTTAGAAAATGTATTTCTAGTTATTAGGACAAGTCTGAGATATTCTTAGATGAAATTCATGCATAAATTCATACGGCATATTTGTGTTTGCATCTTCAAAACACTGTAGGCAATTATCAGAGGGTTAACAAATGCATTTGCTGTAAACAACTTTTCCTCACTTTCTATATATATTTTAAATTACCTTGTAATAATCTGCTCCATCCAGCAGAGAAAATTATTTTAGGCAGACTGAAATCTGCACTAGTTGTTCCAATCCACCTGAAGGTAAAAGGATACGAAATTAAACATCACTGTTAAGTTAGGTAACTTGTTACAAACCCTTGTGATGTGTGGGCATAAATGTATGTTATAAAACAAAACAGCCATTAAAAACAATAAAATCACAATTCTCTTGAATAAACTAAAAAGAATCTTATTTTTAAGTATCATCTCCCTTTCAATTTTAGCTCAAAACAAAGTCAAATTTAAGAGAATAAAGAACTGCATTTAAGTGAATTCAGAGACTCTAAATATTAAGACTTCAAGAAGAACAAGTAAGGTCAATGCATCACTTCAGGATGCAAAAAAACATGTCATATTCAATTTCTGGCTAAATCTTATCAATTTCTTTGCTTCTGGCAGTGTTTTGGTCTTCACAGGGGAATAATTTCTGGGTTTATTAGCATAACTGACCCTGTTTTACACCTGCGRAAGCAAACCTTGTTAATATGGCTAAACAGAATGCATATTCAGTTAAAACATGGCCTCTAGATACATGTGAAACATTGATTTACTGAAATTCAGTTACTCTCACCTAGGCAAGTATAGAGATATTTTGAAAATATAGTTATAAACTAGAACCATGTGTCTCATGCTATGATACTAATTTAGAGCTTAAACAAAATCACCTACATAGAGGTTTTTTTTATGAAACAGTCTCTGCTAACCTGAAGCCTAATAGAAGAAAAATAAGTTTAAAACTCACATTGAGTATTTAATCTCTGCTGGAATTCACTACACAATTTTATGSATTCTGTATTTTCTATAATTCTTTTTTTATTATTTTTTTCTTTCTTTCTTGCATCATAAGAAATTTCTGTGTATTTAGTCTCACTGAGTTTCACTAGCTGGATAAAAATAATTACTCTTGTTAGCTCACATTATTTTCCAATTAAAAAAAAGAAACAATATTCCATAATATTCAATTTTTTTCTCTTTCTACACCAGTTGTGTTGTACACCTAGTGAAAACGGTTTCACTGAGAAAGCTCTGGCAAAATATCTGTACACTTCCTTGTCCCTGGGCCTCCCTAGATTTTAACATGGATAGGGAAAGAAAATTGTGTGGAGCAACTCAACTTCTACGTTAACCTCAAGACACAGGTTAGGATTCTCCATAACGCCCCTTAAATTTAATCTAGAATGTATTTTCCCATCAAGCATAGGCCTACTATGACAACAGAGTAAATTAAACAGTCAATGCCATTATAATTTGTAATTAATTTATTCTACAGAGGTGCTCTGACACAAACTCTAACCTGTGTTCACATTCTTTGCTGGCGATGAAATAAGGCCAGCTTCCCATGGTCAGAAATAGCCCCTGGTATGCAAAACTCAGACTTTTAAGACAAGTATTTTGTGACCAGTATATTACAAGGATGTTTTGCAATATTGCAGGGAATGGATGATTATAAAGTATTGAAGATGGCACAAATTCTGCCATGGATGTGTTCATGGAGCTCTGTTCTTCCCATGTAAAAATGATTTGAAATAATTATCATGATTGCTCTTGCTGTTCAATGAGGGACAAGAGAGTCTCAGCAGACATTGTGTGTGTCTGAAATCACTTCAATGAAATGGTTATCCAGAACAGCTTGAAGCTGTCTTATCTTCAACGCACATTGGAAAACTACTTAATACAACCATTCATAGCCAGGGAAGGAATTCTCCTTCAGGACTGGAAACTGGTCATGACTTTTCCTTGTTTGTTTGTTAACTTACAAATGGAAGACCTTGATCTGAGTGCTGCTTATCCAGCAGAAAGCAAGGAGGTATAATGCTCGTTCTGTTGTGAAGAAAAATTCTTAGAAACGTCAAAGTCCTCCCTAAAGCCTGGTATTTTTTAAGTCTCTAAATAAACACGTTTTATTTGACATCTGTTTGCCTCCTTTACACAACTCTGTCTATGTGTAGCAGGACTTGATTTATAGATCTTCCACAGAGGGTCAGTGTCTATGGCTCAGAGCCAGGGTGGGGGCACTTGTTACATTTCCAAAGAGTTTTTCACATAATCTGCACACAGTAATCTCAGTGCTTAACTGATGGCAGACAGTTTTTGTTTCCTAAACCACACGCAGCTCATCAGCTGTAAAACCTGGCTCTCATGTCTGTGGAGGTGTTGATAATACAGACCCTAAAGTAATCTGAAACCCAGGATGATGGAAGAAGTGTGCTAGCAGGGTCTGCCACAGGAGATGGTAMGGTGCTCTGTGGCTATTTTCAGTATGAAGCTTCAAGAAGCTTCTTCGAAGTGTCATAAAAACTGATTTTTCTTGTTTTTGTTGAGGAGCTGTAGACTTGGGCCATCTGAAGCCAAGTAAGGATTCTGCTGCTGAAGAATAGTTGTGGATGGAACTAGGGCAGGGTGGTTGGATGGGGAATGGTGAGAGAGGAAGAAGCTTTGATTTTTCTGTCTCCAGAAAAACAAGAAATTGGGCACAGAGACTATGCTGCTGTTGCTGCTGCAGTAGTTTATGCTACACCCAGCTAAACACTGTCTTGGCTGCTTTTCTGGAGCCTGACACAGTGAGAAACCCCACATGAATAGGACTGTGACTGAATTGCAAAATCAGCTCCTTGGCTTGTCTGGCCAGTACTGGGCAAAAACAGCAAAGAGCTCAGGAGGATTAGGCACCCCTCCTTTAAGGCCAGTAACCCAGGTTTGATGCTGTTAAAAGTTAGGCAGTGTAGACAATCTGATTTATCTTTTAAATCCTCCAAAACTAAAGTAAGACTGAGTTGTTTTGAAAAAAAGAACAAAGGAGGAGTTAGTGAACTCTTTCTGTTATGTCCCCAGCTATTGCCTCTCATTTTTCTGCCTGTTGAAATAAGTTTAAAGTACATCTTGCCTTTGTCTTCCCTTTAGCTGGTGTTAAAAAAGACATCAAGTGTCATCAAATGTTCTATATTGGACAGGTTTTTGGTCAATGGGGACAGAGCATCAACAATATCAGTAAAGCACATTCAGGGAAATAAGAATATTTCTGATGTGAAATCTTCCAAGGGAGAACCCTGCCACTGTTTGATATGGAGTTGTGGTTACTCAGACTATAAATCTGGGCATCTCATTTTAAAGACAGGGTAGAACAGTCTCTTTTGAAGCATATAAATTCTTAAGTGCCACAGATAATGGTAACTCAAACTATTGTTATTTCCATTCCAACACAGATTATAGGACAAGAGAACTGGAAATTAAAAAATAAATTCAGCATATATATGAGAAAGCACCTCTTCACATAAAAAAGAGAATAATAAATACTTAGAATAGCCTGCAGGCAAAGTTGTAGAGGCAGAAAGCACCAGTGTCATCCAAGAAACAATTAGATATCATCCTTGGGGAAACAGTCTACTAAAATGAATATGTCTTGATGGACCAAATGACCTTTATTCATTCTCCAAAATTCTCTCATGTGGTTATAATTCTACTGAAGAACATTTCAGCATTTTGGCCTCAAGCAATGTCAACTCTTCCTTGAATTATCCTGTTCATCAGTTCACTGATGAGGGTGATCCTTTCTTATACCATAACAGATACTAAACAATCACCAGCCCTGTATCATGACAATGCTTTAAGTACACAATCAAAATTCATTTTCAGTCCCATGACTGCACCTAGTCTTGTACACAGACCGAATAACAGAAAGTTTTTCAGGCATCTGGAAAATAAAACAACAAAAACCTTCTCAGGGTTTTAGAATTAACTGTAAGAAATACAGCCATTCTGCACTCCTGGCACACAGCACGCACTTTTAAATGAAACACATACAGGAAAACAACAAGGTAAATCTCCCTCAGAAACCTAAGCAGATTCATGAAGGTCCTTATGGCTCTTCAGTAGTCACTAAAGTAAATCTTTTAGTATTTTAAGTTATTGCTGTTGCTTTTTTTCCCCAGATGTTTGCTTTGTTTTAATTTAATATGGATAAAAATTAATATAAAATTAAGCATTCATTATGATTTTTTTTTTATAAGGTGTAGTCCTCTTGAAACATTTTAAGTGAATACTGGGAAAATGTAATCACTAGTATAAACAAGGTAAAGCATAGCTTATCTGTACCAACACACTGACATAAGTAGAGACACTACAGCTGAGTAAAAAGAACTTTGACAATTTAGGCCACTGGGGAAAATCTGGGGTTACCTATAAAGCTGAATATTTTTTTCTGTTTTTACTTTTAAAACACTTGACTCACACACACAAGTCGCAGGAGCTCTGGATTAGTCTGATGTTTTCTTCTCCATCCATAGTTTTAGGAGGTACTTCTGAGCCTGCTRGCACTCTGCATTGCACTGTCAATTCCCACTGAAATTAAGAAACACACAGCATTTCACAGGACCGGCTCCATGTACCTAGAGAAATAACAAAGGAAAAGGTGCATCTGGAAATCCATCCCTAAACAGAATCTCTGTAGTTCTCTCTACATGTCACAAATTGAAGCTCAAGGGAAACTGCATGACAGGGGCGCAACCTTAAAAGGCTGCAAACCTGTTGAGAAAAGTGGGTGCTCAGTAAACCATATAAATACAAGCTAGAGWATATTACAAAAATATTCTACGTTATCCAAAACAAAAAAATGTTCTGAGATTTTAGARTTTTGCTAAATGGTATGGACTATCAAGCAAAAACATTCATTTAATCTAGTTTAAGAGATCTATTAATATTGCTGTGTTGTAAAAGTTAATTTCTGAAACCAAAAAATAATAATAATAAAAATTATATGAGTAATTTAAAATGCAAGAAAATTAATTACTTGAAGTTCTCCACATTTCGTTAAATTGGATTAAAAGATCAAATACACCAATGTTGTTCATCAGTAAGGTATTTTTTAAGTGTTCAACTTTAAATATGAGGAGAATTTTAGTATTTTATGACTTTGAAGAACTAAATTGAAGTTTAATAACATGGAAACATCAAACCATTACTTTCATTGTGACATTGCTACATATTACTAGCACGTTGAAAAATTCAGATTCTGTCACACAGACTATTTTTGAAATACAGCATGTAAGTAATATCAGAAAAGACAGCAGAAAGGCAACATAAATTTTCAGAGAAATTCTTACGAAGACAATTTTTTATTTCTGCATACAGAAATGTAACATTAATATCAGTTACTAGGAGTGTGGGAGTTCTGAAAACAAGAAAAATATCCCCTAGCATATTATGGTTTCCACCTGCTAAGTCTCCGTGTGTCTACTATAGCTTCATTTCTCTTGCTATTAGAATTAGCAACACAGACTTTGCAATAAAATCATTCTACTTTTTTGAGATGCGCACTGGAACCTATCACAAGTTATTTGTGCTACGCTTCTCGTTCTTTAGATTTTATTCGTGTTGTCATCATTTTTCAAAAACTTCCCACGCAGATGGACATTTATCCATGTTGTTAAATTACTGAAGTAGTCTATTAATTCAYAGATTCCCTGACACGGACGTGTGTTGGCACAATTTATTGCTTTACAGAGTCGCTCCATAGCAGAACATTTACCTAATGGTGAAGTTTTTTGTGTTACTAGCTAACATTTGCACAAGGTCAGCCATAAAAGCCAAGGTTTGAGGTCAGATTCCTGAGAAAATACAGTTGTCCTCATCAATTTTAGCACTAGAATAATTATTCTGTAGTCACCTACAGCAAATTGTATTTGCATAATATTGAGATACTTGCTCATGCCGTTATGCAATCAACTGTTCTCTTCAGAGGTTTTTTTTCCCCTTCATTTCAGACCCGTCACCCAAATAATTTATATAAATATTTTTAAAGTTCCAATATAGACATTGAATTTTGTAGTAATCTATAGTAAAACTGTCCAGGAGAAAAATGTGTCGTTTATAGCTTTTAGTTACTGTTTCTCAAATTTTACAGAGYGTCAGTCAAATTGTTACCTAATATATTAAAATGTAGGTTTTTTCTCAAGAATAGATTTTCCTGTTTAGGGAAAAACAAATAATCCCTTCATTAAGAGTGTAGAACTGAGTATATTCCCCTCCTTGCCTTCTGGAAGATCGTTTCTACTGTTCTTTGTTATTTGTTTCTTGAGTTTGCATAACCCTGCCCTTTTTAAAAGGCTAAATGAAAAAGTTGAAGAAAGCTTTCTGAAAAGGCAACCTTTTTCATTTTTTTCCCTATACTTCAGACATTTGAAAAATGCCATCCTTTTATATTCTTAAAAAACCCGAAAAAATTAAACATTACAGCTAGTCAAAAATGCTGAAGAGACATTTCGAAGGACAGTATATTTCAACCTTAACTGAATTTCAGCTACACCTTTATACCTACAAAAACTGGTTTTAAATGTTACATAATGTAATAGAGGGTTTTCTCAATACTGTAGCCCTCACTAGGGCACGGTCCAATCTAAGATATTTTCTCGAGAGAAAAATAATAGTTAAGAGGTTTTATAAATTAACCCTGTTGTTGCTTTTATGAATCTTGTTGACTTGGCTAAACAAGGACCCACTGGCCATTTCCACGGTGAAATTTCTAGGTACGCAGTGGATATTTCCAACACTGATTTAGACGTCAAAAATTCACTTGCTTCAGTGAATTTCCACCAAAATATTTGTTAGCATGTGCTATAAAAAGTAATCTCTAGTGAGAAACAAAGGGGATGAAATCAATACTATTATTCTACAGGCAAGTCCCTTTGCTCACAGAGGATTTTAAGTCATTTAGGATTTTCATTGGTTGGTTTGGTTTTGTGGGTTACCAATTTTGTAAAAGGAGAGAATTATGTTTTTCAAGGGCTGATGTCTTCAAAACCAGATTCAGACTGTAAATTGGAGAGGTCTTCTTTTTCAATAACTTTCAGTAGCGTTTGGGAAAGCTTTTTTCTGTCTGGACTCATGAACGTGTGRAAAGGAAGATATTTAACCTAGCTGAACCTGCTTCAAGATTTTCAGAGTGCCAGGGGTATAACAGCTGCCCGCAAAGAGGGGATAGACCTCAGYGAACTTCTGGAGCTTGAAATCCAAACCCAGCTGAATCTTGGGTTTAGACTGAAATTTGGAAGACCTTGCAGTTAGTCTTAAGTAAAAACGGAGAATGTCTAAATAAACAGGTATAATTTATATCTGAAATTATTCCCTTGTATTGCATAAACAAAGTGGTTTTTATGTCTAGTTCCGTATAATCCCCAGTGTATTCCAAAGCAGGATTTTTTAATTCCGTATCCCCACTATTATGCCGTTGCATTGCACCTGCTTGCTGCTCTAAGGCATCAGACAGACCTGAAAGGAGAATATGGGCTACAAAAAAAGCCTTTGCCGAAAATGTTCTGTACCCCATCATGTTACTCTACAGATTAGCCCCCAAATAGCAATGGATTCTTTATTTCTCTCAATTTTTATAACAATYAAGGAAAGCAAAACTGCTGGTGTGTTTTATAAGAACCTTAATCTATTCTTTGTTAGTGAATATTACGAGTATTTGATCATGCACTTTGAGTTGCAAAGAGGATTTTGTACCACCATTCCAACGAATCAGAAGCATCATGACTCACATGAAAATGAAAAAACCAACTACATTCCTTTACCCTTACTTCAGTGTTCTGAGAAACTATGAATTATAGGTTTCATTAAATAATGGTTGATATCCACCAATTTATCTCTACAACATTGGGCAGTTTCTAATTCTAGCTCTTCTTTAGTTACAAAATTTTCTGATAATCTTGAAAGAACAAAATTACTATGTTTTGTTTTCTGTCAATGCCAAGAACTCACAGGCTGATATTTTCATTTGGGAAAGCTGATTAATATACTTAAATTGTATTTTCACACTTGTCTATTTGAAAAAGGCTTAAGGAGCACAATAGACATTGGATAATGAGTTCTATATAAAAATTTAAAAATCAATGAAATTTATAGAAAAGCTGTAATTTTCCACTGGTAAATCTCCCTTACATTTTAACAGCGTCACTTTTCACTACACCGTGTATCATGGTTAAAAAATTTCACTTTTTTCTTTAATATACATTTTGCCAAAATTTCTGAAGTAACATCTCATTTCTCATAAATTGCTTTTATAATCCTAACCACGAATGCATGTATTGATCTTGCAGTCTAAATTTTGCAGGTTTAATTGTTCTTCCAAAATACAAGAAGAATCTTCTGATGTTAATATTTGCTGCCCAGCATCTAARGTACAAAATGAGACATAACCACACCCTACTTGAGCAATAGAAAAAGCAGAACATTAATAGAGAAAAGTGCAAGTGTAGCTTCTCTAACACCACTGCTCACCAAAAATACTTTTTCATATAAAGATATTTCAGATAGCAAAAAAAAAAAAAAAAATCTTTTTTTTTTTTACTAGAATGGTGAAACCAGTATGGAAGATTGGATTATCTATTTACATTAGACAATGTAAAGAACAAGCCCATTTTTTATCCACATAACATCTATGTKCATTTTTCAAGGAAATAATATGATGACAAATGAGTCAAAACAGTAAAATTCATATGTGCTAAGGTTTTTTCCAGACACATAATGAGATGGCAATCAACTTGAGATTTGACTGTATGTAAATGAGCATTCAGTCAGAATTTTGATAATACAGAGGGCATTCAAAAGCTGAGTAACTTATGTCTTATATTTTAATGAAGTCAAGTGAYAAGATGGAAAGAGGGAGGTAAGATACAAGTAAGCAAAAGAAAATTGTTTTGTAAAATGTATTTAATGATGGATGACTTCAGAGTGTTTGCAGAAACCTGTATCACTGGCTCACAATTAAAAATTCATTAGGTCTTGCAAGGCCTGGATAACATTTTGTAAATACAAAGCATCACGTGAAAAATGTGAATGAATGCAAGGACTTAATGGAATAATCATGGCTGGAAGTAGCGCTCCACAGCACAACAGTACATAAATATGTATGTGTCAAGGACTAAATCATGCTCATTGTACTTACACTAGCAGCTCCATTAACTTGGGTTATTCTGAAATCAACCGATCTACTCAGAGCAATAAAGCAAACAGCACCCTAATAACTCTGRTGGCCGTTCCATCGCCTCTATTTCTACTGGTAAAGTGTTGCCTAACCATAGCCCATAACATGTATGAGACCACATCAATAATTTCAACAGAAGGAATCTTTTTTTCTCAAGAGTAGATTTTTTTCTATTCCCGCTCAYATTAATTTCAATTCAACTCAGTGACGGAAGGCTTAAGTCAACGTTAGTTTAATGTCTAGTTAAGATAATGAAATAATTTTATAAAATTGTTTCCATTTAAGATTCAGACTTCCATCATTTATTTCAGTGGATCCAGGATTATACTCTATAGGTTGCATAGAAATCCATCATTTGCACTTACTCTTTTGTCAACTCCTGCTAATTTATTAATGATAATTTATTATTTATTCTCACATTCAAAGAAACTATAAAGTGAAAAGCAAGCATAGCCCCAGATATAGTGAAGAATAGGCTTTTAACAAAACCAAGCACTGAAAACTATTTTTGCCTGAAGTCAGAAGTCATCAATATCTTACCATCACTGGCATCACACAACTCTCTACATGAAACCAAGTAGCAAATGAATCTACCTATTAAAATAATGGAACATACAATCATCACACCCACCAGTGCTTTCAAACACTGATTTGAAATACTTTGGAATGATCTCAAATTACTCAAATAATTGTGGAAATCCCTGCTTGAGTTGGAGCACAAAATGGAAGCATTCATACAGCTGATACTGCTGGGTTTAAGGAAAAGGTAGGCCCTGCTCTTTTAATCCACCCATGTTATATGTTTGCTTTTGCCATCCAGCAGCAGCCATGGTAGACATCAAGAGTCTTGGAACAGCTGGCTTAACCCAGTTTTTGGAGATTAAGTGTGCACTATAAAGAAACTCAGCAGTGAACCTGAGTTCTGTGTTCAGTGTAGATGTATYTGCCAGATACCGCTGATGTATTTGGCCCATCCAGCTGTGCTGACTCCACAGCTTGTCATCATCTCTTCCTTCTTCACAAAATTAAGGAAATATTTTTTTTCACTTTTTACCACATATTTAAATAGTCAGGAACAATTTGTTTCAACATTCTGTCTACTTCTTCAAGATCAAAGCCTTGGTTTTCTCCCTTCCTGCTAATTTTTCCACCTATACACAAATACATAAGAGTAACGCACCATGATGTTACTGTATATTTTAAAGTTTTCCTTACAGGACAGGTGAAAAAGAAGTGACTATACATTGTTCAAATCCTTTAGTCCTTCCACTAACTCAATGGGACTGGTTTTCAAATCTCTATGCAGTTCAAACAGGACAATCCCTCTACATGACCTTCTCATTTGAATTATGCAGATTTGCTATTCTGATCTCAACCCACCTGTCAAAAATAATAAAGGGCATATAAAACACCCAGAAAACATGGAGAGTGAGAGAGATGGATTGTCAGAGAAAGTTATTATTATCTTGCAATAGCGTGGCAAATGTCTTATTACAGGGAACAGTGGAGAAAAAACATGCAGTATTTCATACTAGAAAAAGACACACAACTAGATGAAAATAAATATGAATGGATTTTTTTAAACATAAATTGTGTTGTTACAATTGGTATACATGCTACCACACCTTAATGTTTTTTCAGAAGAAATTCACATACTTATTTTCATCTATCTTTACATCTTTTCAGCTCTTTTAATTTACTGCCTCTTGCATAAATGYCCTTTTTATTCCTCTATACACTATTTTGAAATCTACATTTTCATTAAGCAAGGCTTGGCTTTATACAAGTTTTTCTATATCCAAGCAGCAGCTAGACATCTCAGAGTGCCTGCAAAYGTAATTGACCCTGATCATTACATGACAATAATCACTTTAATGAGACATATTCTTGTCAAACTACTGGCATAGTGTCAGCTCTTTAGTCCCCAAACAAGGAATTCTGTACCAGGATTTTGGTTATACAAGTTTTTTGATCACCATGTTTTTTCAAGGAGGYGATCAGCTAGATCTCCACTGTCTGCACTGACAGTTCATGTGGAAGGCAATGCCAGCCACTGCTCTGARCTCAGCTGACACTGATTCCTGCAGAAGGCAAGGATCCCAGTCTTTCAGCCCTAACAAGAGAGAGGCAGATAGTTTGCAGTCAAAGGCAAAGGCCACAGAACATACAGCACKGATGTTTTTGCAGTTGATGCATTGCCCTGCTCTCATGCCAGCAATCAGCTCTGCCACGTATTTTCTCTCCAGCCTCACCGAAGTCATCTGCTCTCCTCGTGAATCAGTGCCACACTGGCACAGCGGGGAGGACAGCGAGCTCCCCTGCTCGTCCTTTGTCTGACTTTTAAAATTAGCTCCAGCCTTTCATAGAGGAGCACGCAGAGGTGCTTTGTCAAACAAGCAGAACCCCGCTGGTGCTGAGACCTTCCCCACCACGGCGAGGCCGCGGCTGCACGAGCGACGCCTGCCTTGGCAGGCACGGGGAGCCCACCCACACGTGCCCTCCAAGCGATGCAGCCATGTACCTGTCAACAATAAAGTGAACCCTGAGCCTGAGAGCGAAAAAATGTCCTCAATAAACCAGGGAAAAAGATTCATTAAATCTATTCATTTATGCTAGAATTTGAAAGGCTTTGCRGCCTGTCTCAATGTTGCCACTACTTAGAAGCAAACTCATGATTAAACAATGGTTAACATTTAACTTAAAACCTTGCTGTTTTGAGAGATTTGAGTTATGATTTGAAGTTTCTAATTCAGACTCAAACCAGGAAACTAAATATTTTAACAATTAATAAAGTATTTTCCAAACTTCAGGTAGACTTTTTTTATCCATTAATTTGTTCTCGGTATTTGAAGTGTGGGACAGGGAAACCAAAACACCACCTGTGGTTCTATTTTATTCCTAACACATCCTCCTTCACTTATCATTTTAAATACTGCATCAAAAGGASCCTGTTAAGGTGATCATGTTCATTGTCAATTCAGAAAAATAGTATGGTATTATCTCCTAATGATGTGATTCACATTTATAATAAAACTAAACCCTACTTTCTATTTAATTCTTCCCTCACAAAATCCCAGTAATAATGCCTAGAAGATAACTATAGAAAGGGAAATCATATCTGATCTCTACACCCTCAGTTTTATCCTTAATACGTTGTTTTAATTAAAAGTAGCATTGTTTATACTTGAAGGAATGTTAGGAAGAAGTTGAGTGTTTAATATTCCATATATAAAAGGCAAGAAATAATCAACACTGTCTGAAGTCTTGGAACATACATTCATGTTATGTGATGTTACAGCCATTAATCAGATKATTACTCTGTCCTCTGGATAGCAAAATGCTTGAGAGTTAATTCAAAACATACACCTTTCGTGTTCTCCATGTGGCAAAAAGTTCAATTTATGCATAAGATAAATACAAAGAAACTACTGTGACTTCATAGCTTTCAGCTTTATATCATATGGTWACATTTTTTTAAAAGTGAAGAAACTTAGGTAAACTTTAAAGTACTGGTTTTGGTAAATGGATGCATTAGTCACGACACATAACAACTGAGGATTTTACCTACCCTGACCTTTCAAAACCTGTCCTGACAGGTTTGATGAGCAGAACAGCCTAACACCAAGTCCCTGTGGTACCTCTTCAGTAATCAGTTAAATCGTTGGGACTGACTGAGGAATGTCTCAATGGCCATGCCTCAGCCTTACTAGAGGATGACAAGGGTGCTGATTTGTTTGGAAAGTAGCTAGAATATCCTTATCTCTGTTCCAGAAAATCTCTTTTATTTCACACTTAGAAAGTCATAAAATGTTTTTTCCATGTTCTCAGAGTTTTTTGAGGTTCTCACATGTCTGTGTTTTCACATTCGTCTTCCCAGYGTGGCAGCAGATAACACTGGGCTTCTAACACAGAACAACTCTCTTACACTTCTCAAGTTTCCTGACACATCAGGGTCTGATCATACAAGATGCTGAATGTAGCTGGTCCAGCACTGTGTTATGCTGGAAGCTATTTGAAAAGTGTGAGAAAGGAAATTCTGTGAGGTTTATAGTTTCAATGTTATAAACAGTGTCAGTGTGTACATAACAGAGAAGTCCAATGCACGCTCTTAAAATTTTTCTTTCATGCTTTTAGTCAACTGGGTAGGAAGTGTTCTGATGAAGGAAAATACCAGTCTAAAGTCTCYCAAGCCCAAGTATTAAAGACACAGCCTTTCCTCTTTATGCTGCCTCTAGGATTATTTGGAGTAGCCACAGTTGGTTCAGCTGGGAGGGGAGTGAAACTTCTTTTCTGATAYGGCCATTATGTCTACACCTGAGTCTGCTTTAAAATTGACAATCTTCCCGCAAACATTCAGTTCCACTCTTCAGGCTGGCTCTGTATCATTTCTTGTGACTGAACGCAGGAAGAAAGTAAAGGAAAAAAATTGAAAAAGCACACTTGACCCAGGTGCTTGCTTTCCATGCTGCCTTTGTGTGGCATAAATCAACAATTTTGTATGTCGGTGGCATTTGGCTGCTGTAGCTGAGCAATTACCTTCAGATATTGGTGTCTCCACCTCAGCTATACTCTGGGGTAAGGGCATGAATTCGACCTGAAATATCCCCATAACCCATTCAGATCCACTATAAAAGCAGCCAGTGAGGGGGCACCTCAGACAGTTGCCATTCTGTAACATATATGGACACATATATGGACAAATACTGGACACATCCTGGGACTCAGAACTTCACTGGTACAAAGGCCAGGTCAAGCTATTCTGACAGTTTTCTGGCCATCTCAGAATCCTTTGTTTCTTGCCTCTGACTGACTGTGAAGCAGAAGCTAATTGTAGCTTCTAAGCTCCATATGTTCATAAAACTTTTAAAGAAGAGCCTCAGTAGTGGATTGTTAATATCTTGAACATAATAGTAGAACCTAAAGTGTTTTTTTCCATAAGACTCAATGGARCTAGTGTAATAATCCAACAATTAAGGATAAACTATTAATTTTTAAACATACATTCTGTAAATATCAACTTGTTTATTATGTCTTAATCCATTACCCTTCCATTTCACCACTGATTTTATGATGCTAAAGGAGAGCAATCACATCCTTACAATGCAGAAAGAAAGGATGAAACTTCAAAATAAATAAAAACTGCATCTCAGAAGATTTTTGATACTATTTAGGTGAGTTCCAGTGGCAGGGTTTATAGCTGAGCTACCTGTTTCCATATAAATTGCTTTTAGCTACAATAATAAAGTAAGGGAAACCAGAAGATATCTAGGTTTAGGTAACTTAAGCATTGTGGTAAACATAGGCATACAGAAAAACTGAATGGAGGAGAAAGAACTAAAATGCTTTTGTCTGGCTGGCAAGTTAGGAATATCTTTTATGCACTTGGTTGCTTTACTTATTTTTTTTTGTTTGTTTACTGTTTGGATGAAAAGAAATATCTTCAGTAATCCTAACATATGCTCTTTGTACGCTGAGGTAGAGATCATCTGATAAAATACACTTGAAAGACCTCAACATTTGCAATGACATGGCTATACTTACAGCTTTTTCTTACAGTACTGATAATGTTATACACAGAAAAGAGGATCTATGCACAATACAGGGACTTGCCTGCTCCTACAGAGCCTCAGCTTTCCTTTTGCTGTCCCAAACTGTCTGTTGAATAGCAATGAGGCCGATAATGAACACTGCAGAATGACAGCTTCTAGAAGTTTAGAGTTCCCTTCAAGAGCAGCTGCACTTCAAGACAAGATTTCTTTTCATCTGACAAAGAAATTTGTTTTCAAATATGTCTCTCTTAGGTATCTGGGGAATCCAGTGGACAACGTGACAGACTGCTTCAATTCCTGAATTCTTACCCAGGAAGCCTCACAGGAAAGGGCTACTCCCTTTCTAGCTGTGAAAGAAGAGAGGCTGCACTGTGCTACTGCCAACGTGCTCAGAACACGGGCATCAGGAGCGAGGAGGAGGCCCTTCACATCTCATTTACAAACTGAGTCTCAAAATGTTTCACTATCATATCTTGCACATTCTCTTTCAATATTGAGTGAATTAAAAGACTCCACTTACTGTAGAAAGGGTTAGATAATAGAAAGGGAATGACTGGTTTATCTTCTAAAGGATTCATATGTGATAAAAGGAACATTCAAAATTCACAGGAGGATGGGAGGGTTGTAACGCAAAATTCTCCACTCAAGGCAAGCAAGAGTGTAGTTTACAAAATCTCTGGTATTTTGAAGTTAATGGGAAAGCAGAGAGGGTAAGAATTTTTTATGTTTGTGTCTACAGAATATAAATAGAGAAAAATCAATCTCTCTCTTCCTATTTATCTAGCTGCTTACAGGGTCCTCAGAAAGAGTTTGAGACCTACAAAATCATGAATGGATTATATCCTTGAGATCTTCAATCAGCACAGGAAGTATTCCCCTTTTACTGAGTCATAAACAGAATGGTTTTTCAAATCAGGAATTAACCTATGTTTGAGAGCCCTTATCCAGTAAGACTTTTTTCATCCTTGTCTAGTTCACAGAATATTAATCTGTACTGGTGTAGTAAAGCAGCACAAAATGATCCCAATACATCATCCACCTGTGGTCACTTTTACAAAAGCAGTGGTTTGCTTTTAGGGTGGTATCATATTATGCAGAGTTTATTAAATGCTCTCTGAATCATGGTAGAAACTAGGCAGAGCACAGAAAGAAGAGGAAACATGTAAGCAACAGTGTTAGAGGATTTTAGATACTGCTCAAAGGGCAGGTATTTAAGAGTATGAGGGACTGGGAAGGACAGAAACAGACAAATAGGCAAGAAACGTATTTCCTAGACGTGTTACTTTCTCTAAGAGACAAAGACTTCATCCTTAGAATGTGAAAGAGAACAGCTTTTCATGCTTGAAATAGCCGCAATCCTGATGCTTGTTAGGAACTTTTGTTGTTTCTTGATTGTTTTCAAAAGCTAAGTCTATTAATGTCCAGTCTGGTAATCTAGATTGCTTCTCCTGCAATTTTCATATTGATTTTCATTATCAAAATGAAATTACATTTTTTAATGGCTTCTAACTCCTTGCACTATCTGGCAAAAATCATGACACATTAATTAAATCTTTATGTTAATGGCCTCAGAAGTAGTTCCCACCTCAATAAATCAGAACCTTCCAAATCTGCACAGTTTATTCCACTTGCAATCAATGGTAATTTCCTTTTGCTTCAGCAACTTCATTTACTTTTCTACTGAAAGTCCAATTATTTCTGATTACAATTTCAACGTATTAAAATTAATGTGATATACTATCTATATTGTAATTCATTGTAATTTAAGTTTTATTACACTGTGGTGTTTGGATTTATTTTGAAGCCAATCTCACAGGATACATACTAATGTTAATATCCCAAATTTTAYGTTCTGATTTTCACATAATTCTTCTGCAATTTAGCCATGAACTCTATCTGGGCTGTTAACACCATGAAGTTTATTTTTGATCATATTACACGTGACAAAAGAAAATTAGAAATGCAAAGCTATGGTTGCTTCTGCAATTATAGAAACATGTCTGTCAGAGCCTGTGGGTTCTTGTAAAATTAACATAGTCACATGCTCTCCATTAAATTAATTGTGTCTCTGATTTTTCAGATCCCTTACAAAACTCTGTGAGGCTTTTCAGATGTTTCATCACTTGCCTCTCTTCCTTTACATTCCTGCTYTAATGACAGTTCTTCTGGTAGTCTTTCATGATGTCTTGTCCTTTGTTCTAACATCACTCTGAAGTAATGAGTGAGGAATTCCTAGTATTTCCTCAAGACAGATTATATAATGAGGACAATTTTTTGAAGATTGTTTAATATGTGAACCCATTAAAACTGCTGTGKAAAGGAACTTGCATAAAGTTTTTTTTTGAAAACTATTAGGATTTTCCTCTGGCTTTGTATGMATTTGCCATGATTCTGCATTCATTTTAATCTTTTATAGTAAATTATCCAATTGTAGATTTCCAGTCTTGCAACTGATTGCTTTATTTATGCCTTATTTCCTCCTTTGTAAATAGTCTTTGTTACCTTCGTGACTTCTTTTATGGGCGGAATCCATTTTTGGCCTTGMCTGTCAAAGCACTGCAATCTTCTTCCTCTAATTAGCAAATTAGACAGCAGTATATGCATCAGGATAAGTAGCTGAAAAAATGATGAGAGATTTGAAGCACTCCTATAGTTAAATGATTAAGAGCTTCATAAAATAGTGTAAATCATTGGAGGCTTCTTTGACTAAATCTGACAATTCCTTTAAATCGTTTGAGGGACCATTTGAGACATATTGACACTTCATTAGGCAAACAGACTGGAGTTYCTGGATGTGTTGTATAGCACTTCATTAGATCAATCAGTTTAGCTAATTTACCTACATTACGTTAAYATGGCCATGAAAGTGGAAGGCAGAGGTTGTATTTGCTACTTTCTAAATGCAAAAAGAGCTAGAAAATACTGTGTTGAGATCATTCTTGCCCTAGCTCTGGCAGTGTTGAAGRAAGGCCCCTTATACTTTCATTCTTATCACTRCACAGTTACAAAACAGATATAATTCTCTAAGGAATCCTGGCTTTAATGAGATGAATATTTCTGCTCTGATTTCAGTAGCTCCAAAATTTCTGAGGTTTGCATTTCTGGATAAAATCCACCCATCACTTAAGCAAAACTAACTTCAAGCACAAGTTGATTTTTGCATAACATATCAATTCACCATCCAGAAACAGATGTTGGAGATATCAAATGAAGCTGCTAAAAAACACATCTAAGAGCTGGTTTACAGCATAGGCTGGCTGAGGATTAACTGTTCACTGTGTCTCCAATGAGAAGAGTCAGAAAAGGAAAAACTAAAAGTCAAAAGAAGCTAGTAAAAGCCACGTTAAAATCCAAAGATCAGTAAGTAAATATTGGATTAGGTCTTGCTGGTTTTTTTCTCCTGTTTGAAGTGTCCAGAGCTGCAAAACTTTTTTTCCTCCCCTAATGGGTATTGTGGCTACTCAAGTTTGTTTCAAGGGATGAGGAACATGTTGGAAGAAAAAGTCACTGATTTTTCAAACACACAGAAGCAAATATGGCTTTGATTGTCTAGCTCTTTCATATTTTTTGGCTAAAAAATCATTTTCTTAGTAGCAGTACCATACTCAATCTAACAAGCAGCAGATTTAAAACAAAACAACAACAAGAAAGCAATACTGCAGATATATGGATGTTTACTTGGTGGTCTTAGAACGGGTCACAGGAATAACCAAGTGATTCAGACAAATTTTATATAAGTTGCACTTTCCAGTGAGGCACTTGAGGGCTAAGGCTTAGAATAATGGCTCTCTAAATGATAGTTTGCTGTTCATAATCATCTTCAATCATTCCTCTCTCCTTCTCCCTTGCTTCAAGTCTAGAGTATAAAGGTATTTATCTTTATGAAAAATGCAGAACGAAGCTGGTACACAAACTCTGTAAGTTATACTTGTGCTCTTACGGACATTAAACTCAGTATCCCTCTGCCCTCAAGGAAGAAAAAGCATCAGGCAGGGAGGTACCCTCTTCTTTATTTATATATCTTCTATCACTTCTAAAATAARGAAAATCTATCACTTCATTAGAATTCAGAGATTTTGCTTATTTCTTATTTAAATATCACAATTTAATGCATGAAAAATATTCTCCTTGTTTGTTTGAGTTTTGGGATTTTTTCCTCACAAAGTTCAGTCTCACAATGGATATACAGCCATTGAAGACAAGTTACAATCCATCATTCTTCCTGGAGCTTAAAGTACAATGCAAAACAGAACATTAAAAGAAAAAATCAACCTGAATTGTGAGCCCRTGATTCCAATTCTAGACAAAGACTGCTGTGCACAGCCTCAGGACACCCAGTAGCCTGGATTTCAGCAGTAAGTATTCAGCTAAAAAAAAAGGCAAACAAAATTATTAAAGCGAATTTGCTGGTTATTTGAGTAGAGGCTTAGTAAAGGCTGGCATTGTTAGCTTGGTGGTTAAAATTATGCAGCTGAGGCAAATATGTCAAAATCTGGCTTTAGCAAAATCACCTGTTTCTGGCAAAACCTCCATTACAGTCATTGCAGTTAATGGCCATGTAAAAATGGGGTTTAGCAAAAGGAAATCCTACATAGTTATCTACAGAGGTTAACAGCTGCTAACACAACTATTGATATTTTCCAAGTAGAGAAATAAAATATTTGCTTTYTTTCTTCTAAATACACTTATATAATGAACTTTCAATAGCTAGTTTTAACTCTTGCCTACAAGCAAAATATTTAGTGCCAGAATATGTTCCAAAACACRTGCAAATTAGGAGTTTTAGAGACCTGTATCCAGCTCTGGGACATCCAATATAAGGGTGTGGACCTGTTGGAGTAAGTCCAGAGGATAAGCACAAAGATAATCAGGGGTTTGGAGCACCTATCTCATGGACACAGGCTGGGATTGTTCAGYGTGGAAAAGGCACCAGGGCAGTCTTCCAGTACCTAAAGGGGGCCTACTGCAGAAAAGCACTTCCAGAACAGCCTCCCTTTCCCAAAACTTTCAGTAGACAGGTGGAAAACACACAGACAGGCCTCTTCCCCCTCTGAGATCATTTACAGAGCAACAATGTGGAGAAATCCCTGCACACAACCTGCAATGGACTGCAACAGTGCCTTTTCTCTGTAAGATCAGTTGTAGTTTGGTCTGATGGAGAAAGCAAAAAATGAGGCTCAATGATTTTAATTCATCCATAATCTGGTCTGGCTGGATGTCCAGGGCATCCAAGTRCAATCATTTTCACTCTGATTTTAACACACTCCTTGAGCTGCATATCCTTCATTGGAAGAGTTAAATGCTAYCCTATGGATATGTCACTCTTGAGGGAAGTAACAACAGCAAAGTAATTTTCTTCTTTTTACAGAGCATTCCCTAYACCTCACAGGCAGCATTAAATCCATTAAAGATTAGCCATACTGCAGATTAAGCCTGACAAGATAAAAATCACACAAATAATAAATGCTGAAGTAGTATGCTATGCCAAAGCCTATTTCATCAAACACGACAATGAAAACCTCTTACTATTTTTGTTTTGATATCACTGATATTGTAAGGGGACAATAAGCTGCATCTTCCACACTCCAAAGCCTCAGGGGCAAAGTATTACAGATAAAACACCTTTGTCAGGCAGCAGTAAGGTGCTTTCCAGGAACCCAGACTCACTTTCACATTGGCCTGGAAAAGCCTTGCTGGATTTCATCATTACTAAGTTTGCCTGTGAGTTTTATGGGCATTTTTGATTAAGTTCTCCTGTGTTGATATAGACTGTATTTCACTTGGTTTTTTTCATAACAGGTAACTTATTATATTACTTAAGACATTTTTTGTGCTTCTTTTAGTTGTTGCAGGATTATTGTATCTCCATTTCCACAGAGATTAAACATGGGAAGTGGTAAAKGAGAACTTCCTTAATTTTTCAGCATGTTTCTCTTGGGAAGGGGAAGTCCTCTCAGTCGCATATTAATTTTTCTCATTTTTAACAGTTAGTCCCTATTGTTTCATTAACTGCATTACCTACATCTCTGCTACCTATTTGTGCAGAAAGTGCTTGATCTATATATTGTATGTTAAAAAAATTCAGACTGTTGGTTTATTATATTTTTCCAACAGAGACATACTCTCATGCTAATTATTTATATTTTGTTCACAACCTTTTTTTTTTCTTCACATATCTAGCTAGAAGATCAAGTTTAAAGCAGATTTGGTAATTCAGAAATTTTGGGAAAAACAACTGATTTCATCTCCTCATTTTTTATTAATGAGATTCCTTGCATCTATTTTTTTTTTTCTTCTGGATAGGTATAACTCATAAGGAGTTAAAACAGGGATTTCAGCAGCTCTGATACAGGGTGTGGGGAGCTGGAAGATACAAAGTTGAGAGGAGTGGCCGATACCCCAGAGGGCTGTGCAGCCCTTCAGAAAGACAGGTTGGAGTGATGGGCAGAGAGAAAATTTCTGAAACTCAACAAAGCAAAATGCAGGGTTCCTGCCCATGGAAGGAATAATCCCAGGCATCAGCACTGGCTGAGGGCCGAGCTGCTGGAAAGCAGCTCTGTGGAAAAGGAGCTGGGAGGCSAGGTGGACACCAAGCTCTCCATGAGCCAGCAGAGCYCTGGGGACAGAGAAGACCAAAGATGTCCTGGGGTGCACTAGGAAGAGCATTGCCCACAGGTCGAGGGACATGACCCTGTCCCTCCTTTAAGCACTGGTGAGGCCTCACCTGGAGTGCTTTGTCCAGTTCTGGGTTTCTCAGTCAAAGAGAGACACAGAGCTCCTGAAGCAGATTTAGTGGAGGACAACAAAGTTGATAAAGGGGCTGTAGCATTTCTCATATGAGGAAAGGCTGAGGAAGCCGTGCCTGTTCAGCCTGAAGAAGAGACAGATGAGAGGGAACCTCATCAATGTCTATCAGTATCTGAATGGAGGTTGTCAAGAGGATGCAGCCAGGCTGTGCTCAGTGGTGCCAAGCAATAAGACAAGAGCAGAAACTGATGCCCAGCAAGTTCTACATGAACACGAGGAAGAAATTCTTTACTGTGCACTGGAACAGATTGTCCAGAGAGGGTGTGGAGTCTCCCTCACTGGAGACGTTCCAGAACCATCTGGACACAATCCTGTGCCATGTGCTCTGGGATGGCCCTGCCTGAGCAGGGAGGTTGGACCAGCTGACCCACTGTGGTCCCTTCCAACCTGACCCACTCTGTGATTCTGTGACCTGACTTTAGTTCTGGCTTTACATTTTAAATGCTGATTTTCTGTTATGTTACCTTATGTCTCTCTACCTCTGTTTTCTCCCCCACTTTCTTCTTGTCTTCTCTACTTATATTTTCTGCTTTGGGTATTTATAGAATATATATCCCAAAGCAAAGACCCCTATATCAGTAACAAATACTAGCACTATTAATAATCACTAATTGGATTCTGCAGAAAGACTGTCTAACACAGTGTTTGAGTCAATTTCTACTCCTCCCTTTCCTTCGTCTCTCATTAATCTCTTCCRCACAAAGATTTTAAAACACTTTTTTCTTGGTGTTCAAAAAAGGAGTTTTAATTGAAAACTATCCTTTTTACCTGTGTATGAATTACAGGATTAYAAAATGGAATCAGGAGAGGGGGGCAGACAAGGGGATCAATAAAACTGCACTGACTGCACCTCCCAGTAACACTTCCTGAAAATGAGTTAAATCAGTCCACAGATGTTCTTTTTTCCTCTTTCAACAAAAGACTGAAACAGGACTCAAAGTGTTATCAAGGTCTCTACAAGTCATTATAAGCGTAGTTGTCCCTTGTGCAATATAACGAAGGTGCAGCCCAGCTTTGTATGTATCAGTAAATATCTAGTGATGTTCTGCGTGTTCTGCCCACATTAGTAATAATTTAAGGTTGTCACTTAACAGAGGTAGAAATACTCCACAATGATACTGTCTACATTTATAAGCAGTTAGTGGGCAGGGGTATTTCAGTTCCTTTTCCTCAAACACTTCCCCTGCCAGATGACAGAAACAAGTTGTAAGCTGTATGGTCACTGTTACATTATTAGCAAATATTTGCCAGGACAAGATAAGTATATTTTTTCTAAAAGTAAAGACTGTGAGGCCCRACAGAATGTGCACATGGAACTCACTGCACCTTGGTCCAAGACACTTGCAAGTAAACCAGAGAAACATGAAGTACAGAGATTAAAATAATAAGAAATGATAGTAGCGAATATTCAGGATTAACAAATATATTACTCATTCCTAAGAAAACCAGTTATTAAGATACTTTCTCCATGACTGATAAAAATGCACAAACACATAAGTATAATATACATTTAAAGATATTAAAGAATATTCAGGAATATGAATTGTGACAGGGTTGTAGTATGCTTACTAAGGTTTCGTATTTCCTTATTGCCAGCCCATGGTGCATTAAAGCACCCATCTTGCATCTGTGTTTCCACAGTAAAGTAAGTGTTCTCCAGTAAAATGAGTGTTTAGTTGTACGTGCATTTGCTGGATCACAAGATGTTCCCACTGTCTCCATCTTCTTTTCTTTTTAGAAGAGAGAAATCCTGCCATATGCAGATTTAAAGTTTTCTCTTTTAARTATCAGTGTATGCATTTAAAGCATTGTGGCACACTAAATATTCTGGACACAGGACATGTGAGGAACTTGACTCTCATTCTTTACAAATCCCACATTCAGAACTCAGCCGGCAGAGGCTTGGTGTACTTAAGACTCAAATTAATCTAAATACTCATTTCAAACCAGAAATTTATCAGGATTTTCAGAGCCAATGATAAATTTCCTGCAGGATGTGTTTAAAGAAATGCTAATCCAGTTGCAAGAAAGRGAGACATATGTGAGGGAAAAAAAATTTGTCATAGACCTCACACGTTAGAAGCAGTCACCAACTTCTAGAATTCATCGTGATGTTTGTAGGTTAAGAAATAACATTTTTCTTCAAACAATCTAGATAATTGTATTTGGCAATTAAAGATTCCACTATAAAAACACTATTCCACTATATTAACAAGATATACTATAAAGGACTATCTGAAAGACAGAATTAGGTTACACTAAACAAGATACTTRTAAGAAGCACAATTACGTAACACTGACCACGGGAAATAAAGTTCCTGATCCTCTCGTCATCATTAGAGCACCTAAACAGAGACAAACTCTCACAGAAATATTTCAGGACAGAAGTACCAGTGAAAGTGCACATAGGTGGAAGAAGCAAAAGGAAAAATATAGAGCGGTGAACAACAGATTCATTTAAAAAAGCCAAAAAAACCTGTTACAAAGGGCAGGAGTCAGTGGGAAAGAGGTTATAAAAATTCATTCAGCTTTGAGGTTTGAGGTTTAACTTAGCCTTCTTAATTTTAATCATCTACCAAAATCTACTATGCCGTGCTGCTATCAACAATAAATTTCATTTTAATTATGTTGGGGATTCATTTATATGTAGATGTTTKCCATCAGATGCATAAACCCAATGAAAGAGATTCATTGAACATCTGCCTCAGAAATTTAAGTCAGGTCTGTTTAATGAGTAGCATTGTCCAACTACCTGTTCTTTCCATCAGATATCGTTTAATTTACCTTTTTTCCCCAATAAAAGTAAAAACAGAAGGGGGAACTATACCAACTTCTCCTTTTTACAATTATTACATACAATTTGTAAAGATAATAATGAAGTATAAAAGATTCCCCAGCTGAAAAAAGAGCTGAGGGCAAAACATTGTAAATAAACTCTTGTACTATTGATTTGGAACTAGAAACACAGCACTGAGTCTCATACCAAGGGAGTGATTCATGTACTAAACACCAGCATCAGGTGCCATTTTAAATGCCCAAGTGGATACAAGGCAGTACAGTACAGAGCCTGATWTCCTGCTTTTCTGCAGCATCAGGTGGAGGTGTGGGATATCCTTGGGCATCTAAACAGACACAGGATATGCAATTTTAAGCACTGCTATAATTTGTGAAGTGGCTTGCCTGTAAAAAAGCTGYTGCCTCATATTAGTGGTCGCAAGCTCATTTTCAATGACATGGTCTGCATTCACGGCTACACTGAAAAGAGTTTTGGTCTTGATTTGTTTTTATTTTAGCTTGTTTWACTTCAGGGCAGTACATTTTTATTSACATTTTCACATCCTGCATGCACCAAATACARTATGGCTSTAGAAATACCATATTGAAATGAAGGAGCTAGATCACCCAAACATAACAGCTTCAATTAGCTCCACTAACAATGCTGAAAACCCCATAATTTCTATGGGCAAACAGAGTGCCAAGAAATATACCTCCTATAGTATGAAAAATACGACTTTGGTTATTTATTTGAATTGTCTTTTTGTATATGGGGGTTTTGTGTGGTTTTTTYCCCCCTCAAACTCTACGACACACGTTGCAGCAGGGGTGGTATCAGTCAAAAGCAATAGGATTGTCCAACTGCTGAGGCAGTCTGCTARGAAATCATTCCCTCCAGCAAAGCCACACGGCGGGAACACACCTGCAACTGGTCAGATAAAATGGGGGGGATGCAACGGGACCAGGCTCTCATGGGAGAGGGGAACACCTTCCTTGGCACCTGTCACATGCAGCTCTGGATGGCAGCTGTGCTTGGCACGTGGAAATGAGGAGCGAGAGAAAAGCTGTTGCATGTAAAGCTGTCATCTCTCCTCCCAGGCTACTTCTGCCACATGTTGGTTTTCACAGCATTTCTATTGCCTCCCAACAACTGCACACATAGCGTCTATTCTACTACGTATAAAACCAGATCAGTATCTTTAGTTTATGCTATAAAAAGCTTAAAATTTCAGGAAGATGCCCCTGGAGCCAATGCTGATCTGTGCAGTTTCTTACTGATTACGTGAGTGAGCAAGTGGAACTGCGCCTTACCCAGAGAAGTTGCCTTCCTCCTTCACTTTTGTCGTGTGGAAGAAAATGTTACTCCAATTGCAATGCTTTCCTCCTCCTTTCCTATATATTAGCAGAGGTGGTTTTTTGTTTAATTCTTGAACCACACAACTCTTGAACAAGATTATATTGTATGTTGGAAGGTAAGATGCAGCTAACAAAGTCTAGAAAAAGCAAACGAGATCAYCGCAAGAACAGTCAAAATTAATTCAGTTAGTAGAGCTTGGTAAGGATGGGTGRAATTCAGTCATGAAATGAAAGAGAGACTAAAATTTTGGCCAGGAAACTAAGCACACACCTTGAACGATAAGGAAGGAAGYTACCACAATCCAGGGACAGACAGACTTATTCAGCTTCCATATGCTTTGCTTTTTTTTTTTTTACATTTGGCTACAAAGCTCAGTATTACAGGGGCCAACCTATTTTTGGTTTTGAAAGAACTTCTTTGCACAGCAACATTTGAGAATCAAACTTGTGTTGACAGCCAAACTATGGTTGCAAGATTATTCAGCTTTACCTTACAGTTCATTTTGTTCTTMAAATACGTGCCCCACATAACTTGTTGAAGCTTAGCTTACTCTAAAAAAAAGAGACAAGGCTAAATAAAACACATACCTATAAGTTTTCATAAATTTTTTACAGATTATTTGTTTACTATTTATTTCTAAATGCATTCTTTCCTCTTTTTTTCTATTAAATAAAAAAATCCTCTTATTTTAAGAAGACTGCTTATGTGAAGAGAGAAAAATAATATCGTGTCTGTGAAATACAAAACGTGATAAAATATGGTGCCAGAGTTTCTGTCATACACTTGCAGTCTCAGAGTCTCAAGCATCTTGAAATTCAAAGTTCAAAGCATTTCAAATGGCAGTCAGCTTTTTAGAGTCTCGTGGCTGTGTCCCACTTACAGCTCAACTTTGAACACAGAAGAAGAGACAAATGTGAGCTATCTTTGCAACAGGGAATTTTAGTTGTTGTTGATGTTGACCTCAGAAACTCCTATCCACCTACATTCGTAAAATACACCACAACAGGTTGTGATTGCCCCTGTGATGTTCTTGCTTCTGTCTGTCCCCTTGTCCTGAGCATCTGGGCCATATCTGTCCTGCCTCCAGGCTCCTGGGAGACTATCTCAGATACMAGTGGTGTGTGCAGAACAAGCTTAGGTGAGATAGAGAGGGTTCAGTCATACTTCCTTCCTTCAAAGAACTATCATTCTTTTCAGAATTAAATCATACCTAATTTTTGGACTTGGGTAGAGTGATACAATGAGATCAGGGTTCAGAAACAGAGCCTATGATATTGGAGAGTKCAGATGCAGGCAGAGTCCTGGAGAAAGCTGCCATTTAAAGGGAAAAAAGGAAGACAGATGTGTAATTGATACGTGGTTATCAACAAATTATTAAGAAATCCCCGCACGCTGATGAAAACCCATTATTAATTAATACACAGATTCCTGCACTGCAGCTTACAGGAAGTGGATGCCAAGTCTGCCTACTGCTCAACCTTTTTCAGGCATTCAAAATCCAGGAAATTGTAACACAAACTTATATATACATATACACACATACATATACACACTTYATAGGTGAGCAGGGGTATAGAAGTCCTGTCTCCTGGTAAGCTGAGGCAGCCAGGGAAACAGCAAAAATATTTTCTTTTATTCAAAGAAGTACAGCTATAATGTCTGTTCACCTAGATTTGCTTTATTTTCACCTCAAAATGCACAACTTCCTGGAATCAATGGATTTGAGTGTATTGTGCAGGTTGTTACAGATATCACATTTTTTAGGCAGATTAAATAGGCCCTGTAATGAAAGGCACGGAGTTGCAGTACTCCTTCAAACCATCAGTGATAAAATGGCTTGGACTATGTGCTTTTTCTTTTTTCCTGTAGTTAGAAGTTCCTGTTTACTTCCACATCTATTTATTCTGAACGTGCTTTGTATTTGCAAATCACTCCCYGACTCTTGAAGGGGAAAGAACAGTTTATAATCTTACCTCTACAAAGTCCTAGTAATCCTTTTAAACCAATTCATACAATGCTGCTACTCCATAAAATAGAGCATATTTAAGAATTATAATAGTCTTACCGAAATCCTTCTCTTGAGGCCATAAAGTGCATGCCAGTATCAAAACCTCGTCAAGGTTAGGAAGGGCAGAACCTGCCTGGTGCTGAGRGGAACAGTTTGAGAAGCAGCCCTTGAGCTTTGACATCTTATTTTCTGTGCCCATGTCATTGAGGAGGGAGACTGACAGCAGCCAGKTGGGTGTCTGGCAGCTGGCCATAGCCAAATCGCTTCAGTAGCTTTTTAAAATGAGCAGACAATAGAGAAAATTGTTTTGAGCTAAATACAAGCAGACAGTTACCTCCTGGAGTGACCTGAGGAGCCCAAACTGAGCATGTGTCCCACCAAGGGACTGCCAGCTGCTTGGCATGAAGATGGCAAGAGGAAGAAGAACAGGGAGAAGTCAGTACTTTATGGCAAGCAAATGAGATAAGAGGAAGATTTCCAGTTGCACGCAAAAGTCAGCGAGGAAGAAAGAGTTGGAAAAAACTATTATATCTAACATGAGAGTCTTCTCCCAGTGAAACATGCTTCCTCTGACCAGCTGTGCTAAAAAATAGATTAGTTTTGTGGGGGTGGGTGTATCTTTTTTGTTTCATGAGGRCTGGCTCCTCAAACATGAAGAAAGTGAATGAATGTAGCCCTAGGAGAATACTCTAGAGTCTTTTTTAACTGTAAAGAAACTTCTGAAGAAATTTTAATTAAATTCTTCCTAAGCTTCAGGGGGTGCTCATATATTTATTTGGGCTTGCTTACCAGATAGCTATTTGGAAGTGCTTAATACCATAACACTAAAGTCAGTCCACTTCACTGATACTGCTTAGCTCTGAGAAGTGCTACAAGTGGATGCTGTAATGTTTTAATTACAACATTAGTTGTAATGATATTTACAGTTATTGGAACCTAAAATATTCTACACCAGCTTCAAAGCTAAGTATCCAACTCCAGACAAAAAAAGTGGTTTCCATACAGCTCTGCTCATTGTGTCTGCCTTCTGCTTGCTCATTTTCCCTTCCATTCTTCATCTTCAGACCTCTCAAACGTTGCCCTCAATTTTTCTCCTTTGTTTACTGGTCTGCTTGTCAGATTCGTTTCTCTAGATGTTACTCTAACCCGTCTGTCAGTCACACACACGTACACACACTCTGCTTTCTATTTTTCTGCAAAAACTCTTGGATGTCCTTTCTAGGAGTCCAAAGATGTCACACCTTAAGCTTAGGTCTAATGCATTCTGGAGAGATTGATTTTCAGGTGAAGCATTAAGGACTACAACTCAGCACCCACAATCACAAAAAAAGGAAAAATGGAACAGCTTGCTGGTATTTTAGAGAAACTGTGTAAAAGCCAGGAATAACATCAAGAAATCTTCACTGAAAACGGTTTAAGAGCACTCCTGCCAAATTTCTTTTGCTGAAAATAAATTCCTAACTGCAAAAATTTTTACATGCTCTATTTCTGACTGCACATAGTCTCATGCTTTATTTACCAAATTAATGTTTATAGCACAAGGCAAGAGTGTTCTCAATTTATATGACTGTAATTTGGCTATCTTCAATGAAATTAGAAGTGTTCTCATGAGAGTTTAAAAAATGCCTAAATTTTAAAACTGTGTCAGTATACAATTCCTTTCATTTTTTAATTGCTTACCCACATAGAATTATGAGTGGAAGAAAATAAGGCAAGTGCTTTTTTCCTCCTATCACCTCCAGTTCTTTCAAATCTTTCTGCTGATGGTAGATTTTGACAGAAAACATCAAGCTGCCTGAGTCATGTCACATTCTTGCTAAGAGATAATTTTCTCATTTCAAAAATGTTAAATTTTAAGGGTCATTGGTAACCACAAAACCCCGTTGAGGTTATTTGCTAAGAAAAAGCCAAAATCCTAAAAATGTTACTTCTTTCATCCCATACAAATTACATAGAGGTGAGACAACACCCATCCATTTTCCTTGCACTACACAGCTTGAGATATAAATAATATTTATATGCATAAGGAGGGGTTTATAAAGCTCACATTTACCAAAGAACACTGTGAGATATAGACTAAAATAAGAATTTGGGGTTTTTTAGGTAGCATATATGAAAAGGGAATGAAACGACAGATATATAGCCTGATTAAGGGCTTTGTTAGGTTTAAAACTTCAACACCAAGCCTTTTGTTTATGAAACTGTACAACTGAGACTGCCTAAAATATACAGTTTGTATTTCTACTGAAATACTGAAATGCAAGAAGAAATGAGAGCGAGGCAATGACACTTCTGTGCACCTGCTCCAAGCGGTACATGCAGTCTACAGGCATAAGAATGTCCTTTGCAAATATGTGATGCTGACACCCTTCATCCCAAAGTGTTTCAATAGCTATGAGTTATCAGTGTAAAGAAAATATTTCTGGACTGGGTTTTAGAAGAAAAAAGAGAATAAAGGTAAAGGGGTACACAACAGCAAGTGGAGGAGAACACTGAATCAGAAAGCAGGATCTCAGTTTAGAGCTCACAGAATCAAGTCCTACACAACAGAGCCTGTCCTGATTACCCCTCCACAAGAAATATCCTTCCTGTAGCCAAGTGTACCAGTTTTATTACAGAAAAGTAGCCACGAAGACAGTGTTATTCTCTAGGATTTGGCCCATGAGACTTGCACTCTAAAACTCAACTCACATGAAGCAAACCAAATTTGCAGACACTCTGCCTAGCCTCTATCAAATTAGTTTGCTTGTCAAGAAATAGACAGACTACTTGTTTTCAGCTTCTGCTTTGACTTTGCCATCATGTCCTCATTATCATATTCAATTAATTAGCATATAAAGGTAATATTCCAGCATTCACACCTCCCTTAGAAACATTATTGACTTCCACTAAATAAGGTAGACTTGCAACAGATTAGGGGGATTGAAAAAAGAAGATTTAGGGGTTTGTATGCATGGCACATCTCTTAGGAAAAGTGTATTATAGTAAAAATATACTAGCTTTCTATAAGGGGACCAGAAAGAAGAGAGGAAAAGAGGAAAAAAAATCAGGAACAGATAAAACTGGGGAAAACTGCATACCTACTGAAAAGTACACTTATTTTTGCTTCACCTTGACCTCATTATAAACAGAAAGATGAGGGGAATAGAAAATGGGTGTCCATTAAAGACATATATTCCATATCCCTGTCTCAAAGAAACAAACAAATGTTTTGTCACAGTTTTGGAGGATAGCAGGGGATTAATTGCGGCATTATTTTTAATCAAGTCTCAAATCTATTAATGGGGGGAAACAGTAAAAACAAGAAACACTGTATTAGTTCTAAAAACAGGCCAAACTAGATGGGTTGTACCTATAGCTTCTCTAGCTTGGTTGAAGGGTGCTTTTTGAAAAAAAATAACATGATCATCTCCATTTTCTGTATTTCTTTTTTTCTCTAAAATGGTTTCAAAGCACATGGTTTGGGAACCTTCCATATTAAAAAAAAAAAAAAAGCTAGAAGATGCACCCTGGAGGCATTCCTGGTATATTTTATTCAGTCCATGAAACCTTACTAGGGCTCATAAAAAACTAAAACCAGACAAGCAAGCACATATATAAATGTAAAAGTGGTTGGTGTGGATGTTGTGTCCCCAGCATAACTGACAAACTATTTCTAAAGATCATGTCCTCTTAACATACAGTACTTGGCAGCGTGTTTAAAATGGAACAGAATATTTTTAGTTGGAAGACACCTCTCATCCTCTAGGCCAAGCTCCTGACCACTTCAGGATGACCAGAAGTTAAAGCATGCTTTTAGGGTCATTGTCCAAGTGCCTTAAGCACTGGCGGACTTGAGGCATCGAAGAAACAAAATTCTGCTCATGCTGCATGACACGAAGGGAAGTACAAAGGCATAAATCTTCTCTTAGACAGTGATATAAGCCAAACAGACTTTACAGGTGACGTTTACTACTCTGAGTTCAAAAGTCTCCAGATTTCTGTGGTTTGGGTTTTTTCATGATACTTTTCAGTGGTGCTTTGCAGGGTAGGTGGCTAAATTGCTTTCCTCTTGGTTGGTGCCCTCATTCTAGTGGTAAAGGGGATGGTTTTGGTTTTCATCAGTAAATAGTCTCACTCCTTTTTTTTTTTTACATATTTTTCAAATTAAGTGAAATATATATGATGCCACATTTTTACATTAAGCATTTCCAAATCTCATTAACTGCAGCTTAATAAATGTAATCCTGCTCTTGGTACTATTTGCTTTCAGGGAGTTAAAAAATTATGTTTCTAATGCAGACAAATTGCTTTTGGATACAACATATGACCCAGCATACTCAGGATACAGAATAATCACTAAAAAGCTATTTTCTCTGCTTTTCCCTACAAACTTTTACCAGAATATCAATGTTGTACTGGAAGTAATATAAATACAGCACAACACATTGATCTCATTGGGGTTGCTGCTGCAAAGAGGTTGCACATATATTTCCTAAGGTCTCTTCTAAAATGTTTTTTCTCTTTTCCCCTGTCAGAAGACCTTGTTTCAACATTGTTACCAGAATTATCACTACATTAAGCTTGGTCTGCTATTACAAATACATTTCCAATTCCTCAGTTGGGAAAGTATTCGAAACTTCAGTAGCTCGCATAATAAAGAGCTCAAGAGTTCAGAAACAGAAAAACATTGTTCATACTCATAAAAGGCATTAGGACAACTACATATATTTCTCTTAACAGCACATTCCCTGAACGGAAGTACTAAATTCCACTTATACCTAAACCCATTTATTATATGCTCTACACAGTTGCAGGTGCATTTATTACATTAATATTAATAACAATATTGATTTTACCGGTAAGGCCCTCTCTTGGACAGATCCATCACTAAGGAAAGTTCTTGTCTCTAATATCCAGTAACTCAGAGAAGCTCTGGTCCTATCTGAGCTACTGAATGCCAAATCAATGCACACTCYGAACACATCAGTGTAACCATGCATGTGGACAGTAGCTGAAAGGTACGTTCCAAAACTGACCAGCTGGTAACTGAGTTTAGAAAACAGCGACTGTCAATAGAAAATAGCCACCAAGAGGCACCCTTTTATCAGTTAAAGGATGTGGGCTTATCTGATCTCTTGCTGAACTTGGCTGTTCTCTGTATCACAAATATTCACCTGTTTGATTTTCACAAAAAACCAACTTTTTGATCAAAAAAATGAGCGTGAAATCAGAATTTCTGGATTTTATAGGCATATTTATAGATTTTAAGTTGCACACTGATCACCTTCACTGAGATGAATAAATAAATTAGTCATGACCCTGCATTGTGCACTTACTTCCTCTTCTAGCTAGGCCACGTGTGCATGCTGTAGTCGCCTGACTCAAGACCTGTAAAACATCAACTGAGTGAATTTATCACATGAGGTCTGTCAGCCATTTTCATTATTATTATTTGCCTTGACAACAGCACACATCTTGTGAGTCAGGCTTCCAAATGTAGAGATTTAAAAACAAATTCTACAACAATTAAGACCACCTTTCTCAAAGCCTAATCTATAGCTTAGCAAGGCCCTCCTACTTGGAAGCATAGGTTATGCATTTGGAGCTAACATGAAGAGATGCTTATCTTAGAGGTGGCTCTTCCTTTGCAACTCATACTTTCTTGCAATCCCATTCTGTTCCTCTTAGGTATCATACTTCCTCCACCCTCTTCTTACTAACTTTGCCTTTTGTTTGCATCTGAAGATGACAGTTTTGTTAGGATTGACTTTCTAGTACTGACAGTTCTAGAAGGGCAAGGATATTTGATGCGTTGCTTAGGCAGAAAAAGAATCCATGTTAAGCATTTGTTTATCTATCACTTGTCTGAATAGACAATGTTGCATTTCCAATCTTTACCACAATAAGGCTCTTTTCCTTCTGGGAAGAAAAAATTATGAGCTTCTAAATAAACTCTAACTCAACTTCTCAAAAATAATTCAGTTATCATCCTTTAAGGCTTACAAAGAAAATTTCTTCCTTATATCCTTCAATTGTCTTATAAACAATAACACGAGCTGTACACTGCTAAATACCTACTTCTAGTTGGTAGTAAATCAAGTTTGCATTTTACAACTGACAGAAATGTTCAGTTTTTCTGAAATAAAACTTACAGCTCTACTTTCACTGACAAGCATGCAAGGTTTTCACTTTATCTTCACCATGTGAAATCAGAAGTTATCTAAAATAACTTCATATGTCAGGGTAGCACAAGCTGGAGGCCAAAATGAATTGTTCCACAGGCACTAATTGCCTTACTAAGACAAAGCAATATCATGCTTCACAATAGTGAATTGTTGTCTTGAAACACATTTTTATGCATTATGTTCAAGGTTTCTTTTAACTGTAGAGATTGTAGACAAAAAATTTTAAAAAATGATTTCTTGCTGTTATTACGTTTTAAAACAAAGCTGAGAATTTTTGATATGTTGTGATGCTAAGAATCAATGCAGTATAATTGCAGTTTTAGTAGGAGAACATATACATCGGTATATGACAGGATCTAGAAGACAGCTTATAAACACTATTAAACAGGCAGAAATCTCCTTCTTAGATTTCCATTCCAGCCTGTCAAGAAGTTTCCATACAGCAAAAGAGAGCAAATAAATATCTTCCAAAGAACTTCGGACGCACTAGCTTAATAAAACTAACAAAGGAGAGCGCATACATCAAAACGAGTAGAATGCAAAAAAATTTCAAAATAGTTTGTAGACTAATTTCCATGCCTCAAAGTACTTTAATATTGTTCCTACACAAAATAAAATTTTCTGATGAAAAACTCTAAATACTCAAAGGAAATATATACAGGCATTATTAAACCAAACTAGAAACCTATAGGTGTAGATGTAACCTCTTTTTTTTTGCTCAGGGATAGGATTTAAGTGATCAAACCCATACAGCCTTCACTCCAATAAAAAGACTGTTCAAGAAAGCTTAACAAAACAGATGATACAGATCTACTACCTGTCAAGGGAGGGCAAGTGTTAATGATAATTGTGAAATTAAAATGCAAAGTAACTGAAATACAGAATTAAGTCCTAACAGATTTTCACTTCTATGTAGTACAGTTCAAAATAACTCTGAACTGGCATTAGACATGAAAATAAAAATAAAAGTTAATCTAAACCCTACAAAAAACCTGATCAAATATCCATAACCGATACATTGAATAAGCAAATAAGTAAAACAAGAAACTTTTAAATATCTGTTTTGGCAAACTATTAAACATTAATTCAGCTGAAATGTAGCCTATTGAATGCTAGTGCCTGAAAATGGCAAATAAAATAGACACCTTCGTTATTATAGTATTAGTAGCATAATTTCTGACTATGTGCTACTTTCTGTTATGAGGAACCTAACACTTTGAACTTGAATCCTTCTCCAGTAAAGTTAAAAAACCGAACACAATAATAAAAAAACAGAAAAACAAACAAACACACACACACCCCCTCCCCGCTGCTGTAGCTACAGTTCTCATTTTGAATTCACATTAGTTTCACCTATAGAAGAGCTGAACTTATTTCTCTACCTGAAATGCATTGGGAACCACCAACAAAGTGTTGAAATCGGGTTCAAAAGGGCAACACCTTGCATGTACAAGAAAGTTTTCCTTTAACTAATTCTCAGCATAAGTTGATTTTTCTGTACAGGGCATGTTGCTCCTCTAGATAAGCAAAATATCAAAAAAATGTTAGCAGGTATAAAAGGCCACTGAGTAATATCTGTCTGATTTTAGAAAAAAACACCATCATAAATTGAAATGGTCATGCAAGCTCTATCTTCATGTCTCTATTTGTTAGCTACCCCAAGCTTTGTAATTTAGGAAGCAAAGTCTTAACTTCTGATAAAACACAGTCCTTCTGTTGTGACAACAACTTTACAAAGAAATAAACTTTTTAATAATCTGAGTACAGAAGTAGAAAATCAGTTAAAGTGGTGGAAATTGATAAATCCCTAAGGGCTTGTGCAAATCACTGTTGAGAAAGTGCAGTTTGGTTAAAAAGCCAATGGTAGCTTTTTATTTTTATAAACTATTAAGCTGTCCTTCACAGCTTTCTCAGATTTGAATGCAGCTTTGAAAATAAAAGAATTCTTACCTAAAGAAAAATGTGAATTACATTTGGACTTCATATTAATTGCAGAGATTAAAGCACAGAAGTACAGCAAGTTTGCATTGTTATGTTTGTGTACTTAGCTGGCTTGTAGAGTTTTTATTTTCTCAAGGAAATGGCTTTTCTACTTTTAGTGTTGTTATCAGTTAAAATTTTGTCTGAGGCAAAAACTAAACCAAATTCTGTCTCCAGCCTAACTAGCTGGAAAACATAACTATATGCACACTGCCGCCAATTTTCATGGCTTTATCAAAAGCTGCAGAGTAAATGGTGGTTTTTCTCCAAGGTGAGAGTCAGAAACTTATGTAAGTTCCCAGTTTCCCTAATGCACTAAAGACTAAACCATCAGAGCAAAACCCTTGCAAAACATGAGGGTTTGAAAAGTCACATGATTTTCCAGTGCTTGGGGGTGAGCAATGTTCATGTGAAGATTTATGAAACAGGTAGGTCTAGAAACAGAAATCATTTCCTTTAGGAAAATACAGTATTATGTATCAGCTAAACAAACTCCCTGTGCAGATGGACCATCTACCCATTTCTGCCTTGCCTTGTACTATTATAAAACTTTGCTAAAACTGGATGGTTTAATACAAGGCTAATGCTAAACCATCTAAAATATCACTTGGCCTTCCTAGATGTCAAGCATCAGCACGCTCATCTTTCTTGTTTCTCTTTGCAAATATAAGTTTAAGTTGCATCTGTAATGCAAATTTAACCCAAGTAATTGGAATAGAGTTAATTTGCCTCATTGTCTGCCTAACATCTCCTTCCTCACTCTGTGTTCCTGATTTTGTGGCTCAGTTTTATCACATTTATGCATGTCATCAAATGGCATTTCCTCAGCCCAGAACCCTGATGTGCAAACATAACCAATGTTTACTGCACTTGACCTACCAGGCATTCAGTCTTTAGCTGATAAAATGATCATTCAGGCCTATTTTGCACTTGAGAAGAAATGATTTTTGTTAATCATGTTAGAAGAGATTTCAAAGGCCCGTGTCTAAGAAAGAAAAATCAATGGAATCTGCATTCTCAGCACACCTTGATTTCTTGGAAAAAAAATACCCCTAGTGTTATCTCTACTTAAATAAGTACTTCTATCTATATTTATTATAAATATTTATTTTTATATTTATGGAGTAATCTGGGGTACAGGAATTCACTACTCCTTATTTCCTTCTCAAAGATATTTCACAGTGTCCTGTAGCTAGTCCATGTTAGAGGTTTCTAATTAATACATCYTTAGTTGTTTCATAATGCCACCACATATTTTAGATATTTGTGTTCATTTAAAGCAGAGAGAGAGAGATGTACATCATTATTTCAAGGGAATCCTTTTCAATTCAGGTCTTTTGAAGTGAATTACTGAACTATAGTTTGACTGGTTTGGAGGTTTGTAAGAGTGTTTCTCTCAGTTCTAACTGAAAACAAGATGCAGAAAGCCTTTGGGGTTTTTTGGTCCAGTCCTCCCAAGGCCTGTATTCAAAAAATTGGATATGTCTTGCTTTACACTGACACTAAATATACATTGCTAAATATGTAATGCATAGACTTAGACTATCCTTCCCCAAGATGTCCCTTCTTGTTTCTCACGTAATGTATTCGATGCTTTGCTTAGTTTTCTTTTCATCCCTCTCAAATGTTAGTTTCCTTTATCAAGATTTTTTAATCTTCAGCCTAATAATTCTCTTTCAGTCTTGAGCAAAGTGTCTACTGTTTACTAAACTTGATGGAATTTTTTTACTGACTCCGCAGAGATTTAGAGATGTCAGCTTTTTTAGGAGTGTCAGCATTGCCAGGTACCTCCAGCACAACAAAAATTGCACTTCAGAAGTGTTTATATACATACTTTTAATGTACATATAATAATTCACATTAGATGTCAGAAATGACCAGGTACTTTCACGTAATACCTTTGCAACTGAGTGCAGGAAGTATAAAATCATAATGGTGTAGGTCTACTGGAATTAAACTTTTTCCACCTCTCAGGTCCATCAGAAGAACATACACAAATTATCGATCATCATTTTGTGGTGTAATTTTGTAAAAAAGTAAATAAATTATCCTAAAAATTCAGAGTTCCATCATCTTATTTCCATTCAATTGCTTATTTGTTTTTGGTGGAATTCAACAGCATTTAGGGTATCAGTATTAGCTACCTGAACCCAGCCTCACAAAAAATTACCAAACTGATAATCACAGGGCAGTCAGCACTATTAAGAGATTTTTGAAAGGTGCAATTTAAATTTTTTAAAAAGTGCAAGTACAATAAGAATAATTCAAACATGAAAATAAACACTACTGATACCACAGACCCTGTCTCAAAATGATGATTCTCAAGTGACATAACTGGGTTAGAAACCCAGAATTTGCTTAAGAAAAAATAATCACACCTCAGCAATCTCTTCATTGACTCTGCGTATTCATATTTTAGACAAGGAATACTATTTCTTAACTGATGTAGTGCTTAAACACAATGTACAAAATATGCATGAACATCAGTGAAAAATAAAGGAACAAAATATTCTACGCAACCACATCTCTTTCCTCTCCTTTGCACATCACACGGAAATAATATATTTATTAGAGAACTTTAGGAAGAACCATAGTTTATAACTTGATTTTCAGATCCCTTAAAGACTTTTGAAATGTCTAGTTCTAAATAACGTGGGTATTATTCTGTTAGCTGATATGAATGCAAGTGGAAAATGTAATATTTTTTGGTGGCTGGTTTCATCATATTCTGCCGTATAGAAACCGTGGGAGTGTGTCATTTTTTCCAGATGTGCATACAGTGTCTTCAAGACAAAGATAATCTTAAGCATCATAGACAGATATGTTTGTTGAGTGAACCAGGCGAATTTTAATTCTTCAGTAGCAACAGTGGTAAATTATTAATTGTTCCTAAGGTTAAAAGTCTTGATTAAAGGATTTGGTTTTCTTGAAAATATGACTGCGTTCAGTCTATTTCTTTGAAATATCCAATTTTCACTGCTCCCAGAAAAAAAGCATGTTGATGCGTTCCAATTTCTCTTTCCTCTGTACTTAAGCAGCTTTTTTATTTGCACGAGTGCATATGCACACGTTAATTCCTTAACTCCCAATTTTACTCCTCTGTTCCTATCCTCTCATTTTATCTAGTCCATTTGACAGAGTGAAAAATTTCATTCTCCAACTTTTTATCTTCCTTGAACACCTTCCTGGGTGTTCTTCAAGATGATTAAATTTCTTCTCCTTCTTCCCTTTAAGTATTCTCATCCTTTTTTTTTTTTTTTTGACATATGATATTCACTTTGAAAACTGTATCAACATCGAAAGTCCTACTCACAAATTGCTGTTTCATTGATAACCTGCCTTCTAAAAATTGCTTCTTTTGCCCTGAGTTGCTAATTTTRCCAACAGCAACAAGTCTAATACACTAGATCAACATGTTCTTTCCTTCCTACAAAACCTTCATAAATCCAGACAAGTTGCCTTTCATACTTTTAAGTTACCAAGTATATATCTTCACATATATTGTCCATATTTTAGTGCAAAACCCATGTATTGGCACTGAAGAGATARTTTTAACTCCAGTTTTGACGTTTTCATACCCTTGTTTTCTCCTGGTTTTGCAGTGTCAAAACAGTGCAAGTAATCAATAAGTACATTGCTGTTTCTTGTATCAGGCTTTGCKCAGAGCTAAGAGATTCACACTCCAGCTTCTGCTCTTTGTCTAAATGTCTGGGGGTGGAAGTGGAAGAAGACAGAGAAAGCTATGTGCGTATTAAACAGGCAACGTAATCTACTGTATAGCACAAGATAACCCTTATTTATGCCTAACAAGAGCCTAATCAACATACATTACTGAAATTAGTTCTTATTCTTTGCGTGCTAAATATGTAACATATTTAAGGGGAAACCAAAGTCGTGTAACAAGTGCGCACGAAATTACACCAATTCAGCATATAGTAGACACTTTAAATTGAGTATATAGCAACTTCCACTGATTTGATATCCTGTCAGGCTGTTAGGAATGGCAGAAATAGACGTTAAGCAGGGAAGTTTCTGATTTATGTGACTCTTTTCTGATGTTTGGCTTTGTGACTCTATCCATTTTTCAGAYGTACTGAATGTTAAACAAATATAATCTATATTTCTATACATGCCCACTTTTATGATCAGCTTCAGCCATCATTTATGTAATGGCTGAATTTGACTTGGAGGCTTTCAAGGGAATTTCAACCTATTCCATGAGGTAACCGTACAAAATTATCAGTGCTTTGAATTTCAGGACTCACTAATGTCATTATTACTTATTCCAGCTAGTTCCAACTACTTTTACCACAAATCCCTAATTTTTATATATAACCTACTTGAAGGCCTATRATTTCTTAAAAATTATGGTGGCATTACAGAATTACGGTCAACTATTTATTCTGATATGCTTACAGTACTGTCCAAGAAGACATTCCGGACCAGATATTTATCACTACAGTGATGACAGTTTCATTAAGTCTTTAATACTTTAGGCTATGTATAACCTTTTTGGTAGAACTTCCATATAATTAGCCAACAGTCACAAAGTTATTACTGTTTCAACTGCTGTCCCATCATATTCTAGAGGCACAGCAGTCACATTTTTCAATTCAAATGAACATTACACGATTTTTCATTCCTAAAACTCTTAAGTCACTTTGTTTTCTTTTTTCTATATTAACTTTTGAGGTGGCTTTGGCATCTTTGAACTCACATTTTTGCCAGTACTAGAAACACAAGTGTACACTYCATTGCCAAAACACTGCACTAAAATTTAATTTTGTTGTCTAAGACCTTTATAATTTCTTTTTTTTCTACCTAAAGAGGAAGAACCACCATAACCAAAACATCCTGAGCAAGAATTCAAGAATAAAGAATCAATATGATCAGTTCCAAACAAATATCAGTAGAGAACAAAACAAACAAACAACCAAGACAGTTTCTGAATATTTCACTCTGCCTTATGTCCATGACATCTTTTCATATCCTGCCCAAATGCTGTACCCAAAGYTCTACCAAAAACTATGAGCAACGCACAGATTCACAGAAAATAATGTTTGCAGAGACGGGTTGCACAACACAGAAAATCAGAATCCATGCACTGGTTAACCCTATTGCTATAGCACAGACACAGCCTGCCAAGTTTATGTGAAAAACAAAATCTAATTAGGGCTAATTTCACCTTACAAATATTAGGAATTCTCTGCCTGGCAATATGGAGCATTTTGCCWGAAGACAACATGAGAAAAAAAAAAGAATTACAACCGGAATATTTTGAAACATTTTCAGTAATGTTTTCAAGCAAAACCAAAAATTCCCGCTGTGCTCTCAAGCCCTTGACTCTTGTCCTTCATTTCAGACACTCACTAAGTGAGATTACACTGCAGTTTGGTGGAGGTATTTGAGAAGGCAGAGTCAAAACGCAGGAAGACATCTGAACCATGTGTGTCATATCCTTTTCATTTCAGATGTTTCCTTAATGGAAGTCCTGACAATTGAGTTTATCCAGCTTATGGAGAATATTATAATTTATATCAAGATGACACACAAGAAAAGTATGGGGGGAGAAGAGATTTTTCTTGTAAGTAACTGAACAGCTAGAAATTGAAGTTTCATGRGAAATCAATACAATTTCAAGTCTTCAGTGAACTTCCACAGGAAGGCTGAGAAACTTACTTTTCAAAACTGTGCCTGCTATGTTCAATCTATATAGATTACTACAAAATAGACCTGCAGTTTGGATCACTGTAGTGATCCAAAAGCTTTTGTATAAAATGCCTACGGAGAACATTACTCTTAAAAGAAATAATGATTTTACAGGCAGTATAACATTCAAAAAAACYCTTGAAATTATTCCTTTCCTATGCTCTGAATATGAGACATGAATTCACCTATTTTTTTCAAACTCTTATCTTGAAGACACATTACATTGAATGATAGAATCGCTCTAATTCTATTGTTTTAGAAAGCTTACGCAGTTCTTTAAAGGGAGYGTAAAAAAAAAAAACCCTTAAGGTAATGGAACATGTACTGCATGAGTGTAAGTGCAATAGATGTACATCTTCTATGGCTTCTGGTCTCACATCATCTGTGTGACCCAGTTCCTTCTCTCCCGTCTCATTTTGAGACAAGAACATTGGACCTTACATCTAATCAGTGCTGAACGTGGCATCATCTAAACCAAGGAGAGAAATACGTTTTCTCAATATGGCAGAAAATACCACTTTGAATGTTTTTGTCTCAATGTAATAAATCCCCCCAATGAGATGAATAAAGTATAATTTCTCAACTTCTTTGACGAAGGCCAGTGAAATTTCCACCTTGTTGCTGGATTTTCAGTAGTACAAATAAACTAGCACTCCACCTGCATTTTTAAACTCATCACTCCAGCCTTCCTTCTCAAGTGGAGAAGAAGGGAGGAAATGGAAGAAGGGTACCTAGAGTGGATGAGTTTCAGGAACTAAAGGAACATTTCTCAAGCTACCAAGTTGCTACAATGACATGAATTGCTTGAATTTTGGTCATAAGTTTTATGAATTTAACTAAACAGATCCACCCTACACTATCTACTGCCTTCTTTCCAACGCAGACACTTTGGCCTTCCTCACTAGAAGTGTGTTTATAGTACTACCCACAAAAATAAAACTCTATTAGTGTGGACACAGAGTCCTGCTGAACAAAATATCAGCCAACTGAACCTATCCTACCTTCAAGATGTTTTCTGTCATAAATTTAGCATTTGAAAACACCCTTCATAAGAGCAATTCTGCTGGGGAAAGCAATTTTGTTAGTATTTGGAGTTTGTAATTTATAAAGAAATTCTGACAGTTTGTATTCTGGCTCTGACATGCTCTGAAAGATCTTTCGCTTTAAAAGCATTTTTTCAATACAGTGTCTAAGGAAACTTAAAAAAAAAAAAAAAGTTAAACATTTCACAGCCTTTAATTTTTCCAAGAATTGGATTCAATTGAGCCTTAACAATTTTATAAGACACAATAGGGGAAAACTACTTTCTTCTGTTACTCTCTGGGAAAGAAAAAACTTCAATACCTCCAGTACTCCTGTTTCTGCTATGGGGACAACTTCTGTAATCCACTTTTTGTCATCTGAGAACAGCAGAAGGCTTTTTTAAAAGCAGACTTTTTTAGTTTTTATTTTATTTTGCTCAGATAGCTAAAAAAAAAGTTATTTGTGCTTGRCTCTGCAGATTATGTAACAGTTTTATATAAAGTAGCTTTTAATATTTAGCAAGTCCTACATAACGGCTTTTAGTGCTTTTAAATGAGAGATTAGATATTGGCCTTTTTTACTGTCGTTCCAGCAGCATTTGTGATTTCTTGTGTATGTCTAAATTGTGTCAACAGAATTAAGAGAGAGAACTTACTATACACAGCATGCTCTATTATAAAAAACAGTGACCTTAAAAGCTTACTATTTTTTTTAAATTCTGCAATAATTTCTGCAGCACATTTTCTATCTTGTTGCTTTTCAAGGAGATGCTCATATTTTACCAAAGTGTTAAAGCCTTCGCAGATGTTTGTGTATCTATTTAACCTTGTCTGATGTATTTATTTATAAATTTATTAATAAATAAATTTGCAAATAGATGGAATTTGTTTCAATTGCTCTAATCTATATTATTTGCCAGTGGTCTAACAGTTATTCTCAAGTATATTCATGACTGAATAGTTTAATACAATAAGAACTGAATTCTTTTGAGTGCAGACCTGTGCATAGAACAAATCACAATACAGAAAAAAAATCCATAGAAAAAAATCTGTAGGAAAATCATATTCTCTTGTGACAAAAAGTAGATGAGCATAGTAGATATCACTCTTTGATATGTTTGTCCCAAGTTCTTTCCTGTACATCATGTTTTTATGGTATCAAGCCTTCAGACTTCTGAAATGTGGCAAAGCCATTTCTTAAGTACCTGAAGATGTTGACAAATATTATTGTGACATATAAGATGTTGACAAATATTATTATGTAGCTAAATATTTCCTTCCTTTTATTTTACATGCATTGATTCCTCAGGCTTTAACAGTTTCTGTATGATAGCTAATGAAACGTTCAAAACTGTGACAGGCTACAGAAAGCTCCACAAAACCATTTACAAATACCTGTGTTCTCTTCATTTCCTAGTCACACTTAACACAGGGAAGATTTTGCCAGGAAGATTTCATGGGAAGGTCTCCTTGCTGGCATAGCTAGAAGCAGGTAGGGTTTAATGGTTCTGAGCAAATCAACACAGAACAGGATTCCTGAGACATAGCTTTGATTCTCCTGATGAGCCTTTTGATTCTCCCTGATGAGCCTCTGAGCTGCTTTGCAGGGCCCATCTGAAGGACAGCCAGAATGATGCCACTCCCTGTTAAACATTCCTAGAGGAGACAGTGACAGTGCTGCTCACCTTTTTCCCCAAAGGACTCAGTGGTGAAAACCAGTCTCCTCTATAGCATGTATGCTCAACTCTCTGCTTCCCACCAGTGTCCCAATCACTAACTTACAGGGGTTTTGTTGGTTTGGTTATTTGGGTTTTGTTCTTTGTTTTTAACAATGCTAATTGGAGAAGAACAAGATCTCAATCCTCTCCCTCCCAGGTGAGTACACCAAAACCACGTATCTGTCACTCCCCTTGGATCTGCCATGGTATTAGTCTCAAGTCATGCAGAGCTCTTTTATTAGACTTCATCAGCTACGAGCAGTGCTGCCTGCATTGATCCTGTTTCATACACAAAAATCACAGAGCTAAGATCAAGATCTGATCTGTGTCACAGAAAATCATACCAACATGCACTCCCGAGGTGTTCAGACATCCTGAACAACAAGAAGTCTGGAAAACACATGCCTCAATACTGTGCTGTAAAACTACTGATTAATTTCTCCCTTGCCTTACTGCCTGTGTTTCTCAAAACCTTTCTTGTTGATCCAGGGTTTGTAGTGAAGAGAGACCTCGATGGTAATTCACACATCCAATTTTCACCCTATATGACAGTATTGCAAATAGGCACTTCTGGGTGGAGTAAACTGATCCTGAGTCATCCACAGATGGCTTCWGCTGCCAGATATGTTGTTTCCGTAGGGCATCCCATAATCCTCACCTCTTAGCAACAACACCTATTAGCTGCTATCATTTCAGATAGCCACGGTGATTTAGAAAACAAGTGGTTTCCCCCTCTGTTAAAAGCTGTTTGTACTGGTTTCAGGAACAGGCTTTCTCACTTTCTGAGGCTGTTCAAAAGCTATACTACTTTTAAGATGTTTATGTGATAGACACTGAATCATTCTGAGAGAAGCAGTCTTCCAGAATTCTTTATTAAATGTACTCCTTCTGAAGCTGGACACATGCCCGTTCCTTTGTAAGGAAATCGAGTTGTTTCTGCCACAGCAGGCAGTTCTCAGCAAGCTTTAGATGCTATTCCCCACCCTCACTATATGCTAGACAATTTAACACGTTTCTCTCACTGTGACTGTACACAAGGATAATAAATGACTAGCCATTCCAAATCCTGCCGTGCCTCTGGCACTTTCCTCTTGATGATCTCAAGAGCACTATTAGCACCAAATATACACCTGTGGCTAGAAGATAAAGTAGCAAAGTACCTTCTTCTCTTGGAAGAATGCCTTGCAGCTCAAGACTCATTAATCTCCCAACTATTTTGTTTGGGTGCTCCCAACCACACATTTAAGAACTACTCTACACTTCATCTGATGCACAAAGCAACACTCAGTGTAAACTGGTTCTCTCTACAACTGCCCCCCTCCCTTTCTAAATCTTCTGGAGTTGGAAGAGCTGCATCGTAAAACTTTCATTTCATCTTAGTTGAGCATCAACCAAGGTATGACAGAAACACCATTTCCCTTCCATCACCAAGACCAACTTTTTCCAAGTCCCATTTGAGAGAAGTGCCAAGTTACGGTATAGCCAGCCAGGCAGTCCCAGAGCATCCCCGACCCCCCTCAGTACTGACAAAGTACGAGGTATCAACTTTGCTCTTTTCTTGTTACAGGGAATGCTTTTGTGGTTCCAGCATGCTGGGCAACATCTGCTGAAGCTGCTACTGCCTCTCTCATGTGCCACAATAATCTGCTTCCTATGGAAAAGTTAATGCCAAATGGAGAGAAAAGAGGGACAGATCAAAAGCGTGAAAATGGGCAAAATTTGTGTAATGGGCTCAAGCAGAACACAAGTGAAGATGAAAGAACAGACAAACAGATAAGCACCTCTGTTATAGGTCTCACCAATGCTGTTTATGTCTCTGCCAACTTGCTTGACTAATCTTCCCTCCTTTCTGCAGGTTGACACCAAGCACAAATAACGGCAGCTGCAAAGCAGGCATAAAAATTCTGGAATTCAAATCCCTAGATGATGATTCAGTACAATGGCACAGTCTTCCTCTTGTTTATTTATTGTGGCAAGGCAAGCAAGAAACCATTCCAAGCAGACAAGTTTGGAGGGCAGAGTTAAATAAAATTTAATAAACTGAGCTAGTTAGAAAAAAATAGAAGGATAAAGGTGAAAGGTAGCAACTTCTGATAGAGATTATAATCAATCAGAAAAACTGCTACGTTTTGAAAAAAAAAAAGCAGCTGAGAAAAACTAAGGTAATTCAGTCAGGTGAGGACTCTTGTGTTTCACCCTGCCTGGGGATAGTTTAGGGCTGCAAATTCCTTCACAGAACTTGACAGTGTTCTTTGTAGTTTGCTTTTCCAATTCCAATATGTTTTTACACTTCCAGGCTAAAAAAGAGTGCCAGAAGTGTGACCATTCAACTAGTTTACATCTCAGTGACCTAGGGTAAGGTTGAAGGCTAGGACAGGGAGATAAATACAAATACAGTTCAATAAACTGTAGTTTATAGAACTGCATCTCCCACATGGCGTGTTGCATACAACCTGTACCTATCCTCCACCCAAAAACCACATATCCCCATTCATTAAATTTCAAGCAACATGTAAACTTTCTTTTTTGTGTTATGTCAAGCAGATTAAACCCCTCTTTTGCTGTACATTTATCCTTCAGCTTGCTGTTGTCAACTCGTTTCTGCTCAGTTTGGATCAGCTCACAATGCCAACCTTGCCTGCAAACATAACAATTTCACCAGCCTCAGTGCAGCTGCCAGCATGGCACTGTCTCCCATGACTCTGCTCTGCCCCTGGTCATACAGTTTCCTCCCCTTGACTAAGCAGCTCCAGCACCACTATTCATTTTTGAAAGAATCATATTCCACATCTTTATTCCCCTCCCAGGAGTCTATCTTTACTCTTTCATCCCACCATTTCTCCTCATGAAACCAACTACACATAGGGATTTCACCCTGGCCAGTTCAGGTACATTATACTCTGACTAATATTTAGTGCCTTTACCCAATTTGAAGGCTGATCCTTTGGGCACCTCTCTATGATGAGGCCATGCTACAGATAGAGGTGGAACGATGAAAATGGGAACTTGCAGATTTGGACCAGTACTGAAGTCACATGCATTTAAAAAGTTTCTTTGGTTAAAAAACGTCACCACACACACAAACCCTCTACTCTCAGTTCCTGTATCAAATAACAATTAGGCACCATAATGATAATTAGCATGTAAAATTTAATTCAACTCCACTTACTAGCTGAAGTAACATGGAGYGTAACAACTAATCCACAGAAGTCTTTCCAACTACAGTCATTTTTCCCAATTTCATTCACTTTCMTAAAGCTAATAACTGTAAAATATGCTACTGTAAAGTATATGTTGAATTTGGCTCTCTCCATGTACATTTTCCTCAGCACACTTGATGACCTTGATGCTGATTATTGTTGCACTCCTCTGTCAAAGACAAGGATTTAAAAATACTGTATGTATTTGTGATTATTAATTCCATGTCTTCTACATTCTTATCGAGTCTACTTAATGATTTATTCCTCCTTGATTAACTTGGAAACTATTATTAGCTAGCTATATTAGCTACCTATCTTATTACATGTTAGAAAAGTTTTGCRCTAAAGAAAACAGGGACTAAGTTGTCCTTGATGCGCTCCTGTTTATCATTCTCAGATTTGTAGTAATTCCCGCCAGACCAGCCTTCCTTTGTTCCCTGAGCTTTTAGCTTTTCAGTACAAAGTGCTCTCATCAATTGTGTTTCATTTRGGGGATGAAATGTCCATCAGACTATCAAATCATTACTATTTCATAACAATTTACATTATCTTCACACTTAAATCCTWAGGTTTAAAGTAAATTTTTTGGCATCCATCCCCCTTGACATACATATCTGCCCTTCCAATCCCTGTGCTTTCAGCTCTATGAACATCCTGTACCAGGGAGGTCAAACATTCCCATCAGAGCAAGCTCCTGAACAGYTAAACACAAAACCTTCTTGGTGATCCATTTCTTTTTTCATATTATATGCAAAATTATATCCTTGTTTTGCAAACCAATTCCTTTTGGACATACATCTGACTTAGTCACTAACATTTCAGCTTACAAAAACTCCAGGTTCCACAGGTACACTTTCTTATTGAATGCATTTTCTTCTTCCACTGAGGTGGAAAACACTTGTTATAACTGCATTGTCCTCACAGGAGAAGAAAAAAAACAAACAAAATCCTCTTCTGTTTAAAGTCAAATAACTATTTAATTTTTTTAAAATAAAACAACCCCCCCCTACCCCCCCTCCATATACACACAAACGCACATCAAAACAACATTTCTGTGGAGTGCTGTTTGTCTCTCTGGAAGTGTCTAGCTAGTTAGCTGACTGTCTCATACATAGTGAAAGTTTAATAAGGAACTAATCCCACTCCAAAACTCAGAGCTATCTCAGCTCTATCAGTGATGCTTCTTCACAATGGTACTTCAGAACCACCRATCTAGCAGTCACAGAAATTCATTTCATGAGCTGCTCTTCACAGCTTCCAGTCACATATTTCTTGATTTATCTAAAGAGAGCTTAGCCCATACAAGAGTGGCCTCCTTTAAGACTCTAGTAAATTATGCTCAGCCTTTCTGTAGATAATTTGACTAGATTCAAATGCCCTTTCAAAGAAACCAAACAGACCCTCATTCATTCATGAAATAAAATTCAGCATGTACTTTTTGGCAGATAGGCACAGACAAAACAGATGGAGATAAAAAAAACCAAAGCCAAAAAAAAAAAAGCTTGATTTTGTATTTCTCCAGGAGCCAGCTCTGCCAGATCGTTTGTGGATTTCCTCACAGTTGTTTTGCTGAGATACTATTGTCCACAATCTTTGACAGCAGTCAAAATAATCCTCATCCATAATAGGCTTAATGTCTAAGCCAAAACTTTACTCCTCCAAGTGGTAGTTAATATCACTGAGCATCAGAATAATTCAGGATGTAATTTGCTGGGGCTGTACTTCTGGTGAGCACAGGTRATTATTCCTGTGTGTGTGTGCACAGAGCCGTGCTCACAAACACAGCGCTAGAAACAGAAATCTGTCTTTCCTTTTTGAGTCCACAACACATTTCTCRTTCCTCTCTCCGCTTCAAGTTTATAAACTTCATCTTGGCCAAGATGAGAGACGCAGGATGCACATTAAACAGGCACAAAGCAACACACTCTTACTTGACTCTCTCTCTGTATAATTTTCAATCTGGCCGTCACGTGAATTGGTAGCACTCTGACACTGAGGCACTGCCCAGGAACAGCATCTGCTCTTAGATATTTGAAGATGACCACCTCACCCCGCAGCAGAGCTCACTGAGTTCTTGCAAGCACAATAAAAAAGGTGTCACTTTATCTTTCTTGAAAGAGGTGTAAATGTGTGCATGGAGAGGACAACAACACACAAACATACATTGGATTTCCAAGTCTTTTTGGATGCACGGAAGAAAAAATAAAAACAACTACTAAAGCCCCATGTCTTACTTTTCTTTGAATCCTAGAAGWCTTACTGTGCTCCCTTACCATTTGCTGCTCTTCTCCCTTGCAGTATTAATGCATAATAACCTCTACATATTTCTTTGCTACCAGAGTTGCCAAATTATCATGAGAATATACTACAGTAAGGAGGGGTCCTTCCAGAAGAAAATGAGTACCAGACACCTAAAATTCATACGTCCAGAACAATTTTTAAAAACTTTTCTTAGGTTCAAGCAATTACTCAAAACAAGCCATAGGATCTGTAAAGTGAAACTCAAAAGGAAAAACCAAGGGTACTTGATGCTTTTTTACTAACTYTTCACCATTCTCACAAAAAATTAAGGTATTGTTACACTTACAAAGTGAGTTTAAACTGGCCACACCACTTAAACCTAAACATAAACTTCTTCTATCCCAAAACATTTTTTCCTTAAAGGTTTTGTTGTTGGGGGGTAGGGAGGGGAATGTTTGTTTATTTGGGGGTTTTGGGGTTTTTTTTTTTAAACACTATTTGGTTTTGCTCCCAGTGCACTGCTTGTGCAGTATTAAGTGAAATAAAATCAATTCTATGTATACATCGATAGGAACTTCCAAACACACATAGATGTCTTCCCTTCTGCAAGTTGAGGAATGCACAATTTTCCCATCAATGCAATAAAAAGACAGTCAGTGGCTAAAACCAGAAAAGTTTTATTTCTTTTAAACAGTGCCACCAATTTTCTCTTTTTTTTAAAAAACACTAAGTTTCAAGTGTAAGAAAAAATGATACAAACACCATCACATATATCARTACAACTTAAAACTTGACTTCTAGTCCCTTATATGTATAAAATATTGAACTGTACCTGGCACTTAGCGTCAAACCCCAACACAATGTTATTCTACTTTCAAAAGCTAATTAATTAAGAAGATTGAAAAAACCTGTTTTTCTTTTAGTGAGGTAACTGATAATTATTCATTAACAGCTTTAGATTTACAACTTTCCTGAGGATGCTTAGTAGATACTTAAAAAAAAAAGGTACCAGAGAATGTACTGCAGGAGAGAAACAAATATAAACAATCTTGAAGAATAAAAAAAAAAGGGAATAGATGAAGGATGAGAAGAGTACTGGCTTTGACTGGAAGAACTTGTGTTTATCATCACATATATTTTATCTACTAGTYAGTCCAGGGGTATGATTCCCAGAGGTGTGTCTGTCTCTCTCAGCATCATGCTACAAGGCACTAGATAATACAAAGTAGAACTGTAGTTAAAATACTTATTATGTGCTGGTTTCCCTACTGTTGCCTCTAAGGTAAAAAGAGGCTGCTGAGCTCTATTGTATTGAAGCTTTCAAATGCAATTTCAGCCTAATGCTTTGCATTAATGTGTGGCATCTCTGAGTGCTCTGCTCTACTACTGAAYGAAAGAATGACTCAGGTACTGTGAGAGGCACATCTGTGATTAAATATGGCAATGGTATTTATGCTGCAAAGCCACTGGCAAAACAGCTTAAGAATTAATGAGAAGAAGGTTCCACCACAAAAATGGTGGAGCCAATTTATGTAGACAGATTGACAGTACCCCAAAGAGAGAGAAATCAGAAATTAGCCTACCATGCACACTCCTGCAGATATTGCTAAGTTRTCTTTAATAAATAGAGCTGTACATAGATATTAATCTCTACCATGAACATACAGCTTACTTATTCAGCTGTRTTATGCTGTATAACTGTGAGAGGATGAGATCTCTCAAACAGATATTGATCTGTTTTAGRCCTGCATGTCTTCCAGGAACTGATCATAATATTTGTGATTACAAACTTATAAAAAAAGTCTCCAGAGTAGGAAATGTTTCATTTTCTTTTTTCTCTCCATAAWTTTTAAATTTTTAGTTGGTCCCATTGCTTTGACAAAAAAAGATATTATCACTTCAGGTTTTTTTCTTYTTGAGGAAAATGCATAGCTTTTCCTCAAAAATAATGCACAAAAACATCTCACTTTCCAAAATAATAATGACATTATAATATATCAACACAATAGTGTATATTCAACTGAATAGTTTCCTCATTTTTTTATCAACCATATTAAATTTTGAAAGAAGTTTCAACAACATACAATAGTGGTTCCTTTGCTGCATAACTATTCCCCTAGGACTGAATTCCATGTGGTATCTGCTCCTTTAGTACTCACTAGTGGATTTCTTAAGTTTTTTATTAGGAAGACTTTTTAATGGAAGACTGAAAGAGCATAGATGTAGATGAGATGTTAGGAAGAAATTCTTTACTGTGAGGGTGGTGAGGCACTGGAACAGGTTGCACAGAGAAGTTGTAGATGCTCCATCCCTGGAAGTGTGCAAGGCCAGATTGGATGGGGCTTTGAGCAGCCTGGACTAGTGGAAGGTGTCCCTGCCCATGGCAGGGGGTTTGGAACAAGGCGATATCTAAGTTCTCTTCCAATCCAAGACACGTGATCGAAATCTAAAGTGAATGAAGACTAATAAAAATGCATACTCACAACATATCCTAAATTTGCAACAGCTAATAGAATCATACTAATAACAGRAACCTTTTTAAAAGATCTGAATTTTAAGATTTAATTAAAAGACTTGAACCATTTGAAAATATTTGAATGGTGGATAGTATAGACAGCCACATATTGACAACTTTAGACCAAAACCACTCTGACCCCAGTGCACTCAAGGGTGTCTTTGTCAGTACATTTTACAGGATTACACACAGTAGCTTTACCTGGAGTCATTGTGTTGTGGACCAAAAAATATTCAGAGCTGGAGCAACTTGAAATCTAACTGAATGTGATGTCTCTCCTAAAGCTATCCCACTGCATAAATGCAGACACAGAAACACTTGCTGTTTCTAAAAGTGCCGTATATTAAGAAAGACAGTGCTAAGACATCAATAAGAATGATGCAAAGAAAATTGCAGCTCTTCATCCTAAAAGCCCAGCTAATGCAGTTTAAAAGTTATAAAATGGGAATTAAAAGACACTCAGAGTTTGATATTTTCTGTCAACTTTTTTTTAAAGTGTTACCAATCCCCTACCAATAACTCCTACATGAAACACTACAGCTGTTTCCAGAACAGTTTCCTTTATTGTTACCAGCTTCCCTTTCATGAATCACATTATAGAAATTTAGAAGGGTTTTAATACAAAACATAAGCAATTTTTTTTGTAAGTTTTTCAACTTTAATTTTAAAAAGAATTGCAGTCCAGGGTTTGAATTTTAGTATTAGAGAACCATAACAAATGATGGCTAAGAATGATTTCTTATATAAACTTTYCTATATGCCTATGTATGTACATCACTTTGGGCCCCATTTCTAAAACCCATCCTATGGCAGAAATCAAATGAAAAGAGTATTAAATATTGGCTTAAGTTAAGATAAAAGCCAAATCCCCATTCAAAATTTTACCAGTGAGGTTTGGAGTTTGTTTATATAATCTTGTACTTTATCTTATTCTTCAAAATCTATTAAAGACAAACCTGTTTTATAAATATGTATAAAATATTATCCAGGCTCAGACTAAATGACTCTAAATTTAGCACTTATGTTTTGGTTCACAGACAGTAGATTTCCTCTGTTCTTTGTTGCAATGTCTATGTCTCTCTGCACTGACCCTCCACACAGATCTCTTCCGTACAAATTAAGTTACTACTTCTGCTTCTCCTCCCCATCCCATCCCATCCCCACCATGATTGTGCAGGCCCATGTGGAAGGGCACATAGATGTGGTGAAGCAGTATTTGTTTGTTTTTCAGAAAGGAGAAAAGGTAAGGACTCATATTAATTGGACAGGCTGCCTGTTAGAATTGTCRCAGACTCTCCATACCAGTCACCAGTGCATTAAAACTGCCAGGAAAGTGGGCAATTAGCACAATATACCACCCTCCCTGYTCTGTAGGGCACAGGATTGTCACTTTACACCTCACTGTTTAGCCTGATCAGCTGAAAGCCTTCCTAATTTTCTCATTTTTTTCTTGAGCAAAACCAAAATAGGGTTATGAACCACTAATTATCTCAGTTTAAAAACTGCTGAAACTGGAATGACGCCTCTGCTTCTGATCAACCCTGTCTGCTCCTGAACAAATCTTATGTGAGAAAAAGAAGAAAAGAAATGAGAGGTGCATTATTTATTTGGGTTTGGTTGKKTTTTTTTTTTTAATTCTGACAACCTTTGTTACATATCTCAAGAAAAGGRTCTGTGAGCTCAGGGCCACATGGAACAGACATGGGTGGCTCAAGTGGTCAGGCAGACAGGGCACCTCTGTGGGGAACAGGACACTYACATTCCTGCCTCTGGTCTTGCAGAGACACTTCAGGAAACATAAAAGGCCAGGGTAAATATGTTTTTATATTGAAACAGTCCTATTCTCAAAGCACGTACTAAAGTGCTAAATCAGCAGCAGGAAAGAAAAACATGCATAGTTTATTAGGAAATATGTGATATGCTGATAACTTTGAAAAAGTAGCTGGGGAGCTGGGAAACGGCCTCTTCAGGCTCCTGTAAGATGTGTATGTCAGGTCTATTCCACGTAAATGAGCAGGGAACACACAAATAGCTCCTTTTGGTTTGTTTTAATAAGATGAGCTTTCTCAGCTCAATTTTTACCTCGCGAGATTAGTTTATAATCTTCAAGCAGAATTTCCCTCAAACTTGCACAACTACGAGCTCAAAATCTAGTCCTATTTGAAGCAACAGAGTCACCTTTCTTGTTAAAGCAAGCTTCATCTGCTTTTACAGTTGAATGCCACCTAAGGATGCTATTATTTTAAAAGAAATACTCATTCAGTCTCTGATAGACTAGAGTAGAATTAAGTATTTCAGATGTAAGGGACCTACAGTGATCAGCTGGTACAAGTCAGGGGACCAAAAGTTAAAGCACATTATTAAGGGCATTGTCCAAATCCTCTTAAACACTGACAGGGATGGGACCACCATCCACCACCTCTCTAGGAAGCCTGTTCCAAAGTCTGACCACCCTCCTGATAAAGTGAAGTCTTGAAGTGTTTAACAATGATGGTGAATGCATTGTGCATAATAAAACACAATAACAAATGATGAAACTCAGATGGCGAATAATTAAACCTCCTTGATTCTACAGTATAGACTTGTATCTTCATTTACCTTGTTCTGTTTTTTCCTGACCTATGCAAACATGGTCAAAAATGCCTGCAGATCTATTTGTAGATTGCTTTTCAATGAAAATTATTGAGCCTCTGTATCATAAGAAATAAGCTTTTTGGCATTTGCTGAATTTTTAATTAAGTTTTACTTCTAGCTTCAGGAAGGAGCTGTCTTACACAGTAACTCACAGACAGAGATGAAGACATTTAAACTTAYTTCTCAAAAACATCAATATTTCACTCATGCTTACAAGACTCAAGGAATTCTGTGAACTAAAGYATTCTATTTGTTGTTTTAAAGACTGCTTTCAGCTGCTTCTGGTACAGCAATCCTTCTGAATTTTGTAGGTATGAGGTGTCACTGAGATGAAGTGTTATACCTATTCATGTCAATGTGCACATCATATTATCCTCTATCACCACTCCAAGCATTCATGCCAAGAATGACATATGAAAATATGTAACTCACTATGAACTGCAGCTACAAACACCCTGTTTTCCAGTATACTGCTCAGAATGTGGGTATTTCTTTGTTATTATCATCATTATTTTTATTCTGGCAAATTCACAGTCCTTAATGATTTGAGCTTGCAGCACAAACTTGCCTCAARCATTTTGTAGCCAGGATGGGGAAAACTGGACAGAACTCACAGTACTCATTATTTACAATGTATTTTAAGGCAGGGACATTAGAATTTCACTGAGGGGTAAGAAGGATTTTCCTACAAATGGGGCTGACTATACAATTCAAGCCTTTTCCTGCAAGGTCTTCTTTAATAGCAGTGTGCAAAGATGCATTTGAGATGATCCGTTACATGGCTCAAGTTACAGCTCACCTRAACAGGAGAAGTAAAATGGCACAAACCCAGGGGGAGAGGTGAGAGAGATTCTGTGTGATTTAATTTCATAAGTATTTTCTGGATAAGAGTTATAAGACTGGAAGTGACCTAGAAAAATCACTTAGCCTCTTCCCCTATAGTAAGGCAACTTCAGCTACCTTTGTTCTATCTGACTGGTTTTTTGTAAACCTCTCTTAAAAATATCTCATGTCAAAGACACTATAATTTGCCAGGAAACCTGTGCAGACTTCCAGTCTCCTTACCGTGACTTATTTCTTTTTCCCATAAKATTCAAAGCTCAATCTTTATCATCATTTAAACCCAGACCTCTTGGGCCTCGTAACATGTATGTAGAAAAAAAAGATCCCTTTTTGCAGCAAGAGTTACGAAGTAATCTTGCTACTCTTCTTGGTGCAGGCAATGACTCTGACAGRATATTCTGACCAGTTTTGGCTCTCACTGTGCAGTAAAAATACAGACTGTCATAGCTCAGAAATCTTCACTAAGAATTACCAGAGGTCCTACCAYGCCTACATATGCTGCCACCTTCTTTCTCAAACCAAGGCTGCAGCTGTTGGAAATTATACAAAGTTTAATTATTTTTTTTTATGTAACTTTAGTCAGTTTTGTTCACCTTTTCCCCGGGGGAAGGGAACTGAAGTTTCTTTTCAGGGGACTGTTCCACCAGGTGACATCTGATGATCTCAACATCTCCACAGACTGGGAATAGCACAGAAGATAGACAAAAGATAACGACCTTTAATGATCATTAATGAACATCAACTCCAAACATCACCCCTGGCGTGGTCAGAGACACTTGGTCTCGAAAAGACTGATAAGAGAACYGAGGAATGAGGACCACGTCAGCATCGGAGGTGAAGAAATCCGCAACCAATAGGAAACCAAATACTAAGAACTGTGTAACTTGGGACAGATGAACATTGCACCAAYGAATTTCTATRGGTTTTGACTGTATAAAATGAGTGAAAAATAGGAGTAAAATTTATGTGTGATAAAATGATTTTCACYGCACAACMCRGGCAATGTGTGGATGAAATGATTTCTGTTGCACATCCTGGCCAGAACAACATCCTGGCCTGCATAAGGTAATGCCCTGATTCTCAGACATTAAAAACGTTGTTGGAGAATTTTTTGTTTTTTCCCACAGTTTCAGTGACACAGCCAGTCTCTTTAATCATTACTAGAATTAATGTCAGCAAATGGTCTCATAACAAAGATGCCACAATGGGTTGCTGTAACCTTCAACTTTTGCAAAATCATCAGTAAGTTTTCCCTCTTTAGAGTAGTGGACCACCACACAACTGAGGTTACACAAACAGGCACTAAGCTAAATATAATTACCAATCTCGAAATTTAGAAGGGGACTATCCCAACTAACCAATTTACTGTTTTTTATGAGGAAATTACACTAATTAAAAAACAACAAAAAAAAAAAGAACAAAAAGCTTGACAAGTAGACAAATTTGGTGTGAAATATAAAGGGAGTGTACAGAAGACTTGCTGCTTCTGGCTGCTTCCTAGCTTTGCATAGCTGCTGGAGGTCTGRGTGCTCCCTGAAAAGGAGCATTACGCAGTCAGTCACCCTGACTGTTCCCAGATCTAAAATGTTAGAGTTGCTGKTCCCCTTCTCACACAGCCAGACACCTATGAAAGAGTCCCATGTACACCAGGGGCTAAGACTAGAATGAAACACTGGTCTAGAGCTCCTTAAATTTAACTTTGAAMTTACAATGACAGGGTGAGTTTATGAACTCAGGGAGGATTTGGACCTCCYTAGGGTTTTAAATAGTAAAAATGATACCCTTAATTGCATCCTGGAGCATTTGTGTGTTGCAGAAAGATGACTGACATTTTAGTTTTTAAAAGATGGAAAAATACTTGGGAATTCTYGCCCTTTTTAAGCTGTTAGCCTCGGAGTCATTAGCCATGAGGCACTCTGCATTCAAATCACAAGGACAGCAAAAATGCCTTGATCTTAGGTAGAGAAAAGGAGGCTGTCTGCAACTTGACCTGCTCTTTTCCACTTAATCGTGGGCCAAGCCTCATGCTGGCAGCCCRTCAGATACTGACATTGGGGCTCAGTGCTTTTATGCAGCAAGAGGGAAATAAAAAAACCCATCAAGTYTGGAGTGCTTATTCCGTGCATGCTAACAAGTGTTAGCGTTTGCATAGGACAGGTTTTACCCTTGTGCTCCAAGGACTGACCAGCAAGTGATCCTGCAGAAGCCAGGAGGGCTGCTTGGGGAGCAGGGCTGTGCTTCCATGTCTCTTGTCATTACAGATTATTTCACACTCCGTGTCATACATGGGAGTCAGRAGCAAGCTTAATGAACACGGGGCCCAACAACCAGGATTAGCAGCAGGAAGTTATAGAACATTAGATTAATGAGCTAAAGCTACCAGGCCCAGAACAGGAACAAYTGGTAAGAATCCAAGATTCACAGCCAAGGACCAGAGCCCTACAAAATCAGTTGCCAGAAATAAATGCTTATTGTACCAACACAAAGGGAATAGAAAAAGAGAAGTTCGTTTTCAAAGAATATGACTGGAGGACTGAAAAAAAACCAAAAACCAAACCAAAACAACAAAATAACGACCAAAGCAAAAAAGAAAAAAGTAAGAATGACAACCTCCTGCTCAGAAGCAACAGTAAATAGGACACTAATGCACAGGCAAGAAGAATTTTACGGACGCATTTTTAAAAAAAAGAAAATAGTGCGGATTCCAACTGAGGGAAACCCACAGAGCCAGAAAATAAAGTTGATAGAAGTTCCCAATATCTTTCTTTTATTCTGAMAAAACCCTTTCGCCTGCTTAAAGCTGCTGATGTAGAAGCCTTGTGAAAGTGACACTCTGGCATTGCCTCAAACAGAGCCTGGGTAAGATCTGGATGCAAAGAAGTAAACAGCCATTTTAGTCCATTTGTTTCCTGTTGCTTGCACAAATCTAARCAGCTCTCTTGCCTGTTTCACTGTTAAATCCTAACTTTGATTCCAATAGGAGATTAGCACTGGGGGAGTGGAGAATAGGTTTTTGCTTATTAGTTTGTTTTTGCAGGATAGTAGCTTTAAAAGGGGGGTATTTTGATGGTAAATAAAAAATCAGATGAAAAATGAAAGACTTTCTGTGGACACGGATAATTTTGTTATCTGAGGTTTTTGGTATTAAAAGAGTAAAAATGTCTTGCACAAGGTAAAATCCACCTCAAGGCAGGAGTTCCAATTTCCATTTCTTCTCAATTCACCAAAAAATTAAAAAACTCCAATGCAACAGCACCAAATACACCCAGAAAAATATAGCTTGAACATTCCAGCATGGATACAAACAATACCATCAAAAGCAAGAAACAGAAGTTGGATTATCATTCTTTGCAAAGAGTTCTCAGATTTCCAGCTCTGCTTCAGTTTATCCTTTATGCAAGACTTTTTGGGTTTTTTTACACAGACTTATGAAGCAGTGAGCGTTCTTGTTTATTTATAGTAAGTCCTTGTGCATTACTATATGCACAACTGTAAGGGATGACCAGAGCAAAAGACATCTGTCTGCGTCTATATTTTTTTAACTGAAAATAAAACAGAAAAGCCAGTTTGTTGAAACAAGGGCCCTAGAAGCCCAATTTGTAAAGATGATTCATTATCCAATAATTCTCCAGAAATAGAAGGAAGTGCACACAAATGGACCTATCCTCTTCTGTAGAGCTTAATATAACACAGCATTCCTTCAAGGAATCTACTCATAGATTAAAATGTGGAAGACAGGARCATCTCGCTGTGCTGTCCCCATCACAGATACTCTGATTAGTCTCCTTTATCTGTGGGCTGCTGGAAGGAACACTCTGTTTCTCAGTACATTACTGGTGTATAACTCCTGCCAMGCACAAAAGTCACTAGAAGGGAAAGAGAAGCAAGATTACAAAGAAAAAGGAGGAAATAAATTCTTTGCTGCGCAGCAGATTCTCTTTAAAATGGCTCGCCTTCCAGATGCTCCCCAACTGAAGCAATTGGCAGATGGCAACGACTGCAGATGGATGGGCACAGCTGAGACACAGATACAGCTGCGAATAGCTGGCTCGGCAGTGTTTGCTTTTCCTTCTGCCAGCCACAGTCACAGCACTTCTAGAGAGTGGGTGGCAAAACAGGGAGAGGATTTCCCAAATTCATGGCAGGCCTTCTGTTAACATCACTGTCTTCCTTATTATSCTGAGTGCATGATATTATAAGGCATTTTTCTTATTCATTAATGAGAAAGGATATACTTTACCATCTATTAATTAATGCATATGATTAATTTAGAGAAGATTTATTAGATGCAAATCTGGTGTTAATTTACCCTCTTTCTTACAGCTTGCCGTGCAGTTCTTATGAGGCCACAAAACCTTAYACATTTTGTCCTAGCTCTGAACTACAAACTCCTTCATTAAGAGCAAATAGGCTGTGAAACAAAGCCCACTAAAGTCAACTTTAGTGACTTTAAGTTACACCATGGAAAACAATAAGAGACCAGAACTGCAGACCATATCAATTATTGTGCAAATCTCTTCGCCCATGCCATAAACCATACTGCAGAACATTTTTATCCTTCTAATTTCTAATTTATTGTTGCTCTTGTGTCAGTTTTAGCTTTATAATCAACTTTACTGAATTCTATGCATCACCAAGATATTTTTGTCTAGGGAAGGCCTCAGCCTGGCAGGCTAGTAATTCTCAGTAACAGAGATGTTAATAATAATTTCTACCTGGAGTACTAATGCATTGAATAACATTTAAAAGGCAAACAGTAATTAAGATCTATGCATTTTAATAGCATAAGAAAACAGCCCAGCACATTATCTGATGTTTTGAAAGAGCATTTTGAGTAATGACCRTAGGAGAGCACACTTAGAGACTGATAATTTGAGAGCAAGGATTCCTATTTGCACGCTTAGTTTACACAGACAAACTTTGAGCCTTAAGTGTAAGTTTGTGCTGATAGACATGAGAGCTCTTCCTCACCTGCCTTCCTAATGATGGTGACTGCAAACATAGGTAATAAGAATGTTAATGTGCATTCATTCTGTTACAATGCCTACAGCAACCTATCCTACAAAAAAGTGCAGCTGACACAGCCTGCTAATGTCCAGCCTACTTCTAGAGCTCAGTTTTCCTCATCTCTTCCCTCCCGCCTTCAGGAACATCCAGCTGCTGGAGTCTCAGTCTGTCATAACTGAGAGCACTTTTCCCTGCCTCTTGGTTAATAAAATCTCATTTAGACAGAAACATTCTGTTGGTGGATGTGACTACTAATGCCACATTTAGAAAGGCTGGGTACTTCCTTTCAGAAAAGGAATGGCAAGGGTATTTTTGTGCCAACCGAAGTGCAGAGAGGCAATTTTCATTAAATTGTGCTGCTTTATTAAGATAGGAAAAGACTACATGATAGAGAGGACCACATATGTCCATCTGCAAAAGGCAATACTAACCTGTTTGTTCTACACATCAGAAGGCATAGAGAGCAATTTCAGAGGAAGAATGAAACAGCAATAATTTAACCCTTAAAGAATAAGCTCTTCTTGCTTGGAAATAAAGACRTTTCTAAGACTGTCATAATCCCTGAGGTGTTATGTAAGAACCATATCCAAAACAAAATGCTCAGGGAAGATGCTATAGCACACAATTACCATTTTCAGCATACTACACAAAGTGTGAGGGAATGGGAGGAGTGGAAACTGATGATATTCTTAGTCATAAATTAGTGGCGCACACACACATAGTTAGTGGTGTTTTAAACATACAGAGAATGTCTCTAACAAGTTAGAATGAACAAGTCTATAAACTGTTAAATTGGCTTGGTTAATAAATCAAATTACTAAACAAGCTTGCCAGACAGATTTGTCAGWGATTTATGCACCTCTGAGAGTATATAAAAGATTTGTCTCTGGGGATATTCTTATATAAAAGGCTTTTATTGGTATCCTGTAAATCCATCCATGGTGCTATTTCCACCCCTTTGACTGTGGAGTCAGATTTGTGACAAGATTTTGTTTAGGCAGCTCACAGGAGATTCTATTGATGCTCAGATTTTGACTGCTTATTTGCATATTTTTATGTAAGAGGGAAAAATTAGTCAGAACTTAAAAATCTAGAGGTAATTAAATCACCCCAAGACAACAACTTAACTAAATCAATTCAAATACAGATAAACCACTTCCATGAAGTCAATGTATGCACTATCCTTGAATCATACACRGCCTTATCAAGTCAGGTGAAATAATCCTGTGATTTTGCTGAGGATGTATTTCATAAAACTGGCTCAAGACATATTTCGRGACCTACATCAATATGTTTAATGAGTCAAGAGTCATGGATAAACAAGAACTGTAATCCTGCACAATGAAACACTTAAAAATTCCTCAGTATGAATGTATGACTTCCCCTCCCTTCAGTGGGCTTCTTCATTCCTTCCTTCCTTTTCAAGATGGTCCTTTAAAAACCAACAYTGTTTTTATGACACTTTTAACTCCCTTCCCTCCAAAACTCCTAAGTCAGAATGAATTGTAAATTAGTTTTTACAATTTACAAACAGTTAGTTGTTTGTAAATTTAAATTTTAACTAATTTAAATTAGTTTAAATTAATTAGTTTAAATTTAAACTAATTTTAAAACAATTAGATTTTACAAGCARGAAATTTCCTGTTCCTGGTGGCTCTGTTAAGCCACGTAATTAGATAGGGACAAACTTAAGCCAACCCGTGTGCCAAATTCAGACTGTGAGAAACAAGATCATTTCTGTCTGTTGGAAACATGTATTTTGATATTGTTCTTTACAGAGAGGCATTCAGCATACGACTGCCGGCCTCATCTCCAGGCTGTTTTCTTTTCCTTGGACAACTTCCTGTGACTCAAAGAAGAAGAGGAATCCACTTTTGCAAGGGAACACTTACCTTTTTCTTTTTAACCTTTTGTCCTAGGACACAGCTTAAAAAATTTCTCTTTACCTGCAACATTTCACAAATACCCAGCATTTTTATGTACAGAACAGCCAAACTACTGGGCAAATATACACTTAGGAAATTACTTAAAGTTCTTAAGAAAGGGTTCTCACCTCATACAAGTCACAGAACCATTTAGATTGGGAAAGACCTCTAAGACCATCATCTTTGACTGGTCACCACCTTGTCGATTAGACAATGGCACTGAGTGCCATGCCCGCTGTGTTTCTTGAATACCTCCAGGGAGGTGTGCCTCCCTGGGAAGCCCATTCCAACATTCAACAACCCTTTTTTCATGGAGACATTCTTGCTGAGGTCCAACCTAAACCTCCCCAGGCACGCCTTGAGGCCATTTCCTGTCCCTGGCTGGCTGGAAGAGGAGGCTGACACCTGCCCGGCTACAACCTCCTTTCAGGTAATTGTAGAGAGCAATAAGGTGTCCAYTGAGCCTCCTTTTCTCTAGTCTCAACATCCCCAGCTCCYTCAGATGCTCCTCGCTGGACTTGTGCTCCAGACCCTTCCCCAAATCTGTTATCCTCTTCTGGTCACCCATATTTTTTTAAAAAGTATTTAAATTGACTTATTTTATGTCAATACACTGACCAAGCACAGGCAAGTTAAAAAAAMCCAAMCAAMCAAACAGCCCTCAACAAACCCACTCTACAGTAGTTTCTTTCAAGCAAGTAAAATATTTTTGAAATATATGTATTTGGTACTCATTCTGTCCAAAACTCAAGTCTATATTGAAGCAGAGGTGAGCAGTTGGAATTATACAGGTTGCAGCTCTTATTTCCATACTTATTTTTTCTTTCCAAGCTAAACAACCACACTATCCTGGACTTCAACCTAATCTCTTCATATTCTTGAACTTTTGTGCAAACAATGGTCATATGTTCCTACAACTCAATTCTGCAGTGCTTTTGCAGGCGAGAAACTCWGCTCATTGTGGAAATATTTGTGATTCCCTGAGCTCCTGTGCACACAGACAGACTGTGTGGATGTTTACAAAGAGTCAGGTTCCCAAACAAATGCATTCATTTTTTTCCTTCAAAAGCGAATTTCTTCACCTTTTCATATTTACATTCCCAGCACACATTTACCCCAAAAAGCTTAGACACAAACTCTCAAAATTCAATGCCAAACATGTTGATGCCACTCTGGGCATAGTCCTTAGAGTTTTTTAGGGTAAGGAATGCCTAATTTACATCTCTATTCAAAATCTGTTAAGGACTTGTAGCATAATCTCTAGTGAAATGATGAAGACTGTACCTTTCATAAGCTCCATACGATCCGGGGGACTGAAGTGACTACATTGATCCTTTTCACCAGGAGAAAAGCTAAGGAATATTCCATACCATACAATGGCAGCTCAGGCATAACAACAAGGAGAAGGAGGAGGAAGGGAGGACTTTTCTGATGTACAATAATTCTCTTCTGCAGCCCTGCTTCCCAGGAAGTGCCTGCACATTGCTTGCTGATGGGAAGTAGGGAATAAAATCTTCCTTTACTCTTTGCTGAAGCATGAATAAACTTAGCTTTTGTTCCAGTAAATTGCCTTATCTCTGCCTTTAGTTGTTTAGCAGCTTATCTTCTCTCCCTGACCAGCTGGCATCAGGGATGGACAACACGGCTTGGAAGCATGGAGCTGAATCTGACTCCACTTGACCTAACCCAGACACAGGGAGAGACTTAGACCTGGACTCGRCAGGAACAGAGCTGCACTTGACAGACCTGAACATGGGCCTGCCTTACCCGTACACAGGGGCTGACCTAGACCTGGACCTGACAGACCCGGACTTACCTGGACATGGGCCAGACTTGACTGATCTGGGCTTTACTTCACTTGAGTTCTGGGAGGAAAAAATAAAACGAACCAAAAGCCCACCAGACCAAGGCAGAGCTGACATTTATCAGGAATTACAATTCCCAATGACAAGTTCCATGGATAGTCTATACCAGAGCCAATAGACAGACACTGAGCACGGTTAAAATGCTCAAGCAGAATTTARTCCTCACAGACCACAGTTATGTTCCTCTTTTCTTCTGTTGTATTCACAGAACTTGAATTCTTCAGTCATTTCTGTAGCACAGTCCTTTTGTTTTACTACTTTTTTTTGTTTTCCTTACAAAAACTCTCTATTTTGCCAACAGACCTGAATTTACCCAACAAATGACTCAATTCAAATTTGCCTTAAGACTTAAAAAAAGCATTACAGGTACAGCAATCCTCCAGTCCTCCCACGATTTGTAAGAAAAAAATCATAACAAATTAGAACTTTATTGAATAAGGAACATAAACCCTTTGAAATAATTTTCATCTTTCATTTAATGACACAGTCATGCACTATGTTCTTTACTAATTGTGAAGAGGGTGGAGCAGATGGTGAAGGTCATGTTTAAAATAATGCGCCCATTAAAGTCACATACACTGCCCTGAGATTGTTCACAAGACAACAGGTTATTTTCACTTTTAGAGGAGTTTGGCTCTAATGAAATACTCTGCTTTGCAAGATGGTTGGAGTTCAAAATCTGCTTATTATACTATCACAACAATGAAATTTTGTGGTAATTGTAAAGACAATTTACCTATTTTGAGACTGTGTGTGAGTGTTTGTATACACACACGTTTGTTAGGAAAGGTTTATGCTTGGAGATTTAGAGAGGTGAAACTATGGTTAAAATTATACATGATGGCAAAAACTACTCCTGCTCCTGGCTGCTTTATTTTGTGCACCTGCTGTAGGAAAAATGTCCTTTTTTTYCCCTCTTTTTTCTTTAGCAGTAGGATTATAGTACTAGCAGGTTTGCAGAAATGCCTCTCCAAGCCTCTTCCCTTACTCTGCCTACATTAACATCATCCCAGCCCCAAAACACATCCTCTATTTCAGATCGTGACAGAGTTATTAAAGCAATGAAGGTGCTACAACACGATRCACTACAGAGGAGTCAGAAGATTTAAGCCAACAGCTATTGAAGAGAGATTTTACTTTTCTGCATCTGTTTTTGGCAGGATTCTTTTAAGTCTTGCAACAACAATCACGTGCTGCGTGGCACCTGGGGTCCTAGCTCATGTCAGCAACTGGTTTATTTTCTGATTGCAAAATGTTTTACTCAGTTAGGAAGACATAATGACTCTTAGGGCCCTCTTAAATTTCTAAGCTTCTGAGCTGAAAGCACACTGATGGAGGAGTCAGGTACGCCAGGGTTAAGTACGAGGTRCAAGGCCTACTAAATAGATGACAAACCTTTAGGGCAAAGCGGTTGCATCTGATCTTTGACARCAACTGTACAGAAAAACTTTATAGCAGGAACAAAGGAGATGGCACCCTAATGTTTTGCTTCAAGGCTGGAAGAAGGGGCTGTTTCAGTTTTGAGGCAGAAATACCCATTGCTCCCTTGGCAAGAAAATATTCATCTGGAGTTCCTAAGAGAATTTTGCACTTCAGTTTTATTTTCTACTACTTCAACCTAACAAAAAAAGAAAAAGATTAAAAAATAGTCARTTCCCAGTAATTCAACAAAAAGTAATTTCTAGAATGTCATAATTTATATAAAAATGACTATATGGGTAAATAGTGATCTGAACAACCTTGGAATTTGACTGTTGGTAGAAGCTATTACTAGAAACTTATTTTTTCAGGCTTAGAGTTTTAATTAATGATTTATTTATTATTTTTTTAATGCAGCCCTCTCGATGTAATTGAATATTTGCTGAGATTGTAAGCACAAATCCAGGAGGATCAAATATGGCATACAAATACAGAACATGGACCTAGATGCAAACTTTGCCCAAATATTTTTTAAAAAGCAGAGAGCAAATGTACCTTTCAAAAAAGTATTTCTAGGTATACCACAGTCACAGAAAGAAAGCAGATAACATCAATCCTATTCTTGCCTTCTAACACAGTTTCAAATGTAAAACATGCTATGTGTGTGCAAATTAACAATCATAAATTTTGGAAGGAAATCCCGTATTTTAAAGATTAATACAATATAAAGTTAGTACAAAAGCCTGTTATGAGACCCTGGATGCTRTTAGAGAAGAATGTTTTTTCATAAGCATCTCATTAAAAAAACAAAACTTGAAATAATAGTATTTCATAAGCACACTGGCAATAACTTTGCAACCATCTTGTTAAAGATTAATCCTATCATCTAGGCATCTCTAAGAAAATAAGTAATCTCCATTGCCAAATGATTTCCAGAACAAGAAATTAAATTGATAAAACAGGTAGCTTACAGCAGGTCAAGTAATCCAGTTTTAGTGTGTCTTTACACGTGAAAGCAAGAGGTTTTCTTATTAGTTGTAATACGTAAGTACATTTATTTCCACGGCCTTTTCTCCACTTTTCCACTTGCAGGTTTCAAACTGAGGTAATGTGTAAGAGCAGAGAACGATACACAACTGAAATCATCTGGGAGATGCCAGAAAAATTACTCATTTTGGTAAACGAAAAAATCTAAACAAAGTTTGTGCCTAATAGCACTTTGCCACCTTAGAGTGGTGAGAAACAAGTGTTTTATCTCCATTTTTCAGATGAGGAAAAGCTAGCTGACGCAGGCGACAAACTAGACATATCTATAGCAGGAACAGAACCCAAAACACTTGGCTTCCACACTCGTACTCTGACCACTTGACCATACCTCTATGGCTTTTATAAAGATTATTGCCTCAGCAGCCATTGCCCAGCCAATTTCGTTTAAATCACTGCTGCTCTGTCGGTGATCTAATCAGGACAGCAGTCAGGCCTGCTCTGCYCACAGCTCCCGCAGCGCTCGTCTCACCGGGAACTGCAGCATAATGCACCTCTATAATGGATGGCTGAATCAAAAACAAAGGTAAGCTATTTGTTTGAAACATTCATCTCATCGATTTCACGTACATAGGCTTGCATAGGAGGCCTCTTAAGGGGTTGTTGGAGATGTGAGGCAGAGAGGTGTGTGATACTCAAGGCCAACAAATACTCCTACTGATTAGCAGGAGTGTTGGCCTTTGCGTTTCCTTACGGTGAGGCAGCCTGAAAGCAGCACTGAAAAGGTTCTGTTTTCCAAGACATCCTCGAAGTGAAACACAGATGCTTAACCCAGGATTTCTGATGATATATAAAAATAATGCGAGAGCAAAACAGTGAGAAAAAGCCTTGCATTTTTAAGTGTCTGGAGTTCAAAATTTCTCCAATAGTTGTGCATCAAGTAACTGTTTCCAAGAGATGCACACAAAAATTAATGTACAAAACCAATGCCCACAWAAAATGATTAAAAGCTACATCCTAAGAATTAGAGTTTTTCACAAAAAAATGAACGAAGATTTACACTGTGCCCATCTGTTGTGGCAAAGGATATAAGTCTAGCTGGCCTGCCTCAAAGCTCTCTTCTCAAAGACCATTTCTACGGACGGGTGCTCACATATATTTCCTTAAAAAATACAAACCTCTTGACCGCAGTCAAAGCTTTGGTGAGCACAAGCACTGCAACAAATAGAAACTACCTACAAACACTGTATAACAAATACCACATCCTTCAGTACTCACAGAAACATGCATATATACACACAGAGCTGTCGAAAGATTTGTCCCCAGATGTTTGRGCAACTGCAGAGTTAATTGCATATCACAAAATGCTCATTACTTTGATTAGATACGTGGAAAGGGCTTTGAGGCACTGAGTAAATAACCTCACTAAAGATTCCTGGAGCTAAATACAGTCAAAGTGGTGATTTCCTGCAAATCTATATGCCTTATGTCCATAAGATAGCTTCACTGAGTGAGATCCCATAGATTATATCCACCAAGGTGTTTATTTTTTGACCTCTTGGGGACTACAGGGCAACCACCTCTTATTTTCTGGTGACTTCTCTCCTCTGGTGAATGACCTTAAGGGCTTGTGTGCCTGGGAAGGATATTGAAGGACAGTGTAGGGTTTGAACTTACAGCAAGGCACTAGGCAACAGAAAGCTATGGCCAGTCAAAATTATGTTAAGTAACAAGCGTGTCCGCATGGAAAATTAGCATGGAATTAGCAGTGTGTTGTAAATTCACAGATACACGTACATGTACTGTGCACTAAGACCCGTGCCCCCTTATAAACAAACTCTTCACCCTTTCGTGGTGAGGACAGTCCTGATTGTCAAGGAAAAGGAACAAGAACACACAGAATAAAGAGGCTTCAGGAATGGAAGTCAGAGCAAAGTAGACGTACGAAATGGAGGAAGGGTTTTAAGCCAGCCTGTTCAGATTGATTGGAATTGTTTTAGGATTCAATGAGAGCTGCTATCTCTTTTTCATGGTTAATTCTACCAAAAGTACAGAGAGATTTCCAATCCTTGTCAAACATTGAATTTCAGTGTAATATTAAATCAATAGTCTCAGAAATAAAAATACATTTTTGATCAATAAAATGTTATTGACTTAATAAGGGAAAAAATTTTATTTCTGTTCACATTTTTATGTTATTTTAATACGCGAGACCTTTGAAACTAAAATCTGAACGTTACTTTGATAGTATAACAGTATTGTTTGAAAAGGAAAAATCAATATAATATTTGGGTTTTTTCCTCCAATCTTTTAATTTCAATGAAAGCAATATCCATCAACACCCAGCTTGAAACCTACAGTGCAGTAGACTAAAAGCCTGACATACACCTGACAGAGAAATTTGGCTTCATGAACATCATCACAAGAGAGTCTGCTGGATGGGCAGCATCACACAGGCTTCATATCCCCCACTGCACCAGCCCAGCAGCCGTAAAAGAGAAAATAGATCACTGAATCCAGCATCTCAACGTCAGAGCAATTCATAAAGGCATTTATCTGCATAAAGACAGGGCATGATGTCCCCTTYCCCGCTTGCTGTTTCATGACTATCATCATTTGACTCGTGAGTGTGTCTACAAGTTGTGCACTTCCCTGTCTGTGCACACCCACCCCAGTGTACTTGCATGGCAATTCTGAGCACCTTAAGCTTTGCCTAAAGCAAAAAAGTGGCAGTAATAACAATAATAATAATAATAATAATAATAATAAATTCTGATTCACAAATGGAAAGGGTGCAGAGTATTTCTGTAAGGAAAAAAGGCACTTGCTAAAGTGGAAAAAGGGACTTAATTTGATTTTGAAAAAAAAAGGTAAAACAAGAAAAAATGGAAAAAAATTCTAAGAAATTTGGAAAAGGCAGCAGAGGGCTTAAGTCAGAGTTTTAGCTTTGAAAAAACTGATATTGCTAGCATTAACAACTGGCAGGAGAGATATATTTGAAGTAATGATTTGTTCTTTCTGGGAAGAAAAAGAAAATCAGCAACTCAGTAGAAACACTGATGTTATGCTTTGAATTTGATGCAATATAGCAATTTTTTCTATGATTACTTAGACATTAATGAATGTATCTCATTTTATAGGTTGTTTATAAATCATGCATTTAAGTATACGGCATGTCCAGGGGAAAATGAGACATTATTACTCACACAGAGTATTCTTCTGGGGAAATACRTGTTAGTAACTCTTATCAGAATTTACTGCAAGCTATCAAGACAAAAAGGCATTCAAATCAGTGATAGCTTCAATCTGTACAGAGTAGACCTAAACCTAGGCTAATGCCTTTCACAATTAAGGGTGACTGGCTTGAATAGAAAACACAGATGCTTTCTCAACTTTTGTCTCTATTTTGTTTTATAATAGGATAAATTATAATTCTAATTGTTTAGTGAAAGACAATTGCTATAAATATATAGCTAGGAAAAAAGTTGTGCTTGTGCCAAATAAGATTTATAATAAAAAAATTTGTACACCATCACACCTTATAAAAACATCATACTTACTGAAAACAACTCTACCTAAACAAAGTGAAGGGCTCTTTCAGGGGCTTGTATGTGATGTGACAGTGCCAAAACAAACCGAAGGATCCTTGCCATTAAATCAGCTAAGTTCCTGAAGACTTTAGAAATTCCATGAACTAGTAAATTCAAATGTGCCATCCTGAGCCCAAGGCACATCAAATCCATGCAAGCAGATAGGACTAAGCCAAAAATCTAATGTCATAAAGATTTACCTTTCTTAAGGGAAAAAAAAAAATCATTTTCCAATCAGCTTGGTGTGCTTGTCTTGCTGCTATTACCAAACCCAGGCTCTTTCACATCCAGTCAGCTAGAGCTCTAATACTTAGTTAAATTTTGCTCAGTGTGAACTGTGATTAACTGATTTCTACATGAAGTGTTTTAGTTTCCTGATCATCACCAACTCAATTAAAAAAAAAAAAAAAAAAGCTTCCAAAATATACAGGTTAAATTCTGCATTTTTTTTTTCCCTAAGGTGCACACTATTATAACTAAGATGCAATTTATCAACTAAAAATAGAGCTACATTTTAGAGTTCTCTATCTCCTTTTTGTTTGACCGAGAGGGGAAGTCATGTATACCTGCACATAATCACAGTTACACAAGGTTTCCAAGTCCCTTCAGGTGGGCAATTTAAATACCTCCAGCTGTGATGCAGAGTTGGTCAGAAATGCTCTGGGGCAGGGAGGCAGGTGGAGGCTATGACATAGCTCATCCAGACTGAGCAAACCATGCCTGTAATTTAACAGAAGAAACAAATTTAACCTGAAGAAACAAATCAGCAGCATCAGTCTTACGCTGAGAAGTGAGAAGCACCACATATGATGTTCTGCTAGCAAGCAAAAGCAAGAGGTAGCTTTTCAACCCTGTGAGAGTGACAGAAATGCAATCCACATGCAAAAAACCAAACATTAGAGGTGAAAGTTCCTGCTTCTGCCAGCACCAAGTAACATTTCCTCCATCTGAAGAGAGATGGCTGGAAAGACAAGAGAAGCCACGCAGCAGTAAGCTCAGGAGAGTCTGGTCCCACTGCCTCTTAGGGAGCTTTCCGGGCAGGCTGGGGCAGGCACACCACACCACACTGCAGTGCCCCAGGGGCACCTTCATCAGCCTCCAGGCAGGTTAGATGGGTAACTGCAAGCCTAAGTCGTCCTTGAAAGCATAATTGTCGTGCAATTATAACTTCATTATCTCTGAGAGTTTAGAAGCCCGGACTGGTCCATTCACAGTGGCAATGGAGCAGAGAAAGGGCAGCTCAAACACCCATTGGAATGTTGCCATTAGCAGTTGGGTGCAAAGTAAACACTGGGAAGGATGCACACGATGTGTTGCAAGAGAAGACATCCTCTAAAATTAGTTCCCTAACATGAAATGCTTATCAGGAGTTGATTTCATAGCCTGGCTGGAATTGCTTGTAACAAATGTTATAACAGTGTTCTGAAATATTAAACATGTACTCACTTGAAGAACAAGATCATTCATGAACTTAAATGCTTGTTCCTACATTAACTTGAGCTACTCTGTGGATAATTGACTGAAGTTATTTACAATAAAAATAACAGCCAAGGCACTAAACTGTGTCCTGGAATGAGCGTTTATGAAATGCAAACACCAGCCATATGAAAGACACAGGCTAACATTTAAGTATCAGCTAGGTTAAATAAAATTCTTTTAAAAGTCCAAACACAGAATAAACAAACACAAGTGGAAGGAGGCTATATCAAAATGAAATAAAAGACGTCTCATTATTTTGAGGATTTTAGCTCCTATTAAAAATAATTCTGTGTACAGAACCTAACTCTTTCTCCCAGGTTTTTTGTATGAAAACCACTCCCTCCCCAAAACAGCATTGTGACAGGCATAGAGCCTATCTTTTAAGAATTTGAAAATATTAAATTTAAATAAAATTCTGAGTCTACATTTTTTCCCATAAAATTTATTTTATAAATAATAATCAAAAAGTAATTTTAAAAGAGTGGTTTCATTTTGTCTCTGTCCAGGTAAAATATTGATAACAAACATTATTGATCAAAATTTCCATTATTTCTTTCAGGAAATACAGAACTACTTTTTGTTCAGTTATTAAAAAAAAAATCATGTACTAAAAATGCAATTTTCACCTAATCTATGGCTGATATACTAAAATTGATGCCAAAAACAATCTAGTCAAAATAAATAATCTCTTTTGCATCTTTCTCAAATCACAGATCTAGCATTAATAACATTTTGGGGGAAAAAAAGGAAATAATCACTTAAAATATACAGCAGTGGTATCTCTGAAGTACTATGCTAAAGTTTAGGACTGTTCTTTTTTCTGAAAAAAAAGAGAACAAAACCATGCATACACGGAGTTATTTTCCCTCCTGAGTCTCATTTTGCTGGATATCTCCACCCATCAGCTTTGTCTGCCTCAACCTCACCTTCCTGACTTTTGAACAGAACTGCTTTGTTGGAGGTCATTCCCACTGGAACCATCTCAAGTTGCCTTAAGTGATGAGAAGGAAAAATTGTTCCATGATTTCATTGAGCAGGATGAAGTCTTGGAATGCGATGATTTGTTCATTGTGGTTTACAATCATGCTTAATATAATTACATCAGTTTTTAATAATGCAATACTGCTAAAAACACAGAACAAATAAGTCTGTACCTATTTGAGAACTGAAAAATTTCTCTTCACAACTACACGGTGCAAAGGTGTGACAATTAGAGGACTAAGTCACCTTTAAGATGTCACATAAAAGCTTAGAATTAAATTATTAGTAAAATGTCTGCCTAGCACTTAGAATATGCAAATGAACTAGACATATGAGCCATCACAGTAGCTCATGTGACATGTTTAGTTCTTATGATGTCCTTATTTTATGCTGTTTTGTTTTCCTTAGTAAATCTCAGAAAAAGACCTTGCTTAAGGTCTTTTTTTTTTCTTTTGTCTTTTGCAGGCAGCATTTCAGTTTAATCTTGCTATATGCTTACAAAATACGAATTTTCTCTGAGTGAAGGTAATACATAAATGTAATGAAAATACATGGAAAACACATTATGAAAATATCAATGAAAAGTATTTAGTTAAAAATAGTTTATTAGCTAAATAGCTCTGAAGTGTTAGTCTGGAAACTAACACGATACTCAAATCAAGTTTGCACTTAATTTCAGTATCTATGTCCTGGCATATCGATTTCAGTTCCAACAGATAKCAAAAGGCTCTAAAATTGTTTAAGTAATGATTTTCTGTTAAAAGCTGATTCTCATTAAAGGACTTCTTCTGAGATAAAAATACATCACTATCCAATATTCCAAGGACAAATCCTTCCCTAAGTATCAGATAAATATAATAAGGGGGAGAGAGATGAATGAAGTATCTACCACAGCTGTAGTAGAAAATCACAAGTTCTAACTGGGCAAAGCAACACCTGTCTAGTTCAGTCTATTACATGAATGTCCTTACAAAAGCCTGCAAAGAGCTGCAGTACAATGACTAAACTACTACCTATAATAATATGTTCCACTCCTGGAGAGTGTTGCAAGCTATTCAAGAAAACAAGTATTGGAATAGAAATCAATAGATCAGCTCTGGTGTGTTAGGAATTAGGTTTGACCAGTTAACCAAATAATCTGAGAGCACAGTATCCAACATAGCTTCAAATATCCTTCTTTGGAAATGGATTAGTTATTGAATACATCTGGATAATCAAAAGTGAGTGCTCCAATTTCTAGTGACTCATACTCCAGTGTTTAACTGCTAAATTCTCTTCTTAATGGTTCAAAGTATTCTATTCCTCAGGACTACTATATTAAGAAGACAAAGCTTACTGCCCTTGTTTCCTATACACTTCTTAGAGAACAACATTCTTAGCTCAGCATCTTTGCTATCCCTGTCTGAATTGAGTCATTTGATAGGTTGAAGCTAGAAAGAATTATTTATTTGCAAAGATCCTGCTTTCAAAAGGAAAAAGAAAAAAGTTGCAGTCCCCTGTCTCATCTATTTATTTTATTCTGTTCAGAAGAATTTTGTTTTTTCAATAGAGGTGTCATGGAGATGATTATACACAGAAGGGCAGCCAGGCCAAGAAACCTCATGGTGACTCTTAGGAGAGAGGTCACATACTTACGTTGCCAGGTAGCAGCATAAATTGAGTCCCCCCCAGCCAAATTGACATAGTCTGTCTAAATAAATAACCTCTCTATATTGAACTTTGCAATGCTTAAATTAAAGGAATGTCTCATTGGGTGACCAGAATGCTGCCTTCCTCCACCACAGCATCCTGTAGAACTGCCACTGTACAGAACCAGGTGACAAACCAGGTGTTTACAGTCACTTCCAAGCCAGCAAAAACCTCTCTCCGTAACTCTGAGAAGTTGCTGAGGCACTTTATAATCCCAGGTGATAAAACACTCAGCATAGGAAGGAATCAACTGATAATCCCTCTGTTAATTCAAGGATCTGGTCTACTGAAACACTTCAGTCTCCAACAATTATCCACCTTTAGTACTGCCAGAGTCCAATAAAACGTCATCGGCTTCTTTCAGATATTCCAGGTATGAAAGGTGTAACCTTTACTATCCCCAGTCTCCAAGAAGGGATATGTGGGTGAAACCAGCTCAAACCTGCTGCTCTATTCCAAATTACTTTAATAGTTACCCAGTTTTCATACTCTGTGTTGGACTGAGAGAAGTACTTACAGCCCCCCTGCTGATCTGGCTGACTCAGTGAGACATTTGCATCACTAGGTGATCCATTCAGCTGTTGGTAGCTATTTATCTAAAACAAAGGCCACCCTCTGGTCTCCTTGCTATTTGGATACTCAGCTTCTTTACCTTATTCCCTCAGCTTCGTGGGCACACCACCCTGTCCCTCTCCACTGAGCCTTCTCCCATGGGTAGGGGTTTATTTAGTGAGTCACAATCCACACCTAGGGATTTAGGCAGTCACAAGCACAAGGCAGGTCTTAAAATACCAGTGATCACCACTTCATTTGTGTCTTCTTTTTCTTTTCCAAGAGAAGGCAGGAGGCTTTAAACAAAAAATTCAGGGAAAAAATCCGTGGGGTTTCCATGGGTGGCAGCAGCTGTTCCAGTGCAGAAAATCATTAATATGAGGACTTGATTGAATCTCACTCCTAATCCATGATTCTGAGGACAGTGTACACAAGTCCTTAGCAGTGTTACTGAGGGAACTGAAAGATATGCACTGATACCAGATGGGTTTAGAGGAAAAAAAAGGGGGGGAAAAATGCCTATTAGTCAATATTGTCATAAAAGTTATTCCTAACTGAAGAAAGTCCAAAAAAACACCCCTCCCCTAAGACCCTGGTTCAAGCTGTACAAGTCACCCTCTGATGTGAGGTGTTCATAAACTCTAGCTCTTTGGGATTCTTTGTCAGAGTTCTTATCCCAGGGTAAACCCCTGCTGCCAAATTACTGCTTGGATGTCAAAGGAGTCTCACTGGGGGGGGGGGGGGGGGGGGCGCTTTTCACCAGTTCACAAGCACTTTGTGATTTTCCTGATAGTGTTAAGCTTCATTTTCTTTATAGAGAAGCAATAGCCAATAATCATTTTCCCAAGTTAATGAGTAAAGGAATAACAGGCCTCAATCTCAGAGTGGGAGAAAGGAGAAAATCCAAACCCTTGGCAACATTAATCATTAATTATCCATAGCTGATAACTGGTGTAGACTTTTCACAAGCTTCTCTATATAATGAGGAAGCTGTTTTGTTTGGTCGGTGGTTTTTTTTTTTAATTAGACTCTCTCCTGAAGCAGAATTTAGCAGCAACTGTAATCTAATAAATCTTCTCATCCAGGTAGCAAGTCCTACCACGTACATCCTTCTTAATCGCTCTCTTATGTGTTCTGTACAACGAAAGATTGCCTGAAGCTATATTTAAAAGGCCCTCTAGGAGCAGGTGACCAGAAAGTCTGCTAAAAATACTATCTTTAACAGCAGATCATGGGTAGAAATTTGGCAGCTGTCAGAAGGGATTCATTTATTTCATGAATTGTCTCATTTTACCAGTAAGTCTGCAATAGAAATTAAAGCTTCAGGTGTTTGAGGGTTGTTTTGGTTTGTTTTTTTTTTTCTTTTTTTTCCCCTCTTACATTGTGATTTTTTTTTATTTAGCCCTTATCTTTAAGGATAAAAGTCTAGACTGCCTTCCAAATGTCATAGTAACATTAAAATTCTAGATTTTTAAAATGCATTTGCTAGTTGTAATAAGCTTGGAAATGTTTCACCATAATTTTCTTTAATATTAAGATTGGATTACTTTCTAAATTCAGCACAGATTTGTTCACCACAGTTGATGAAATGAAGACTGAAAAAAAATTCCATTTTCACATGCTAAGGAGATGGCATTTACTGAGCTTAGCAGGAAAAAAACCCAAGCCACTGTAAATCCTGTCAGATTTTGTATCTGTTCTGTCCCAGATCTATAGGATCTCGATAGGACTACCTCTCAAATTAAAAGAGACTGATGCTGTCACTTCTGTAACACCTGCACTGGAACCTAACAAGAAAGCCATCTCTATTACTCTTCACATGTGCTTTCCCCCTCATTCTCCTGCAGTGAAAAAAAGGAATAATCACCACTATGTCTTTTAGAAACAGTCAATTCTATGGAAGGAAGACATAGAGCATAGGTCACAAGAGCATATTCCCAGAGCAAGCTGGAATGAAAACCAAATTCTTGAGTTTTATCATCTTCTTGTTGCAAATATTTTGTCAATAGGTCTCAGAGGTTTATCTTTCACCCTTATTACAGCAGCTAGTCTTTGCAAAGGACTGAGTACTACTATCATCAGTCAGTTGGAACATACTGTAGGTGACACAAATAAATATGATTGGTTTCCACAGTTACAAAATTGCTGTTGACTTGTATCGGTAGCAATACGGTTCCACATAATAGAATTTCTAGGGGGGATTAGTTTGCTTTCCTAAGCAATGAAATAACACATATTTGAGTGTCCAAAGAAAGTCTTGCACTTGGAGCTCAAAGCTGGTTTTTTTTCCCCCTATATGTGTACTTGTCTGTCAAGATGGATTTTTGTTGCCTTTTTTTAGCCAGTGTTAGGAAACTGGGAAAAAACTAAAGACAACTTGTAGAAAGTTTCAGTACTATGTAAGATTAGTTACATACTTTTCTATATTCTTACCTATAAGAAATTCAGCTACAAGAGTTACTACTGGCCAACTCCATGTATCAACTATACAAAGTCATGATGAAATTTTACAAATGAATTTTTATTTCTAGATTGCAGTGTTATTTGCCACACGGTTCAGCTTGCCAACAGGTTGATAAGAAATGATAAAATAACATCAGATTCCTCAGCTGTTTCCTGAAATAAACAGACACTACCAAAGCACCATAAAGTAACCATCTATGCTACAGACAGATTTCAGCTACCAAGAGCTAGTAATCAGCCCTGTGATATCCACGTGCAAATGAAAATTAGGATTCACTCAGTCAAAGTCAGAGGAGCAACAGCTCATCTTCTATTTCTTTCATGCCTGGAAGCCAGCATGGTAAAATGTAGTACTCAAAACAAAATTACAATGATCCAGCAGATCTAACCAAGTCCAACAAATCAGTCTGACTCAGAAATCAGGGAACTTCATAGACACAACAACCAGTGCACCCGTGGCAACACTAACTTACAAATTTCCATATGCTCTACCATCATATGGTGTCCAATCATTTGGGCCCTTTCCTCACAGAAGTGCTTATGTGGAAGCCAGTTAGAAGAAATTCAACTTGTTATTTAATCATTTTTATTTAACTGTGCTTGAAATTATATAGACAGAAATAGCTGTGTTGTACCCCTCACAAATGAAATGGTTAGACATTATGACCAGTCCTTAAAAAAAAACAAACCTCACCAAACCCCTGATGCCATATGCCATACTTGTTCTTCTGCCAGAAGGAATACTGTGCTTTCTAAAAAATTTGATATTTCAGTCGGACATCAAAACAACATACATAACACACTTCTATAGCAAGGTTCTTTTCCTCAATTCTTATAATCCAATTCTACCCTTTTCTCTTCCTCTTTCCATTATATTCGACCAAGTTTTCAGTGTATTTTTGTTTTTCTCTTTAGAGCAAGTGAGCAAGCTAAGCCAGCCGGAGAGGCTGCCCTTTGAAATGGGCAGTGCTGTATGTCTAATTTGGATTAGTCATGCATCCATTCCAAACTAAAAGCAATGTTTATGCTTTTTTTTTCATTACACTCTGGCTCTTCAGCAAGTTCCATATTCATTAACACAAGCTGGCAGACAGGAATTTAGGCTGGTGTGGGATTTATTCAGGAAACAGACGCAGTATGAGCATGAGGGAACATTTCTTTCTTATAAGCGTTGTGCACACCTTCTCATGTGGATTTGTGAGACATTTTATTTGCATAAACAGCTGTCTTCTTACCTCATTTCTGCAGCAACAAATAGTACCATGCAAGAAAGCTGCCATAAGAGATCCTGCTCTTATTTTTCAAAGTACTCCCTCCACTTCTCATTGCAGCTGCCTCTTCAAACTTAAAAAAACCTACCCAACACCAAGCATTACATTATTTTTCAATTCTATTATAACCTGTATTGCAAGAATGAAATACTGGGATGTAATTCCAGTAGATATTTTGAAGCCAAATATCAGTATATTTTTAACTTTTAGCCATGCCAAAAGATTATTATGCCAACTGTAATTAAGAAACTAGAATAACTTTCTAATAATCATCAGGGAAAGATTCTATCAGAAACGGGAGAATTTTGAAAGATCAAAATACTACAGAACACTTCTAGAATTCGAAGAGCTATAAAAAAGGAAGCATAGGTTAGTACTTCATCTCTGTAAAGTATATTTCAGAGGAAAATAAAACAGGTATATGGGTAGGATATTTCAGAGAATGGAACAAAACAGAAAAAAGTTCTAGGCCAACAAAAGGGAACAACAGTGGATTTACTCTGTTTCACTAAAATGCTTTAATTTCTCTACCTCCCCAAATGTAATTTGCCACCCCAAAATCTCTTTCATCTCAGGAACTAAGGTAAACAATCTGCATAAAAATTGTTGTTATAAAACTCACTTCTATAAGAGCACAGATCAAACTTTCCTGAAAAAATCCTCATTCTTGTAGTGAGTATCTCAGTCTTTGATAGGAAAGAGCAAATGGCATCTAACACTGCAGCTGACATGAACCATAGAATCATGGAGTGGTTTATGTTCAAACAGACATTAAAAGTCATCTAGTTCTAATCCCCCTGCCATGGGCAGGAATCAAATAATTTTGTGCCATTCACTGCTGAGAAACCAAAAAAAAAAAAAAACAAACAAAACAAAAACAAAATAGGCTCTTTTAAATAAGAATAAAAATTCATCAAGGGGGAGAAGAAAGAAGAGCTTATTCATTCATTGATGAATCGAAATCAGCAAAAGACCCTTAGCACCACAGAATACTGAAGGTGTCTTAAATTGGAATCAAGTTGGAAGGAATTTTGAGAACATAGATTTCTTTTTCCACTTACAAAGCAAACTGCAAACATTTTCACACGAAAACAAAAATAAGTTTGTTACCTTTCTTTATAATTTTCTTATGACAGTGGATACTTTTTTGTTTCAGGCATTAAAAGTTTCCAAGAGCACCTAAGCGACCAAGGTACATAAACTCCAATGAACTATTGGTCTGTTCAAACTTCGCATCCTGATTATTTCCTTTTATAGACAACAGAACCAATTTTAAACAATTTCATTAAATTCTTCCATGAATGCAGGATAATCACAAATAACTTGGCAGAGGCAACATCTCAGAAAAAATATAAAAGTGGGTTTGTGTGCTAACATTCTGATGGAAGTAATACTTACAAAGCAGCTTCCAAGATTAGAATTTTATATCAAATTTCTAAAACAGACTTGTGAAAGTCCTCCACTTAAAAAAGCCAACCAACCAACCGACCAACCACCCCCCSCCCCCAAAAAAAAAAACCCCAAAGTCCCCAGGTTTCTACAAAGTTCTCTCGTATTCCTTATTCTGTGTTCACTCCTAAATTCTGCTGTCATTGGTTGGGACTAATAATGACATTTTAGGTGTGTTGTGTATTCAAAACAAGCCTCACAGGACAGCTGCAGGTGGCAAAGGAGCTACAGCACAACCATTCCCTCTTAAGGCAAGGAACATCCAGCTTAGCCTGGAGTTTCCAGACTGGTACTGCACACCAAAGTTGAGCTTTTTTGAATAGTTTTCAGTCACAAGAAGTTTTACCCCACATCATTTGTTAATGTTATTTTTTCCCCCCCAAACCAGAATGCATGTCTTAAGACTTATTCAAGTTCGGACGAGTGCCACTTGCAAATTGCACAAACCTTAAATGTTTATCTGCCTCAATTTAAATTCCTCATTTCCTCTCTTGCAGCCAGTCCAACTTGCTGTGAACATCTCAAATAGCAGGTAGTTTCTGCATTCATTTTTAACTGTGTTGGAACCTTCACATCATAGGTACCGCCAAGAAACCCAGGCAAGCCCGTCGCAGCCTGAAAGTCTCTTTCAGAAGTGTTCTGGCATTAAAGAGGGGAATGCTGAGGGGAAACCAGTTGAAAGTGTCATCCAAACAAAGTAATAAACATAGATAATAACACACATTCTGTAGCAAAGGAGAGTTTCCAGGAAGCCTGCTGAAACCACAGAGTTGTGGATCAGTCTCTCCTGACAGACCTCCTTGACTCTTACAAAAGGCACAGAAAGATCCACAGAAGCCATTACTTTTTTTCAAATATCAGTAGTGTAACTCTCACATAAAATCTTTGGAAACAACCCAGTACCTTCTATTCCATTAGATTTTTTTATCCTCCCTTCCCTTCCAAAGAAAAAGGAAGAAGCTAGAAGAAACAGTCCTACAGATGACAACCTTCATGCCTCACCAGGAAAATCTCTCATGCTTTATTTCACCGACACTCAGATTTCTCTGCCACCTGCCATACACTCTAATGACATTTTCAACAGAGATGGATGAATAATCTTTCATATTCTGAATAAAATGGGCACAAATGCTCTAAGTTTTTCCCTGCCAAACTTTCTCTGATCTTCATAGAATCAGGTGTTGGAACTACATCGCCTACTGTTCCAATATTTCTTACTGGTACCAGCAATTTTTTCTCTACTTAGATTACTATTTAAGAACAGAGATCTGGTTATGATTAACTTCTAGGAGTAAAGCCCTAATGTCACTTAAGTATGACACTCTTTCCATCATCTCCTGCGTTGTGAATCTTAACACTGATATTAAAATATGACATCTGGTTTCAGCTTCCACAAGTTTTCGTTCTTCCCCTTTATTATTTCTTTCCTCTCTCATTCAACATTTGTACACTACATTCGGGAGATAGATTTGATCTGGCTTCTCCTTTCCCATTAGTATTTTTACTCGTTACTGTATCTGAATTGTTTGATAAACACATCAGTGGCACAGAGGTAATTGTAAATCAAGTCACTTCTTTGATCCTCACATTTGCTGTGGCTTTTGTTAGCGCAGTACCTAATTCTAATTGAAACTGCTGATAAATGTGAGCCTCTTCTGCCAACAGCTATCCTCTTATTAGCTTTTCTTTCAACATTCTATATTTGCAATGCTCAGCAAAGCTGAACCGCAGCAATAAAGCCTCAGCTGTTTCCTCTTGTTCTCAAGATCTATGAAATCCACTCCAGATTTCTCGTACATTCAGCTATACATGTACCTGTATGCATACAGATCTGCACATACAGTATTTTGTCTCTGATTGAGTATTAAAACTCACTTTCATTCAAATCTTTGGGGTTTTTTTTCTCCACAGTGAGAGAGAAGGAACACACCTCAACCTTTCCTTTCCTGAAGTTCCTCTATATAATTTCTACCCAAATGGATGGTTAAGGACCACTCCCAGTGTGCACAGCATTCAAACGACTCAAAAAGAACCTAAAGGGACACCTTGGTGTAGTTCCTTTGAGTGAATTAGGTGCAATTTGAAGATTTGGAAGTAATTACTTTCGCACTGAGACTATAAACAAAGAATATTCTCGTTACCATATTAGAAAGAGTAGCTCAAACAATTTGAAGGATTTTTGTGTGTATATACATGCACACACAGAGAAAAAGAATATCCATAGGATAGCAGCTCTGCTCTATCAATCTAGTGGGCTATTTTTTTAATGTTCTGAGTGACTCAGTCTGGCAATGAATGAGAGAATGCCTTTATTCAAGGGGTTTCTCTTTTCTCAGTATTTTTTTGTTCTTGGAGGGCTGCAGCACAGAGAGCAGCACCACACAACAGAGTTGTAAATTGTTCTAGTAGAAAGGAGCTTTCAGAGCCAAATGGCTATTTTGTTAACGTTTTAGACCAACGCATTGACCTTGCAACATAAAAAGACTAAAACAGACAAATAATTTAAAACATTTTGTTTTATGAGTTTCAGCACAGAAATAACCACCCTTCATAAAGTCCACATCTGAATGAGAGAGTCAGTATTCCCACAGTGCTTTCAAATTTGCTGGAATGTTACATTTCATACTGCTTAGTTTTTAATGCCTCATTCTGCTCCCGAGTCCAATGACAGAAGTCACTTGGAACCATGTAATGATTTTATTACAGGCACCTCTGTTCTTGCATTTCTCATCATTCCTCTTATTTGTTTTTTACAGTCAATTGTTATGCATTGCTTCAAATTAAATTGTAAGCAATTTGGGGAAGTACCACAGTGGATACTCACAGAGTGCATTATCATAAGGAAACTAAATCCTCTATGTTTCCCCTGTTGTCAGTGAAAAGGTAGAAATGGTTTAAATTTCCTTCCTGTTCTGGAACTCACACCAAGTTTCACCAGAGCTGTAGCCTCTCCTTTCACTGGCAACAGGAGAAGCCTGTGTAGACTATTGCCTCAGACTGAGGTTACTAAAATGCTGGGAGAGGGGGAATAGGGGACACAGCCCCTATGTACGCAAATAGGAAAATAAATACACACAAGAGTAGCCATGGGGGCAGTTCAAAAATCTGTCCAGCACAGTATGCTGCCTCTCATGGCAAACCATAGAGACTAGCTGGGGAAGCAAAAAAAAAAAAGCGCAAAAAAACCACACCAAACCAAACAATGAGAAAATAATTTCCTCGAGTATTCCCTGAGCTTGCAACAGAGAACTTCCTCAACTGAAGGTGGCATCTCTGTGTTCAGGGCCTTCTCTCACCCCAGAAGTTTCCTGTTTCTCCTGCTTGGCTCATTGCTAGCTTTAGCACTCAGAGCCTCCTGTAGCACAGCAGGCTCTGTGCTCCTTGCCACCAACCCTTTGCATGAAGAGCCACCTCCTCTCCTTTGGCTGAGCAGGCCATGTACCCATTTCATGAAACTACCTCTAGTCCCATCTCCAGTCCCCTCAAGTTTCTACATTTCCATGGGTACATCTTTGGGCTACATTTACAGACACTACATGTTTACTTCAGAACTGTGACCTGGTTTGTACTTTACAAAGAGGGTGTTCTGCACAGGCAAAAACGCCACTCTGAGAAACTAGACACTAATTCAAGGAAAAGAGGATGGAGAAAAGAGCATAGCCAACTAAGCAGACAGAGTTTTCCTCGACCAAACAGAAAACCAGCAAACAGCACTTCTCATCATGGAAAAAATTGATAAGCCAAGTCAGAAGCACAAGATTCTCTACTACTACCACTGGAAAAAACCCTCAGTACTTTTAGTATAATATTAAATCAGTGTAATGATACCCAGCACCCTCCAAGATGTTACTTGTGACAGTCAAAATCACTTTGATCTGATCATAATGAGCTCAGTACTTTCTAACACTGGATAGAAAAAGTCAGCAAGCAGGTGGTTTTGGAATAAAAGCAAACAACCAGCTCTTAAGTAAAGAACACCAACAGTTTTCTGCTCCTCAACATTCCCTAAAAATATGTCAGTTTGGTATTTGATGCTCAGAAAATCGTTCCAAAATACTTACTCACCAACTGTTTTGGATAACAACATTTGTTGACTTCATTTCCAGGAAGAGGAGCCTAACATGCATGACAAATGAGTGTAAATAAGACAATGCAAATATAAACCAGTAATTTTGGTATTACTACAGCATTTTATCATGCATAGTGATGAAAAAGAACAGTATTGAAACGTTCCTGAAACTAGAAAAAAAGAAAAAAGTTCCAAGCTGTTGGCAATATTTTCTGATGCTGGTCTAAGAGCAAGTGGAACAAATACTCTAAGGAGTGACAGACAAAGGTGATCTGGAAAAATGAGGAAAAGCAGGTGTCCTACAAAAGTATTTATTATCAGTTTTCACTTTGTCATTTATACCAGTAACAGACCTATGAAGAAGGTAGTTTTATACTCTTTATTACCGAAAAAAATGAGCCCATAGACTAATGCTCATGGAACACTAGAATAGTGCACTAGAATAGTGCTCTTTATTTCCAGYTACTAATGCACAGACAGAGAAATCTTTCCTGACCCAAAGAATATGTCTCTAAAACATGAAGGACATCTAAAATGACACCAGCACAACTTGACTGAACTTAATAATATCCTAGGAATAACCTTCAATTTATGCAATTTCTTCTGTATCTGTTTTTTTCTGATTATGTCCCAATAATTAGAAAAGGTCTGACAAGTTCTTTCAAGAAAACCTTGAATGTTCCTGACCCTGCAAGCACTGTACATACCCCCAACATTAGCACGTCAGTGATACCATTCAAACCAGTGAAACACCTACCATGCTTTAAATTACAGACTGGAAAGAGATATCTGCAATATCAGAGCCTCAGCCTCTAAAAAATTTCTTCCTTTATACAAACTTAATTTCCCAATTGTTAGAAAAGACCAGACAATTGTTAGGAACAGTGAACAAAGTTCATTCTGGTGTTTTTTTTTTTTTTTCAAACAGCAGCATCATGAAAATGTCAAGAATGTAGCAAGGGAGCTGACATGGAACTGAGAATAAAATAAAATGAAAAAAAAAAAGCAACCAAAAAGCCCCAAAAAACCTAAAAGAGGAAAGAAAGAGAAAGACAGCTGAAAGGGAATTCTCGACCAGAAGAAATACCTCATGACAAACTGCCTGAGGAGGAAGTGGAGATACTTAAAGAGATGCTGATGTTTTCAGAGACAGAAGTAGGAAGAAGAAAAGATTGAAAGTTGCGAATCTGAATCCCTGAAGGGAACATTAAGCTAAAAAAGTCTATTCAAGCACATTAAGGCAGAGCTTATTTGTACGTTCTGCAGCTGAAGCAAATATTCAGAACCAAGGAAGATTACTACTATTTAAAATGTTATAAAGACAATCTCACATAGACTTGTCAAGTAAGACAAGAGGAGACAAGACCAAGAAAATGAGGATTTTACTATTCAAGATTTCAAGCTAATGTGCTAATCACACCAACTCCCCCTTCAGTTCCTTCCTCTTCAGCAGAGGAACTGGCTAAGTGATAAAATGAGGTAAGTTTCTCAAACGGTCACACTTTTACCTGAAGGAACATTTCATTTACTGTATGTTTTATGTTAAGTACAAGTACTTTTATGCTAAAAGGATCCTCTAGGGCTTCTGTGATGAAAGGCTCCAAGATTACCTGCTACTTCTCTTCCCTCGCCCCCAAGCACTTATCTGAGAATACTCTGAGACATACAGGTACACGAGCTCCTGCCATACAGTGCACAGAAGAATCAATCTTGAGGCAGAGGAAAAAAGGAAGAAAAACATCACCACATCCAAGTACCAATATCAAGCCTGACCCACAGAAATGTACTAAGAAATTATAAATTTGGTCCCATCTGCATTCCTCACCCCGGAATCAAATAAGGAAACAAGGCCCGTGTGCACCGCAATAAAAAGCGGGACACCCTGTTGGCAAGGGTGAAAGATGGGGCGCCCAGGTGGTACATTTCCCAACCCTGTCATTGAACAAAAGCAGTCCTTCAGTGCTCCAGGTAAATAGCAGACTCATAATCAAAAAGCAGGGGCAGATAAAACCCTCCTGAGGCAGCTGGGAAAAGTCTCACAGTCACAGGAGCTGTCTCTCATGAGCCTCTGTTGCCTGCTGGTCAATACAGTGGGTCAGAGGCAATCCAGGTGTTCAAGGTACCAAGAGGAATGAGTGGGATCAACAGTATTACAGTCCTGGAATGCAAAGAGCAGATTTCAGCCTCTGCAGGGACCTGCTCAGAAGGATCCCATGGGAAACGGCCTGCCAGGGCAAAGGGACCCAGGAGAGATGGCTGAAGTTCAAGGTCAGCCTTATCAGAGCACAAGAACAGTTCGTCCCACTTTGCAGAAATCCAGCAAGGCCAGCACAGATAAAAAGGAGAGCTCCTGGCTGAGTTCAGGCACAAAACAAAAGGACACAGAACCCCAAAGCAGGAATAGCTACTTGGGAGAAATACAGACACTGCCAGCACAAGTAGGAATAGAATCAGCAATGCATAGCCAGAGTTCAAACTAGCAAAGGAAAAGAAGGGCAGGAAGAAGAGTTCCTGCATGTACACTGCTAGCAAAAGGAAGCCTAAGGAGAGGGTTGGCCCTGCTCAGTGAGGCAGTAATCCCAGTAACAAGCAACAATACCACAGAACTCAGTGCCTTTTTACAGCAGTTTTCAYAAGTAAGTCTCAACTACAAGACAAGTACTTATATTTGAATCAATTCTTTCTGGAGTTCTTCATAGTGGAAATATTTTCATCCATTGCATCTCATTTATCACATGCCAACACACAGCACAGACTCTTGTCACCAACACCTAAAAAATAACCCCTCCTTGATAATGTTTCCATATTAAATTTGTTTGCAAAATCATGGCCATTGACTTAACACACACCTTCTGGTCACATCAGAGCATGCCCAGGATCGTTTTCCAWATTAAAAATTTTCCAAATTTGTTAAAAGCATTTCACAGTTCTAATGAGGTGGCTTGTATCTGCCAACCTATTGCTCAAGAGACACATGTAATTTAGTAATTTGAATCATTTTCTAAGTTGGTCTCCCACCACATCACCAGCAGAAGAGCCATGCTTGGACTGGCAATTCACCAGTGCAGTGGTCTGATCGAGTCACCCAGAAAGTTCAGACAAGACTGATAACAAAGGCATCCAGGGATCAGTTTCATTCCATCTTTTAATCATGTTGTGGTGACATCTGGAGGGTCGCTGTCACTTTGCTCAACTTGGGCATGTCCAGTAAGTCCCAAGGCTGTCAGCCATTTGAATAACTGGGTATTGAAATTTTGGAATCATGTTCAATCCTGTTCCTCTACTGTTTCTATATTGATTATTTAGTATTGTTGTAATAATTAATTTTTTTTTTTTTTTGGTTTTTCAGAAAGCATGTTTAAAACCAAAAGGCCCAAATCCTTCTGATTTTAAAAAATCCTTGCCTGTTTTTTGTTGCAAAACTCAGTCTCAGCATCCAAAAAACACACATGCAGTTGCAGCACTGGGTCTGACAGGAAGCACTGACAAAGACTAGCAAGACTTCCAAATGGACAAGTTCATCCCGTGTTCAATATCCCATCTCCTGAAATTTGTTTTCACAACTAATGCAGCAGACAAACCATACACATAGCAGAGAGAAGTCATGTCAACAGAGCCAGATGCGCAAACCAAAGTTTTGTACTAACACACGTTTCTGACAAGAGCCCAAAGACTTTGTGGATGCAGGGAGAAAGACAAAAGCTTTAATTTCTTGCTGATTCAGAGAGATCACTGGCCAAATATAATCTTTCTCGCTCATCTTTAGATATAAGTAGCTTTTTTGGGCTTGGTTGRGTTTTTTTATTTGACACATTGCGATACTGATTCAAGTCTAGAAGAATGCTATGGAAAAAAGAAATACTGTGAAAGTGTCTCACAATTCCTTCCCTTCTTTTCTGAGGATAAAGCATTGTATCACAGAGAAAGCTTAAAATGACAGAAGTAGAACTTGAAATGGAAGAAAAATTACACATTGGTCTTCTGAACATGGATGGATTTCCACTCTACAATTTCCTTTRAGTGTTTTCATTCACACATATGAATGATCCTCAAAGTATCAGTTCTGTTCTATAACTGGATGTCTCTGACCCATAGGAAGAGCACAAAGTCATACTTCCTGAAAATTACTGACACTGATAACATTTTCGTTGTGCATATAACCTTGCATGGGTGAGAAAGACATAGTGTGTTAACAAATGTAAAAAAATTGAAACCACCATATCCCAAGGAAAGAGGAAGAAATATTCACCATCAAAATAATAATAATCCTTAGAATATTAGCGAAAGAAATTCATAGCCATGAGAACTAAAATATCCTGCAGCACAGTTTTTTCCTGTCTCCTGTATAGAGACCTCTGTCAGAGACCCAGGTCTCCACAACAGCTGACAGGTGAATAAAACAAAAGTTTACTGTTTTCTTTTCAGAAATGTTTATCACTATTAAGTCAATGCTATCTACATTTAGAAGATCTTTGAGGCTAGATGAGAGCCCAAAAGTTTTCTTGAACCAATTTTACATGAAGGTCATACCACTTATCTTAAGGATACAACACAGTCTTACCTGTGCAAGAAGTCCAGTGTCATATGTAGTCTGACACATCTACTTGAAATAAGTAGTGATTTTCTGATTTGAGTGAAAGTAAAAYCTAGGGCCTTTTTCTTGCTGAGTACCTGACTGCAGAGATCGCAGTATGACTCCCCATTTTTCATCTCACCAGCCCACAGAATCTTCTTTGCTTCATTGTTTCAGCAGCAGTTTCTGCATCTCCTCTTAAGAAAGTTGTATTTTTTTTTTTTTTTACTTCCCTCAGCTGACAACACCAAGCAAACTACAAACAGGAGAGCAGTAATTTTTAGGTACCTGCTTCTGACATGTGCTTTCTACTCAAAGACAGTCCTCTGCTCAGCACAATCATCTCATCTACAGAAAATCTTGGAGAAGAGTAAGTTTTGACATCAGCTCTTTATTTGGTTTCTGTTTGGCATGAAGTAGCTAATATTTAAGATCCAGGCATTCAAGAGATGGAAAGAAATCCAGTTAAGCACTGCAAACCCCATAATTTTACATTGGTAAACCCTAATATTTTCCTAGTCAAAGAAAAGAAAAATTAAATAAGTAAATAAATGATAGTATGTCTCTTTTGTGGTTTGAAAATGGTAGGGGATAAAATGAGAGCAATAATATCCATTTAACTTTACAAATAATATAATCTATAAAGCATTAAGTGTCATTATTTTAATTAACGAGCAGAGTGATTAATCTTCCTCTAGATATCAACTCCTGTGAGASAGATATTCCCTCCTAAACAAATATGATGCTATCACTGTGGACGTACAAAACACGAGGTCTGGCAAGAAACAATAAGGGATTGCTTTGTAATTAATTAACATATACCCTTAGATTTGATGTATRAGAGCCAGAACTACTCAGTTGTTCCTCAAGCATCTCTCACAGGACCATCCTTTTGTACCATGCAAGTACATCCTATGGTAAGCATTAATTTATACTGGCAGGAAGTGTTGGAAGAGAGCCATGTGTCAGCTTTTCAAACRCGGGCTTGCACCTCTGATATTACAGCAGCAGGTGCATGAAAAGAGCAACTTGGGTGTTGGAATGAAGAGATATTTCTGGTGTCTTTGTCTCCTCTTTCTAACAGACATCCATTGGCAACAACTAAGACTGCTCAGGGATCTCAACATTTAAACTAAATTTCCTTATCCTTTAAGTTATTACTATTTAGCATTAAGTTATATATTTTCTGACCCTGGAATATAAYTCCATGTTAATTTCTTTCTTACGAAAGGAGGGATAAATCCATGTAGGAAATACTCAAGAACTGCTATGAAATCCAGGGAGAAGTATGAATTACTTTGTTTAGAAGAACTCTAAATTTTTATTCTACAGGTTGGCCTAAAGGCAACAATAAGTGTTAACGCTTTGTTGATGGGAGCGTATTCTTTTGTCAGTGTACGTGTATTCAGAACTTAGGAGACAATTACTTTAGATAAAACCTGGCTTTCCACTGTTAGATATAGTTGCCAAATTCCTATTTAATCACCTTTGAATAGGGAGTTTTTCTCTTGGCTTGCTTATTTATATCTTCTAGGGGTTTGCCCAGCTTAGAAAACACTACATTTTCATTCAACAACCAAGGAGCCCAGAGAGTCCCACATTAAGACCCTAACAGTGCCACAAAAATGAGAGATTTACTTTAGCAACTAACGATCATTCCTTCTTTGGGACCCACAGATACAGAATTCATGAGAAGGAAACAAAATTAAAACCATGAATTAGATCAACTGAGATGGAAGCATCACAGGGGTAGATTTAAGGCAGTGATATGCAAGATACTATATTGATGAGGGACCTTGTTCAAGAGGTCCCTAAATACAGATCAACTCCAATTCAGTTTGCCAGTAATTCCCCTAATTTAATTAGGGACCAATAAGAATTTTAAGTTCATGAAGATTTAATTGAGTGAAGCTTTTGAATAATGCTGGGCTTTTCATTTATACRTAATGAATGTGAAATATAATTAACCCATTTTAGCTGTTCATGACTTTCCSCATTCCTAACCAATTTTTATTTAAGATAAGAAATCATACTATGTGTTAATACTCAGATATGTACTTTTATAAATTTGCTAGTAATATTCTGTCTTTTTGACAATTGTGCTGCTGGCCACTAGCAGGGATAAACATGTGTTTTGTGACTTGGGACTTACTACCCAGTCAGGCAATGGCACTGTTTCAGATTATCAGGCAGCAGCAATCTTGCAGCCTGAAAGTTATTAGCTTATAGTATAGAGTATGGCCACTTCCACCATAACACAGAAGGAAAATAATAAGTAGTAGAAGGTGTAAAAAGAAAATGTACTGCTGTCCCCTGCAGCAAGAAAGCAAAAGCCATCAATAACTCCAAAGGTATCAGATCAAGATTAGCATTTTAAAGTTACTTGCAATTCCTGATTGTATTAATGCAGTCCCCTCTTTTCCTTCCCTTCCTCCTCCATGCATATACAAGTAAAAGCAGTCTTTGGAAATTTAGGCTAATAGTAAATCTAGTGTTAGCCTCCAGATTCAAATCTTTAGCATTAGAATTAATAACTATCAGTCCCAGAGAGGAAAAATTCTTTTTCAAAAGACTACCAGCTTCATAGAGGGAATACTTATATTKTGTCCTAGCTAATAGTTTAGCATTTCAAAAACAGGACTTTAAAATGAAATAAGATTTTAGGGCACACTAAGGATGATTTAGAAGTTCTCTGAGGAGCAAACATTATACTTATGACTGTTCAACACCGTGTGAAATAATGAAATTAGAAATGGAAAATTCAAATGTGAATTATAAGACATCAACTGAAAACACATACATCTAGGTCCTGACTCAATACRGGGAACGTGTTTCAACTTGAGCTCAAAATAAGCTTATATTATTGTGGCAGAGCCCCCCTACAGGCAGCTTATGTAATCAAGTATGGAAAAGCAGGAAAATGTTTAATAGTCCAATTCTCAAATCTGGAAAGGGAATTCCCAAATTCCCATACAGTGTCATGGGCTATCTTCAGATGATACCCATAGCAGKGAAGGATAAAACAAAGCTTTCTAGACTGATCATTATTCTGCCTTTATTAATTGCCTAATGCAAGCAAACTTTTTCAGAGTGCTACAGCAGGGGATGGGAAGAAATCAGCCTAAAAAGGCTGAAAAAGGAAGGAAAAATCCAGGTGTATGCATTCAAAATGACAGAAGATATCACCAAGTCAGCTCAGACAAGGCATCATGTTAGTTTGTAAGATACCTTATCATTGRAAAATAAGTGAAGTTTTACAGTAGTGTAAGGGTGTGACAAGGCAGCCCTGCTTGGGATGACAGAGAAACTGTGTTCTGCCCTTTCCAAAAGCCAGCACTGTGCTTTGAGAAAGAAGTCCAGGGTGCCTGTTCATTCTCCAAGAGAGATGTCTTGTTCAAGTAATAAAAGGCATTAAGTTCAAACTAGCAGCAGCTGCTGGCCAAAATGCTAAAGCATTAATGGAGGCTTGCAAGTGGAACCTCAGAAATGTGCTGCTACTTTATCTCAGTGCTACGTTATTCTAAACACGTCAAAACCAAACATATCAACATTGCATTTTATCTCATGATAAAATTGACCAGGCTTCTCCTGTTCTGCAGGTACTTTTTAAAGGCTACTTCATCTCTGCAGTCATCTTTAAAGCTGTGCTGGGAAAAGTTTCCTTCCTCATTTTGTATTCCTCATTCATGCAACACCACTGGCTGTACTGTTAGACACTGTTGGGAGGAAAGGATTAAAAAGCAGAAGACTGGTCAGGAGGATTGTAAAAGGCTTAAGAATAACAACCCTGGATAAACCTGTGTGAACAGCAGGCCAGTGACCCTCTGGCATGGACTGTGTAATAGTGCCTGTGTCTCTGCTGACGTGCCTCTGACCAGGTGTTGCCTCAGGGATACCTCTGCTAGCAAGGTAACAAATTTACTGTTTGTGTTCTTGCCACAGGTTTGGGTGTTCTGGCTGCCTGTGTTGACTCAGAGACACTAGCAGAGAAACAGGCCAAAATTGTGTCCTGATCTGAGTAATGAAATGAAAAGGCTCAACACTGCATGATCCAAGACTCAAACCAAAACAAAACCAAACTCTGACACATAAAAAATATGTAGGCCCAGCTGGTTTGTCACGGTGTTCGTTAATATTCCGTTTATCTAATGAAATGTAGCAGCTAAAACAAGTTTGCAGGTAAAAGACTGCAGTTTCCTAAGGCAAGGCAGGCGTTTCTCATTCATGCTATGATATGGGTCAGGCCTATTAACCAGCTTGGTGACAGCTTTAGCAGTTTGCAAGTGACATACATAAGAGCTCAACATGCCAACCCAGTTCTTATTAAGTTTAGCTAAGAGTTGGCCACTTTTCATTCAATATTATATTAAAAGGAAATTTGTAAGCAACAGGCAATTTTTATTTCATTTTACATGTGAATACACTTGTTATTTTTTCCAGCTGGGTTATTCAGATCAAAGTTTAGTTTCTGGGGAGGGTACAATGTCTGTGACATGTTTCTGAAGAGGCTTTTGAATTTGGTCTGCATTTCCTCCTATTAACTCAGGTAGGCCGAACATCCTCTTTGAAATCCACTTCTCGTATTGTCTTCTTCAGCAAACAGTTGGTAATGAGAGATGCCACACTTCCCTTTCATGCTACATCTCAAAGTGTTACTAGGAGTACCGAACAAACAGAGAGGAATAAATATTGATGGAAGGCTTTTTTCTCTGTTTAACCAGACTTACAACCTTTTGTCCCTTGCTTCATGAAAACAAATTCAGTCTACCCATCACAGAGCATTCTTTTGTTGAGAAAGGTGAACAGCAACACTTTTTCCAGTGTGATAATAATAGGCAGCACAAAACAAATTTGTTTCTTTCATCTTAAACTGTTCAATTACTCAATTAATTACGTTAACAGCTTTGGTGGGTGAGTTTCAAGCCAAATACTGTCTTACCACACTCAGACTATATCTGATCAAACTCCAATTCTGTTTCACACTGTTCTGCAATACAAAACTGAATTTAATAAGCTCTCATCATTCTAGGACTATCCTGCAGGGGCAGGAATATGCTCAGCTTTGCTGAAGGATTTTCCCACACCCAGATGCTGTCATCTACAGCTCAGAGACACTACGGATTTTGTATGGAGTCCCCTGGAGAACAGTGGGCCTGAACAAGCTCAGGGGTACGTGATGTACTGCAGGCTATCAAGGGAGCCCATTCACAGGGAGCAAAGCAGAGCACAAGGCAGCTGCTACTTTTTTGTATTCTGGCTTCAGAGCAAATACTGCAAAGCACACAGCAAAACCAGGCTAAGTACAGAGTGCTACTTCAGGACAGCCACTTGTTACACTGCAAGGTCTTTCCCCTTCTGTTCTTTCCTTTTAAAATGGAGGGTGAAGAAAAAAAAAAAAAAAGAAAAAATATGAATTAAGAAAGATATTTTCATGGCTTCAGGTGCTCTAGAAATGCAAACATAGCAACTTTGTCACAGTTTAAATACAGAAATGCCTTTTCAAAGTATGAGGTGAGTCCTACAGGGGATAGAGCCATGTGAAGCTCTAAGCTGAAGAGATTTAAAAGATTCTGAGACACTGATTAAAAGATATAGCTATTTACAGAATAGACTCTGTTTAAGAAACTGGAATAAAATGTGAGAATTCAAAGGAATATCAGGAATGCAAACACAAATCTACAAACCTTTAACCCAAATACATTAACCAAACATCAAGTGGGAGGCTAACCAAGCACGGAGCTTCGTTTTTTTTTGTGGTTTTTTGGTTGTTTTTGTTTGTTTTGGGTTTGTTTCATTTTGTTTTATTTTGTTGGGGTTTTTTAAACACTATTAACAGAATAAGGAATCAAATTAGTCATTTCAAAGTTAGTAGAAAAAGCAGACGAAGTATCTAAGTTTCATGACATAACATCATAAAAATGAATGGAGTCCTGAAATCCAGAGAAAATCACCATTTCAAGAAACAAGGAAAGAAATTCAAAGTAGAAACAATAAATTGAGACCATTCAGCCATTCCAATGGCAGGAGGAGGAGAAGGAAGGACAGAAAAATATTTTAAGATTGGCAATAAATGATACAGAAATGAGTATTAAAAAAATAGAAATACACTGCACAGAGCAAGCAAAAAAAGTCAAAGCAACACAATAAGGTGTTAAAGAAAAAGTCAGATAACATGTTTTTGCTCATCATTGTTATTCTTTTAAATAAACATTGAAATCTTCCACTTCCTTCTTTCTTTCCAACTGTTGTAGTGTTAAGTTACTACTGAAAAATTTTTAATTTTTAGATAACAAATTTTTTTCCCCAATTATACTTGTCTCAGATTTCAAAGGCAAAATACATTGCCTTTAAAATATCTGTTTAGCCATCTAATCTTCTGGTCTGTTTAGCCATCTCCTGAGAAACGGCCTGCAAAGGCACCAGGTAGTAGACCAACATTTAGGAACTTGTCATAGCATTGCAGAGTCAGAAGCTTTGCTTGATTTCCAATTCTCTTGCTCTCTCTGCTGTGGTTATTTCACTGCCCACAGATACTTCCTTCCAACAGATGTATCTGATGGGAATGCAATGGGAAAGGAAAAAAAAAGAAAACAGTTTAAAATGTACTGTGCCTCTCTGATTATAATTAGATTTGCACATGTAGAAATCTAAATATGATGCATATGTCTCTGCATCTCTACTCCCACGTGTGTGCCCATGATAGTAGGCAACCTTCACAGAATGTGTGTGTGATGAGAATGTGTAGCATCTGTCAGATGCTCCAGAGTTTAGCTAGATGAATATTCCCGAGAGCAGGCCCAAGAAGGAAGAAGCTCTGCAGTATTTTCAGGATGCTTGCCTGATGTACCTAGAACTTCTCAGCTAAACATGGTTTGGTTTTCAGTTTTCTGTTGACTGAACAGTAGGAGAACTGTTCAGGGAGGAGGAACCATTCTTCGGTTCAGAACAAAGAGCTTCAAGTCCTATCAGTGAAAGATCAGATAGAATAATTACAAGTTCATTACATCAATCCCTTCAATTTCTATTAGAAAGGTGGAAAGAAGGTTGTAGCCAGGCCTTTCCAACTTTCACCATCCATCTGTTGTGCTGCTTTTTTTATTTTTACCTCCCATTTCAGCTTATAAATTAGGCTACAAGCATATATTTTTAAGCAAAACAAGCACTAAAATGACACACACACACAAAAAAGATGGATTAAAACAATAATTTCAGCTAAATATGCCTGTACCATGCCACAAATTTATCTCCAAAGTAGGCTGTTCTTGAAGTCAASAATTTTCCCACATAAACATCCCCCATTAAAGACACCTGAATTATGTTCCCGGTCAGAATCAGTTTTACATGCACAAATGTGTTTCCTACGTATTTATACACAAATTGAAGACAGGATCAAATACTTGAGGAAGTTATTTCTTCTTTCCTCATTATCTTTTTATCCTAAGCCTGAATCACATCTTGCTACGGCAAGGAACTTGCATGGAARGGTTCATTTGGGTTTGCTTGTGTGAAAGGAGTCAGCAGGGCAACTGCATCCCAACAGAAAAGCCTGATATTCTAATTCTGAAAAGGGTGCACATTGGTATSCCAGTGTAACCATCACATGAATTACAGTATGTACCCAAGAGACCAAGAAAACCAACTATTCCTTCAATTTGAAGCAAACAGTCATGTTCTGGTATTCACAGGTAGTAAGATTAAAATAAAATTACACTTCAGAGGTTTAAAGTGAAAATTATGCTACATTAACAGTGGCATTTAAACTATCAGAAAATAAAAAAGAAAATAATATCTTTTTACATTAAATATTTCGGTGTTAAGATTTCTCCTAGGTGTTTTTTTTTCTTTTTTAATGTGCATTTCATAAACTAACCGTGCGAATTCACACAACCTAAAAAGAATTAGATTTTGTGGTTGGTGTTATTCTGGAGAGAAACACCCTTSCAAATACAGGTAAGTACTGGCATTSATACTGTACTTTCCTAAGAGTAACACACCGAGCCGACAGCGGTCTGCATAAGAAAATCCCRTCACATTTAGCTGAGCCGCAGTGGAAGTGAAAATAAAATTTTCTGAAGGTTACAYGTTAGAATAAAGGCCTGGAAATTTTGATAACATTTTTCACTTGAATAGGATAATAGAGGYCTTAAGGGAATGCAAAATTCAATTACATACACATTGGAATACAATTCTGGTGGGAAGAGCTGCAGAACCAAATAAATGTAGCCTCTCTATTCTCCACTTGTTACTTTATCAGTCACCATAGTCAAAATGCATCCTTTTTCTCCCTGGAACTGCATTCATTGACTAATCCAATATGAATAATGACACAAGAAACCTTCCCTCCTCTTCCTCACATGTCTGACAAAGTTCGTTTACCACTTAGCCATTGTGACATTCAGACCTCGCTCTGTACAAAGCCTTTTTAGTGGTTTATAGACATAATTTTTGTTGCCATTTTGATTTCAACACATCTAATGGCCTGCAGATGTCTTACTGATTGTGCATRCAAACAAGAACAGAAAGTAATATACTACTTTGGCTCTTTCCAGCAGCTTTCTGGGTTTAAAGCCAACAAAACCACTGGAAAACTGCAAGGGCACACAATAAGTTACATCAGGATAGCATGGAGTAAACTTGATTGGGTAATAAGATAGGATAGCTTTGTTATGTTAGTGCTTATTGGAAACAATTTGAATATTATTAAACTCAGATACTATATTGCTACATTGCACAGACGTTTTGTATGGATTCATTTGTTGCTCCCCATTAAATTTTTGGCTCTTGAAAAGAGCCTTATATTTGTTCTTTGGTCTTCCTTYAGACAACTGAACATTGCACTAAAAATGCAGGCTCTTTTTTTTCTGATCAATGAACACTAACTACTATCCTGAATAGGGAAGAGGGACARAGAAGGGCAAGTTATGAGATAACAAGAACGCTGTAACCCAAAAATGAACACTGGATAAGGGAGCACATTCTTCTAGCCAGAGTGGGAAAATTAGTAGTTTCCACCAGCATCAGGAATGCTTGAAGATGCTAAATGGCAGATTACTGAAGTAAAAACAGAATACAGGACAAACACAAGTCCTTCTTTCGTAGATAAGAACTCCTTTGAGCATCTAATTGTACTTCAGGCAACAGGGATATGCTGTTTATAGAAAAGGGTGGGAGGGGAGGAACACAGACCAGTTCATTTAATCAGGCCAGAACACAAAAAGACTTCTTGACTAACACATAGAGAGTATTTTAGCCATAGAGACTGGCCCTGCCTTTTTTGGGGTCTTGATTTAATTAGAAMACATTTCAATTTTTGAGGAACTTCCCTCTTGTTTTTTATTACCTCAGTTACCAGAGTAGATGAGGGAAGAGTGGTATCTTAAASAGTTCAAGGGAAACAGGGAAAAATTTGAAGTCACCTACAGAACCCACCCTATCTGACAAGCCAGCTTTGTCCAATACATGAGGTTTTTCCACATCACCACAGTATTGTTTATTCTGCAGTAACCATTGAAAGCTTCACCTAAGGACCAAGTTGTCACTACGTTATACATTGGACCACATCCCACAAGGAGTTCCTGCCACAAAGTGCTTTCCATCTTTTTATAACAGAGTCAAAAGGTAAACACTAAAATATGGAATATTCTTTTCTCYTGTAAGGTATTAAAAACTATTCATAATCAAAACAGATGATCCTCCTCTCAAACCACAAAATCCCCCACAGTGAGAAGCACATTTTASCTTGATAGACCCATCAATACGTAACAAAGCACCCTGCCTCCACTTCAGCAGTCAGCACAAAGCCCCCAAGTCAGCATGTTCACCTCCAGCTGCTGGCTTGGAAGCAGAGCTCTACTTCACCTGCTAGTCTTATAAAGGATCAAAATGCATAAATTGCACACTTGAGAAGGCTTTTCATCACCAAAAAGGAACAATTCAGCACATGGGGGATGGGGAGAGATGGTGGTGTAACAGCAGTGAATGCAATGCCTTTAGAACAATACATTTCCTTGCTGCTTCAAAYGTAAAAGATGATCCCCCTCAAAAGAGTTGTTAAAGACTTGCAGTTTGGTTGGCTCAAACCCACCTTTGAAAATGCCTCCTTAAATTCAAAAATATGCTGCAATTACTGGCAAAGCATTTTCACTCTGTCTGTGTGTGGGTAGGAGCATGTGTGCACTATAACTTTCTCAAAATTTCAGCAAAGAAACATTTTAGGATTTTAGACCAGCTCAGTTGTACTACYAGCAGCCCCAGTCCCATTAATAAAAGCATTAAAAACATATGCCAGACTAAATTTGTTCTCTCTTATAATAAGAAAATTTAAATATAACTATTTTATTATTATGAATGCAAAACAGTTTAGACAATGAACGAGTTTGGAGTCAGGTGAGTACATTTAGTAAGACCGTGGAGCTGCTGGGTGAAGTCAGAGCAGGGACAGAACGCTGGGGACAACTGTTTCAAATGTGCTGACACTTGAGAGTGACCTGTTTGTCAGTACACTGCCCTTCACAGTGGAGCTCAAAATTGCATCATGAAGTCATGATCACTCCTCTCAACAGGTAACCTAACATTAAAACACTTCTCAGAAAAATTACAGAATTTATAAAGCAAAAAAAGCAGCATAAATGCTGGTTTTCTCTACCGCCATATGAAATAAAGAATGGCATAACAAGGGCATGTGACTGTGTTGCTGAGCTCAGAGGTTAGGWTTCTACAGCTTGTGCTTAATGCTGTGCTTATAAAAGTTACTCAAAGTACCAGCACTTAAATAGTCAAAGAAGATTATCATGCCTGTCTAGTTATGTGATAAGGATTACAAACAAATGTAAGCTAAGATCTTCGGGTTCTTTTAACAGCAGTCAGAAAAAGCCTATAGGACCCACAATTCCCACTACATAGGGACTGCATAGGGCAGGGAAGTTGTTGAATGTGTTAATTGTGGCACTGGTTATCTAAATCTTTTAGAAGCTCTGTAAAATTATAGGGTTATAGTATCACTTTTCTTTGAGGTGGAAGAGCTGCATCTAAACACTTAACTGAAGGCAGCCGGGAGCCAAGATCTTTTGGGGATGCTTTCTGAGCAGCTTTTGCCTCTCAAGTGCTACAAATTCAAAGAAAAACAAAAGAAAAGTCTATTTTGGAATCATGCTCTCATATAAGTTTGAAAATACCATACCACAGTGCAGCATCATAAGCCTTATTCTAAATAGAAATATTMAACTGGGAATACAGGAATAGTCACCAGCTATCACAGGTCACTTCCTTCATACTGCTATCYTATTAATTGATTCGGCCTTTGATTACTTGATTTGGCCTTAAATCAAGGAAACATACAAATTACTACCTTCTACTTTTAGTTTGTCTGCTTATTCTCTCACCATTTCCTGCCACACTGTGAACTGTCACCAGGCCTTAAAAACAGATCCCAACAGCCATATAAAATTTCTTCCACTTCAAAAATTTCTCCCAATTCCTGGAAAGTAGTGGCAAAAAAAAAAAAAAAAAAAAATCTGCTCTTGCTCCATTAAGTTTTATTAATTCCCATATTTAGTGTTACTAATATGAAGGATGCTCATTAGGAATATTTATTGTGTGGTGTTGTACTGAGGCTATGATAAAGCTTGGTTTATATCTTTCTTCACCCAAGTGAATGTTTAAGTTCTCTTTAATGGTTTATTTGGTACCTGAGCTCATATAAATATTTTGTTAGAATATAGGACGAGAGGCATTTTGACAGTCCTCTTTAAAATATGGTAATTGTAAGGGGACTGTCAGGTGAGGAAGGAAAAAAAAACACACAACAAACCCTTGCAGTAATCTCAGATGTTTCAGAATTCTACTTGGAAACACATAATACRTTTTCTAAACCTGCTGCTGCTGCTTCTTACTGTAAGTTTTTATGATCACCCACCATACTAAAGAATCACTTCTCAAACCCATCACTAGTGTTTTAATGTTATGATAGCCTTTGAGCCTTCTACTACCAGACAAAGCATTTTGAGTTATTGTCTTGCCTTTTTCAAGCCAGATACCTTAGTTTCTAAGGCCTGTTTTAAACCTGAATTATTTTTTACTCATAGCAACTTTCCAGCAAGAGTTTTGTACTGACTTTGGAGCTTTGAAGAACGTATCAAAAAGTCATTTTGGGGTCAAAAATTTTCAGTAGAGAGCTTTATACTTAATCATATCAGGTTTTTTTTTTATGTCTAGTTATTTGCTCCTTTGAATTACCTCTATAAGTATTCCATAAGCAAAATAATGCAGGCTGCTTAGTCACTCCTGTCATACAGCAAAAGATATTCCCAATTCCCCAGCATGTAACTTGATTAACTTATTTCTCCCTGAGTTCCAAAAGAAACTAAAGATATAGAAAGTCAACCCAAAACAGCCATAAACTTGCATAATTTATGCAAATAAAGCAGACATGCACTCGTCTAAAGGCAGGAAAGAGATGAGAAACTAAAAAGTATCTCACTTGACTTCAGTRTTTCAGAAAGTGAAGTAGTTTACCTTTTACTGTAACTGCATCACACAAATATTTCCCACTTTTAGTATAGCCCCCAGTCTTCTAAAAGAGAAAATCAGGAGGTGAAGCAGACAAGACAAAAAGTAATTGAATGGTTTCGTTCATTATTAAACTGAAATTTATTTAAGGAGTGAGGTTAAGTTTTCCAAAACACTCATTCTCTAATAGAAATAAAGTTTTAGGTTAGAGCACTTTGTACAGCTGAGATCATCACAGATATGCAGTCCCTGTCTCAAACTGGTATAGAAATTGTGCAAAATTTGTCTTAAGTAATGCAGCCCAAGGTTACTGTCTCATTTAACTACTTTTCTTTCTTAGCGATACAAGTGAGAAAATATTATTTCTGTAATGTATTACTATTTATGATTCCATGAAGGGCAACACATTCCCCTGCAATAAAACAGGGAAAGACTGATAAACTTGAGAAGAGTTCTCCTTTGGGCCATTTTATCATGGAGGTTTGAAAATTGGTCCATGACCTCTAAGTAATATTTCAGGAAAAATAGCCTTTCATAGTAAATAGCATTGGAAGACAGCAAATATTTAGGATTTCCATCCCTGAAATTAACTTTCTAAAGTTAGTTTTGAGGCCATGTATTAGGACTTCAGAGTGGATTCTGCAGTCAGTCACAGGATAGTTTAGCTTCACATCACTACCTGTCTAAGCCGAGAGCAGCTCAGCATTGCCCAATGACATTCAAGTGCACTTCTCATCCTTCATTCCCAAATTTAAAGACCTGTTGGATGTTAGAGGTGGGAGTGGGGAGGTGGGTGGGTGTGTGTCAGGGTGTGGTGTTGACTGCACCTAAGGAGAGGCAAGAAACAAGAATAGAAGGGGTAGATTAAGTTTGCTTATCTCTGCTGAGAAGCATCAGGTTCGTGTCATAAGCTTAAAGATACCAGAAGTTTGCTTTTAAGCTCCAAGASGAGCATCACGGGTCATGATGTACAGTGGTATAATCCCCCTCTTTTTTTTTTTCTTTCCAATACTAAAAGTTTTTTGAAAACTTAGTTTTGATCCTCACAAATAATTTTACACCAAAATTTGCAAAGAAGCAAGCCTGTCTTAAGGACTTTTTAAAAGGAAAAATTTTCACTTAACTTTTCTATGTAACTTAACATAAAARTCACAAAAGCAGACAAGAATACGACAGAACAGAACTTGTGAAGATTTTATCTGCTCATGGAAAATGGACTTCCTCCATCAGTACTCACACAATTTTCCAGTTACAATAAATAATAGGTAGAAGTAGCCCATCCATTTTCAAAATGAAACAAGAACCTGTTAATTGCAGTTCTTCAATTTAACACCCACTCTTCTGAATGATTCTGTAACTATAAGGCATTTTTGTTTCTTAAGTGATCTGAGGCAATAGTCAAACTGCAAGGCAAAAGATTTAATCTGCTGACCGATTTTCTGGTTCTGCTGAATACATAAAGGAATCAAAGTCAAAAATGTTTAACCATTAGCATGTGTTGTGGATAAAATTGTCTCAACTTGAGAATTTTTACATTATTTCATTTGCCCATCCTATCTCCCTGAAGCATCTCCACCCAGGATGCCTGGCACAATGTTCATGCACAAGCACACCCCAAGCAAAACTTGGTCATTTTCCTCACTTAAGTCTGAGAGGGGAAAAAAAAAGAAGTATCTTTCACTATCTGACAAAGAAAAGTAGTTTTAGCTTCTTTGAGCTGAATGAAGGATTGGGAGAGAGTGTGCACAGCAGCTTTTTTGACTGCAGCCACAGCATAAATATTTCATAACTGAAAAGAAAAGCCTGCTTGGTATTTTGTTAGTTTATCCTATAGTTCCTAACAGTTGAAATATCTCAAGTCTTGCTACTTTGGATCCAAACCTCACTTATTTTCTTACTGTTGTTATACCATACCCAGCAAACACAGTGTATATGATAGTATTTCCTTTGGTAAATTGCTGTGTACCAGGAAGCCTGCAAAATATCTCTGCACGTATTGAGACGATTTTTAGAAGCCATTATCCATAGCCATTTTACTGCAGACACACCTATAGATCATCTCTTTTTCTGGCATAGTTGGAACAGCTCTAGTAATTCCAGTATTTAAAGGAAAATCTATTTTTTTTTTGTGAGATAATAAGACATATAAAAATATGCACATATTCCTATGGATTTATACAAGTTTGGTGAAAATTTAGCTATGCAGGTAAACAGAATATTGGAGGTTAGGATTTCAGAAGTAAAAAGATAAAAATAAATATTAGCGTCACTCATTCTTAAGGGAAATTACATACAAGAAATAAACTAACATTGTTATATAGTCAAGGTATTAAATCTACCAATTTCAAGAAATGAGTTCATCTGTTGGCATAATTCCAAGCGCTCAAAGAGGAGCCCAAATCCTGTTTCTCAATAACAAGAAAAAAAAAGTCTGAGTAACATGCTCAGTATGGAGTTTGAAAAACAAGGTTTTTGATCTGCTTTTTTTTAAGACCTACAATGCTATTTAGCACACCATGATTTAAGTTAAATTGCAATCCGTAAAGAGGATTATTATCCCACTGTTCCTGCCATGGATACTTAATGGCCACTTCTTTCCAGACTTCAAGAGTCGTTCAAGACAAGAGAACAAGTTGATAAATAATACTCTCCGTTCAGCTGCAGTCTCATCTCTTCCATCCCCAGAATATTTTTTTTTTTTTCAGCATGGCTGGAGACAATTTTGACCTCACCAGTACCTTAAACCTGCATTTCCCACATTAGTCCCTCACAATATGCAAAAGTCTGACTGAACAATAGAGACCAGTGAGAGCAATCACAGCTCCACAGGAAAACATGCTACCTTTAGAATGAGAAAAAGGTCAGACATAGCCCTAGGACCCCAAGAGTGACATTATAGCATAACAGAACACATTTCTGCCTGTTCCAGAGTCTCTCTGGAGTTTTTACAGCAAAAGACACAGCAAACTCGTGGGCTTGTGGAGCTGTCTGTGAGTATGACAGATGAAGCACTCTCCTAGCACTGCCTCCTGCATCCAGTGATAAAATCAGGGTCACAGCTTTCCTTTCAGTCCTGGTTGCCTCTTATCTAGCTGAAGCTCATGGGCCAGAACCAAAAAGCCCAAAATACCTCAGAGACACTGACCCCATGGGTAAGGCAGCAGGGGTAACCTACAGTAGAACAGACCTACATCTTTGTCTATCCATAAAATGGCAACAAATCCCATTCAGTGATTAATTTTTCTCCTCCAAGGCTATTATTGCTCATGCATTCATATCATTAGAGGAGTCTTTTACAGGGATGTAATACCCAAGGTGTACGATTTGTTTTCAGTTGTGAAACCAAATTAAATATGCCTGCACAAAATATTTGAATTCGATGCTTCTTTGTGCTTTCTGAAATTAAAACATACTTTTTATTTGAAAATATATTTGTTTCCTTCCAATATGTGCTGATGATTTTTACTTTTCTTTGACAGTTCAGTCCACTTGTAGAGAAATATCACATCAGAGTAGGTGCTAGATTTGTCAACTAAAAATAGGATCCTCATTTTGTTTTCTAGCAAACTTCTGAGAGCAAGAGAGGAGCAAGCCTGCTGGTCAGCAACACTATCTCACCTGGACACTACTGCTTGTGACAAATACAGATTTTTGGCACAGCTTCATCAGGTAGGAAAGAAACACCTTTTCCTCTTATGAAATATTCATTCCTGTATGGTGGTCAAACAAAAAAGGAAGGCTTTCAGTAAAGTTAGACCAACCTGAAAGTTTTTAGACTTGGTACATCATAAAAGGAAAGTAAGGAAAGCTTAAATTCAAAGGGTTATTAAAAGATCTAAGAAATCCTGCTGGCTCAACTTCTATAGCACTATTAATAAAGATGCTTTTGTAGGTAAGATAAAGAAAAAAAAGATTAAAAGGAGCAATGGATGAGGGGATGATTTTAGATTTTATGCAATGTAAAAGGTGAAACTTATTCTCTGAATACTATCATATTAAAGGACATTTTGCTAATATTAGCTGTGATGACATAAAATCTGATTTTCTGATTGTCAGAAAGTGACTTCTGGTACATATTTAATTTTGTTCTTAAAGACAGATTTGCTTTACACTGTCAGATGCACAGTTAATCAAATATAAAATGTGAAAAAACTTTCCCCAGTTTCCTAATTTCTTTACCAGGGCTGGATAAATTTGGTTTGCTAATGTTTTAAGCATACACAAGATAAAACCTGAGCTGTAATTTTCAAATTAATCTAAATGTCAAGGCTCTCTGCTTGTTAGTCAACGAGTGGAGTATTTTTAGTGTTCTTATATGTCCAATCTAAACKCTGCAGATGAGTACCTACAATTTTTTGATATTAAAAGGGTGAGTGATCAGAGCCCTGTGTTAGTCCTATAGGGTCTGGCAATGTCTTTGTCATCTGGCTTTGCTTGAAAGGCACCAGTTGTCCCACATTCTTTGATCAGGTAATTCTTGCTTCTCTGTTCATTTTCTTGATCTCYTACCAAGGAGATTTTATTTTTTAAACATGAAGACTAAATCACGCTCAGCTTACGAAAACACACTTCAGTTATGAGTTTTATTGTGCACTACTGCAAAGAAACTAGAGAGAGAATGGAAAGCAATGTTACATTTCTGCAGAGACTTTTCCCTGCCCCATTTTTTTATAACTTGCAAGAAATCTTCTGCAATAGAAAAGATAAGAGATATAAATAAGCCAACGCTGAGTAAAACAGAAAGCATGACTCAGTGACAAGTTTCCACCAAACAATAAAATCAGCAAAAAAATAGTAGCTACAGAGTGAAACACCAAAGCCAAAAGTTATGCACATTTAACCACAAGCCTCAATTTACTACAGTCATCTCACATTTTCCTGCAAGCAGAGAGAAGCATCCAATTCACCTAAAATTGACCTTTTACTGCAGAAAATGATGGTTTGATTAACTCTGGCTGAGTTGATAAGTGCCTCACTTAGGGCCTATAGCTTGTTGTAGCTCCCAGCTCACTCTGTCGGCTCTCACTGTCTCCATTGTGTGAATTTGAAGGACCAGGACACACCAGCTCCTGCCTTGAGCGTTCCACCAGCACATGACAGAAGGCTGCCACCATCTTAGGGACAGAAATTAAAACTGCCAAGCAAAGGAAAATCCTCCACACCATGCCAGTGCTGCCAAAGTCAAACTTGCAAATGGAAAAATAAAATTGTAAGTTATAAATAGGATATTTGCTAATAGAATTAGGCCAAGGATATCAATGTGAAAATTAGGAAAGCACAGTGACATAAGTAACACATATTTGTCCTGCTTTTGGAAGCTGCTTTCAGCATCCAAGATAATAAAAATCTGACTTTCTCTGTTATTGAGTTGACACCTGTTGTGTTGGTTTGTGTTCGTTGAGGTCAAGTTAGTTTCCTTCACAGTGGCTAGCATGGGGCTGTGTTTTGGATTTGTGCTGAACAAAGGGTTGAAAGTGCAGAGATGTTTTTGTTATTTCTGAGCGGAGCTTACACAAAGCCAAGGTCTTTTCTGCTTTTCGTACTGCCGCACTGGCAGGGAGGCTGGGAGTTCTTGGGAGGAGACACAGCCAGGACAGGTGACCCAAACTGACCAAAGGGGTATTCCAGACCCTGTGACATTCTGCTCAGTATATAAAGTGGGGGGATTTGGGAGGAGGCTTGAGTGATGGCATTTGCCTTCCGAAGTAACCATCACATGTGACAGGACCCTGCTCTCCTGGGGATGGGGATACCCATGGGAAGCAGAGACTTCATTCCCTGCTTTGCTTGTGTGCATGACTTYTGCTTTCCYTGTTAAAATCTCTCAAGTCACCAGTTTTCCAGCTTTTAGCCTTTCARTTTTCTCCCTGATCCCATTGGTGTGGGAGTGAGCRAGCTGCTGCCTTGGCTGCTGGCTGGGGTTAAAACACACCACCTGTGCAGGCTCTTGGTGTATCCCTTAATTTCCCCCTTTATTACCTGCAGTAAACCTGAGTGAGACATAAGGGAATGCAGGACAGAGTGCTGTCATCCTGTAGAGAATTATCTGTTTTAYAGTAATAGAGTTAAAAAAAAATCCAGCCCTTAAATGATCCAGTTTTTCTCTTGGAAGTGAGGTAAAGTACTAGGCTTCATCAGAGCAGATAAAAATAAGAAAGAATAAATAAGAATTATTTTTAATCAGATGGGTTGTTAATACTTATTTTAGAATACTAAAATTAAGCTGAGAACTCTACAAAGCAACTATAAGGGTATTGCAAAAAATTATTCTCTCTTTCAGTTCTAGAGAACTTTAGCTTAATAAAATTTTCATGTGTTCTGATCTTCTTGGACTCACTGACTAAGCACTCACATAAATAAAATTTTAGAGGATTAGGTTTTAGAGGTAGAATCTTTATTCCAGTGAAAATCCAAGACAAGAGCAACCTATGTTACAAAGCAAAGGATAATTTTTATACATTTAAATAGCAGTAACTAGGAATCACAACTGTGTAAGACTAAGAGGAGCTAGGAGTGCTTTATCCAAATGATCTCTTTCTTGCAAAATCCCATTGAATCTATCATGTACCTTTGTAGTGTCATATCTAACATTAGTAGGAAGTGAATATCAAACCAGGCATAAATTGCATGTACAAGAGCAGCTCTTGCAAGCCTTTTAAGTCAGTAGTGGAGCAGTTCTGGCAATGGAGGGTCTTCTAAAGTAGAAYTACAATCTTCATGGGTTAATGAAGCAACAGAAGGATGATTTCTACATGTTATTTTTGTAGTGTGTATGCAAAGGAAGAAGGTGGGAGGAAAGCACAAATGGACTTAAGCATATTGATTTACCAAAGAAAAAAAAAACCAGACCAAATATGAAACAAGATTCCATTTTTAGAGTAACTAAACTGAAAATGCAGGTTAGATGAAGATTTCTCTTACACCAAACCTGGGGATAATAAAGAGAAGCAAGAACTCTTTCTCTAGCATCTCCCATAATTTTTCTGCAGTTTCCCCTCCAAATATCACAACTTATAAACTGTGGGCAAGTCCACAGCTGTCAGAGAAAAAGGTTGCGTCCAAGGCCAGAAAAACTGAAGTTCCCACATGAGAAATTCTAGCCAAGTACTTTGAAGAAGCAGCTGGTGGAGAATGGGGGAGGAGGGAGCAGCAGGGCAGGGAAATTTAGGCAGAAYCTTTTTAGTCATTGAGAGGTTACTGAGTCTTGCAGGCCCACTCTCCAAAATATCAGCACATTACCAGCTCCAACTAGCTTTACCTATTAATGCAGARAAATAATTCACCCACCTTCACACAGTCAGGTCAGGAATCAAAGAATCATTAATGCTGGAAAAGACCTGTAAGATCATCCAGACCAACCATTAACCTAACACTGCYATGCCCACCACTAAACCATGTCTCTGAGCACAACACTTACACATTTCTGAAATTCTTATGTGACTAGCAGCAAGGGGATCCAACCCTAGCAGCCTCTGSAGCTCCATGCTTCAGCCTCATCCATGCAATTATCTCAGGCTGACAAGGAGTTTTCCTCCACTACCAACTACTGCCATACTAAAGGCASATTCCATTACCTCCCACAGTGTCCTGGCCAGTTCTGATATGCTTTAGCAGACTTGGTTAGGTTTGTTGCATTTTTTTTCATTACATAAATATTAGGCAGTATTTCTAAATCCCACTTCAATTATTTTTCGAGAAATAACATAGCCATACAAATTCAGACCAAACAGGAGTTTTGTGTTACTCCTCTGTGTTTCAAGATGTATGGAAGCCCCACTTCAAATTAGACATTCCCAAACCCAGCAATCTGAAATGGCTTCCACCCTTGTCCTCTGCTTTATATTTAATGGTTTACTCCTGTTATTCTGCAGACCTATTCTGAAATAGGTAAGAGATATTAATTAATCAGTGTGTTTTGAATATTGATTTTCAAAATATGCTACCTCATGATTCTACAACAAGCCTAACAGATTTGTTCCTAGCTTTTTCATGGACAACCAYCCTTTATTTAGCTCTAAACACAAGTTTCATATGTTTGAAATATTGTTAGAGCTTCCTTTGTTGTTCTTACCTGCCCTCTGCTTTAAGCTGCTTAATAGCCTGAGTCCCTTTGAAACCACAGCTCTGTCATTAAGTGCTAAATAAGTGTTTGATGTGCTTGGTTTGGTGTTTCCCTACACTCCCTCTGCCCATGCACTGACATTTGTCCTTTTTTTAGGCCACAGAGTGAAAGAAAGTCTATTAAGCTGCAGCTAAGAAAATATAAGGAACGAAAAATAAAATCTCTCATACAGAATACAGAGCCATCCCTAAAAAGAGAAATAAGGATGTTTTTCTTCTGAGACCTGTGAATTTTTTTGATTATATAAAGCCATTAGTAAATATCTGGGGTGGGGGGAGGTATGTTTGTAAAAAGCATTCACAAATAAACATCTCCTTTCTAATGAATCTAATGTTTTAAAAGATCTGCTGCAGATATAGGTAGGTTACATGAATATTAGTCATTGTCATTTTTTCAGCTAGATTCTTCAATCAAATTTATGTTCTCTTGTATGTTGTAAAGAGGGCTTGTCTGGGTATGTCCTTGTTAGATTTTAAAGACCGCTAGTAATAACAAAAGGTAACTAAATGTGTACAACATAAACAGAAGGAGGAACATCCATAAAAAACCCCAAGCTTACTTCCACTATGCTGAACTGCAAAATATGAATCATCTGGTTAGTCTTCAATAGAGAATGTAGTTTAGGACTAAGACTAACTGCAAATGTCAGAACACCACAGATGAAAACATTTTGATAGACCAATAAACACATTTAAGACCTTATGCTGTGGTTAATTTTAGCAATTTTGCCTCAGTCAGAAGCAGTACTTGGTTTACAAATATTTAGTAGGTCAAGTATGAAGTGTCCTTTGGAAAATTCTGTGTAGAACATTTTAATAATAAACTAAACATTTGTCCTAATCTTATTCTGAATAAACACACAAAGACAACATAATCCTTCAGAATTAACCTTTGATCAAATACAAGTACTCAGAAAAAAAGGAGTAGCTCTTTCTCAGCTCATTTTCCTTGCCTTAGGATATTACTTAGCAGGTTTTTTTAAATGTAGTTTAGACTCAAAGATGCATCCAGTTCCAAGCTCTTCTCTATGAAAACATACCAAGGAGTAGCCCCCATTCTTCAGCATAAAAACAGAAGAACAGGCAGAGATGTGTGCCCTAAAAACCTTAGGTGCCAAAAGTTGTGCCTAATATACCACCACAGATGTCGCCATGCCTGACTTTAGTCATCACAATGAATATTTCTGAATGGAATTCATCATGTTTAGAGGGAATGGGTTCTGTGTAAGAAACAAACAGAGATCACTTAAATTGGGAGGAAAAAAGTGATTAAGTGGCATGGACTAGGTGGATTTTTTTCAGAGTAGTCCAGAAACAAGGTTCCTTAAGTAAGAGCAGAACAGCCAAACCCCGAAGAGTTTTCTAAGCCAAAGCTTTTCTGAGGTGATTATGAATATCATCTTTCTTTCTAAACATCAATATAATAAATTCAGATAAACCTGAAAATTTTCTCTTTTCTCAAACTCTCATTTCATTTTCTAATTTCCTTGTATTAATACAGCTGTGGAGAATCACCTTTCCAAGAAACAGACAATAGGGGCTCAACCAAATTGCCATCTTCCCTTCCGTTGCTGCTGAAGCTGGGGGGGCGTGTGCACCTTATCTCATTACATGAGCAGATGGGGATGCTTATTCCAGCTCTTGGAAGCCTGATTACATAGGTGGCATGCAGGGAAAGCTAATCAGAGGATCCTTTCTGCTAAGTGAATCCTGGCTTATGGTCGACAATAGAGTGAAATCAGCAGAACAGAGATGGACTTCCAGAAGCTTGTTCTACTAGTAATGACAATCTGTGGCTTATAAAGCAGGAGTGTGCTAAAAATACTCAAGAGATTAACTGAAAGAGAGGAAATATTACCCATGAACTCCATGGCTTTTCTCAATAAGTGTCAAAACCTCAAAGCTATTGAAACATTGTTTTTTGCATTTAATATTTACAATGCTGTGATAGTAGCAATGAGATAATTATAGCACTTCTGCTACCAAGGCCATGATTCACCCAAGCCAAACATCAAGTCATTATTTGTGTCATTCCACTAGAAGGGGTGAGGAGGGCTAAACGGAAGAGGAGAGCAATGTGAGCTTTTTACTCTGAGATGCTGTTTACGGAAGCAGAATATTTGTTTCCAACACAAAGCATTTTGCATCTTGTGCAACTGAATTACTGTGGAATTTTTTGCTACCTCCACCCTTTTGCGTTTTTTCCTCCCTACATCTTGTAGACCAACTCAAAAGACCAGTGCAACAAGCAAGAAGGCAACACATGAAGGGCACAGCCAAGATGTCGATTAGTGAAGTGTTCTAGTTTTTCAACCTGGAATATTGCAGACTCTATGGAATTATTTACCTGTTTCATGGTGATAATGCACAGTACAAATTTTCATCTGGTGAAGATAACCATGCCACATGACATGGCTTTCTGGTTTTTAATAGGGCATCTCTGCAATCTATGCAGTTATAGGGGAACCCATTTTCCAAACATCATCCATGCCTTTCAGAGATATCGCAATTTAGACTAACCCGAAACCCCCTTAAGTAAAAACACTTCTAGGATTGTGCTGTGCAATCTTCTCTTAGAAAGTATTTTTGCACAAAATGAATCAAGCAATATATCAGCAGCATCATAAACTAAACAGGTACTTTCTGTTGATCAAAATTATCCAAAACTTTAGTCTACGTACCAATTTAGCAACAATCTGTGTTTGTTTAATCTATGTTTGTGCAATCTATGTTTCAGAAAGTGTTGTCTCAAGCTGGAAGTAAAATCCTGCCTTTAGTATTGTCTGAATGATGTCCCAGAGAATAGATAGGAAACTTTACTACTTGCAAATCCAAGGTGATCAAGTCTCTCTCCTCTTTTCAATTGTTATGCTGCATAATATAAAGTAGGCTAAGATGCATGAAGAAATTTTTTGGTGGCATTAGGTGCTGGTAAAACTCCRAAGCAAGCACTGTTCCATTTTTGGGCACCATGACTCAAGGGAAATACAAAACACTTGGGACCGGACCGGGAAAGAATTTTGAGAGGAGTAAAAAGCATGGTCAAGTCTGAAAGGAAATGATGCAGTTTGGGCTAACAAAGGCTGAAGGAAGATGTGTGTAACAGCTTTTCTATCTTTYACACGTTAAATTATTAATTAGTAGAGAATAAATATTTCTTCACATCTGATGAAGATAAGGAGTGGGTTTAATAGCAGCAAGGGACTTTCAGGTGAAGTACATAGCACTACAGATGGCTAAGTACTGGAAGTGCTGAGGGAGGCAGCCAAATTTCCATTATCATATTTAGAACAAGCTAGATAAATATGCATCAGGAATAACATAGGAAGACCCGATTCTACCTTGGGGCTGAAAGTGAAAAGTGACCTCTTCAAGATTTCTTCCAAGTTTATTTTACAGGATTTCTGCTAGGATTCTTTGCTATCTGGCCTTCCCAGACCCCAGCAAGCTCCCTGCTTGAATGCACGACAGGTTTTCACTGCTGTCCAGATGAGAAACTAGCAATTGACTCAGGTCTTGCCATGCTGAGATGCCAGAAGTTTGCTGGCAAGTCAGCACTATTTGTGGAAAAATCCTTTGAGAGTTCTGCAGTAGTACATGATTTAACAGCTTGAATTTATGGACAAAGTTGTCCAATTGTAAATGTGGACTTGCTGTGTTTACAGCACTTCAACGCATTTTACGTCAGAGCACATAAGGCCCATTGCAGGCCACTAATCCTTGTTTATAAGGTAATTTAATTCAAATCAACTTTATACCAGTAATATATGTTCCATGTGCTCAGCCGGATGGGATTTTGTTAGTAYTGAGTTTGTTTGCAATCATACAGATATACATAGTTGCACCACATGTAAAGGTAATGYTGTGCCACACTGGATCACAAACAGAACTCAATTTGGGCTTGCACAACATTCCTTGCTACTTTTATTATCTTCTCATAGGCATTCTACACAAAAAATCTATAATAATTTCAAAATCTGTTTTTTATTTTCATAGTCCTTCATCGCCTGAAATGGACAACAATTTTCTCAGGAGCAAGTATGAAAAAGCAATATAAACCTTCCTTAAGAAACCAGAACATCACAAATCCCACTGTTCTTCAAGTGCAAACTTCATCTCCTCACTTGGTAATTAAGTACATAAATCAGGATTAATACATTAAAAAAAGTAATAACCTAAAATATTACTGAAGAAACACTTTTCATGTTTTCCAGCTGTGAAGAGAAAGGCCAAATTACACAATTCCAAATACTTGTGCTGCTTAATACATTGCTTGAAAGAGCAGTAATAGATAGTAGCTAATAAGAGGCTGGGGAATGTAAACAATTTTTTTAAATTCCAGACATAATTTTGAATTCTATTTGGTGCATTCTTGAAAAGAATCAAGAGGGATTAATCCATCCACATATACTCTAAATYCCTGAAAAAAACTTGGAGGAAATTTTACTAGTATTTTCATAAAAACGGCTAACTCTGAAAAGCAACTTCACCTCAAGGAAGACAAACACATGAAAGGTTTAAGTGTTTTAACKTTTGGTTGAAAGAATGTCTCTCTGGAGCTTTAATCACTAGCAGGAAAAGAAGAAGCTTCCAGTATATTGAAAGTTGTTAATTAAGTTCAAGACAAAAGTTATCAAATTAGAATATGTTACAAGAAGGTCTACCCAAAGATGTGCAGAGTATCTATAGATACAGCCCAACAAGGATATCTTAAGACATGAACTGTTATGACTCATAAAGGTAGTTATATTAAGAAATCATGACTCTGTGGGGTGATTCAGCTTGGATAGAACATTACAGTGTTGTGGCAAACAGTGCTTCCAATACCCCAAACTACCTCACAGCAATCAAACCTGGGCATTTTCATGGTACAATTTTATGGCACAGAAATGTGTCTTAAGTGAACATGAGTCATGCAGCCTAGCAACAGGAAACACTAGAGAGGATACTTCTCTTTAGCATGGAAGTTGTAGGAGGATTAATTAAAAAAAAAACAAAAAAACCAAAGAACCAGCCAACATGACCAACCCACAGAAGACAAAAGGAGAGACAAAAGAAAAAACTAGGAGCATATTGCCTGTGAAAAAGTGACAAATTTAACTGTATTCAGAAAACTAGAATGAGAATTAGAGTAGCATCTCAGTAAGAATGGAGGGGAGCAGAAAAAAATGTTACCCATTTTAGAAGACCACTCCAAATGAATAGCTTTAATGCTGACTACACACCAGCTGACACCTTTACTTGTATAGGCCAAGCAGTGATGGGTTCACCAAATGATAAGAATTGATGAAATGTAAATTCAAAAGCTGTTCCTACTGAATGAGATAAAGGATGTAGACAGGAAGGAGCAAAATATGAATACAGGAAGGAACTGAAACATATTACCCACAAATTGCTTCCAAAAAGACCTGAAATCACACTTCACAGAATAAATCTTGCAGCTAATGTGAGAGGAGGTATACATCCTCTGAAGAGAAATGGTGTCCTTCACATCAGCTCCCTCACACACACACCCAGTTGGAAAGCAGGGCAGCAGAAAAGGACCTGGGTGTCACAATGAACAATAGAATATGTCAACTTTTTTTTTTTCAGTGAAGCTCATAACTTGTCATTTTTCAGATACAACCACGATACTTACATTAAAAAAGTATAATTTCATAGCTTGATGTAACAAGTATCAAATAAACAAAAAACCTTCCAAACAACCACAACAAAACAAAACACACAAAGCATCAAGAAAAGCCACCCAAAATATCAAGATATTTGATGCATCACTAAATGCTGAACTTTATACCGGTAAAAAATTTCATCTGCCATAGTTGTGAGTGCATTTTCAGGGAATTCACTAATTTTAATGGAAGTTCATGGTGTTTACTACACGGCAGAATACAGCCAAACTGAATGTCACCACTGAATTTTCTCATCTTTATTCACTATTCACCATTTCTCATCAGTTTACTAGTTTATCCGATAAATGTTTATGACAATTTTCACTTGAACAGAGTCCATCAATAATTTAAGAAGAAATAACTTGTTGCTGGTAAAATGGACTCCTTTCTCAGAGACTTTTCCCTTCATCTCCTCCATGTTAAAGCTGGCACATCACAAAGTGACAGATGAATTTTATGAGGATTGATTCATGCCAGTCTCTGAAGAGTAATTAAGTTCAATAAAGGCCTGTCAATATCATTTGGTATCAATTGTCACTTTATATCGTGTATAAAAGGCACAGATGCACATAGAGATGGACAAAAACTGCAAGGACAGAAAGTGCATTTCAGCTAGGACAGGGAGGAGGTAAGTATTAAACACTTACTAGGGCTGAAGTCACTGCCTCTCCTTAAAAACAGTTGTCAACCACTCCTAAAGGCCAGTCCTCAGTCAGTAGCCAAAAGCACAAATACTCCCAAAACGAAAGGTTAAAACTCATTACTTTCCTCTCTCCAAAGGACACACCTTCCATGCTCACCCATCTTCAGGTCCAAACCTTATAAAACTTCTTACGGCATTGGAAGAGGATAAGAGAAAGAAAACATCTAAAAGGAGTAATTGTCCTTTTTTCCCTCGAGTGAGTACACAGTTTCATGCTTAACACAGGCACCTGCATGACAAGAGCCATAAGCCCAAATTCACACTCCAAGCTGTAGGCTAGTTATCCCGTATTCTGGATGAAGTGTTTCAAATAAGAAGACTACAGATAAAAAGAACCCACAGCAACAATCCTTTCAAAACTCTTTTGAAAGCAAGAAGATCCTTCTATTCTGTTAGCAAGCCAGAGATCCTAAGTAGTTATAAAGCACATAAACACTTACATCAAGATGAAGCAGTGTTGCAAGCCACTGGTAGCAGAACTCCACGTGCTTTAATCCCAGCAAGAACATCAAGTGAAGAGAGATAAAACTCAACCTCCAGCCTTTGCTTTATAGCACTTGCCCATTAACCAGTCCCAGCGAGATGGAGTCAGAGACTTTTCTGGAGAAGGCTGCCTGTGAAAGTGCTCCACCCTTCCCCTGAGTTTTAATTCACACTCTCTGATTAATACAGCTGTACCAGAAGCTGAGGACTACACGGCCTAGTGGGGAGCATCTGCCCTTTCAAGGTTAAATAAGTTAAAGTTAATTGAACATAAGACATTCAAACTGCAAGTGAGAAGGCTCATGCAGGGATGTTAAGAAAAGAGAGGACAGGTTAAGTTAAAAAAAAAAAGCTTTGCATGTGGAAACATAGAAGGGCCTCTAGGATACATAGACCTGAACATTTAACAAAATAGTAGGTGCCCAAGGATGAAGTTAGGGGGCTTTTTGTTATATTTGAAGTTTTAGAGCAGGAACGGTGGGTGCTGATAAAGAATAGCTGTTAGCTAAGAGACTTTGGTGTGCAGCAGGTGATCCAAGAGGAAAAATGAGAGTAGGTTTCAGCTTTTGGAGAAAGGAGCAATGGCTCTGTGAAATACAGTGGAAGTTGGGTGATGAGCTTTTTCATGGGCTGCTAGATGGCTCACTCATACTGTCATGACAGACAGAAGCTAAATACTCTTAAAATCCTGCTGTTAAGTGCCTAACTCCCTTATGTCCTTTTTTTCTTTCTTCCTCAGAACAGATCTTCTGGCCAAATGGTGATTGGGCCCAGATGAACAATCTGAATTGGAATTACTTTATTATGTATGATATTCATCTCATAATGAGCCATTACTCACCATTTTATATTCTCATATTCCTATCAATGATCTAGAAAAGAAAGGTTTATCTACAACCTGTCCATTTCATTTAGGATGTAGTTCTCAAGCTTCCATTTGCAGATCACTGGAGGCACAGAGAGTAGTTCTTTGTTTTTTTAAGGAAATCATTGTTCAGTATATAGTGAGGTTTTTTAGGAGTCGTACTTCATAATGACTTTTAGAAGTTTTTAGGTGATTTCATGACCAATTAATCTGAAATCCCTGTACAGTTTCTTTTTCCTTGTGCTTGGAATAGCAGCTCCACATCTGTTGCTGGTAACTTTAGAGTGATTATTCCACTTTGACCACAACTTACAAAACAGCAGCAAATAAAATAACAGAGGCCAAAGTGAAATGAAAAAGAGGGGTTTGGTCTGTGACATTTTCAGCCAATGGGGGAGATATAATATTAGTAAATGCAAAACCTAGTGGCCAAGAATGTGGAAAAATACATATAGAAAGAGGCAAGCATCATAATCAATGTAAGTTAAAACATGACAAGGGAATATTCTCTTTTTCTTTTCCTTATGTTTTATGGCAGAAAGGATTTAAATCCAATACAATTTTTCAAAAATTGGTGATTCTTTAGAAGATTCTTCTGCCTGTTATAAAACCTGCAGGGGGGAATATCTACATAACGCCTCGATGTCCTCATTAAGGCATTATCTATTCTAAGAACATTCTCATTATCATGATCATCATTAACATGTTTTATAGCATGTTCATTTGTTTTTCCTCCTTCTGAAATGTTAATCAAAGATTAAATTTACTGTAAATCAATCAAAAAACATTTTCTTCATTTTAACTTTAATCACAAAGTGTTGCACTGTGTAATAAATGAAATACAAAAATACTGAGTCGTTGTCAGTTCTTTTAGTAATAATAATAATGTGAAAAACCTTGAAGTTTATAGCACTACTAATTTGAGCATAACGTACAGTTACTTTTAATTTTTTAACTAATATCTTTTATAAAAAATATAGCTTCTTTAAAACTTATTTCCAACTCACCAACTTAATAATATATTTGAAAAGTTAAAAACTTGTATATTAGAAAGCTTGTTCCTAACCCCAAAAAATATACTAAAAGTCCACTGAATTAAAATGAGCAGGCTAGCTCATGAACAGTTTCCCTTAAGGAAGAAACTAATATAAAAATCAACTTAAAACCAATTTAATTTCAGTTACTCTTCTGGCTGCATTGTTAGAAATATTTGGCAAAATATTGTAATCTTATTCTTACACTTGAAAAAATCTTCTACATAAATCAGGCCCAAATTTTCTGATATCTAAGTATCATACACCCGCCTCAAAATCCAATGGAAATGCTGGGCTGTCATGCATATAAACATTTAGCTGGAGTGTGCACAAAGACTCGAATCCACCTTCAATAATATTGCCACAGTTTTGGAAAGTGAAAGTGTGCTTTATATTAACTTCATGACAGTAACGTTGAGTTTATGGCCTCAGAAGGAGAGAGCAGATTCTGAGTGACAGTAAATTTTAACTGTCTTTGAAAGTGTGGTGAGCTGACCTTGTCTGGCTGGCAGATGCCCACCCAGCCACTCTCTCACTCCCATTCCTCAACAGCACAGGAGGAGAAAATGTGGAAAAGCTCATAGGTCAAGATGAAAACAGGGAGATTGCTTATGAGTTATCACCATGGGCAAAACAGACTTTGTTTGGGGGAAATTAATTTAATGTATCACTTATGGGATTACAAATGGAGTAGGATTGTGAGAAATAAAACCACGTCACCTTACCATTACCCTCACCTTCTTCCTTGGCTCAGCTTCATTCCTTTGTGGAATCTTCTGCCTCCTCTCCCTGAGTGGTGCAGGGAGATGGGACAGGGGAGTTGTGGTTAGCTCATAACACCTCAACTCTCCTGCTCCTTTTTCCTCACAAAGTTCCCATGCTCCAGTGTGGGGTCCCTCCCACTGGAACCAGACCTTCACGAACTGCTCCTGCGTGAGTCCTTCCCACAGGCTGCAGTTCTTCAAGAACTGCTCCAGCATTGATCCTCTCCAAGGGGTAAAGTCCATCAGGCACAGACACCTCCCGCATCGTTCCCTCAATGGCTGCAGTTTCTGCCAGAAAACCCGCTCCCATGTGAGTTCCTCTTTTGCCAGGAGCTTGCTCCTCCATGGGGTCCTCCATAGGCTGCAGCTTCCTCCAGGGAATATCTGCCTGCTCCAGCATGGGGTCCTCCATGGGTTCATATCTACTGCCCAGTGGTTACAGGGCATAACTGCTCTGGCATGAGGTTCTCAAAGGCTGCATGGACATCTGCAGCACCTCCTGCCCCTGTTCATTCTCCCACCACAGAGCTCTTTCTCACACTTTCCCCTCAGCTCTCACTGATGGGCAGCACTTTGTCCTTCCTCACACAGTCTTTCCCTGAGTCACCACTGCTGTGACTGCAGGACTCAGCTGCGTCCTGGAGTGTCTCTGGAACAATGTGTGTCTGGGGCACAGAAAGCATTCCACTGTGCAGTTCTTGAATACAGAGCACTCTGAGGCTTAACTTTCAGGCTTTTAATAGAATAGTTGAATGTCGTCGAATTAGAGAGTTTCCTGCTAGTGTGAAAAATTATAAAACAATTTTGCCACCCTATTTTTATCATATTGGTTTTTGTCCATGCTCATTTCAGCATAAAAGTACTTWCTTTGTGCTACACTTTAACTCCAAATTACCATCCAGCTTCAGCTAAGAAAGTGGAAATCAATTCCTAAAACATTATATTGATGACAAATAAATGATAYGCAATTCACAACAAGAAAACTGAAAACTTTTGGACAGAAAATCAACATAAATATTTGTGTACATACCAATGGAAAATAAGCTACATTCCAGACTTCCTGAATTATATGCAAATTCTTATTTCAGAGTACAGAATAATTTGTGGAGAGAATATTTATTGTACTCCTACTATGGGGATAAAATTGTATAAAAATATGTGATAACCTKGATTCAGATACTTGATAAGTAGCTAGCACAAAATACAGGTCTGAGAAAATCCTGTGTGAATATTTGTTATCTCCTATGGCTTGGATCTACTAATATGTTGAAATACAGACTGTGTTGGAAGACAATAAGCAAACAAAGAATTGTTTGTTCAACATGCTGATAGCATGATGAACAGATCAGTTATTAATACTAAAAAGCATCATACACAGGATATGCACAAAGCTCCCAAAAGGTAGAGGTGGAAGGACAATAGTTTTCCTGCTGTGTCTATATTAAGATTTTCTATTCTATGGATTTTTTTTCATAGCGTCAGAAAGGCGATGGGAAATATCTCCATTAATGATCTTCTGAAAATACCAGAGTAAATGCTGCCCCTAGGTTTTGCTCATTCCCAGATATCGAGGCTGCAGAGGACAAGTTAATGTACAAAAGAATGAAAATGGATGGACCTCGAGAACTGAGAACATTATCTAGAGACAGAATTGTGGCTCCCCAAAGGTCATATCTGAGGGTCCAAGCAATGAAAGCACTGAGCGCCGGGTAAATTAAAATCTGGAATGGGAATTATGTACCTGAAAAAATTTCATAGCTATAATTCATTTTTTCTTACCTGAAAAATAGGTTTTGAAATAATAGAATGAGAAAAAAAAAATCAGTGTTTCCTTTTGTAAAAACTAATGGAGACAAAAATCTTAGTCATAAATACAAAGTTTGACCTGCTCTGTACAAGCCCTTTTTTTCCTCAGTAATGGAACAACACTTAGAAGGAAAGGTTTCCACAGCCAATTGGCTAATTCGAGTGATCTGAAGAGTTCATATAATGCAGTTTGCATTTCTTCATCCTTCAGTGTCTCATCATTTGTCAGTGAACACAATGAGAAGAGAGCAAAAGACAGCCAGAGCAGCAGACATGACAACGTGCTCTGGCAGAGGAACAGAGGGGTACAATTAGGTGGGATCCAGAAGCTGTTAGTAGAGGCAGCAAGGCAAATTAGTAGTGTAAAAAGGTGATCCATTATTCCTTCTTAGTGAACAGTGCTGCAATTATTTCCTCTCTCTGCATGGCAGGTCTTCCCCCCCCACACCCCTCCTGGCTTTTTAATTTTGCCATAGCATTAACTGAGTGAAAGTTTTGTCAAGGTTGTACCTAATATGGCTGGTGAACTTCTGTCTTATATTTCACAGGCAGAAATTTKCTTGCACTCACTGTGCATTATTTGTGGAGACTTTGAGATGTTTAGAGTCAGTGGGTCTCGTTAGCAGAGTAGTAGGAGGTGCTGCCCCACCAGGTCACTGTAGTTAGAGAGATTCTACAGGTCACACAAAGTTTGCATGTATTTCTCTTTTCCTATGCAGACAAAGCTTGTAGGCAGAAAAAATACGAGAAATCTTGTTGGTCTACTAGCCCTACAATTTAGAAATAGGGTGGAAATGAAAGGAGTACACATTTGTAGGTGATCCTTTCTGTTTTGCTATAAAGTTCAGTACTTTGTGAYTTTTCCTGTGACAATGCCAATCACTTAGGAAATGCACGTGTCTAAAACAACTGCATGTTTCATTAAAAATAGCAACACCCGTTAGGGGGTAGCATGGAAAAAACAAAGACGGGAAGTAAATTTTTGACTATTTTAGATGGAAAATGCAAGTCACTGCAAGATGGCAAAATTAATGGACTCCACTTAACTTGAGATAGTTGAGTGAGCCTGCTGCCTGACAGCCATTAGTGAGTCTGGGCTGAAAATTCTTAGCTGGAGAAAACCATCTGGTAASCACCACACAAGCAAAACTGAATGCCTTGGAGCACTTGGAGCGTGTAGGCAACAGCAAGCAAGAGGCAAAGCTGGAGTTTGGGAAATAGATAGCATTTCAAGCTGAGTTACTCAGACTGAGTGATTCATTTCTATACACGCTTCAGCCTTGTAGAAACACCAGCACAGCCTTTCCTCAGGAATTTCTGGGTAAAGAAAAAGCAAAGAAAGCTAGATCTTGTGTCCTGTAATCATACTGAGAAATACAGTTCTCTGTGAATAACTTAGGGAATAAGACAGCGGGAATCAGAGCAGTGAACCTGACCTTAAGGCAAYCCTGAAACTGAATACATCTCTTAAACCTATCAGAAGGAAAATCAAAATATCAGATATGTTTATCAAACATTTTTAATCAGAGAAGTATCTTACTTTGAGAGAAGTCCTATAATCTTCAATGGGCTACTCATGGTGGTGATCATGATAATAATAAAAAGTATGGTTCATTTGGATTATTTTTTTCACTGATATATTAAAGGGATGCGGTAAGATCCCACTATCGAGCTGCACATCTATATCTGTATTATCTATTTTCAGTATCTTTGTATTTCTTAAGAGATTGTCACACATAGARCTTCACAGTTCAAAGGATTGAAAGCATAAATCCTCAAAAATTGGGAAAAAAAAAAAGATAACAATTTCTTATTGTTAGATTATTTGTTTTGATTGCTTTGGGGGTTTTGGCTTGCTTTTTTTTTTGTGATAAGACCTTTCCAAGAAAAGGAGGTAATACTTTCAAAATCGTGCTAGTGCCCAGGCTAAAGCTGACAAAGAAAAGTCTTTCTAAAAGGATTTAGACATAAAATAAATGGTTCTATAACTGTTAAATTATCAGGTTTCCAAATTTATAAATTTACCTAACTAATAGTCAGTTATATCATGCTTTAAACTTTCTTTCATAAGTGACATCATACATGTCTAATGTGAAGAAAAACATATTACATGACTTTTTTCTTTTTTATGCMTGGATGAACTCCATAACATTGCGAAAAGAGTTCTACTCAAAATCTTTTTTKGGAAAAGGAAAGATGCCATCTACATGGCAATAATGATTTACTGTTATTCCAATTAACATTTTAACAGTCTAAYAGTCCAAATAATTAATCAATATTTTTAAAAACCCTCTTTGGTAATAAAACTAGCATACAAATCTTCCTCATGTTTACCTTTTTTTGTTTTTCTGGTGCTAAACTCTCTTTCCTTTGGAAAAGCTTCAGTCTTGCTCAATGATGTTGGGAAAGAGAGGGACGTAGAAGAGTTTATCAGCAGCATCCTGAGGTTCTTACTGGAAGGACTATCATGTTAATTCTGGCAGTTCCTCCAAAAGTAAAGGAAAATACATATTAGATCTATATCWTTCAAGACAGAAAACACAGAATCATTTAGGCCTTTAAAAGAGAATAATTGAGTAAGCAAATTTTCTAATACTTGTTTGGCTAAATAATTCTAATAATTCTAATACTTGTTTGGGTTTTGGTTTTGATGTCACAGTAACATGAAGACACACTGGGGCAAGAGGCAGACTCTCCTATTGATCCAGCCCATGTTCATCAAAATTTACTTTCCAGCAGACTATGATTTGCAAATTTCTCTAYGCTATTTACTCCATCTTCCAGATCAGGCCAGAATGCATTGAATAAAATTAATTTGAATGCATATGGTTTGAGAATCCAGCTACACTTCACCCCACATTAAAGTTCACTTTATTCATTGTCTTTCATCTGGGTTTTCCTCCATGTAATAGCAATCATATTCAAGTGAATGTGGATCCTTTTTGTAAGATTTTCAAAGGCATGATCATACTTTACTAAAATGCAAATATACCTGCTGCATATCCTTCATCCACTAATTTTGTAAGTCTATCAAAAAAGCAATCAAATTTGAGTGGCATGACGTGTTTTTTTTCTTTCCTTTTTTGTTTATACTCATACTGATTTTAAAAAATTAATGGTTTTCATTACAGCACSAAGATAATTCAATATATTGAAATGAGTACCCTGTAATAGTCAAATACAGAATAAAYGCAAAATGCAAGAATTGGAACTTCATTTTAAAGTTGTGGGTAGCRTTCAAATATTTCATTATACTCTATTTTAGGAAAGCAAATTAAATAATGCCRTGTATAGAGATATTACCAAATAAAGAAGAAATGAGCTGGTGGATGCGTTTTATTCTCATGGTAGGGTTCATCTSTTCTCCCATTCTAAGCCTGTGGGTCAAAACTCTTTTGAAYAAAYRYTATTCTGAYRCTGCCACATGACACRCTGAGGTCTTCAAGGCCAGGCTGGRTGGGGCTCTGARCAACCTGGYCTAGTGGAAGGTGRAARGGTGTCCCTGCCCATGGCAGGGGGGTTGGAATTAGCTGATCTTTAAGAACTCAGATTCACAGAGTATTCTCAGTTGGACTCATCTGACCCAAAYCCTTCTATGATTTTATGACAAATGAAAGCAGGCAAAATAATTGTGATTTATGCATTTTCTAAGATTTTTTAATATTTATTCTGTTACTCTTGGCWGTTTGGCACCACAGAGATTTTAAAGTCAGGAGTGACCATAAGGCAGGCCACAGACTTTTTTCAAAAGTCCTTTCTGAGAGTTGATGGTTCTTCTTTCCATGTAATGATGACACAAAGTTCAATAACTTGCAGGTGAACTCAACTGCGTGTTTCCAACACATATGTGATTTTAATTGTAAACCAACAGGTTAATTGCTCTCTTGGTAAGTTGCTTCAGTGGAATACAACCTTCATTTTGAACAGCTGAACATTACCCCACATTTGATTGTTTTCAAACTTTAGTTTTTCAACTATGTGTCTGTGTTTTCACTCTGTTAGTTTATGTAGCTTCCAGTGGTCAATGTGTTATTCCATGGTGGAGATCTATAATCCATGATCAAATTCTCCCTTAACCTTCTCTGCACCAAGCAGAAACTACTGAAGTCTTTCAGTATGAGGAAAATATTCCAAACCTTACCTACAGTTCTTTTGAGCATTTTCCTATAACTGGCAGTGTTCTTAACTCATTTAATTAATCATCTGCCTTATATATCCCTGACCAGGTACTGAAGTCTGGGGAGGTGGTTAAAACAACTGTARGAATAGGTAACATCATTATGTGATGGCTTTGACTGCATGAACTGCATCAGAGGGCTTCTAGTTGCTGTAGCATCCAAAACACGAATGAGAATGCTCTCAGGGCATTTCTTGTCCTTGTGAGAACTTATGTGAGACCTCATAGGGGACCCCAAGCTGCAAAGAGATCTTTGGGTCTATCTTTTGATTGATTGAAGAAGAACAGACTAGCTGGAAGACAGAATTGTGTAGGAGATGAAATGGAAAAAAAAATATTAGTAATTTGCAGTTGTCATCCATAGCAATGAGATGAGCTGACAGTGCCAGGGCTGCAGCTGATCTCTCTTTTCATTGATGAGGAGTAACAGAGCTGCTTAAATGTCAGGCATAAGCAAAGCATTGACACCACYTTAGTATCTACTGCCTCAAGTCTGCGGGCTCAGCTTGGCATCTCTGTACTGGTTACACTCCATAATTGTCAACAGACAGGAGACGAGTGAAATAACTGTTGCATACTCTGACTTTTCTGTAGTAATTTAATGTGTGGAAATCTTCATAATGGAGTTTGACTCCAATTTTCTACTATGGATTAAAGTTTGAGGTCTGTTGTGGTAAAGGTCCATAGTGGATACGGCTGCGAGGAAAGCGTAGACAGAACCAGTGTTGGTCCCAGCTTGCAAAGGACATCCTATGAAAGATTGAATACTGTAGTTTGATTTTTATTTATTCATTTTCTTTACAAGGAAAGTCACTTACCTGAATTGTTGAATAGWACATGTAATATTTATTAAGAATGTACCAGAAGAAGGAAATCAGACTGGAAAAACCAGAAAAGCTTAGCTGCAAAATSCAATGTAAGTTAGTTAATGACCTCAGGAGTCTCAAGTAAATCCCTTTTATTTGAAAATATCTAAATGAGGCTTCCACATATACATCTTGGTTTACATTTAATTTTGTTTTTTAACAGATTGTAGAATAGGACAAGTTCCAAATTGAGATAAAGCACTCCTTTTTTGGATTTTGGGTAGAAAATCTGTTCCAGCATGGATGGAGGACAACTGTTCAATTGCTGCAGCTAACCATKAACTCAAGMCTTAATCTAAGAGTTCTTCTGAGTCAAAACAAGAAGCTGGATTTATGTAATGCAGAATGTTGGACAATTAAATGACCTTGASASCCCTTCCAACTTAAATTATTSTATTATTAAAAAAGACATACTGCAGCATTTAACACTGGCTRGTCTAGGAAAGTGTATTCATAGATGTAGACACTGAATAACATACAGTTACTTGCTTTACATTTTGAAATACTGACAATTCAAATTAYGACACAGAGAAGGATTTTATTTTAAAATAAATTCTGCATCTGGGACCCTAAATTTGCACATATAGAAAACTGGATTTACTCAAATACTGTATGTGCAGGATTAAATTTTCTTTTCCTATATAAAATAAACATAGAAAGCTTTGTAATGCCATATCAGACCACTGCAAAAAAGAAAAAAACCTTCAAGGGAGCAGTGATGGTGTTTACATTTACTTAGCCCATACATTCCTCGTATGAGATTCAGTGTCTTATTTCTTCCTTTAAACCAAATCAAAGTAGAATGAGAGTTGAAGTTTCAGCTTTTAGCAGAAATCTGGAATTTAGCTTGAATTTTAAAGACTTTAGTCTTCAAGATTTTATGATAAATAGTCCTTTTCAATCTATAAATACTGACAGAAGCCAAAGAGAGAATTTGAATTTGTGTGGGAATCCCAGTGGCAAGTGAAACTCAGTTCCCTACATACACAGTTAGGTAAAAAGATAATTAAATGACATTGCATTATTCTGGACTACAAAGCAATAATGAAGAACATGAAACTCAAATAGTCTTGTGCATACCTGAAGAGTCATAAATATGTTCAAATTTAACTCTCAGCTGGATATTAATTAGCAATTCTGTTTCATCCTTTGTATGGATAACAGTGTTTCCATACACTCCATCTTTAAGCAAGTACTGTACACTTCTCATCAAATAAACAGGTTTATTTTCAAAGTACTGAGACATTATATTTTGAGACCTTTGAAAAATCCTTACTATACAGAAGGTTGCTCAGCACAAGCACAGAACCCTTGAAAATCCAGCTGTAATTTTGGGTACTGAACCTTTGAAAAATCAATCAAATGTTCCCTTCCTTAAATATAGGTCTAAATATGTTATAAACTTAATAAAAAACGATCAACCAAAAAAAAACCCAAAAGCAAACACATAAAAACCCACAGGAGAACAACCACCCTGTATATTAAATATACATTCATTAGTTACTTCAAATGTGAAAAGCAACAGTGACTCCTTTCTCATATTAAAACCGAGAAATTTTATACAGCAAGTAAAAAGAACAGGTGGTAAAATATAATGGAGTAAAATAAATCCTAAAGCTATTCTAGTCACTAATTAACCTTGTCTCACTTGATAACAAGCTCAAGAACATTTCCTGCTTTCCTGTACACACACACATCAGAATTACTGCAGAGGGTTTGAATGAGTTTGGGCTAATTTTGAAAGTTCATTCTGTTCCAGACTTAAAGGTCTTTTCTTGCAAAATAGAAAGAAATAATGTCAAATTAGGGGTTATATTTCCTTCCTAACAGGAATGGCATGTGCCTTGACTCGTCCAAGATGTACCACATGAATGCCATGGGTTTGAACATTTCCTTCAGTATATCTTTCTGCCTAGCAAACATGCAAAATAAAAAACCCTTTCCCAAAGCTGCTGTTAGACTGATTTGCTTCGAACACATCAGAAAGAGATGATGATAAGACCTGTCTTAGTAGTCCTGCCCATCTCCCCCTAAATTTAAATATATATGACAGTAGAGAATAGACATGCGTTGAACTAAAAATTATCCTACTACAATTGAAATTTAGCTGTCATATATACCCCAAAGAAACTGGAGGGTTCGAGGCATTGAAAAAAGTTGTACAAAACCTTGCTTCAAATTCTATTCTTGAACTTCTCAGTAGCGAGTTATAATTTGCCAAAATTATTTTAATTAAAGAAATTTACAAATTAATTCCTGTAATTATTACTAGCTCTTATTACTAGTAAATTGTTTAGAAGCTTTAATTATGAACATTTAATATTCAAAATTCAAGCTGAATTGTGATTAAATGTAATCCTATTTCTGCTTCTCTGCTGGATGAAAATAGCACTTGGAATGAATGTTTTCAGAGTATTAAAAATACATGTTTAACAGTTAAAAGGTGTCAAACTGCCTAATATTTACCTAAAGTTCTATTTCTTCTTGTTTAACACTTTCTTGCAGATAAGAGGTATCGCTGGCAGAGAGCAAAACCTTAGAAATTTGGAAAGAACTAAAAAGAGTTGTATAAGAAGTGCAGTTGAAGGTGAGAGATTTTAAGATTGAAAATCAAATATATGGGGGCAGTGCAAGTTTGTCTGGTTTATATATTTGTGTTTCTACAAATCTTTTCATAAAACCCATGGGCGTAGACACAAATTTGGTCAGGTGTTAGCTCTGTACTCTTTAACCTCATTCCTTTTACTGTTTTTCAAGTGCTTTGAGGCCCTAAGCACTTTCATATTTTCATGATTTTCATTACATTTAACAGAGATTTGTCCCAGGTTAGTGGCACATGGATTACCTGCTTCTCTCTGATCAGTTCCTGTGATGGAGTTTGTGCAGTGAGAAAGAACCTTGTCAGAAATACCTCCTGAGGAGCAGTCAGAAAAGTCCATGATTTGTACCCTCACACTCCTACCCAAAGACTTCAGAAAAGTCTACCAAGACACCAATTGGACTGTTCTCTTAAAAAAAAAAAACCCAACCCAAACTAAAACCTATTGAAGCTTTCAATATTCTATAGGTAAATGAAATTCATTTATTTCCCTCTGTGTGTATGAATCAAGAGAGTGCAGTTCACTAAGGAATGTCCAATTACACAGGTACCTTTGCCCTCTTTGAGTGTATATTCTAGAAAAAGACAGGGAGACAGGCAGAAAAAGGAAGACTTAATACTGTCTCATTCGTGATAGTTTTCTGTATTTAATTTCCCAACTAATTAACCTTTTGCTGCAGAAAAGTTCTGTGTTAAGAAGCACAGCATAACCATCAAGCAACTCATCATTATTGAAAGACTGTTTCTAATTTAAAATATTTCCACTCTTTAGAAAAAAGACTAAGTTCCATAAAAATCTTTCTCTTCTCTCATCCCCTAAAAAAATCATACAGGTAGGCAGAATTTAAACTTAGAATTATTTTTCTTTTATTTCAGTTTCTAGTTGTTAATGTCAAAAATGTTTGTCTCTCAGCAATACAGAAAGACAGCATTTTTCATATCACAAATTGTGCATAATATATGAAGGGAGTTTATTATGTTCACACTTGTCATATATGTTTAACCATGCATAACCTGCACTTTAAAGAAATAGTAGTCAAAATGTACAGAAAGCATATGTGCACACACGGGGCGTCCCTTTCTGTAGGCACCCACGCACCTTGCTTATATATGAATGTACATATGTGTGTGTATATAGATATATTTTGCAAGAATACACCCCTTCTTTGTGTATGAGAGCAAACAATATGTATAAGATATGTAGATATGCAGTGGTCTTTAATGACTGAACAAAAAGAATGAGATGAAGTCCCTCATCTGTCTCACCCACAGGCTGCCCAGAAGTTTTTGCACATGGCCATCATCCCTGCCTTAGAACACTTGGACAGTTGACTCCAAATATATTCTAATTTAAAGAACACATAAGACAAGACACTCTCAGAACTTACCTCTCCTCAACATACTTCAAAAGCAGCCACTCATAAAAGAGAAATATCTCCTTGCTGAGATGCTTTACTGCTGCTTTAATTTACCTGACAATCTATTTTGATGACTTCCTTAGTGACAGATATTCAAAAACTCCTCAATATGAATAYACTTAATTTAAAATCAGTGAGCTAAAAACCTATAAAATGCATAATTTTAATAGTTTGAAAATCATAGTCACTATTATACAGGAAGTTGGTATAACCAGACATGATTATTAAGTGGATAACACGTTATGGTTGAAAGATTCCAATAGGCCCATTATGCTGAAAACATTTCTGGAAATAGATTTTTTTTTTATTTTTTCCCCCTACATTTCTGCATTTTTTGAAATGATATTTCTTTTCCGCATTTCAAATGTTACATCTAACAGACAAGTGTATTTATGTGCAAATTTCAAAATGATTGAAATTGCCACTTCACAGCCAAAGAACCCTATTAGCGGCAAGGACTCTAACAACTTGTTCCCAGTATCTTTTTTGCTGTGCTCCCAAAGCCCAGCTCCTGGGTGCACCCCACTGTCCATTTCCCTGCTGTGAAGGGCACAACCCATGCACCACCCGTTTGTGTATGAAGGAAGGCAACTYAGAGTAGCTGACACTGCTACTATGCAATGCATATACCATCATCTGTAGATACTTCCTCAACTCCTGCTAAAGTCACAACAAGGGCTTTCCTGGCTTTGAGAGCTGGATCAGGGCTGCTGCTGCCTTCAGGGTGTAAAGACAAGCACAGTTTTTTAAGGAGGGACGGCTTTTAAATAGAGTTCTCTAGAAATTCCCTCCTGTATGCGAGGCCTATCTCGAGATATTACGAGGCAGAAGTTTGGAGGTCAGAGCAGGCACACAGAAGATGCAGCAGCATCAAGGCTGTCAGGCACAGTGTGAAGCTGGACTGAYCGTTCTACCCATGACAGACATGCCACAAGAGAAAATTAAAAAGGCAGGAATTCTCTAGCCCTGGTGCTGTACCAGGGTACAGTGACATTGCAACAGCTCCAAGTGGTGGCAGACGGTGCTGTAACCGTTCATCCTGTTCCTTGTCCATAGCCATCTGAGAGATCACATATTTAGTAGAAACTCCTTGATAGTTCATTTTCTTCCATGCCACTGCCTGGGAATSTCCTGCAAATTCACTTTGTGATCCAGTTGTGTTTTTGTTTTTTTTATGTTGTGGGTTACATTCAGCATTGTGGAAGATGTGAACCCCGTAGTTTGAAGATAGGGTACATATACATTCTATCTTGCAAGCAGTGTATCTCCCTCAGTGTCTAATGAAAGCAGTAGAGACTTAAGCATCCTTCAGGATATAGCTCTGCCATTTCTTACAGAAGAAAATGGGATATAAGATGGTTGTRAGGAAATAATTTATGCTATTTCTCTAGAAATCTCTGTAAGGATACTGAGGGAATATACTGACCACAGAATCTGAGTCTGCTTCACTGAAACTCCAAAAATGAAAGATTTTGCACCAGTACAGTCAATTGCCAGGTATTATTATCAAGCTTTTATTTTTTAATAACTGATGCTTGTTATTTTTTTTAATAACTCATGCTTATTGAATGTTAATGAGGAGAACTTGTTTCTCCTTCTATTAGAGGCCTCTGAGGTCTAGTTTGGAAAGACATCAAAAGGGTAAGTTTTATTTTAAAAAAATATTTAAAACTGAGAAATTAACTTCTAAATTATTGTGTTCTACCTTCCTTTATTTGATTCTCTTATTCAGACTTGTTTGAAGTTTGACATCAGAGCCTCTGTGGAAACATAGCCATGGATTAAATACCAGTTTGACCTATGTGCTACAGAGCAAAATCTTCACTTATCTTGAAGTACATATATAAGGCCTAAAATTCTGATAATAAATGTAGTGGGTGCCATGAAAATAGTGAATTCATTAACRAACAATTTTTATATTATAATTTGAAGTGCATGAGCACGTATAGACAAATGTTTCTCTTGGCAGGAAGAATTTGCCTGGACAAACGTGGCCCAYGTATTCAGCTTTCTTGGTGCTCATAGGAGGCAACTTGCTCAACAGTGTCGAAGGATTACAAATTAACTTTCAAAATATAAGGGTCTTGCAAATATTGTATTCAGTATTAATTGCAAACTTAACTTGTCTTTTGTTAGAATCTTGTGTTTGTTTGTCAAGGCAGCTTGAAATGCATACCCAAAATGGTATTTCTGAAAATATTAATGTTAAACAGAAAAGTTGGTTTTTTTCAACCTACAATAAAATAGGTTTTATGTCTTACATAAGTTTAAAGGGATGTTCACACAGTACCTAAMTGTTAGTTAGTAAATGATTTAGAAATTTCTGACTAACCCTTTTTAGGAAATTTATATGCCAGGGCCCCTTGGACTGAAAAACAAAAAACCAAACAAACAAAAGCAAAAGTCAACCAACAAATTACACCCACACAAACAATTAATTCTAAGAAAAGTATATAAAATTATTATTTCTGTTATGGATTAACTCTAAGCATGACCTAAACTGTACATTTCTGGATAATATATTTGTCTTCTGCCTTCCCTAAAGGATGGAGTGCATCTCCCCTAACAGGGGAATTCTCATGTTATAAAACGCCATGTGATCTTGTAGTTCAAGGTTCCTCAAGATTCCTCAGAGGGAACACAAGATCTGATTCAGCTTTCTGCCACATTTAGGGAAACATTGAAAAGAATTCAAAAGCGATAAAGAGCAAATCCATTTTCCTTCCTGTGTTCTTTTCTCCCTGAATTGATGTTCTACATCATCTGCTGGGAGACAAATGACTAAAGTGGACTGAAGTTTCACCCAGTAAACACTGATACTAATGAGAAAAAGAACCAATTACTTCCATGAACTGGACTGAACCTTCAGCCAAGAAAAGCACTTGAGCTATTCCTTAAGGATGCTCAAAAGAACACATTGTCATAAGTACTGCTAACACAAGTACAACCAGATAGTAAAATGTCTTTATAATTAAAGCAGAATTGAGGAAAAATAATGAAAACAGAAGAGATGAGGGAAAGGAAAGTGCAAGAAGGTCAGGATTTAGAGCTTCGAAGTCAGTTTTCTACAGAAGTGCTAAATAACATTAACACAGAAGAGAAGAGGCAGATAAATGGAGAGGAGAAATCCAAAATAAATTCAATTTTTAAAAAATCTTAAGAAAATAGGTGTTTTTCTTCCCTACAGCTTCTGGGATTGTTTGCCTCTTCCAAATTCTATGGTAACTTACAGCTCTGTATAAGCATTAATGTTGAGGAAGATTACAGCTCTCTCTCTCTCTCAGAGACTTGGTTATATAATTTTATAAACTGCAAATATGCAGTGTTCCTCGTACTGTGTATTTGTGGAATTAAAATATCAGTCTATGTTCGGTTCAGTCTTTCAGTGTAAGGCTCTAGAGACAAAATTCACCCTGTGCTGCATCTACATTTGAAGGTAGCTCATGGAAACAGTCAGATTTGGCGGTGCCTAACAAATGCCTGTATCTGTTTCTCCTGCTGCCAGTCTGGTCCATTTCCTTGGGAATCCCATGCCAGAGAGACAGCAAGGGAAAGGAGTATGGGCGCACAGAGAAAAGGGTGCAAAGGAAAGCCCCTGGAAAACCCTGTGGGCCCATAACTCAGCTGCCAAACTGACTCCTCTATCATGCCCTTGGGGCTTTGAGAGATGATTAATAATAGTGGAAAATTCTAAATAAATATGACTCTGTAAGACTTCATAAAAGTTGCATACTTGGAAAGTGTTCACAATTTGCAGAAGGTCAGACCTTTTTAATTATACCTTGTCTCCAAATGTTCCTCAAATCTTCTGTCAAAATGCTTGGAAGTTTTTTTTYCTTGCTTGTTTGTTCATCTGTTTAGAGTAGGTAATCATCTAGAAAGCATTTTTCATGTTGTGTATTTCAGACAGCATCCTCCCAAGAAATTACTTTGAGTCATGGAAGGGTCGTCTATAGGAGTACAGAAATATAAATTAGTGAGAAAATTATTGGACTTTTTATTTACTGGATTATTGACTTTTAACACATACTTTAAGGTTGAAAGTATTTTGTGCATAGATATGAACTAAAATCAAATGTTCTGATAGCTAATTTTAAACTCCAACTTGCATCTTACTGATCAGCATTCCAAATTAATTAATTGTAGATACAGTAATAGTTGTACACAGGTCTATGTGCACATCCACTCAATATTTTACTTCATCAGTTTTTAAGGTTAATATAGGTCTTATTTCATTCAAAATATTAGTAAAAATGAATTAAATAATTAGAAATGTATTTAACTTTCAAGTCTAGATAGCATCTAGTTTGCAACAGCTTCATCAAATAATTTAAAACCTGAAATAAAAAATAAAAAAGGGACTTGGTAGAATAATAGTGTGTTCAGATCTGGCCCAATATTTGTGATTATCCCATAGCTGCTCCCTTTTCCAAACTAATGGAGTATTTTGACACTTTCCCTTACAAATAGGTAGCTTGAATAATAAGCTCCTATGCCCAACAGTTCTGAATTAAATCTGGCTTAAAAASAGTTTAGCAAACTTCCACTCCAAGAGAGCCATGGAGAGATTGAATAGTATATGTATATACTTAATTAGATTTTTCGTCCATTAGGAATATGAAGAACATGCATGTCAGATAACTGCAAACTCTCTGGCGAAGCCAGCAAATAGTATAGGACAGAGTCACGTCAGCTTTTAATGAGAGAGACAGTCCTGTCAAGGCTCTTTTACCTCCAGGGAAACAGAATGCTAACATATTACCTATTCTTCTTTTGAATAGTTATCAAGTTTAAATTTCTTTTACCTCAATGAAATCACATCGAGTTCATTATAATCTAATTTCCTGATCCAGAACCACTTAACTTACTCTTAAATTAATGCTGATACCATGCATATACTTAATAGTACCTACATTTTTCTTTTATGGAAAAATCAAAGGATGATCTGTCATTGTAAACTGCATATCAAATGCAAATCCACTACGTGGCATTGCTTTCTCTACTATATTTTTTCAAACCACAAGATTTTCATAACTACTTAAGTAGAATTTTGTTGTTGCTGAAACACAGGGGTTCATGCTTTTTACCCATACCTTTTCCTCCACATGCATTATGCTGTATATATCTCTAAACAGTTTTTTCACAGAGTTATCGAGGTTGCCGAAAATCTCAGCACCTAAATCTTTGATGAATGCATCACTAAATAGATTGAAAAGGAAATGATATGCTGATGTGGATTGCAAAGTCATATGGAATTCCTCAGAGAGGATTTTTTTCTACATGGCAAACCTTAGTAAAAATATTGCAAGATATTAAAATTTTTAGGAATGATTTTTCAAATATGGGCACTATGAAAACAGTTTCCTTTTTTGGTAACATTCCCAGATATGCTTTTTCCTCATCAACAAACATCCCACCTTCAATCACTGCTGTGAATTTTTTTGCCTTCATTTTTCTGTTGAATGTATATCTGAAGAAAAAGAGCTGGATTCTGACCTGGTTTAAGCTAGAAGTTTTGAGAGCAACCCCACTAAAATAAGTGGAGCTTTTTGTCATGTGTCTGGAAGTCAATCTGTTTCTTTCAAACCCTTGTTTAGGGGGTGAGGGGAATGTCCTTATTTCTGGTGAGGTTTTATTTTTTTAAAAATACATATCACTTGGTTATGCCTCGTGTAATGAAAGACATCTGAACTAGATGATGCAATTTGATATAATTATTTAAAACACTGCTGTTGTTTATGGAGTAGCAAGGATGTGTCTCTGCCTTAAAAATCATGGTAAAGTGCTTCATATAAAGTTTCATGCTGCTCTGTCCTAAACTGCTACCCCTAAGGGTGAACAGGGTTTAAAGGTGGCTCAGRTAGCTCCTCACGGTATTGCAGCCACTGCTGTGTAGGTACAGATTGTGACAGGTTCCCTGGTCTTGATTTTGTCACATACAGAGCTGCAGGAGCTGCTAAAATCTTCTCGAGATTTCCAGAACGCTGTGTAGGATATCTCTCATACATACCATCACGTGGGTGTTTACTGAGCATGACATAGCTTCAAACCATCAGCCTTTTATCCCCCTACGCAGTCTGAAGGCGTGTGACAATGCCTTCCTCTTGCAAATGTGAGAAAAGAGACTTCTCTAACTGTGCTCCCCAAGTCTTTAGCCACAGATTAATCACCTCAGTACAGCAACAACTACAATATTCTCATAAGTATACTTTTCTTTATCCCACAACAAAGCAAAAAAAAAAAAAATTCGAGATACTCAAATTCATCCAATTTTTACAAAAGGCAGTTGGTTTCAAGACCTGACTCTGATCTCATCCCATTTTATCCTGAAACAGTCAKAATGTTTGTTTTAAATCACTTTTCCAAAATTAAACGCAAGACCAGCTAACAACTTTGTCTTTCTTATATTATAAATTAATTCTTGCAAATAAAAATCCTATCAGGTTCAGCAAGATTAGAACTCCATAACTTTATGTTGTCTCCCTCTCTTATCTTTTGGGATCAGTGGCCGGTTGTGAACCACGTTGAGAAGCACCCACTTTATATCTGTAAAGCCTTGGTGCTTGAGGATCTGACTGTGGGGTGAGAACCTCCTTAGCACAATTTGCATGCTCTTGCCCCTATACCAAGAGCTTTTGTTGTCACAGACTTCCTGAAATCCTTTACACTAGCTTAAAATTTATATTAATTTGCACACTTTTTATCTTTGGATAGATACCTATATATATGTGTGTATGCCTGGAAAGTGTTGTATGATGTTCCAGCCCTCAGAACAACTTTTTTACATAAAAGTTATATCCTTCTTGAAGGCTTCTTGGAAATGCTTAGATTCATTGTATTATAAAAGTGCACAGTTTTGTTAGGATGCAAGGATTTCTGGCTGCATATTAATTTTGCTGTAAAGTGCACTGAGATGATAAGCTTCCAGCAACTCAGTCCAACTCAATTATCTGCATCCTTCCAGGTGGAGACATCAGGACTTTATGTCATTTTTGTCATTTCACTATTTTACAGCTCAAACTTCTACATGGAGCCAGAGCAATCTACAATTTTAAATGTCTATTAAACTTCCCACCCCTCTGGCAACCAATATGGCAGCTGCTCTACTGCATCAAGAAAAAATTTGCCCTCTTGGAGATGAATTTTTGGAAAATGAACTAATCCTTGTATACCAAAATTTGCTTTAAACCTGTACCAGAACAACCTAAGTTTTGATCTGTACACGTTTGGCCCAAGTCATGCAGCCCCATGTCACTTTCACCTTTACTTAAAGACTACACAAACGAAGATGGAACTTCTTCCTCTGAAAAACACCTTTGTGCTTTAGCTGCATTTCCCTCAAGGCTGTCTCCAGGAGGCAAGAATAATCCAAGGAGCAGACTTTCCAGCTCAAAAAGAAATCACTGGAGAATGAGACAGCTTCTTTCATGAAACAACTTTCCTCAAGTCTTTCCTCTGATGTTGATGCTACCAGAGCTCTATGCCCTGGGATATGCTGACAGAAGCTGACATATGAAAGAGCGGAATCAATACCAACATAAACCCTAATGGCCCAAATTTCAGTGGCACTCTCTACTTATTAAAAAAAAAACTTCGTCAGGATGATAAGTTTTTAACCACTGCATTAAAAACTGCCAGTAAAATCTATCTTACCATGAACATAATGACATATTCACAGGATTTTGCGCAGAGAAACGCTAAAAGGCCCATGCATACATTGTGTTTGGTAATTTAAAATATCCTCATACTATCTTAAGAGACAGAGTTTAAACTTTAGAAGAGCAGTGACTCAGGTGATCCACCTCACAATTTGCATATCTTGGGTATAAACTATACCTTTAGACAGCTTGTGATATGACAAATGCAATGTATATTTTCTTCCTTGAGACTGCTCTAAAAGAAAATTAGAGGGGGATATTTTTAGAAGTTTGTTTCCCTGAAAGATCAGATAGTAATCTCTACTCCACTCTTCCTTTTCTTTATATATACTGTTCTCTAAAAGTGAAATATACTTTAAGAACCACACAGTATTTCAGTGTCAAATATAACCATTGACAAATATACTGAGGGAAAAATCCACAAGTTGCACAAGAGGATCCAGCAACTTTTACATTCAAGTCCCAAAATTACCACTACTTCAAAAGATATAAAACCTAAGTTTTATTTCCAACTATACTCTCCAGTTTATCAGTTAGATAATAATTTTCTTTCTGGTAAATACAATTGGAGAATGAAGATTGAGATCCAGGACCCACAATCAGTTGTCCAATAAACCTGAGGCATTGACATAGGAAAGTTTTTCATATAGTTTTCACTTCTTTTTATCAATACTTTCTTGAATTTATTGTTGGTGTCATATACTGTAGAAGCCTCTAATGGGAGAAATGCACTGATACTATTTCTAGAAATTGGATATCTAAGGTCACAAGGAAAAAAAGCAGTTTTCATCTATGATAATTACGAGGTCTCATTCAAATATTATTGTAATTTATGGAGTAATATCTAAGCAAGGTAATTAAATGATCAAATATGTTTTCCTAGAAAGGCAAAATAATCAATACACTTCAGCACCAATGTGCTACGTTCACTGCAATACATTACAAATTAACACTTCTGGGTCCCATTTGTCCCAAACTTCAGTAATACATAAACATTAGGCAAAACTTACAATGTGCTTATAATAAACAAACCTTATTTAGGAGGATAAATTCAAACCTGACTTTCAGCTGCTCATCCTGTCAAAATTCGTGGTCCCAGCTAGCATTTGTTATGTCGTAATGCTCATTTTATCATATTTATTCCTTTGACAAATGGTGAGGTTTCAGTGTAGCAAGAGCCCAGGAAGCCCCTCACTGCAGCTGTCCTTGTCACACACGGTCACAGCATTCACACCTTTAGGCAAGGATCTGAGTGCACTTATCAGCATTTCCTGAGGCACTTATGTTTGTAAGACAAAGTAGGAACTTGAAGAATCACTGTAAAGGGTGCTTCAAAGAGATACAGGAAGCTTGATTGTCACTTTAGGAAATGATGAACCCTTTAGAATACACAGGTCACGTGAGAAATTCTTCAAGGCTAGCGGAAGCCTTTAAAAACCTGGTTATACTGCATTCATGCTAATCAATTGGTTCTTAACAAGCACAGTACAAAACTCAGCTCAGCTCTGGCAGGTGGCAAGGTGGTAGGAAAAGAGTTTTGCTGAAGGGCCTTCTGTCATACRGGGTCAGGTAGAAAAAAACTTCAAAAAACTGTGGGAAAGGTAGTAGAGATGATGTGGGCACCTTAGGCAAGATAGAAAGCAGACAAACCGGCCAGAGGTAAGTGTTGGAGAACTAGAATGTGCACAGGGGAAGGGCAGCAGTGMAAAAAAACTCTCACTGGTGGAAGGTCTCAATATATTACTAAGGTAGTAGATTTGGCAKCTAACTTTCAGAAGGTTAGAAGTAAGGTAGTACTGACTCAAGGGAGAAGGACACAAATTCTGTTAGTAATAATTAGAAAAGAAAATAATGATTAACTTGGAAAGATACAGACCAAAAAATACAAAGAATGTCTTCCAGGTTACATGCAGAGTAAGACCAAAAAGGTGGCCCACTTAGTGGATGGGGGAAAGGGTGTGGGTGTTGTCTCTCGACTTTAGTAAAGGCATTGACACCATTTTCCACAGCATTCTCTGGAAAAATCAGCTTTTTGTGTCTTGGACATGTGCACTACTCACTGTCTAAAATACTCTCTAGATGGCCAGGCCAGAGTCACGGAAAATGAAGTTGCATCCAGCTGGCTGCTGGACACAAGTGGTGTCAGTGGCTCAGTTTAGGGGTCAGTGGTGTTTAGTATCTTTATCAATGATCTGGATGAGGGGAGCAAGCACGCACTCGGTCAGTTTGTAGATGACACCAAGTTGGGTGGGAGTGTCGATCTGCTGGAGGGTAGGAAGGCTCTGCAGAGGGATCTGGACAGGCTGGATCCAAGGGCCAAGGTGAACTGTATGAGGGTCAATAAGGTGAAATTATGTGTCCCGTTCTTGGGCACAACAACCCCAGGCAGTGCTCCAGGCTGGGGCAGAGTGGCTGGAGAGCTGCCCAGGGGAAAAGAACCTGGGGGTGTTGGTGGACAGCAGCCAAACATGAGCCAGAGTGTGCCCAGGTGGCCAAGAAGGCCAATGGCTCCTGGGCTGGATCAGCAATAGYGTGGCCAGCAGGACCAGGGCAGTGATTGCCCCCTATACTCAGAACTGGTACAACGCTCCAACACAGACATGGAGGTGCTGGGGAGAGTCCAGAGAAGGGCAACGGAGCTGGGGAAGGGTCTGGAGCACAAGTTGCTGAGTGAGCTGGGAGTTCAAAGAAAAGGAGGCTCAAGGGAGACCTTATTCCTCTCTACAGCTACCTAAAAGGAGGTTGTAACAAGGTGGGGGTCAGCCTTTTCTCCCAGGTAATAAGTGACGGGATGAGAGGAAATGGCCTCGAGCTGTACCAGGGAAGGTTCAGATTCAATATTAGGAAGAATTTCTTCATGGAAAGGGTGGTCAAACAGTGGAACAGGGTGCCCAAGCAAGTGGCTGAATCACCAGCCCTGGAGGTATTCAAAATACGTGCAGATGTGGTGCTTAGGGTCATGGTCTAGCGGTGGACTTGGCAGTGCTGGGTCAATGGCTGGACTGCAGGATCTTAGAGGTCTTTTCCAACCTAAACAATTCTGTGAATCTATGACAGGATGCTTAAAATGGCTTAAGAAGTCATAAAGGAACAAGTTGGGATATTTTGGAAAGTTGAGATATTTTATCCATTCAAGTCTTGGCTAGATTAAATTTAAAAAATCTATAGACTACAAAAAAGGTTATTGTAAGTCACCAGGAATATGAAGGGGTGGATTTTTTGGGCACTGTAAATAGCTGGTAAGAGAGCAAAAAATATGTGTAGAGAACGGGTGACATGCAGGAGAAATAGTCATCTCAATTCTGCAGTGAGGGAAACTAAAACCACATCATCTACTAGCAAAGTGCTTCAAACCTTGAAATATTGTTTGTCTCTATTAAATTTAAGTATGCATTTGTAAGCTATAATGACTTGTGTGACAAGAGCAGAAACTTTGGTGTGCAGCCCTATCTAACAGAAGCCCAGGCAGAAGGGGGAAGGACTCTCCTCCTTCTTTCAGTGCTTGTCTGGGTTGCAACTCTTCCAAAAAAAGATATGAAAAACAAATTAAATTACAGAACCTTTGCTGCAACAACGACCCTGTAAGAATTTTTCAAGGAGAGTACCTAGACTTAATACAGTTACAAATCTGGTAATTATATTAAGAAAAATATTATTCCCATCCTGGAATAGGAATGTCCACATGGAAAGACATATTATTGAGTAWCTATTCCATGTAGACTGCTTCCATAATGGTACATAGATCAACAATTATAGTCTATGCATGCAGTACCTAAGAGAGGGGATTGTCTTTCAGTCCTGGCAGTCAAGGGGTCAAAGCAGAAAAGAGCTAAAAAAAGATTAATTAGAAGATTATATTTGAAAGTTACCAAAGTACAAAAACACATAGCYGAAAATAAATGTACTCATTCAGATGCCAGGTGATTTTAGAGTTTCAGTAATCATTCCCTAAATTAGAATCTCCCTTAAACTGGAGTACTGATTCACAGGATGATTTGAGTGTGTCAATATCACAATTGATATCCTAGCTAGCCTTTGTTGGAAATATAGGGGATTTGTGAGAYATAAATTTGTCTTTGAAAGCAAAAGACTTAAAATTAATCACTTAATCGCATATTTTTTAGTTACTGTTAATGATCCTTTCACTTTTGTAATACGTTATACCAAATGCAAACATATATAACAAAACATTTAAAATTTCATTCTGAAAGGCAGAAYTTTGATATTCAGTAATAAAACACTATAACTGCAACAAATACACATTCTGAGCTTTTCAATCATGTACCACAATAGAAATATTCTCAGACTACTGTATTACTCCATTAAATGTGCACTGAAAGGAAAAATTGCACTTAGGTCAAAACAATATCGAGTGTAATAAAACTTGCCACTTTAGGCTACTGTCCAGCAACATTAAGAAATAAAATCACCAATTTATAGTGATTATCTACGCTCACATATTTTTAAACATCTTTTATACTGTCTGGGAAATCTAATGCTTTCTAGATAATATGCCTCTTGAGCAATGAAATACTTAAGACAACAAATCCTTTTCTGTTCAGGACAGAAATTGTTGTCATTTAGAGAAGCTTCAAGTATTTGAAATCAAAAGCTTTTATTAACAAGTGTGGGTTGGAATTTTGTGATTGTTTGTTATTTGTGAATTTCACAATTATATGTTTGGAATTGGAAAAACACAGAAGGAGCTGATTTCTTTAGATTGTCTTATAATCAGCAAAAACTGTCAAAAACTGAATGAAGAACTTRTGCTGATAAGACACCAGCTTGGTGTTCGACAAACTTAACATTTATTTTCTGCTACATTTCTCTTTTGCATGCATGAAAAAATAATTTAGAGCAGAATCCTGATTCCACTGACAGCAATGGCAAAGCTTCATTGACCTGCTGAAGTCCAAGCTCCATTTACATTTGCTGTTTGATTTTTSTGAGCAAAGTCAAACAGGATGTCACACTCTTTCTATTTCCTATTTAAATCATAAGAACCTCAGTGCATGGACTGTCTTTTGGACACAATGCAATCTTAAGTATTTTAAATGTAATTTTTTACTTTCTTCTTTTTACCATCTTGATTTGCACACTTTTCAGAACAGATAGATATATATAGTGTTTAGATAATAAAGATATAGGCAACCTATTCAATATTTATTTTCCACACACCGGTTTTGACGTGACTACTCCTCGATGCACATAAAYGTTATCAGTATCCAGTCACACGGATCCAGATCCTCATTTTAAGACCTACTGAAATCTGAAGGTGCAAACAAACCTGAGGTGATCTGCCTAAAGACCACTCCAGAAATGAGGTACCTCCRCCACTCACAGCAGAGATCTGCCAAAGCACACCCGAACAACTATCCAAACTGAAACGTGTTTGGTTTACAGCTGCGTGTCCCCTGAATCTGCCTTGCCCTGTCTCCAAGCACACCCAYCTACCTCCAAATTCTTTCTTGTAGTCATGACCTTCAGCGTTACTATAAATGATAACAATAAATTCCATTAGCATGCTGTAATACTCACATATTTAATTAATCACATTTTTCCCCTTCTGTTTGACGTTATTAAAAAATAACATGCATTTACTGCATTTTCCTGTGCAATGAAAAGGAACCTTTTCCTGGCAGTTTAAATTGAGAATGAGATCCAGTGTTACTATGGAGTCTTTCTATATGCTCTCTGTTGTTTCATTCTAAATACCTTGCATAATCTTTACAATTAAAAGTTTAATAATGATTATTTTCTTTTTTAATAATTATTTCCTCACCTAAATGAGGGACTAGTCTTTTGTTGCTTTTCCTCCTTTAAGTAAAGAGGAGGTAGGTAAGACCTGTGGGATTGATTTCTTCTACAGGCCTGCAGAGATTATTTTATTATTTCRCTATGTTTACAGGTTTGAGGAAGTGAAGCATAATGACCACAAAAACACTCTGTGGTCTTAATGTATGTCATCTGTCTAATGCCCCCAAGAAAAAGATATCAGATGCTATATATTTAAACCTGCTTCTCCAATGAGGTTGCTGTTTTGTCGTTCTAAATTTTGAAAAATCACAAGAGGTATGTTCACAAAGCCCATTAACAAATAAGGTTTGTGCTCACACTTCCTGCACACTGTTTTGAAAATTGATCCCTGAGGGCCTAATTAGCCATTATGCGCTTTTCCTACTGGAAAAGGAGAAGGAACTTTTATGCTTTAAATAACTTAGCAACCAAAATCTTCCAGAAGATTTCATCTCTCTTAGTCAGTATCTCACCTYCAAATCGAGGGAATCCCACAGGGCTCTATCCCAGCATCCAGTGAAAGGACCACACAGAAATACCCCACCAGATATCAGTATTTGTCATCTGCATAAAAAGCAGGAAAATTGCAATGTCTTAATCCTGACAGGTGGCAAGTTCTCTTAATTTATGTTGAAATTAGASATGTAAAAGGAGAAGCTGGATCTCTCAAAAGAATGAGCTGCAAGTGTAGATGATTGTGCAGAACACTGGGATACAAGAAGATGCCAAGCATCCAAGTGCAGAAAGGTGTGCTATGATTATAAGGGCTTGGATGCTCCATTTTAAGACCTCCATGAACACAGCAATGGGCATCCCAAATATTTTCTTCTCTCAAGCATGCTACTAATTTGTCCACAGCGTTTAGCAATTCAAGTGGCATTTAGCAAAAAAGTGCTCAGCTCTACATAAAACAAGTGACGTCCCTCAGTGAAATGTTTACTTGCGGGGAGCTGCTTCTTAGAAAATTACTCAATATGCCTGGGACAGTATTTTTCCTGGTCTTCAATATCCTCTTACTCCCACTGGCTTGCACTTTTGCTTTGCCCTGTTGTGGCCTGCACAAGTGCTTTCCACAAATGGCAAAATTCTTGCCCTTCACAGACATCATCTACAATTTTGCAGGTAAAACCCTCCAATTTGGAATTGCTATAAGTCAGCTGTCTTCATAAAAGTAAATTTTACCACACTGTTTTGGAATCCAATTATCTGTCTGACAAATGTTGGACTTTGGGATGTGTACTACMCACTCAGAAGAAAAATAAAATTAAAAACCTGTCATTTAAAAAGTAACATCAGTTCAGTGCTTAATTCTCATATTATACTTTTCAGAAAACAAATAAACAGCAAACTTTTGTTGTGATACAGACTTCACAGATATTACTAGAGCATTTTAAAACTATTGTAGAATGAAAATAATTACAAACTAGTTGTACTGCAAGGAAAAAATTCCATTCTGAAAAGTTCAAATTAAGTGTTTTGGCCTTAGGGATGTTAAAAAATAACTGAAAAAAAAATCTGCCAAAATCTGTATATTTCTTAGAATTTTTTTCCTTTCAACAAATCATCGTTTTCCACAAAGACTGTTTTGGGGAAAATTTTAATGAACAAAATTGTATGAAGCACATCTAGTGTAATACTAAGAAATATGAACATCTGTCTTTATCCAAAGGTGAGTGTTGCTAGAGGAGCTCCAAGAAAAACTATATAAAGCAGTGTAACCTTTTCTATTTTCAAGGCTAAACCTTTGTTTGGACCAAGAAGCTGACCAGCAGAATTTTAGAGAAAGAGACATATGAAAATAATTATTTTGAGTGGCTTAATTAGGAAGTTAACAGTAGCTGAAATGATAGATTAATTACACGTTTTATAGCATGGTTCTAGTTAAACAGAAGACTTGCCAAATACAGATTCTTAGTGACATCTAAAGACACTAAATGATTAATTACTGTTAATAGCAATGGAATGTTCAAAGAATAAATGACTGAGGTTTTTTTATTTCCACAACTACACAGAAAAATTCTTAGAGTAGCACTGAAGTAGCATAACCATGTCACTACAAAATGCAAATGAGTTATGTGTGATCACCCAAATATGACTATCTCACTCAGCATTCCACCACAATTTAGTTTTTTGATTAAATCGCATTAAGATGAAGAACAGCCAATCTGAGTGCAAGTATTTCTGAGTAAGGTTAAAAGATTATGACAAAACAGAATTGAAGCATAAACCATTACAAATTTATTTCCATTGTTGACTCATCCATAATAGATATAAATCTGGTATTTTGCTATAATGGTTTTACAAATGAACAAAGAGTTCATTTGTAAAACACGTTGGAAAAAAATATCAGCGGTAAAGATGTTTTCTCTTGGTTTCCTGATAATTAAGGTTTCTTCTACATATCACCCAAGTTAAATTTATCCCTTGGTATTTCCACCAATTTCAACAGAGTTCAGGCATGTTGAACTTCAGTATTTTCCTTTTATTTTTTTAATAAGGAATTTTGTTCTAATGCCAATGCTGTATGATATTACTGSTGTGAGAGCAAGAAAGCAGAGGGAGAGATAACACCACCATAGTGAGGAATCACATGTCCTATAAGCACTAGAGGAGTAAAGGGCAGTCTGGTTTTCCTAATAGAAATGCATATCACATAAAATATACAGAACAGTATTTTACTAGATCTTACATAGCTCTCCATTTAATTTCAGACTAACTTCACATTTTATATTCTATWACTAGCAAGGATTTTAAATAACTTGCACTTATTTTGTGTTTTGCAATTATAATAAGGTTGGGTAATTATACAGAGAGAATTTTTGCCATTTATTTCTAATTTGAAACTTTCCTAAAAGCATGGAATCCAAATAAAGTATTTGCAATTCTAAAAGAAGGGGAAATAGCTATTTATAAATAGGGAAAAATGATCAAAATCTCTTATCAACCTGCTATCATTTTAAGAAAGCACCATACTGGCATAACACCRTTAAAAACTGAGTGTCAGCATTATTAAACAAAAAAAAGGTATTAAAATATGTTAAGTATGTATAACACATATAGGACAATGGCAGCAAAAGCAGCTAAAGGGTTGGCAACTTGAACCTCTTTTCTCTACTCCTTCTCTCATTCCTAARGTAAATAGAATCATTATTTGACCAAAAATATTCAGAGAACGGAGAAGGGATGTCAGTTATTAAAAAAACTTTATACGTACAACTGTACAAACAATATATGGGCAGTTACCAAAGGACAGGCACAGTTAGTTGTACTTTGGCATTGAGTTCTTAGTTCAAAAATTAGAAAGTGCAAGTCAGATGAATTATATTTTTTATTGAAGCCTCAGCTCTTACACTAAAACGCTTGGATAGCTAGGAGACCTAATTCGAAAAAGCACTACAAAATTAATTACATATGACTGCTGGATTTTGGGATGTAGATTTTATTTTTTTTAATTTTAACTATTTATAGGGAAATTATAGCTTAAAATATGTTTTGGACAGTATTTGGAAGACTATAAAGAACTTGAGATAAATTGGAGGAGTTGCCTTTAAGGCATTAATAGTTTTGTCTACCATGACCAAACAGTATTTCCTTAGATTTACAATATTTAAAAAATAGTATATTACTACCTAAAGTTTTGGATAGTTGCCCCATCTTTTTACTGTAGCAATCTGGGTAAATGAATAATGAACCTGCCCCTTAATGATCAAACAAAATGTGTTTAGGAAGGAAAATTAATTATGAAGGTAGTTTCCAAAATAAAAAAAAAAAAAATCCAGCTGTTTGCAATACATCGCAGTAGTGCCAAGCTTCTGGCTGTGAAACATCCAACAGGCTGTAACTTAGGTAAGAAAACTGCTGTCCATTCTCTTCTCTAATTTTTTCCCACCATTTGACTTGCCTTTGGCAAATTCTTATGGATAGAGCCTAAAGCATAAAGGTGCACATCATGTTTTTGGCTCACAGGATATAGAAAATGGATATTCACCTTTCTAATGGGGTAACTCAGACTGAGGAGAAAAGTAAACCTCTAAACAGAGCAGAGACACTGTTTCCAACTATGGCAAAACTGTATGAAAAATTTAGCTAGAAAGACATCTGTTCTTGTGAGATGTTGATCCAGGATAAGTGAGGATTGTTTTTCTTTGGGGGTGGTGATTTTATTCATGTGTTTATTTGAGCATGTCACAAGTTTAGCACAGATTGTGCAAAGAACTTGGGCACTGTGAAGAAAGGTTAACTCAGTTATGAATGTACCCTTACTTACTCAATGTATCATGGTTGTAAGGTTAATCATYACAAATTATATGGCACCCAGAACCTAAATTCTAGAAATTATAAATTCAAACAAATTCATTTTACTTCTAGAAAATGTAGAAGTAATTCTTATCTACATTTGAATTATTATGCACTTTTAAATGTATACATCATCTCCAAGGACTCAGAAACTGATTCAGGTACTTGTTAAACAATAAGCAYAATTGGTAACTTTAACTGTTTCCCTTATCATTTTGAAACAAATCACTTGACAAAAAAAAAAAAAAAAAAGCAAGCCGTGAACACCTTGACCTGCTCAGCAGTTGTTCGTCCTCCCAAAAGTCAGGATGCAATATGAGCTATAGGAAGATCACACTGTTCTCTTACCCTCTTAGCGATGCAAGAAGCGTGCCAAGTGCTGCATTCCAGAGTTGTCATCCACAGTGAGACAAGGTCTTGAATRCATGACACCTGGCCTCCTGCCTCGCTTCCCATGCTCCCTGAATAGCAGATGGACCTCAACGCCACAAGTGTGACAAACTCACTGGATCCAGCAACACTGCCTTAGAAATTCTGCAGTGGTTAGTGCATGCCCTCCAAAACTGAAGCTGAAGAAGCCTCCTGTGGAGCAGAGGGGAATATTATTTGTAGTTCTAGACCTGAGCATTAATCACAACAAGGTCAGGCACATGAACAAACCCTATACATTTAAATGATTCAAAGCTATTAATCTGAGCTTGTAATACTATGTTTTCACCACGGCTATCCATGCTTTCCCTCTCACAGTTTGTCAYGCTTGTAGGCTTGTTTTATCTTTGAATACCACTCCTTGCTAGCAGTAATAGGTTTTCCCCACATGATTGTACAGCATCTCCCACAAGGAATTTCTAATGCTCACTGGGCRGGTGGGTCACTACCTATAAATTTGCTTTGCATAGCATAAAGGGTTGAAGGAAATGAAAATAAAAGCAACAACTATTCTCAGTAAAGGTCATCTGAAAACTCATACAAAGAATTCAAAGTAAAACTATGAAAAAAAAMCAGATTTTGATAGAAACCTTTTTTCTCACAAAATATTCCCTCAACTCAGGTGAAAGCAGAAGTTTTTGGGTTTTTTTCTCACCAAATGTCCATTAAAATAGCAATCACTGACTGAAAACAAGCTCAGATGGAATTGTTTGAGTAGCTGCAGCCAACCTTCTTTGCATTTTGCCATGTACAAACAAAGTATGTACTTCATCCGCTTCAGAGTGGTACAGAAAGGGAGAATCAAACAATCTGGTTTGGAAATTTGGAAATGTAGAATCTCGCAAACATAACCATCTATCAATATTTCACACTTTATTTGAATATGGTGAATAAAAAATGCACTAATATGTCACTAGAATTAGTTCTCAGTCTGTAGGAAAAAGGTCATTTTTGATGCTGAAGGACTGAGTGATTGAGGGGATTAGTGAGCACTAAAAGCAACAAAAACCCGTTCATTTGACTATTCTGAACATCAGATAAGGTTAATAAATGGTCTTAGCATAGTTCTCAAAGTGCAAGAACCCACACCATAAAACTGCTAACATTAATTGATACTTTTACGGGTAGTCTCAGCTGAAAGGTCACACGACGGGAACACTTCCAGATCTGAAGCACATCACAGAGGCCTGAAGCTTATACACATTCTGCCTTTCCTGTGTCCTGCTGGAGCTAGAGGTTTTATTCTCAAGGACTGTTCATTTGGAACTTTCTGTGAGCACTAAAACTTAAAAATATTTGCTAGTCTCTTCTACCTATAAATCTAAAAATAGAAACCTGGAAGGAAAAAGTCATTAAAATTTACTGTTGGCTTCTACTTTTAAGGGAAAGTATAACCAACAGAGAGTGGGAGGAGGATGAGTAATCCTGGCACCTATTCTATATTTCAGCTCTCTACATCCTTTATTGTTTGCCTAGCTGTTGCATAAATTCGGGAATTTACTATTTTCAAAAGTATATATCAACACAATATATATAGCACAGTACATACCAACTACTGAATTGTGTGAGCAACATAAACAAAAGGCCAGGTTCTTCTCTGGTGCCCCTGAATGCAACCTGATGTGCTCTCAGAACTCTGAAACCCACCTAATATCAGACTTCGAGTCACAGAAKCATCAATCCTTTACGACATTAATTTAGGACGAGACTATTTTTGTTATTCTACATATTTCCCCTWAAATAGGCAGCCTGGGAGMGGTGCCTGTAGGAACTGAATACAGATTTCAGCATCCCTCCTCCTACCCTTGTGGGAGGCTGCAGCCTGCACAAACRCATGTGCTCTCTCCATGTGGGCAGCAGTCCCACCCATGGAGCAGCCTCCCTTCGCACGCCAACCCAYCCTCCCACCTCATCCTCTCTCCCGAGTGCTGCCGTCCTGCAGAAGGGCTGGAGGGGGAGAGGATGGGCACAGCTCAGTCTGGCTGCTATGCTGGGCACAGGGAGGGAAGAGAAAYGGCAATATAAGGAATGTTCTTCTCTTTGGAGTGGAAGATGCTGGGCTGAGTGGAAGACAAGGCTACCAGTGAGCTGAGCAGGTACTGCTCAGCCCAGCCCAGGCTTCCCACCAGCAGTGATGGCAGCAGCAGCAGCAGCAGCAGCAAACCCAACCCATGCCTGTGCAGCCACTCTTTATACACATATTGCATTCTCTTTGATGCATTTTACAGTTTCCCTCTGAGCCTACTGAGCATTATATCAATCTATGCACTCACACAAGCCAAGTCCTCTGGAAGGAGGACACGATTGCTTTTGGTCCTTCCTACCTGTCATGGTTTAGCACCAGCAGCCATCAACTAAGCCCCACATGGCCACTTGCTCAAACGACCCCCTCACCCCACCACTTCAGAGGAGAATAGAAGGAAAAAAAGCAAATCTTTTGCATTGAGATAAGAACTCTTTAAAATTGAAATATAATAGAATATAAAAATAATAAYAATAATGAAAGGGAATGAGAGAGAACACTCGAGAGAGAAGTGATGCTCAGTACAACCTCTTAACCATCCACTGACTGATGCTACATCCCTGGGCAGCAATCCYTCCAGCCAAGTCCACCCAATTTGTGTACTGGGCATGATGTTCTCTGGTATGGAATATCCCTTTGGCCAGTTCAGGTCAGCTGTCCTGTCCATGCTCCCTGCAAGCTTCTTGTGCCCCTCCTCACAGGCAGAGCATGAGACACCAAACAGTCCTTGACTTAGGGCAAACAGTGCTCAGCACCAAAACATCAGTGTGTTTTCAACATTATTCTCATACTGAATCCATAACTCAGCACTGCACCAGCTACCAGGGAGAAAATTAACTCTATCCCAGTCAAAAACAGGACACTACCACTGAAACAGATTGCTCTGCCCTCCTCCCTAGGCAAGGACCGTACCTGGTGCTGGTACTTACAGAAATGTTAATGAAAAAACAGATTAGACATCAGGAGCATTGAAGGAAAAAAGCTACTGAGAGCAGAACACAAACTAGATACTAATTCTCATACCCTGTTGTCAAGGTTCTCCTGCATAAAGTAGACATCAATCTGAAATGTGATAAACAACAGTGTGACATGGATATTGAGAGATGCTTTCTTGCAAAAAGGGAGCAGGTGGTAATTCATACTACATGAAGATGTTTATTAGCTCTGAATTGTCATATGAATTGTTCATAAATGACCTTCAGATGCCATCATTAAAAAATTCAGAGGACAATGTTTGGAAAAGTGAGTAATCTTAGAAAGATAATTAAATGTTCTGTGTGTTATCTACTGATTGTTATTTTCAAAACTTCAGAGGCATTAAAATGTTAATTAATCTTGGGATAGTTTTATATGTAAACAAGTATTTTTCAGTCCATTTCTGACCTCTAAAAAAAAAAAGAAAAAAAAAAAAGTAGAATTGATGAATTGAAATCAGCATTTACACCAAGCAAGCAATTCAGTCTCCCTCTGTCCATTACCAATCTATTGACAATTTTCATTTTACTATTTCTACTTTATATTATGCTAGATTAGTTCCAGTGCACGACACTGCCTAGAAATAGAGAAGGGACATGGATTGCTCTTTAAATGGCAGTGACACATTGACAGCACACAACACTCCAGCCTCACAATCAATCAAATACTGGCTTGATTAGAGAGACCAAAATCCAGGTACCATATTTTTGGTCATATCATTTGACATTATCTTCCCCCAACCCCTAAAAAATATTCCTTTAAGAAACAGTGAGTTAGGATGGAGCCAAAATAACAGCTCTTCAATCCTGGAAGAAGCAATAAGCAACAGAATGACAGAAACCTTGCTATAGCTTAAATACCTCCAGTTTCCTTAACCCATATCATGAAGATTTTTTTTTCCTGTAGCCTTCAACAGACAGAGTCATGGAGTAACCTATAAAGTTTTTGTAGTTGTAACCACTGAAAAATAAGGTTTTGACTTTAGGGTTGGGGGTTTCTTTGTTGATGTTGGGGTTTTTCTAATCTTTTTTAAATTGGGAAGTACATATAATGGTTTTGTAACAAAAGGCCTACAGTTTAATACAYATCAGCATCAGTTTTCACCAGGGATATAAATATATCTGCATGTGAAACTGTTTCCTATAGATTGATTACAGCTTCACACTGCTTTGTTTTAGGATAATAGTCGTAACTGCTATAACTACAAGGACAGGAATTGTTTTATTAAAATAAATGCACTCTTCTATAAATGCCAGTGTCACGTCAGCAAGGTCTGCATAAAACACAAAACTGCTGACAAGAAGGGTTAAGCAACCAAAATACATCAATGCTAAGTCTCAACATAATTGTCTAAATGTCAGCTGAACCTTAGAGGACTACCTTTCCAAATCTTAAAACTAAATATGATTAATAGAAAAAAAGTTAAATATCAATCTCTAGACACAGAATAATGTTTTAAAAGGCTGGGTTTAGAGATAATTAACTAAGGATCCATTTGAGAAAGGTTATAAGTCTCAAGTAGCACAGTCAACATTTTGAATGTTATTAATCCTAAGATTTTAAGCTATTTAAACATTTAGATCTCATTTAAATTACCTCTCTTATATGTGATTTGCCATATTAGCAAGGTCATTTGACAACAATTTTGCACAATTGATGTAAATTACATTACAGATGAAACTCTACTACCAAGTAAGTATGTGATTAAAGCCGAAGATGAATAGGAAGACCCAAATACACTAAAAACCAAAGATTGATATTATCAAGGTGTCCCTGAACCATGTAACAGTGTCTTAGAGTCCTAAACAAGCATTAACAAATAGCTGGGTATGATTTGCAACTGCATCTGTCAACATGCATGCACAGGCATGAATGCATATGTACACACCCATAAAATAATGTTAAAAGTATTATTGGCTTACACTGCAAATTATTTGAAGAGCACATGTGAGCAATTGAAATTTAGTCCTCATGCTTATGGTACTCTTTAGACATAAGATCACAAGCATGAAAAGCTAATGAATCCCCTAACTCCCCGTGCAATGCACAGCTTGGATGGAAATCATTTATGAAAACTTCTCCATCTTTTATTCCTCTTCATTTTTTATGTGTAGCTACAGCTGTTATTAGTGGCACACTCTTAAAACACTGTTCTAAAAACAGAAACTTAATTCACAGGTTTCCACTATGTGACAGCTTCCCAAATACCAATTTATTTCCCCAACCTCTCACCCCTTAAAATGATGGGGATGTATTCATTATTACATACATTTTAAATAAGGTTTCTGCATCACAGGGAGTTTAAGGTCAAAAGCACCAATTGATTTTACTTGTGAAGTTTGAGAGGTGGTTAGAAACCGATTTTTCAGCATTCCTAACATTAGATAGCACTTTTTATGTTTATGGATTTATTGACTACAATTTTAGTGGTGATTTATAAACACTTGTCCTGGTCCCGGGAAGAACAGGGTTCATTTCTGCAGTAATGAGGGGGCACAGCCAGGACTCGGAGGTTGTTCTATAGCACCTCACACCATTGCCAGGGGTGTGGGGAGGGGAGTCTGTCCAGGGGAAGGTCTCCCTTGCTGTCAGAGCAGCGCAGATGCAGCTGGGTCAGGGGCTCCATGGTGAAYGTTTTGGCATGTGAATCATTTTGTACACTTTTGTTACTAGTGCTGCTGTTCATGTTCATTTTCTTATCTCATTGCTGTTTCCAGCAAACTGTTCTTATCTCATGAGGGGTGAGTGGCTCATGGTTTTAGTGGGAATACTTAACTGGAGAATACCGTTCCTAAAATACCACAAAGCTTTTGCACRTAAGATGCCAGGGAAATGAAGAATCTTGTTTACAAGAGAGAAAAGTTGGGTTGAAGTTATTTAATAGCATAAAATAACAGTCCATGTCATAGCTAGGAATAAACTCTAGTTTCCAAAAAAATCCAGCTGCATTCMTTGTCAGACCTTCCTTCACTTCACTGCAATCTCTTGCCTTATTGAAAATTCCCCAGTAACAACTTAACACGGGTCCCATGATGTGTAATGGCCTTCTCACCCTGATTAACCCACAGAACAGTTCTACCCTGAGCACTGGCTGGGATGGGATCCTGAGAAAAAAGCTGGATGTGATCACTGACTTTTGTCTGGATCATCATACTTAGGCACAAGAAATAAGTCAAGAATCTGCTCCTCCAAAACATCTCAGCTGGCCTGCTGCCTCGCTCTTTCYACCTCAGACAAACACAGACTTCCTACTCTTCCAACAAACCCTGCAGTTCCTCCCTCCTCCAGTAGAAGATGTGAGCTAAACCTGAAAAAACTGGCAAGTACCAGGCCACTCAGATCACCAGAGAAGTTGTGTAAAATAAAGTAGTTTTAAAGGGATCACCCATTTTATCCATTATGGCTGGCAATAAGAAACAGCATTCAAAGAGAAGAAAAAAAAAAGGTGCGTGGGAGAGAAAYGAATGTAGGGAAGCCTTACCTGTATTTTGGGGAATATCAAGAGAAATCATTGAGGCTATCACACAGTTATATTAAGAGGACTAGAGAAAAAATTCTGAGGGTAATGAAATTAAAATGAGGGGATGGAAAATGGGGACTAGTGGCCTATATCAGAGATTTTACTCCGAGAATTTTAATGGCCCTTACAATCAAATCAAAGTGCTGAAAGATAATGTAGAAAAGATCCCATAGAGTTGCACTTCTCCAAAAGAAAGATAGACCTCACCAACGCATCACAGCAAAGTTAAGAGGAAATGCAGTGTTTGAATTATAACTTTTGGCATGGTGCAAGCTGAGAGTAAATGATGATGAATGGTGGTCAAATAAAAATTAGATAAAATTGCAATGCAAAGTAGTGGGCATGTCCTTTAGAGGGAAAAAAAAAATCCTTCTATGATCTCCTCTCTTTGCAAATCACAGCAAAACAAGTGTAGAGTAGTTGAACCATGAAACTTTCCCTTGGTTAATCAACCAGTGAAACATCTTTCTCACTTAGATACACACTGTATTCCTAAAACTGCTCAGTCAGAGCTTCTAATCAGACAATGAGCTTAATTCAAACAAACTGTAGAGTCCTCAATTTTWTTTTTTTTTAAATTGGATTGAAGTGAGCTAGTGGAAGAAATCCTCTAAGACAGAATCAGGAGGTTCTTCTTTTTAGGTTCAGTTACTTTTCAGAGATATAGGTCAAATATGTCCAATTTTTTTGTTCCTTTGCTTGCGTGCCACACAAGCGTAAAGAGCTATCAAGGTGAGACAGAAAGGTTGACATTCACCCAAATACAAAGCTAAGCTGCTTTTCAAGTAAATCATCGAAACATCATGTGTAATCCCCATTCTGTCACCTGCAAAAGGGTGAACCCCASGCATTTCATGACATTAAATGCACTAAAATGCACCACTTCATCTGATAAACTATCGCAGACAAAAATTCAGGCTTCTGTCTTAATTCTACCTGTATGTACTCCAGGAGGCAAGAAAACTAAGATATAAAAATTGGAAAAATATCCAAGAGGAAAGTGGGCAGGGAAGACCATAAGATGATGCATTCAATACCAATGCAATATATTTTTTAATCACCCTAGAAGCTGGATCTAATCAAAGCACGAGCCTTCGTGGCATATGATCCAGTATTGCTCTCACTCTGCTTTCACTTGAGTCTATGAAGTTAAAACTATGGCTTTATTTATGGGCAGTGGTGGATCATTTCCTGCAGAGTGTAACTTGGAACAAAAGGTAAAAAGAACAAATCACTCAAAAAGTCTTCACCTCTTATCACTACAGCTGAGCACCTAAAACCATTTAGGTGATATTAATAATGATATTCTGGCTTTTGCCTACAAAACCATGAAAATTTCACTGGGTTTGACCAGGCAACCTTAAATATAAACTGTGTGATACATCACCAAGGAGCATCCATGATGAACCAAAGGTTTTGGACTTCCAGGTAACTGGATTCTTTTGTTCTCTCTGTGTAGTACAATGCTTCCAAAAGTCACATCATGCTAATTTATTCCTAAATACAAAGATTCTCAAGTATTCATTCTCTGACCAAGAGAATATGCAGGCTGTAAAACTTCACTCAGTATCACTGAAGCAGAGATTTTCAAGACAGTTATTCCTCATTCCTTGACCCAGCAAAGGAACTAGAAAGGAAAATTTGGTCCTGCCTGTAGCCACTTAAGGATCTTCACGCATGCTCCAAATCTTAGCTCCCTCTCTGCTGACAGAGAGAAAGATGCTTGAAATGGCAGTGGACAGGTTGATATCGATGATATTTTTCTTTCTTTCCAAAAGTCTGAATAACTCTTTTCTTTTAGGGACACAGCCTTCACTTTGTTCRACATGTAGCAGAATGAATTAAGAGGGAGGGAACTACGTGGCTACTATTTAAAGAAAGAAAAAAAAAAAAGAGTGAGAAATTCTCGCTCTCACCATTCTATCACAGGTTCACAATCTCTGGGCACCTTGCCAGCGTGCAGGACCACACTTAGATGTGAAATAGCCTTGTGTTTCAAACAGATTAGTGGCCAGAATCAAAGCATCTGGTGTTGGCTGTGCAGAACCACTCTTCATAATTAGTTTAATATTTTATACCAACACATATTTCATGTGTCTTAGCCTACTAATCCACCATTACACTACATGATGCTACTGATCTGTGTTCCTCGTTCATCCATTCACTGTGACTGAAGGACATCAGTTTCATTTTTAGTGTCCACAGCCTTTGCCTGATGGAGATGGAGGAATGCAGACTGACCACGTGACATAATAAATCCACAGGGATTAGTGATGATGCATATCACTTTCATGCTTGTGAGAGCACTGACACTGTGGTATCACTCATTGATAATGATCCAGCATCTGCACCTCATTTCTGTGGAATATTTCTCTACATCAGCTTTTTCCCCTCACTAGAACAACTGTTTGGGGTTTTTTTGGTTTTTTTTTCCAGTTTTCCCCTGTTATTTTCAAAGTTACAGACAGTTTGGAGCCTGCTTCAGCCAGCAGCTTCAGCACATTGACCAATATTCCTCTGGCTTCATGTTTGCTATATCACAGCTTTCATTTTACACTTGATGTGCTATGAATCTCCCCCTGCATATGTGACCATGTGGGGTTTGATGATAGCACTTTACCAATTACTGCTCACAGCTGCAGATCTTTCCCAATGGCATTTTCCTGATTCATCTTAGGCTCTTTTTCAGGGCATGCCTCACACCAGTTGTGTTGYAAACACGTTTTTGGAAGAACTAATTGGCACATCCCAGTTTTAGCAAGTGTTCCTATAGGTCTTTGCCAGTTGCATCACGCTTTTTTATTTATTACAATAGGCTTACATGTCCTAAGGGTCAAGAAGAGGTATGAGGAAGATATTATAGATAATTCCTGTCTAAGTGATCAACTGGAATTGCCGATACTGCCTTTACAGTGAAGCATCATTGATAAGGGCAGAAGAGCTTTTAAGAATTACCCAGCCTGCTATTCTTCTAGTCATCTGCAAGACTTTTCCAAAGCCATAGGATGAAGTATAGGAGGGAATGTCAGGAGATGGTCTCCAGTAATTTCTGTCAAAGAACTCATCGTATTTGAGGACCTTGAAGGCAGGTCTTCATTGCTTGTGAAGAGGTAGCACCTCTCTGCCTGTTCCCAAATTGACCCTTCTTCCAGTCTTTCTTTTCTGCAAAGACAGTTCCTTGCTTCAAGTCAGGAGGTCTTGACTCCCTTATTCCAAGCAGATTTATGCTAACTGTTTCCAGCCATTGCTTTRGAGTCTAGGCAGAGGTTTAACACAAGGGACATGATATGTGTTGTTCCTGGCCTTTCAGCCAACCTGGGTACAAGGAAGGCAAAGYCATGATGTGGTACCTGTTTTATCTCCTTCCAGTTGTCAGATATCTTCGTATATTTACATCTGCAAAGCTCGGGTTTTCTCCTGCCAGAGAATTCTCTCTGTCTCAAAGCAGGTTGTAGAGGCATGTATGGAAGAGCTCTCTGCATAAGCATGGTGAAAGAGCACAGATGAAATGCGTGTGAATGGTCTGAGTTTTCACAAGGGAGCAGGAGAGTGCAGGCTGGGATGTAATACATAAATTCACAAAGAATAAAAGGCATTTAAGGGAAAATATGTATATGCAAAAATAAAATTGACAGGAAGTTTTATTCTGTCAGATACAGAAGACCACTGACAGATTATGTTATGGGAGAAAATGCTTCACTAACGCAGTTAATGTGGTATTATCCCAGATGTATCTAAATTGCTTTCATTATTCTACAGCACACAGTCTGAATGCTCCTACTTTGCCACGTCCTTCTTGTTTGCTGCGTTGTTTTTAACTTGCAGCCTGAGAGGCCAAGAACTAGAAATGAAATTCTCAAACACTCGTGGATGCCATATAAGCTGATGTTTCCATTTTCTCCTGCTAACAAATGGGAATATTTTCTCACTGGCTGTGTTTAGGCAGGTATTTGCAGTCCATTCAAGGTAGCTGGTGGTTCTCCTTGTTCAGTACCTGAGTATTTCTGAGATGTATATATTTTACAATATCCAGGGAAGTGATGAGTCCCTATAAATCCTTCTTTAAGTACATTGCACTAGTTTAAACACGTAACACCTACAGTGGAACAAAAATCTTCTGTCCTGTTTATTTCAACTCTGGTGCTTCCTTTTTTGCTTTCAGAGTAATTTTGTTTCAGCTGAAGCTATTGTGCTCAAAACTACAGCAGGAGGTGATACAAAAGCTCTAAGAGACATTGGATAGAAAGAAGAGCTCAGAAAAAAAGTAGCAGCAGCGTCAGTGCTTCAGCCTCTCAATACTGAATGGCTAAGGAATCTGTTCCAATGGCTTATTGCAAATCCTATCTGCTTCTAGGCTATTTTAACCCTGAATAATAAATCTGCTCTGGGTCTGAAGGAACTGAGGGACACAATAAAAATACAATAATTTCAGAATTGAAATAACTATGAATGTAGAACTGAGTCTTTATAAACGTTCCTGGTCAATATTTTGCCAAAGCAAACAACTCTGTAGCACTCTTACCTTTCCATAGTCCAGCTCCTGAGATGCACAAAAGAGTTGTGTAAGCAAGCCTCCAGCTGAGAGTGGAGCTGGTGGTGGAAGAAGTGGTTCTCCTTTTCCCTGTCTGCCAGCTGCTTCACATGCAGCTCTGGGAGCAGGGAAGCAAGACTGAAAATGGCTCCAGGTGTGTGGTGGTGAAACAAAGACAGTCTGCTGATCTCTTACTCTTCAAAGACACGAACAGGAAAAGAAGCAGCAAGAGCCGTAAAAAACCCCTAGGCTGCTTTTTCCTAGTAGTTTTTAAATTCCTTTTAGCATCTAAACCCAACAAAGCAACTCTCTGGTGCATTGCCTTTGAGATCATGTCTTGCTACAGCATGGCTCACATTACAGTGCACTGGCTTAGTCACTTACTTATCAGTGTCAGTCAGTTTCCCCACCTATTAAGTAGAGTTTCTTAACCTGTTTTGCAGAGGAAATCGTGATTGAATTGAAAAAGGAAAAAAAAAAAAAAACAGACAACAAACTCAGAGCCATGACTGTATATTTATTTAGAAACAGAAACAAATATTGTCCAGTTCCAGTACACTTGTTGTTTACCAAGAACACTGTAGCCTCAGTTCAGTTGTTTGTGTTATTCATCTTTGTGCACTCATTAAAGTGAAATACGGGTAAATGGATGCAATGGAAGCCCATAAGGACAGCTGATGTGTGAGGAAGGGTAATAGACTCTTTTACCCTTTATACCTCAATCCCTCATGCATGCATTTATGGGGGATAGAGTGGTTAATTGTCTCCCTGGATACTAAATAATCCATCATATGGTTCCTTATCATCCCATCCAGAGGATTTTGCTCATTTTGAAATCTTCTTTACCTGCAGAAAAATTGTCTCTCCCTTTCTCCTTGAGATTATAATATTTACCCCTAAACCCCCATGGTTTCATTTCTCTCTTTGGTCTTTACCTCACAGGACATTTTTTTCTTTTTTTTTAAAACTCTTCTATTTAGAAATAGTTATTGGCCCTTAAATTAACAGAATCTTAAACCAATCTGAAGGATTCTGCAGATATCAAAAAAATAATGTATTCATCCTTTAAGTCCTACAAAAAAAGCTTTCTTTGCTCCTCTCTCTTTTAGAAAAAATTCTGATCTGTGAAATTAATTTCTATTGTAAACTTTTGTACAACCAGTGTATATAATTTTTGTAGTAACAGAGATTTGTACACTGTAGCACAACTCTGCCTGGAAGGTTCTAACCTTTCCAATCTATGTACAGGCCATAGTAAGGCCCTGGTTTTTTATGTCACTGGATAATAATTTTAACTTGTAAATAGTGTTACTTTCACTGTGGAGCTTATAAGAAGTATTCAAAAAATGAATCTTTTTACTTTTGGGTTTTTACACCCATTTAGCTAGAAAATTGCCAAGTCCCTATTACAGGAGAAAGTAAATTATTCTCAGAATTGGAGGACAAAAAGCTTGTAACTGAAAAAAGTTATTCGAACATACGAGCCCAAATGAAATTATTATAATGTCCCAGTCCTTGAAGCTGGTAGTCATGTGCTTAATGACAGACCTGCATCAGTTTGCTGGTCTGAATTTGACCCACAGAGTAATTCGATAGTCCTCCACTTTTTTTTACAGAAAATTTATGAGTGTAGGGCGAAGGGGTATTAGATATCGGCATTTATTCCTCTGGTGGTTTGGGATCCATTTTAAAAGACCCAGACTACCGACATTATTAGTGAATTAATTGCTTCTACTGAGTCTCTTCATAGACAATTATGTAGGATTGCCTCTCAGAAGTCTGTGATGAAAGTAGTGCTGAACTGCCAGCACTGCAAAAAGCATTTTACTGGTTTTGCCCCAAGTGATAGAGCATTTTATACACGAAGGAGGAGCTTTTTCAGGCTTACTTTTAAATTTAGAAAATTTTATATTGCATCCATAAAGAAATCTGTTGGAACTAAACAACCAAGCAATTCAAAACTCAGCTTATTTATTTCAGGCGTTGCATACACACACATGCATATATGTTTTACAGATTTTATGAGATACTATCTATATTTATGAATATTCTGTACATTTATTGGAAGTAATACAATATTTTTCTACAGTTACAAAAAATATATGAATAATTCTGAATTGGACCATCTTTTAATTACTAATCAAAAGTCATAGAGATTATTTCTAGTAGGAGGATACCTACACTGAACATAGCCCAACAATATCTACTCTTCTTAATGTGGCAATTCACTTCATTAATGTGCCAAAACTAGATGAATCATAGGCCTATAATTATGCTATTAAAGACAACTAGAAGTGGATAGATCATATATGCCTCAAAGACTCCATCTTTTAAAACAAGGAAGTAGAAAAGAAGAATACAGTAACATCAGAGTATGCTAGATACAGAGTAATCTTATTGTGCAAGTATCCACAGCTGAAGGAAATTGAACAAACACAAATATTCACCATTATTCCATCATGGACACTGGAACCTTCATAATCCTACATACAGTGCTAATAAAATAATACAAAATATTTTTTAAATGTGTCCAAGATTTTTTTTCTTTAATTTAGAAAAGGCAGTCTAAAGAAGCACAGAGGAAAGAAAAGGCAACAAAATTTGATATCCACAGTAGCAGCTGGATAGAAGATTGTGAAAATTAAAATGACCAAAGACAGCTTCTAAATCAGAAATTATAAAACTGCAGACTTGATTCATAAATATCTAGCTTGTGAAATCAAATGGTTTAGAAGTAAAGTTTAGTTTAATATTCATTTATGAAAACTCCTGGATTTGTCTCTCACTAAGGATAATAATAGGAATAGAAAGAAACCATGATTAGCCAAATAAATATTCTTGAAAGGAAGCAAAAGGTGTATTGAAATAACACAGTAAGAAGATTGTGGAAGAAATAAAGGAGAATTTAAAAAATATGATATGTACAAGTTCAGTAAAAAGGCCTTACATTATGCTTGGAATTACTCACCAGCAAAATGTTTGGCTAAACTGCTCCCCTGAAGATGAAAAATTACTTTGCATGGAAGAAAAAAAAATTAAAATAAGAGAAAAATCAACAGCAGATAGTAGAAGAAGAACAATAATAAATTGAAAATAAGACTGTCTCTCATGTTAAGAAACCTCTGTAGAGCTGTGAAGGAATAAAGAAGCTTTAGTTCTAATAAGGATAAAGCTTTTTAAGAAAAGGCTGATGACTGAGAAAATGCAGTGAAGATGCTTCCCTCCCCCACTTCTCTGAAAACCCAATCAAACAAAATAAAACCCGATAGAGTGTAATATTTCATAAGGGATTAGGCACCAGAAAAGGGGACACAGCTTATATCTCACATATGACAGATCCTTCAGCACACATATGTGCATTTCCTGTTTATCTTCTAAACGCGGCAGCTTGGGTGGAAACAATAGCATCCGGAAACTTTGCTGGCTCTAGCAAAACTTGGCACAAATATGAACGGCTTCAAAGGCTGCAGATGACAAAGAAATTCCTCAGGCAAGTGAACAATGGGTACCAGGATTTTCCAGTTGAGGTTTTGGGGCATCTCTGTGGTTGTCATGGTCTAACCCCAGCTGGTGGCTCAGCCCCACCCAGCCACTCTCTCAGTCTCCCCCRGGTGGGATGTGGGAGAGAATCAGGAGGGTGGAAGTGAGAAGTCTTGTGAGTGGATTTCAGTAGTGAAGCAAAAGTCAGGCGTGCAAGCAAAGCAAAGCAGGGAATTCATTCACTGCTTCCCATGGTCAGGCAGGTGTTCAGCCATCCCTAGGAGAGCAGGGCTCTAACACATAACAGTGAATTAGGAAAACAAATCTCATCACTCCAAACGTCCTGCACTTCCTCCCTCTTCCCACATCTTTATGTGATAAGCATGATGACATACAGTCTGGGACATCCCTTGGCATAGATGGGGTCAGCTGTTCTGGCTGGGTCCCTCCCCAATTTCTTGTGGACACCCAGTGCCTTCACTCTTAGKGTGGTGTGAGAAGCAGAAAAGGCCTTGGCTCTGTGTAAGCCCTGCTCAGCAGAAAGCGTCTCTGTATTATCAATACAAATCCAAATCACAGCCCTGCACTGGCTACTTTGAAGAACATTTACTCAATCCCAGCCCTAAACCAATACGATTGTACATTGCAAATTGAAGTATTGCTTCAAATTAATTTCTTTAGACTCTCTGTTCATATCTTGACAAAAAAAAGATTCTGAACCATTTGACAAATGGCAGTGTGTAGATGACATAGATCAGTCAGGAGAATCTAAGTGGTATTTTCAGAATCATAGAAATTCGTTGTTTAAAATAAGTTATTTGCGCCATTCCTGTTAAAAAACACTCATAACTAAGAAGCAGAGCAGGATATACTTGAGTACTTAATTTGGTTATTCTGGTGCAGAAGTGACCATCTGAAAGTTTACTAACAGGAGTAGCAAATACATATCAACTACTCAAAGAGCCACAGGTATGGATAATGATAAATAATCATATAGCATAAAATAGAGAAATACATAACAGAACTAGATGACTAGTCAGTTTTTCCATTACATCAATAAGACTGGTTCACAATTTGCAGGGTATTCTTAGGTGAATTTTGGGTGTGAGGTTAAAAGAAATCGACAAATATTAGATGAGATAATGCAAATGGCTAGATCAGAATAATTTAATAATATGTCTTTGCCAAAGAGCTCAAATTATCTCATTTCCTTTCTCAGAAAGGCTTCTTCTGATAAAGAGTCTGGAGATTTTAAAAAGGAACAAAATAGGATCTCTGAAAACCCATACAATTTCAAAGTGATAGAGAGACTTTCTGAAGTTTTCCTTTTTAATCATCCTGTTATATGTTGCAGAGGACACATTTTTCTCCTGTTAAACTTTGTGGGATACAGATTAAAAATTTGCARGAGAGTGCTTTGTGCAAAGATCACTGCTCTTGCTTCCATGCACCTTGCCTTTCAGGTTGCCCTTTTGCTTGGCTGAAGAACCTCTCCTGGTCATCTTAACATCAGCACCAGTATTCTGCATAAGCCATGTGGGCAGCTGCAGAGATCCCTCCTAGTCTGGGAGGGGTGGCAAAAATCACAGTTTTATTAATTAATAAATATTAATCTTATTAATATTAATGTATAACCTGATTATATATGTTAAGAAATAAATGTACAGCCAGCTATCAAACAATCAGATGATTAAATATATATATGTGAAACTTAAAAGGAACATGTTTTTGAAAAGGACAGTAGGAAACAAAAGTTGTGACCGTGTTACACTGCCAGCAGTCTCAAGTCTGTATGATTAGAAGGTCCATATGTCTGTAGCAGCAAAAAAGTATATATTGCGAGAAATTATAGAAGGTGTGTTGTCATGTCAGCCCCCTTCATGCAGTGAAAGGTCAGTGATCCACTGTGGAAGAAAGATGACAATTTCTGTGTGAGACTGACTGACAGCACAGATGCTGTTAGACATYATATCTGGTGTAAAAAGACCAGGGGAAAATAAAGCAGTTTCAGAAAGTCCAACTTTCATGAAAAATGGCATCTGAAACATTTCATTACATATTTATAACCCCTAATAACACTTGTAATTAACTGTGTCAATAACCCTTTCAGAGAAAATGGACAGGGTTGGTGTCTGTACACAGTTTAGTCCTGCAGCTTTCAGTGTAGCTATTGACAGGCCAGAAGAAAATCTGTGGCTGTCAGAGCAGTTTACATTGGACAACTGGAAGGGAAAAGAATAAATGGGAGCAACACGCAGTGTCATGATGAACCATGTCCTGCTTTACCTCACCTTCCTGTGGGTTTGGGGTGGAGGGGTTTGGTTTCACCTGTAAATTTCTGAAGAGTTTTCTCTCCCAAACACAAAGGTYCTGATTCTCTTTAGATCTGTAAGTTACATGACAAGTAACTCCACAGATGCAAAAGAGGTTTAAGGAGAATCAAATCCTTACTTTTCAGCTGTCCCCAGCACTTGGATAAGATGTGGTTCATAATTCTCTTTTTACCTGTGAGTCAGCCTCACAAACACAGTGCCTCGTTACTGTCCTTGAGAAATGTTTTAGAGCTCCATCAGGCTTATTTAAACAATGCATGAGGGTCCTTAAGCAGAACTCAATTACTATTCAAGTGGAAGAATAGGTAATTGGACAACACTCATCAGTTTTGGAATAAATGATATTAGGCACCAGATCTGAAAAGCAAACCTTTGGGTTATGAAAGAGAAGGGAGATTAATTTAATGAAAGACAAAAAATTTCCAGTTCTCCTAGGTTAGAAATAATGAAACAAAAACTTTTCACTGTGTTTCAGACAGAAGTAAAAGAGGAGGTGCACGTACACTTGGCATTTTAAATTATCTAAGCTACTTTCAAATGAGAAGAGAAGCCATGGTTAGAAGTTCCTCAAATTATTCTTGTATCAAAAAGGTTTCATCCGTATGTAACCTTTATCGAGCTGTGACTCAGAAGAAGTATTCATATGAAGTTTTATGAGTGCAGATGGGAAACCGAAATCTATTCACTATTTTTATTCTACTTTAAGATAATTTCCAGATAGAAGCATTGACACAAACATACATGGATGGAGCCGTGTGTGTATATTTTCTTACATGTACTTTTGATGGTAACTTTTTCATGAGTATCATTAGAATGCTTAAAAGTCATGTGGACAATTGATTTTGGAAAGAAGTAATAAAAAAGAGGGATTACTAAACTGTTTGTAAAAGGAAGAGATAAAGTTATAAGATAATTTTAGTCTATATTTCCACTATTTAATCCATGGTTAACACATGGTTACTAAAGTAGAAGGGATATATTGTGTGATTATTGCTTCTTTTAAATATGCTAAAGCTGAAATGTTAATCAAATCCCCCAAAATCTGGAATATGSTACCTGAAGTAACCTGAAGTTCACATCTTGAAATACAGAAATAAAATATTTCAAAGGAARTAAAGGTTAATGAAAGGTAGTGGTGATATGGAGAAGGTCACAGCTAATTTTTGTGAAAATGAGATTCTGAAGGTAGACAAGAAGAATATGGATTCAAACAGTGTGCAACTGCAGTGACCCCATAACCAAGTATTTTTGGTCCTGCACTTTTTAGTTAGAAAGAATGCAGCTTCTGGGGCAACTAATTTACTTTTTTATGAATTTGCAGTCCTAATGGAGTCATGTTGCCAAGACTACATACTGTGCATATATATATATAGTATATAATCAAACTTTCTACATAAATGTTTGATGTAGATGGGTGATACATTTTCAGATTTGAATAACGACAYTGATAATTAAAGAAAATATAAAAGTTACAGTTGATTGAAACACATCCATTTTACAATTATCAYTTAGGAGCATAAAATAGACACGGTCAAATGTTCTTGAAAACAAAAAAACTCAAAAAAACCTGAATAAAAGAAACAATAAATAYATGAATTTAAAGGATTCTAGATTCAAAGTAGCGCAGGCTCCTTTTTGCTGATGCAGATGTTGTTACATTTTGGATGCTACAGTGAAATATTCATTGCCCATACTGAGGATTGGATGTGACCTTGGAGTCCAATGACTTGTGCAGTTACCCAGGATGAGGAAAAGTGGGGGTTCGGTTCCTGCACTAATGAATGTTCGTGTTCTATATTCAACAATAATTGTGCAAAATGCATAAATATTCATAGGTGTTGAGATTCTCTCCCCTTGCAGATGAGTGCTCTCATGCTCAGGTGAAAGCCATGCTCGATTTTCTTGTCAGTTTGGGATTTGACCTCATGGTTTCTCTGGTGACGAGGTTGGAGAGGTCACTGCTGTGGCCACTCTTCAGTTCACTGCTCATTTAAATTGGGCTTTGTCCAAAGAGAAAATGCACACGGATTTACATGTATCCTCTTCCTTAATATGTCTTTAGCTGTTCCATTCTAGAAGGATATTGTATTTCCAATACCTTATCGATCCTACAGTACTTTGGGCATTTAAAAGTATRGATCAAATTGTAAGAGAGATCCAAACAAAGAAAAAGAAGGCACATCAGAGAAAATGTATTCCTGTGAGATGAAGACCAAATCAGAGTGTTCACAGTTACTAAGTATATCCTGCATTTAATCTATTTTCTACAGTACGCAGTTCATTTTGCGAATTGCAAGAAAAATTAACCTGGTTTTACTGGAAGCAAAACTGAAGTAAAAATTCCTAACTTTTTGTTAAGTTTATAAACTATTTTTCCCTACACACATACAGAGAAAGCAAGTTACAACTTTGCTTTTACCCTCTTCAGAATAGAGTTTTTGAATAGCAAGTTAACAGCAGGGTCAGTAACGTTGCCATATTGATCAATAATGGTGTCTYGCTTCTTTTTATTCTTTTTTTTTTATTATTATTCAGCAGTGTCACTCCCCATCCATTACATTTTTCACAAAAATTCTTTGCTGACTCTAGCAAGACACACATTTTTGCACAATTCATCAGTACAATTCCTAGGACATGGTGCAAAGGCTGTGAGAAAGAGGATACACCCCCTTCTTGTTCTCTTCGTTTTAGCCTATTTTCGAACCTCCCTTCCTGAGGATCTTCTGCTAGAGTTGCTCTCTTAACTGATATCAACTCTGTCTGCTTCTTTTATTTTGTTTAATCTGTCCCCAATCTCTGCTGCCAGCTGTAAAGTGTTCCACAGTTATTCGAGAGCAGAAAGTTTAAAAGAGGGATAGAGAAGGTTAATTACAACAGCATAATTAATATAGTTCCCACTGAAGTAAATGGCAGTTTTGTCATTTTATATAACAGAAGCAGGATTACAGTAATTATAATTTTATAATCTCCCCATTAGAGAAGCACAACAGCAACTCCATTAAAACATATTGCTTAACATTACATTCCCTGCTGACAGGATCCATAAAATAGAACTTTAGATGTTCAAAACATGAGATATGTAATATGATGTTATGTCAGGAAATAGCCATGCTCTTTTGGAACTATTCTAATCATTCACATTATGTAAAATTCACACTTTTCCCTACTTTAATCTCAAAAAGATCACTCTGTATCTCAACTCTTTCTGAAAATATACTGAGTGGAATGCTCAGCTTGATTTTTTCCCTCTGTAATGCAGGAATTTCAGCTTAATAAGGGAAGAMAGAGCTCAGCATTTATTTGGCACATGAAAATTGTGGCTGTGGGGATAAACAGATTACTGGAAAATGCAGTCTTCTAAGCCGTTACTAATTTTTCTAATTTTTTTTAACCCTATTTTACCCCCTATTTTACATTTTAAAAAAAGAAAGAAGTTCATGTATTATCATGGCATTTGAAAAACAATCTTACTTCCAGGACTAGACTTTGTATTCCTCATCCACAAGGAGGCCTGTGATGCCCTCCCAAAGCACTGCAGAGCTGTGATTTCTGGATCTTTTAGGAGTTACATTTTCACTGAAGTTAACAAAGCTAACTCAGCACAAAACTTGATGACAGATTCCAAACACCTGTGGGAAGTAGGTCAGAATTAGAACTTGCATGAAAAAAAACCCAACCAACCAGCAAGCAAACCCCCCTCTGTGCAAACCTAATTTAATTATGTCATCTATCAAAGTGATACCATATGTAGAACAGCCCTTGTATTATTTTTTAAAACAAAAAGATATCGTGGAGAGATTTTTAGGAGATTGATCAGCCTACCATGGAAGTAGTTTCACTYGCATGAAAATTTGCCAAGATCTGTAAATTTGGAAGGAATCACATCTTTCGCGRTGCACAACCATATAAAGATTTCTCCTATTCTCCTAGTCCTTCACAGTAATTCATTAATAYGGATATTTGTACACAGATTTTATTTCCTCTTTAGCTGTGGTATCAGTAACACCTTTTATATTTTCCCTGCTAACTTGGATTTAGCATTTTTGTTCTTTCTTTTCAGAATCACAAAGTTTTACAAACAAGACAGGTAATTTAAAAATAAAAATTGTCATTGGTTTTGTAGGTAGCCACTGTTTAAGTATTTCTTCTTTCTTTCATTCAAGCCACTAGACTTCTGTGCCTGATTTTTATCCTCAATTTTCTGTGAAGWTGATGGGAAGTAGATATTCACAGAACAAAAACACCCATAGAAAATGAACCTGTATTCACTATATGCTCATAATTACACTTTGGCTCACAAATCCAGAAGTTTCTATGACCTAAAGGTACATAGCCTRAGTGCATCTTAAAGTAAATCGTGATGCACCAAAGTTAAGAGTAATTTTGGGGAACTTTATTCCAATGATGTTTCTCACAAAGTAAAATGCTAAACAGAATTGAGTTTATATAATAATTAAATGAAAATGTTAACATCGTATCAACATTGACATTAGTTCATCACCTTGAAAAATCCCTAAACKCTAAAAAATTGTATCTTCAAATATTTTTAATTTCTACATCACAGTTTTCTTTAGCATTGTCACAACCTGCTGAATAGAACAGAGGTGGCTCAAAATTGGCAACTGAAGACTAAATTCTGAATAGTGAAGTGATTCTTCTGTATTTGCCCACATACACGTGTATTACTTATATAGAATTATACAGCAGGACCCTCTGAAGCTGTATTTATTAATAATATAGTAGTCTAACTATTAGTACACATTTTTAAGAATATCAATAGGTATTCAGAATGAAAATACTTAACCTAAATTTCTAGAGAGATCAGACTCTTTCAGTGCTTGCCTCAAACAGGATGACTCGTGTGGCTGAGCACATTGCTGGTCACAGCGGAGAAGAGCTGGATTTCTGTACMGCTTCTCCTTAGCTGTGGACACCTCACACAGCCAGGGGCAGAAACAGGAGACCACCAGAGAAGCTTTTAAAATCTTACTACTGTAAAATATATTTTTTTCCTTGATCAAGAAGGAATTTCAACTCTGAGTATGCAATTTCTAGGGGGGTTTTATTTTATTTTAATTTAGTGAAAAAGACTGAAAACTACTAACAGTGTTCATAATGGAACCGTATGCTAAACTAAAAAAGAAATAAAATGCATAATTGCATCACTATGYCTGAGATACACCAAATGTTTCAAGCTCACTTTTTTAATGTGCAGGATGTTAAACTCATACCCTGTACATCAACACTGAAATGTTTAAATACATTATTTTCATCTTTATACCTTAGCACAAGGCAATAGGATAAATTTTGCAATGCATTACTCACATAAGCAAGCAAACCACAGTGTTGAATCAAAGGTGAGGGGTTTTTCTGTGTGTTTACTTTGCAAAATGAGTTCGGTTAGAGAACACAGGGCTGTGATGAAACTTTAATGATGAAAGGGCACTTGGAAATTGAAAAGATGTAATTTCTCCCTGTAAATGTATGAGGCCTACTATAAGTGCTCCTGGAAAGCTGCAGCTCTTTAGGAGCCCTGTAACATTCCAGGAACATAAAACCAAGGGACCTCTTCCTCTGCATTGCCAAAATATGCAATTCTCTGTAATTAAAAACCAGCAAATCTGTTTATTGTTAATGGCACAAAAGGAACTAAAAAGCCTGAAAGAGCATGGGCATGAACTAAAAAGCCTGCAAGAGCTTTCGTGTTGGTGCCTGGAAGAAGGAGATTGCCAATGATAGAGGTTACCTGTCTTTCAGAATCACAGAGTGAGATAGGTTTTAGTGAAAGCTGAACATTTAGATAACGGGGAAAGTTGGCAAGGCAGCCCTGGGGGGATTGCTGTTACTAGAACCTATCCATCCGTCCATCCACCCATCCATCCATCCTTTAAATCCCCTCCCTAAGCAAGTTACTTAGCAATAATCTCATAAATTCTGACAGACTACAGTAAAAGTAAATCGATGTCTTACTACAGCTCCCCAACAAGCAAAGTAAATACTTCTCTGAGACTGTACCTTATAAAAAAATACCATATTTAGAGTTTGGCATACACAGAAAACTTATTAATGAAGATGCCTTTAATTAAATATTCTCAGAGTACCGTGGGGGAGTGTGAGAGAATTTGAAAAGCAAATAACATCATGGCTTGGTCACATATTTGAGACCAGAAGACCAGGTTTCATTTCTTGTGCTAAGTCATGGAAAACAGGTCTTGGACTTGGGTCCTTGACATCTCTGGTAATATTTATGTCATGATAACCTTAGTCTCTCTCTTTTGCTGACTTACCACAATTAGCTTCAAAAAGTGATGTCCCAATTACTGGTTTGTTTGGGGTTTTTTTAAGACACAAATTATATGTCACCCAACCTTATTAGTTAGTTTAATGGAATTTCAAGGGGGCTAAACTTAAACTGAAAAATAGAGCTGTGGAAAACGTACAGTCATAATAATCTATTCTGAAAATGTTATCCATTGCAGTTCTCACCATGACAGTCCTGGAAGAATTGCTTTCAGGATGTTTTCTGCCTGACCAGATATAATTCATTTGTGTGTTGTTATTGAAGATACATTATGAGCATCTGGTGGTATTTATATGTCTAATTTTTCTAACATATTAATTGCCTATAAAAATAAAAAGACTACCATAACTAGAAAAGTTCCTTTTAAATACKTCCTGTTATCCATCATCTTCCCCCATGACTCTCAGCATGCTTTTGTAGTGGTCTTTAGATCTAAAACGTGTAAGTCTGGCAAAGCAAAATTTATGTGCATTTATAGTACTAAGCAGTGCATAATTAGATTTAAAGAATGCAACTGATAAAACAAGTCTACTTTCTGTRTTGTTGCTGATATTTATAGCTGGACCATGGAATTTAACATGGATCATTACTTTCTCAGGATTTTACACATTAGCTATGGTTATGGCATTTCCCCCATACTTCTTGATGTAAAATATTTTTGAGTTGTACATATTAGAAAATTTATTTTCATCACATTTGTCTTACCTTAATAGAAGAAGAAAGTCTTACGTCACCACAGTGATGCATTAATTTCTGCTCTGTACTTATCTGTCTTTCCATATGACTCTAATATCAGCCACATCATTTTTATTGAGCCAACCATCTCCAGCATGGAAACATCTGCAAAGCACTCATGGATTTTAAACAGCAGCCCATTTGTGCGTATTGCTTCTTAACATTTCATGCCACCATTTATTTAAGAGCCCTCAAGMTGAATTAAAATATTATTTCATTGTAAGAAAGAATTCAAACTCAAAAAACCTCACACTGACACTAAGTTTGCATTATTTGTAAGCACTTGAATTTTAAATAATATTTAATCTAGCCAAGCTAAACCAATGCTATATTTTTTAGATCTCATCTTTGATATATATTATAATTTTTACTGTAATCCTTCAGAGATTTGTACCCATCTCTTAAAATTATAAATGTAAAATATATTACCAAAGTCATTGGAAATAGTAACATTGATTAATAAAAGATAGTAAATATGCTTTTAAGACAGAAGTATTCATGCGGATGTAACAGGATTCCTATACTCATAAAAATGTAATCTCTCCAAAAATACTCGTAACATCTTAGAATTGAAATATGTCGTTCAAAATGTTTCTTTAGTCCAAGGCCACATTCTCTAACCCATTGTTGGAGATGCAAATAAACGTGTTTTGTAACTTCTCCAAGTAACCAAGGATTCTTCTTTCTCTAAGACTCACTCAAAAGGGAGACTCCGTCTTTTCCAGAATCCCATAAAATTTTATATGAATTATTCAATGAGGTGACAAATTTTATTTTTTCTTAGTTATAACAAGATCTTTTTTACAGTATGAAAAGTTCTGGGAGAGCAGGGTGCAGAAATCTTCCTACCTGACATAGTCCTCGAAACTGCATATAAAATAAGGAAAAAAATTTAAAAAGAGAGAGAGACAGAATAAAAGCCCTGAACTCCTTCAGGCTTAATGATATATGTGCTACACTAAGAGCTTTTCTTTAACATGTTTTCTTTTCAGTATGCAGCACTGAATAATACTTTCCACTATTTAAAAGCCTAAGCAGTGTGAAAACTGTTGGAAGAAGAAAATACACAAAGCTAACTAAGCTGATAAGGCTGTGGTGACTGAAAGTATCAATAGAGAGGAAAAACTCCCATCTTAGTAGCATGCTTTATAAACACCGTGCATTTTTTTTCCAGGGGGGTTCATTCCTTTTAACTACAGAAGAATACAGAAATTGCGCCCATCTTCCTCCTAGTCAGACTGCCCACGACAGAAATATTTAACTTGCACTACACGTGCTAGTCCTGAAACTCATATAAACATCAAAATTTATTTTGGTATTATAGGCTCAACAGGACTTGGTCTGGGCAGTACCTACTGGGAGCCCAGTCCATCCTCCTGAGCCAATAAGGGTCCCAGACCAGCTGGAGCCTCTCCAGCAAACCCATCTAGCACAGGAGCAGGGCTCTTCTATACCCCCATCTTCCTCTGTGTGTTTGAATTTTATTTAACTTCTTTGGTGGTTCAATGATTTTATAAAAAAAAAAAAAGAGTGTAAAAAATTGATTTGAAATCTCCAATAAAATCTATATAAACATCAGCGATGACTCAAATAAATTGTTGTGAATAGTGTTCCTTAAACAAAAACAAAGAAGTTTGATGGCTGTTAATATTAGATGCTAACAACTCTTCCAAGCTGTGAACGTATAGTAGTGACAGAAATTAAAAAGCAGATGTCCTCCCACGTTGAAATTCCCCCCAACTTACTTCAAGATTACATGGTTGATGAAAGTACAGCGAGTTCTAATTTCTAGGGGGAATAATGACTTGTAGTTGCAATAATTTAAGGAATAATGTACCCCAACTGTACTTAATAAGGCTATAATTCCATCAAAGCCTTCCAGGGCCGTCATAAACCATGAGGGTGAAACTCAAGTGGTTTCCTCATGTCACCAGAAGGCTGAGATGGAATTACAGTTTTAATTTATATTCATTTTGAAGGAGACGTATTTAATATCGCACATTGATCATGATTAACGCCTTTGGAACTGCCAAAAACTATTAGGGGTGTTCATGGTCTTTTGAAGCCACCAAAAGTCAATTATGCCACTGACTAGTGATTCTCAGCAATTCCTTTCTTTTAAAGCTGTGGTTTGGCCAGCACAAATTGTAAAAACATGCTGAAGTTAACACCAATTTAGTCATATATTTTTAATACTTTTCTTCTTCATATTGAATGAAAGTGGGAAATATTTCTTCTATGTGCATAGCTCTGTATTTATAGAATTTCATTGCAAATTATGGGGCAAATTAATTGGAAACATTTGGTTAACTTAGCCACTGAGCATCACTGAATGAATACGCTTTTATTAAACAGATTTTTCACTTAAGTGCCAATAATTTGTCCACGTCCTGTATGAGCTAACTGAACAGGCAGGAGTAACAGGAGCAAATTCTTTTTTGCTGTAAAACTGCAGGTAATCTGTTTTAAAATGAAGGATTATATGGAATAGCCCAGAGAGTCCACAGATGACAAGCTGTGGCATGGGAAAAAAACAGAAGGGGAAATCTGGCTCTTGAAATATTTGTGAATCAAAATTTCTAGACATAAAATAATATTCAAATAATATTCAAATAATATTCTGGTTACTTGAGGAGCTCTCTCTTCCTCTCCTACACAACTATCAGTTATGGGTAGAGCAACAGAGGAAATTCCTTACTTGGTCAGACCAGCAGTCCACCTAACCCCAAACACACTCCCTCACAAAGGAGAAGGCAAATGAGTGTGAGGGAGCCTGACCAATTTGTGTGGGAGCTGGAGGGTACATTCATTTATATTTCCTATTTCATCCATTTATGGGCATATAATCCTTCAACTTTCTATTCATTTTTGGACTTGATGATACTGTCTGCCTCCACAGCCTCCTAGGACAGGAAGTCCCAATGTCATTGCTTAAAGGATAGCTACTCAAAAATGTGGTTTATTGTGATCTCCTACTGAATACCTTACTTGCCTAAGCATAAGGACTTAGCATCTTTGGGATGCTCTTTGGTGTGCTGTCTGGACTCAAGACCCTTCTCCTGAAGGGTCACCACAGTTCCAGCRTGGATATTTGCCAGCTGCTTGTGGATTTCTTAGATATCATAGGGGATCTAATACAGCAGAAGATACCTTTATTTAGATAATGGCATTAAGCCAAAACGTTTACATGTGTCAGAGAACCTGCCATAAAATGTATTTCCTCGGAGATGACAGTRTGTCAATTTCTGAAATTCCTAGTGCTGAGTAGCTGATTTGATTTACACTTCTGAACAGAAAACACGTCAGGGTAATCTCAGCTCCTCTTTACAACAATATAGTCCAAGTAGAGGATTTATTTGTAATTTGTTAAGATCAGATACGGATAGAAATAAGTCACATACAAATCCTATTGAAAGTCTTTTGGCCAATTTCTGAGATGATGGTAGAGCAAATTGATCTTTAAAGCCAAAAACATGACAGCATAGTAATCAGTTACATGGCACTTTAGAGCAAGATAAATATACATTCTACACCCCAAACTAAAAAAGCAGCATTAAAATGTAGCAAAAAAAATGCAGTGTTGTCTGCTTCAAGCATAGAAATCCCATTTGGCTTTTGGAAGGAGATTTTCTCAAACCCAGGGCCCAGTTCTAAATGTTGCCTTTGGAGAACCACAGTGTGAAAACCCTCTGATCCTTGCATGGACCAGTGAAAGTCAAACTGGATGTCAGGTTTTCACATGATATGTGAAGAAATGTCCCTCGGCATGTGATGTTTTGAATGCTGAGGACTTAACAAGCCTTCAAAGGGTGTTAGAACAAACAAAAAGAAGAAAAATCCAATAAGGATGCTGGCTGAGAAAGTCCCAGAGTCAAAAATTTTTGGAGGCTGAGAAAATGTTCTTAGGTTTAATACTATAGGGGTGCCTTGTTCTTACAGTCTTCTCCTGGCATTTGGTCTTGGACAAAGTCGTATGAACTCTTTGTCTGGAATAACCCAACWGAGGTGCTGCTAGCCTCCCCTTCCCCACAAAAAATTTTAGATCCTGGCGTTTTTTCCTGACATGTATTGAAAGTTTTTCAGTTTCCACATGTAGCATTTGCAATTAATGCCAAAGTGCTCGTATGTTCCATCCTTATGTGGAATCTAGCACAACTCAGCATTCCCAGTGCTCCTTCAGTACTATTTCATCAGTAATCATCTCTGCCTGGCTTCCCTGAAAAATTCTTCAAATTCATGAAAAATTCAAATTCTTCAAAAACAGACAATGTCAAAAACAACAGCCCTCTGGATGTTTTACTTCCTATTAACAGCAAATTCTTTGAGATAAAAACTGCTTGAATTTGCCCAGGCTGCCTTCCTTAATTAAGAGTTCCAACACTGGAGGAGCTTTTAATTGCTCCAATCCATTTCTCAGGATACATAAAAAATAATAATATCTTTGTACTCCTGATACTGGATGGTCTTAAGCTGTACTCCAAGAAAAGGTGTCCTCAGGAGTTATCTACTTCCTTCTGTACTTCAGTTTCTATTGATGTGGAGTAACAAAAATACATTTTTATAGMCATTTCTAGATGTGCTTTCTCAAAAATTAAGACACAAAGCATAGCATTCCAGATACAGAAGTACAATCACAAACAACCAATTAAAAATTTATCTAGCTGAAAGAAGTGTCCTGGTACAGCTTCCATGTTCATTGCTTTTGTGGTCAATCAGTGAAAAATAGCAGTGAGTTCTGAAACAAGGAAAAGTGTATAAAAAATTAAAATATTTATATCCAACCAGATATAAGGAGAAATTTTTTCTTCCTCCCACTAGGGACAATAAAGCATTGGAGCACACTGCTCTGAGAYGTTGCAGGCAGCTTCTCTGGGGGTTTTCAAGATCTGTCTGGACCAAACCCTGAGCAACATAAACTGACCACAAAGCTGCTCTGGCACAAGCACAAGGGTGGACAAGAACTTCCTTTATCCTAYGAAGCATGTGTGTAGGTCTTAGGTTGCTGCAAATCAACATGTAAATAAATATATAAAAGAAGCAAAAGCAATTTCAAAAGTTTTTGAAATTTTTCCCCAGCTGTCTTCAGATACAATTTTTTTTTCTGTGTAGAGAATAGAACAGGGACTGGCTTTGGCAAATTATTACAGCTCTGAACTCTATTTACCTAGACATTGTCTTCGTCAGCAATTGCCTTCTGTTAGCTTCTCTGCTGTACATCAAAATCTGAAAATAAGAAGTTGGCTAAAAGTTGCTATTTTTTTCTGAAACAATTTTCAAAATGTTTTCCATTTTTTAAAATTTTATTCCTAAAAAAATATGCAATAAAAGAGAAAGAAATAGAACAATTGATGAATTGTAACAGTATATTGTTAATATTATCTTAGTCAGCTGTTAACTATGAATGTTTATTAAATGCAACTAAAAAGGTGCTAGCTTAACAGAAACAGAAAAATAATTTGATTTTTTTATAAATGTTCACTGATGAATCTCCTAACTTATTTTCTAATTTTGGGTGTTGAATTATTTTTCTGCAAAGCTTGAAATATTTTGAATAATTATTCTCAAAATGGAAGCAACCAAACGTATGAAGAGTTTTGTAAGATTTTAACCTTAATACCTCTCAAATACTTTCATGCATTCCGTAAGAACATTGACAAGGTTAAACACATGATAAGCAGAACATTTTCAGGTAAATAGGAGTCTTTTCTCTGTCTAGGTCTAGCTGAAACTTATAGGTCAAAATCAAGGTACYTTAAATCAGCAGTGATTCTTTTTCCGTCCAGAGAAATCCAGCTATAAAAAAATGCACTATGGGAGGTATTCTGAGGAAAGAGGTCATCTATGTGTATGTGTAAATATATAAATATATAAAAGTGAATAGAAATGCATATGTGTGTATAGCTATATAAATATAGCTGCACACAGTGGGCCAATAACAACAAAGTATGATGCAGTGACATTTTGTGTGATGAAAAAGGTCATTAAACTCATGAAGGAATTATAGAGATGTTAAATCTTTGGTACAGAGGATTCACAAGAAAAGGAAAGAGTGGTGTGAGAGGATATCTTTATTATGCCTCTTTTTAATAAAAGTTTTCCAGATTTCTAGTTAATTGATCTCTGGAGAATACAGAGTAAATTGTTTTATACTTTCCATATATTTTAACTTATTCTAATTGAGCATAAATTGAGAGAAAACACTTTTCCTCTCTCACACTCTGCTATTTGTCTCGAGGGCCACCACCACAGATAAAGGATCTTTGAATCTCTCCAACAGTTCAYTCTTCTCAGGGCATCATCAGAACCTGTTTGTACAGACATAGACGTGTCTCAATTAATTAATGAACTCAATCTGCAACAGATACAGCTGGCATCTCCTGCACTCTGTGTAGCTCACTGATTCAACAGTACTCCATAAAATTCCTATTAAAGGACACACGTTTGGAGTTCAGGCTGGCGTTCCAGCCTGCCCAGTACAGCAGCACTGGACAGCCTCGGTGCGCTGCCACTGCTGTCACCAAAACGTYCCCAAGGCCCAGCAGAGTGGGGTGATCGGCAGCACAGCACTGCAGCGAGCAGTGAAAGCAAAAATCAGCCCCTCACAAGCACCAGACCCTCACAGTCAGGCAAAGCATCCCCAGAGYGAGCACAGGAGCTGTCCACTGAGAGCTGAACAGCAATAACAGCTATGGATTCTATCCAGCACTTTCCAGTCAGATCTCTCATTGCCTTGAACCCTTTGTCCCACACTGGGTGCCCAAAAAGGCTCTCGTGGTCTAACCCCAGTCCGCAGCTCAGCCCCACCCAGCCTCTTGCTCACTCCCCTATGAGCAGGGTGGGRGAGAGAATCAGAAGGGTAAAAGCTGGAAAACTCTTGGGTTGGGATAAAGACAGTTTAATAGGGCAAGCAAAAGTTGTGCACCAAATCAAAGCAAAGCAAGGAATTCACTCCCCACTTCCCCTGGGCAGGCAGGTGTTCAGCCATYCGAAGGAGAGCAGAGTTCCTTCAGGTCTAGTGGTGACTTAGAAAGACAAATCGCTCTGAAAGTCACCCTGATCCTTCTTCTTCCCCCAGCTTTATAAGCTGAGCATGGTGCCACATGGTCTGGGATACCCCYTGAGATCACCTGTCCYGGCTGTGTTCCCTCCCAACTCCTTGTGCCCTCCCTGAGCCCACTTGCTGATGAGGTGAGAAGAAAAGGCCTTGGCAACGTGCAATCACTGCTCAGCAGTAATGAAAACATCCCTGAATTACCAACATTGTTTCCAGCACAAACCCAAAATACAGCCACTTATCAGCTACTGTGAAGAAAAATAACTCTACCCTACCCAAAACCAGCACAATATCTCATGCAAGTGTTTAATCTAACTCTAAAAATATAAATAGAAGAACTGTAATCCCAATTGAGTGAACAAAACTCTCATTAACATGCACAAGGATGGAGTTGCCTGAAAGGCTTAAGGAGGTCTACTGTTTCATTTAGAAATATATGAAACTGTAGTTCAATTAACCACTCCTACATATTAGTAGATTTCCTTTTTTGGGAGAGTTAGGTATTTGAGATGACAGTGATTCAAAAGGAGCCAGCAGACAGCAGATACCTATTCCCTAGGAAAACACACCAACCACTGAAATACGGACTTTTTTAAAAAAAACCTGCCTTTACACATGGAACAGACTTCTATCTTTCATTAAGTGCTTTCCAGAATACCCAGGAACTTCTTTTCCCTGGAGTCTGAGTGTAATGAAGTGTCCGAGGAAGTGTTGGTACAAAATATATAAACTACAATTAATTTTTCAGTGTAGCTCTCTCAACTGTTATGTTCTGTTTTCTTTATTTGTGAATCGATCACATTTTCCATTAGTTTTTTTTTTTAACAYGGAACTGTTTCTAACAAAAACAACAACAAAAAAGTTTTTTTACAGAAATTAATTTCCTGAGATTTTTTATGGGGTTTGAAATAATGCAAGTATCACAGATTCAGGGAAAAAAATATTTGCACCCTCTAAAACTGCTTAKCATAAGCTAGTGCCTTATGACACAATAGGTATATAATTTAACTCTTGCAATTGACTCTCCTTGTTGGGTTTTTTTTTTCCTTGCCTTAGCTTTTTCCTCTCATTCTTCCATAGCACTTTCAACTCAGAGTATAACCCTCATATAATTTCCCTCTAGATTTRAATCCAATGGCTGGGCAGATCTACCAGTACAGAAAACAATTTTGCACACCATTCAGATTAAGCTTTGTAAAGGTTTCTTATTGACAGCATCACTAGGTATTAGGACACAAACTTCATGTAAGGTTTTCTTCAGCGAGACTCCTTGAACAACGTCTTACTAATAGTTTATTGCTTTACTTGCTCCATATAATCAACATTTCTGATAATCAGAGTCTGATTCAGAACACTGAACCCATTTCTTTTTTTGCCCTGTGCAGCCTCAGCTTTTAGGATACTAAAAAGGCTATGTCTGTGACACATAAAAAGGTGAAAGAAGAGAATATGTCTTTTCCTCCACTCCATTCAGCCCCCCATTAATTATATATCACTCCAGTTATTTGGGTTGTTGTGACTTTCCCCTTCTTTGTGTGGGGAACTTACAAATATGGGCCCATGCCAGCCAGGAAAGGCAGGTGATGGATGATCCCTCTGCAATGTCCAGACTGAGAAAATGCAGCATTTCCTACTCACATAAAAATATAAATACAAAACAAAATAAAATAAAAAGTTGATGATTTTTCACAGACCTTCCCAAGCCTTACAGTTTTCAGTAAAACTGATGTCCTTGTCAGATTCATTGTTAAGAGCACTGGATATTTGCTCAGCTGTAGAAATCTGGAGCAAAAGATTGTAGGTTCAATGAAATGGCATTTTCCAATTAAACTGTGTTTTGCTGGAAGTTCCCCAAGCTCTACCAAACACCATGGTTATACATCCTATGTAAACTACAGATTTGCATCATTTTTGCATGACAGATTTTTGAATACATAAGTCTTGGGGGAACAAAGCTTTGCAAGGTGAACATTACAAAATGCCCAGCGATTTTTTCTTTCTCCCACAGGCTTTCCTGCAGGCATGGATAATAGGGACATTAGTTATTAAATTGGCACTGGGTCTTTCTCTATTTCTCTATCATTTTCAAACAGGTTAATTGAAGCTCATTTATATGCCAGTTAAATAGAAGGTAACTTGAGTCAGAGGAAACATCAGCATCCATTTCATAATAAATCCTCCTGAACTTATAAATGACCTTCAACCACTTTCACTAACTGCCTCTTGAAAGGTACAAATACCTGCATCTTCTTTTTTTTTCAAAACCAAAGCAAAAAAACCAATTTTTATTTTTATTTTAGGTGGGATTTCCTTTTCCAAAATCCTGTGTTATGACTGTCAATAAGCTCAAAGGAAAAAATTATTTTGCACGRTTACCATTCATAAAGAATGAGAAGGAAAAAGCAAATATTCTCCTGGTATTAAAATCAAAATAACTGCTTACCATGTAGTTCACTGGCTGACACAAGYAAAGGCACCAGCACTGGACGCGTCCATGTACTTTTAGCCTAAGGGAGATGCAGGTAAACAAAGCAAACGTTTCATCCTCAGCCTCTCAGTTCCTTTTGAGACAGATGTTGACACAATTGCAGGTGCAATTCCTGTGTACAGATCTATCAGTGACAGAAAGCCCCAGGTACTGCTGGTATGCAAAAAAAGTAATTAGCCACAAGTACACAAAACTTGGTTGTATCTGTTTGTGCTGCTCAAGGCTCAAAACCAGAATGTTAGGGCTCACTTATACCAAGGTACATTTCTGTCTCCTTTGTGTGCGCTCTTTACCAACAGCAAAACAGGAGAAAAACAGCGCGGCTCAATCTTCTCTCAGAGTTTCCAGCTTGTATATAATGTTTTAATGTGAATATGCACATAACTATTGTGGAGCATCAGGACAAAGGGGTATTAACATTCCAGTTAGGGGGCTTGTAAACACTCTCACAGTCATAAGACTCTAATTCTACAGATCTGCTTTTATATCTTTTCTTAGATTTTTCTTTTCCCTTTAATCCRGCAAGCTCCATGAAAGTCTGTCACTGATAAATCATAAAAATGGTGTTTCTGTGAAGCTAATACCCAGAATTGTTTTTTGCTATTGTATCCCCAAAGACTGTCATAGAATATTCTAGAATAAAACAGCTTGGATCATATGTAACCATTGATTTTTAGTCATAGTTCTTCATTGATTTCAGTGGGGAGTTCTTATTAGGCATCCCTGGCATGAAATGGCCACTTGTATCAGATGTTTTAGAAAAAAAATACACAGTTGACAAAAATAATCAAAACAGGCATCAAGAAATTTGCCCCGCATTGTGAGCAATCACAATAACAAAGTTATCTATCCTGCACCACAGAATAATTGCAGCATAAAAGAAAACAAAACTTTTTTTTTTTTTTAATAAACATCAATCCTCAGGAGCTAAAAGTAGACAGACTAAATCATATGATTTGGGATTATTTTCTGAAGAATTAAAAAAAGAAATCTTCAGAGCCTGGAGTTTCTCACTGTGGGAGCCATCTTGTGGAGGGAAATTATTTTCCCTGTGATAGCTTAAAAGGCAGATTTGCTATCCTTTAATTGGAAAAATATAGAAGGGATGTAAAAGGCACACAGTCCGAAGCATATCTCCCGTTCACAGTTTTAAGAGAAGAAAAAAATAGACAGATGACTCAGGATAATATTTCGGGGGTTTTTTATACCCTTTATCGGATGTTCATTCCCTAAAGGTTTCTGTGCATGATCCCAGATATGCTAGAAGGAAAAGTTTGAATTCCAAGGTCAAGAAAAACTCCTTTTTTTTTCAGAAAAAACATGATGCTCACTCTAGAATTTGGACATGGATGCTTCTTATGCCATATTACAAAAATCTCATGAACTGTAGTTCATGACTTTTATCACTGTCCTATTTTCTGAAGAGTTTACAATACCTAAAGGACATATTTACTCACATGTGTGATGTTATTACCTGTCCCCATTTCCTAGATAGCAGGGAGGATTAAAGTAGGGCATACAAGAAATTTGTGAAAGAGGTTGGAGTCAGCCTGGAGAAGTTTTCCCGCTTCTCATGCCATGAGTTGAAACACCGAGATGCTCTGTTTTCTCATTAGCAATATAATGTTTGTATAATCCCTCAATCTGTTATTCCTTACTCTAACTCAACAATTTGTGAGCAACATACCTGATTTGGCTGGCAGTTCTGGCTGCAGGGCTTTACAAGCTCCTTTTCTCTCACAGCAGGGCTTGGAGGTGCTTCTTTTCCCAGCCAGTCAAGCATTTGATAGGGAAATCATGTCAGTCCTGGTTGCCTTTGCTCCAGCAAAAGTGTGCATGTGATCTGAACATCTTTTCTCTTGATCCTTCCCTTTTGCTGGTGAGTGCTTTACTTTTGCAGCAAGCTCGTTCTAGCTGCGGTTTCCATGGGTCCTGTTGAGATCTGAGGTTGTTATTCGGTCTTGGCGTGCTGGAATCCACTCCTGAGGAAAAGACAGCCCCATTGTCTCACTTCTGTGCTGCCAAGTTCATTTCTTTAATGATCTGACCATTGTTCGCCTTCATTTCTGCCTCTGCAAGTTGAACTGGAGCCTCACTTCTGCTGGCTGAGGAGAGAGAGAGACGGCCCTGCTGCTTCTGAAAGGAACTGGGTGAGGGCGGCCACTGTGTTAGGAAAACAGGTTTCTCTTCCTGACAGATTATTCTTTAGTAATCCCTTTTATCCTGAGTGCATTTATGCCATCTTTCTCACCTTGCAGAGGTGGGCTTTTCATGGGAGTTTTTGCAAAAGAATCACGAGGAATTGCTGTTTGAGCTACTCAGCTGACCCTGATGTCGTCTTTCTAGARCACTCAAAAGCTTGATTGTAGAGTCCCTTTATCCCCAGATTTTGATCAATATTGTCCACAGACTTAAAAATTTTAAACATAAAAAATAACACCAGCAGTCATAAAATTCAACTGATTTCCCATGGGACAGTGTTAGGTAGCACTATAGAAGAATATTCCAGACCACCTCATTCTTAAAAATTAGCAGCAAAAATAGAATCATTGGAAAGTTTTGCAAAACTATAAAGTAATATGAAACATGACTTCAGTACTGTTCCAGAGAATTGAGTTTTGGATTTTTCTAAGTTTCTGGCAAGTGTTTTGTGCTTGGTTCAACTTCTATTTTCTTTTTTATATTATACCATCAAAGCAAGTCAATTTCACAATATCTTCTTTACTCCTTTGGTCTGTCACTGACTTTGATATTCTCATTGTAGGGTCAGCTGTAAGAACTCAGAGCTTTCCCCAAAGACAAAATTTTATCATTTCTTCTAGGTTTGCTGACCCAGAAAAATTCTAAAACAGCAAGTAATATGGACAAAGAAGACATTTAGTCCACAGAAAATAAAAAGGTACAGATCCCAAGACAGAAATGTAGTCAAGGACAGAGGCATTGCTAAGGAACAAGGAGAAAGGAATTGCTGGGGAAAAATCATGTCCAAAACATTCAAGGCCTGCAGATAAAGCAGGGAGTGAAGTTAAAGAAGGGATATTTTTGGAAAGATTTCATCCCTGCGCCTCCCGCCCACACTTTTCTTTAATGCTGCAAAATAGAATGGACTAACAAAATGCACATAAATCTTTCATAAAAAATATCTGTGACCAGGCAGAAAAGTCTCGATAAGGTTCATGTTCTTGAGGTATAGACAAAATGTTAAAAATCTCTTCCCAAACSCCGTAATTTCTGCTTCAGGGACAAAAGTGACACTGATGTTTTCAGTTTTCCTGTTAACATAGTTTCAGACAGCTTTCTGTCCATTTGAGCTCTTTCAAGGTACCTTTGCTTTTGTTTAAACAGGCAACAGAACCCAGGCATTTCTTATAGATTTAGTTACATAATATATATTACTACATCATCTTAAGCAGGCTACTCACTCCAGTTCAAGAATGTCGTTGATTTTTCAGTGTTTGTGCAGCCATAGTAGATCTGACCTGAAACTCATTTAAATGAAAGACATCTATTGAATCCATGGGCTTCGGGGCATAAACCAGTCMGCCTTTCACTGACTCACTGAAATGCTGTAGTCAGATATATGATTCATGTTTCTTTCCAATGCCTTGGACTTGAATGTGGTTATTCAAGGAGTTAGTAATCACAAGGCCAGCATTTTATAAGCTATGAATGTTATAAGAATGCAGATATATCAGCTCAGCACTGTTCTTTCTGAACAAAATGATTTTTTTAACAGTGCAATACAGATTCAAAAAGAAATTAAAGGAAAAATTTCAGAAGGAGAGATAAAAGCTGTGTTAAAATTGCTGTTCAAAACTGGAATTTGCAAGTGTTCACTTTCACAATAATTGATATTAGGAAAACAAGAAACGTAGATAGGGTGTTCGCTTGCAAAAACAGATAACCAAGTGTCAAAGGGATTTAAATAGAGAAGAAATCTATGGACCACATTTTTTATTACATTGGTATTTATTGACATTACCACTAGGATTTACTAGCTAGATTTGTATAAATGACAGCAGATTTGGTAAATGTGGGTGTAGATTATTTTGAAAAAGGTACACGAATAAGGATATGTAGGGAAGAAAACCCACAAACCACCAAGACRAAAATCCCAATTGTATAAAACCTGTTATTAATTTCAAGAAACAACTGGATAGTTTATTTAGTTATGCCTATATGAGGACAAATATCAATGAAGGAACAGATACCTACTTTTACTGATTTGTCACACTCTCCCTCCAGTTTATTAGAAAAAGACATTAATATTTTTTATCTATTTATTTTGCATTTATATTCCTTTATGTATTCATTAATTAAGTTACTAAATTTAGCAAGTAAAGCCATCTCTAATACAAAAAAAATATTTCCTGCTTTTAAATAAGGGCAATATATTTCAGAAAATGGTTACATTTTTTCAGCCTGAGTCTGTGTTTATCAGTAGTTGCTTAAACAGCATCATTCAAGAGTTTTATGTTGTTAAGCTAAATCCTAGTGCTGAAAACATTAGTGGAGCTGCATAATATGCGTGAAAAGTATTTCCCTGAGAATTATTGCAGAACACAAGGAGGTCCTTCCTCTTTTACTTGGMTTTCAGGAATTTCAGTAGGGTCCCCTTAACTTTGTAGAGAGAGAAGAAAGTTGAGTTACAGCAACAGATAAGGAGGCCTTCAAGTTTATAGGGCAGATTTCATTCCTTCCTTGCTAGACAGCTAATGTGAAGAATGATTGCCATCTATAAAACCTCTAATCTGCCCCACCAAGATAAATAAAATGGGGAGCAATCAAAATTTTCAGGATACCCTTCACACTGTATCACCCATGGCCAAATTACCTGTTTTCACGAGATTAAACCACACTTTAGTATATTTCTGAAAGGATGTGATAGAAACACACTGTACAGCCAGGGTACGAGGCACTGGTATTTTAGACTTATATAAAGTAAATCTTTAAACTGACATTTTTTCCCTGTCAGAGGAAGGAAATGATGAACCAAGAAATCTGTCTTTGCACTGTGTCAGGGGATGATCCCAAGGGAGAGAARTATTAGTAGAAAAAGGAGCTTTGCTTTAGTTTCTTAGATATATACAACTAGCATTGCTAGAGGACAATTTCATGGTCCTGTGAAGAAACCTGAGTGGAAAACTCATSTCRCAATTAGCAGCAGATGTTCTGTGAATCTCTCAAGTTGCAGGCTGCCAGAGTGTACATATAAAAATCACAATAGTAGCCCTCTCAGTTCCAAGACTCCAGGGTCACCCTGTTGATTCTCCCTAAAATACGCAAGAACACATAACTGTCCCTCGTGAGTTGCTACTTGTTCCCCAGGGGAGCTCTGTGCCACATGCTGTGTCCCTTCCCCACCAGTCAGCATGCAGGAATTGCAGCCCTTGGAGAGGCCAGCTGTGATTCCCAGTAGYTCTCTGATGAGGTCTCTACTGCCTGCCTGAAGCTCGAGTCAACGCAGAGCCCTTTCACTAACAGACCCCAGCTGCACATGTAGGAGAAATCCATGTGGAGAACGTCCTCAGTGGTAGCTCCCCACCCTTGAACTTGCTCCGGTGGCCACCTCCCATTGCCGGAAAGGCCTACGGAATGTGCCACTGACATGCTCCAACAGCAAGAGTCTGAAGGTACCGATCATCATCAGGGAGCCACACGCTAGAGGAAAGGGGTTGGAGGAGCTTTGTTTCAAGGAGAGAAAGTGAGGACTTTTACAACAGACTTTCAGCAACTTTCTTGCATCATTCTGTGCTGGGTTTTTTGGGGTTTTTTTAAATTTATTTTGAAGTAAGATGGAGAGTTTCTGTGCAGTAAGAGTAACACACTAAAATGGCTGAAAGGGTTTTATGAGTAGTTACCTGGCAGTTTTTCTTTTAGTGGGCTAGGCAAAGAGTCTGAAGGTTAGAGAAGAAGACAGAAAGAATATTAACAGGAAAACTAATAATTTTATAAATTTTACAGGACTTGGGCTGTAGTGATAGTGTGCACTGAGATATGCAGTACCTACCAAAAGTCATAGTCAGTGGTTAGGAGCAGATAATATTTAACATTTATATAGAGTTACACAGCTTCAAAGAACTATGCAAACATAAATKAATTAATCCTCAGGATTTTAAGATCTCTATTTAGATAGGTAGATTCCTCTCAGAAAGTTCTGTGTAACACAGATGATTACATCTACTTACAAAATAGGACAAACAACAGCAATAATATCACTGGCTTTGTGATTTAGTTAAGCACTGTTATCCCCCTTTTGCTGATGGAAAAGCTGAGGTTTAGCTATCAGGAAATTTCTGTGAGGCATGTCAATGAGAGAGCTGAAATTAAATTTTTGGAATGGCCTATCTTTTGACTCTTATTTTCTGCCTGCTCAGTAAATCTCAGGAACAATATAATTTAGTGATGAGAAACAGATAAATAAATTTAAATTAAAAAGTTCACAGTTATGATATTTCTTTTCTCATAACATTTCCATCCCAATAGTATAGTTTCATGACATTTTTTTGAAACTTACATCAAAAGTAATGTTGGGGTATGGGAAAAGATATGGGAAAAATGTTCATCATGATATGGTCAGATTCTGACCACTGTCAAAGAACAGACCAGTTTTAAAGGGCCCTATTAATTTATCTGTTTGGTGATTTTGAAAATGTCTTTCATTATTTTCCRTTGTTTCAGATTTTCAAACACAGCTAACACACACATGTTCAATAAAGTCTGATGTGATGCAGAAATGTCCACCAGAGCCTGCAGAGATCCTGTAATAACACTGATCCCACTTAGGAGTTAACTCAGAGGCCTGATGATAATTAAAAATGTCAACATCATTAAATATTTCATTTCTCAAATACGAACGAAGAGGTTGAGTCTCATATTTGCATAATTTACATAACAGCCATCTAATTTTGGTGATTGAATTGATGACACCTGGGATGTCTAAGCTTTTGGTTTTTTATCTCTAGTCCACAAAGTGTCATACCCAGAGAACTTCTCAAATCCTATCAGTGTCTTGAAGTTCCACTACTGGTGTCGAAATCCAAAAAATCTGAGGGAACACAATCTTATTGGGGTTGTTCACATTATTTGTTTTAAGTATGATGGCAGCTGATACGGATGGAGCACAGAGAGATTTTCTCACTTTATTGTTCTCACTTGACTCCTGCTAGGAAGATAAATGGCAATGATGCCAGTCAAAAATATTTTAATATTTTCTCTCTCAAGTGGGACCAAATGGTATTACAGCTTTACATCAATTATCTTATTACTACCTAGCTTTTAAGAACTGTAAATTGTATTTTCCAAAACGAATTCAGTTCCACAGAACCAACCATTGATATTGCAGCCTGGTAACTTCCTGTCTTACTTTAATTCATCTTTAATTTACAGAAAAATATCCCATTGTTAAACCAGAAATAGCCAAGGAGTACATCCAAGAAGACTCTTCATGGTATAGGTAATTAACTTAAATTGAACCTTTACCACATAATCTAAAATGCTAAATCTTTCAAGGTTTACATTATAGATGTGTTTCTGGTGTTATCAGCTGGAATTTTGGGGAGGGAGGTGGCTGAATTTTATTTTACATTAATAATGTAATATATAGACTGAGAATTTGATATTAAGTACTAAATTGTTTTGTTAGWGTTGGTGCAAAGAATTTAAAAACACTATGGCCTAGGATAATATCTCAACTCATGGGAAATTCAGCTGTCATGGGATGAGAGGRGAGGTCTCCTCATGAATTGATAAATAGCTTAAACAATAGGATTAAGTGATCAGCTTCAACAAAAGTAGAGGTTTAACAGCAGAGTCCCTCAGGGAGCTCTGCTGGGATATCTACTGCTCAACATAAATGATCCAGAAAAAGAAGGGAATAATGAGGCGACTAAGTGTTCTGAAGATATAAAATTCTTTAAAATAATAGTCATGAAAACGGACTGCCAAGAGTTGCAGTGGCTTTCAAGGTATCAGTCAGCTAGGGGACAAGGAGCAAATGAACTGTTGATAGGAGTAAGATAACGTACATGAAAGGGGGGGAACCTCTTCATTATAAATACAGAGTGATGGTCACTAACCAAGTTGTTGTCATTCGGAAGAGATATTTAATTGTCACTGCCCATAATCCTAGGAAAGCATTACTAGCCCCACCCTCAGTGACAGGCAAAGGCTAAGTAGAATAAGAAAAAGCAGTTAAGGGAAAGAACAGAGTGAAATAGAGCATCATTATGGCATCATGTACCATCATGGCACAGTCATATCCTGAATTACAGATTCATTTCAATCTCCTCAGCTGAAAAACAGGACTGTCAAAAAAGGCAGGGACTGAAAAAACCCTACAAGTATGGCTTGCTCTCAGTTCTAAACAAACCCTGACATATTGGCTTGGCAAAGTGAACTCTTAGATATTTAAAATCACGAGCAGAGAACAAAGAAAGATTATTTATATGTTTTCACATCAAAATTAACAAACCCAAAGTTATTAGACAGAAACATTAATACCAAAATGCATACTTTTTCAGAGTAATTGTGGAGTTTGTTGCCGTTTGCTGCAATGCTTTGGATCTGCAATGGGCTTGAAATCAGACTAGCCTGCATCATGGAAAAGGGTCCCTGACAGGCTACTATTACAATGCTAAATTACAGCCTCCAGCTCGAATGCAGGGTGAGGAAAGGGAGAAGAAATAACTGGAGAGCTGCCACCCTGTCCTTTCTCATGCACCAGAGGCAAAAAGATTGGCTAGATGGAAGTTTCAGTCAAAGTGGTTTTATTACCTTGCGTGGTTTCTTCTGCTTCTCATCTGTGAAATGGGGCTAAAAATACACACTACTCTTACTTTAGCATGTTAAGATTTGAGATTTCCTGTAATGTCCTTAAATGTAAGGTACAGAAGTGGCAGGTTTTGTTTGATTGCAAAAATACCCTGACATTTGCTTATGATTAAATGATTTTAAACATCTTCTAAATAGCTTGCAGACAGCTTCATCTAGATATAGTGACTTCTAAGGAGAAATGACTTTGAGTAGAAATTGTATTGGCATGCTCATTCTACCCTCCATCATTTCTGCTTATTGAGGTGAGGGCTGTTAATATTCTCTTTGGGCCAGCCTCTGCCTACATATGCAGAAATCTATAAAATCACAATTAAACTGCATTTTAGTTAAATAGATGGCAAGCATTCTGCTATTCCCAGGACACTTTGACTCAAGCGTTTTTCAGACTCCTGTTTCCCCTGTCCTTAGCACAGAGGTAATGGATGCTGTTGACACACTCTCTGCTGCTCGAACAACTGCAGCGTTTTCCACTGCCTCTTTTTGCAGCAATTGCTCAAATATCTGCCTGGTGAGTTCTTTTCTAACTTGCCTGCTAATGAAGGAGGTGGAGAAAGAAGCCATTGTGTTTATTACTTGGCATGCAAGCACCACTTTCAAGGGAGTGGTGCCTTGACCTGTGAAAGTAAGATGTCCATATTCCCTCTAAAAGGTGATTGCTGCAGTCTTTTTCAGAGGTATTCATCTCTGCTAAACATTCTGCTAGTTCTGGAATTTACTCTCTAGGCAGCTTGAAGGCTATTGAACAAAGAGGTTTTCTAATACATCATAATTACACAAACACCTGTGCTGAGCAACCTTGTACTGAGCTACCCAAATTTTTTTCAGTTKTTCACCAGTGCTCAACACTCCTCATTTGCAGTTTGGTGGTCTAATGGCTGAGCATAGGGTGCAGTGAAATACAGATGGGAATTACAGATCAGAGGCATTTAAAGAAAAGTGCCCAGGTATACCTGTTCACATTATTGATTTTGATATAGTTTTACAACACACTTTGCAACATAAAGCTGCTTATTTTTGGTGTAAGGGAAGAACTAGAACTAGACATATTGTCATTTACAGGTGTTCTCTTCAGATTATGTAAAAGATTTAACAGATTATTTGTTTGACTCAATATACGAATGCCACYCTGCGCAGTACTGTGTGCAAAGTGTCTTTTTAAAGATTTTGTTTACTTTTGCAGATTGTTCAGGTGGCTTTTAGGGTCATACAAATTTAAGAACCTCCAAATCTCAAAGCTATTCTTTACCAAAGATATTCCTAGTATCACATTCTTCTGTGAAGTCATCTTTAAAAATATAAATACTCAACACTGGATTTGAAAGTTCATCACAGTGACTTTTCAGAATGTATTGAATGATCCATTCTGTCTTCAGCCACCATATATAATTCATTTTKGGATGGGCAATAACTATTTCCCTATGCCTGAACTTCTTTCTAAAACTTGCTAAGAACAGTGACGACTTAACAAATTAGTATATTCTCAGTTTTTCTTACATTAATATATCTGGTATCATCAACATAGACTAATCCAACACTTTTAATGATATTAACACAGGAGATGTCTATCTTCACACCAATCTTTTTTTTTTTTTACTGTGGTTCAAAGTGTTTGAAAATCTAAGGCTACTAATAAGTTTTGAAAATCTAAGCCTACTGATGAGATAAAACATTGGGATTATTTAAAGAACTGGATCTTTCAATTCARCATCATAGTCATTTTCTTTTAAGAACAACATTAGTGCTGGAAGTCAGAATGTTCAAAATTCTCACAACATTAAAGCAACTAAAAATCTATGYATTGACATAAAGTTTCTGACCTGAAGCTGGTGTGGAATTGGAGAGATTACTCTGAATCATGTTAGAATTTGTGTGAGAATATATATAAGAGAAATTATGGGAATAAAAGGAAACAGACCATCCTGCCCAGATTTCTCTCTACAGCAGTGGATTCCTCCAGAATAAAAGGCCAAAAACAGAGTGGTGATTTTTCAGGATACTCTTACAACCTCCTACATCACAAAGGATTTCCAATGCTGAGGTGGTCCCTTTGTACTTAACATGCTTAATTTGATTTTTTTCACCCAGATTTTTCCAGGTTCTTTTTGAATCCATGAAAACGTTTAACATTTCTTTTTAGAAAATTATGTGTAATCACAAAGAGTAGAGGTTTGGCTCAATTTTCCCTGTCTTGGTTTCTAATCTGTTTAGTAAACAATCTGCCTACTACGAATCATGGGGATAGAGAATATCATTACAAAAACCCAAGCTGTTAAACCATGAGGCTGACAAGGGATTAATTCCTTAAAAATTGCTTAAGGCTTGCAGAGGATTTTAACAGCTTGGAATTAAAGACTGATGGAGTGGTTGCAGCTCAGCCACGATGTTCTTTGTCCCAGAATGTGACTTGTGCCAAACGAGCAGCAGTCAGGGAAGGGTGACACTAAACTAAAGCAGAAGAGGTTTCCTTCTTTAAGGTTTTCTTCTAGAGCTTCAGATCTCACAGAAAGTCAACCTTCCCAAAGAAGTCAAAAAAAAAAAAAAGGAAAATATTTTTATTGTGTACTCACTGTACTTAATAAAGACAGGCTTCTTTCATACATGTGGAGGAAACAGAAATCACTCTTTGTCCTGCTTGTTCTCGCAATTCCTTTTAGTTTTAGGAACCTGCATTCAGGCTGACTGTGCTCTGCATCCTTTACTTTTCATTGAAGTATTCAGTGACTGTTTTAGATGACTGTATAGACACAAATCCTCTAGAATATCTTTCATAATCCTCAAAAGCATATTCTGAAAACACACACCTATTCAGACATAAAGTCTGGAATAAATAACATCAGTCACAACACTATCCAACAATAAGACAAAAAGATACTCAATATTGGACTATGGGGGTTTGTTTTGTTGGGGTTTCTTTAAAATACATGTCTGCAACCAGAAGCGTTATGATTTCAAATGCATATTTTCAAAGCACAAAATTACTATGCACTGGAAATTTTGTGGCATTGACCTAAGAGTTATGTTATTTAAATTAAAATAGCAGTTACCAATTTTTTTTTTTTTTAATGTGTTTTGTTTGCTTATTTTAATCTCATATTAGCTACGTGGCATCATATGGAAAACACATTTTTCTCCTGGTAGAATTCTAGTCTAGATACTTAATTTCCAGTTCCACATTACTCTGTAGTAAGATAGCTACACCTGTGAACTTCCACTTGAGTAAGTATACATTTTTTCCTTCAAATGCTAAACCTCTTTGAGCACAGTTCTCCTTGCAGATTTGCTCTTCCTCTCAACTTGCTACTATTTGACTCTCAAATCAAATAAGTTTGAAGAATCAGCATATGGTGTAAAAAATTTCATGATTAATATTTAATCCAGAATCATTTATAGCATTCAGAAACAGAAATATTCTTCCATTTTATAACTTTCAAAGTGAGATATTTTCGATACCATTAAGTCATTTTCTTACTTTATTTAACCTACACTGTGAATTATCTTCTGTCAGTACCAGCATTATATGTACACATAGTACACTAAAGAAATGATATTTCCTTATGATAGTAAAACTTTTGGCTTTTGGGGGTTGGAAGGGTATTGTTTATTTGTTTGTTATTAAACAATAACATAACTAATAAACCAAAAAAGATCTGTTAAATTTTGATACTTCCATTCATCAGCTTGGGTTTGACTGGAAGGCAGTTATTGAAATAGACATTTCCTTTCATTAAGAGCGTGTCCAAAAGTTAATTCATGTGAAACCTGTAATTAGGCTATAAAAGATGCTTGTGCTCATATCATAGTAAGATTTTCTGAGTAAGAACCCCTCATTTTGTCTCCGACAGCTGTCTAGGTTTTAGGGACAGGCCCTTTGCGCTGCTTACCTGTGGGGAAAAAAAAATTACTTGTTAAGGAGAACACCAGAATTAACTCACGTATGTGACACTCTGAAATTTTCAAATGGAAGAAGATATAAAAAAATGGAGATGTTATAAATATAAGAACACTGGTGGACATTGTTTCTTCTTTGATTTTAAATAGTCTTTCTAATCTGACTGGAGGGAAGTGATGATGCTTTCAGCAGCAGATGGGAAAAGACAGACAATAGTATTTCTGAGCAGTACAGCTTGTGCTGCGTGCTTGCAGCACAGTTTGTTCCACAGCACTAGAGGCAAATAGTTCTACATCTAAAAGCTCTTCAGCCTTTTTGGGGCAATGTGCCAGATCTCCAAGAAAAAGAGATTGCCTGGGAAGAAATATACTGGGGTGTGGGGGCAGCAGACACAGGTCGAATAGTCAAAGATGAGGAGGAAATCTGTGTGACTTAACCCTTCTGTAGTGAGAATATCCCAAAGACACCAGCTAACTACTCTGTGGTAATTTGTATTTATAAATTTTGTCAAAACAAAACATTTCTGACCCCCTTGAAAACAGCACAAATGTTAAAAATAGTACAAATTTAACTACAGGGTTACAAAATTGAAGAAGTCAGTGAAAAAATTGTATCGCAAGTTTTCTGCCCATAAAAATATCTTTTGATCTAATTACCTTTTGAATCATCAACATAGGCTTATATCTAGCAACAATTTTACAAAATATAATCATGTCTTAAAATCTGAAATTTCATACCAACAGACCTTGACTAGTAAAAATTAAAGTACTAGAGGGAACAAACAGTATGTACTTAACTTGGAGTCTAACACAACTTGACAGACATTTCTGTAAGACAGATTTATTAAACACAAACTTAGATTCATTTCTCATGAGGTCATAGACACAAAATTAAATAATTTGATCTCATTAAAAGCACTATGCCACAATAAAAATATGTAGCCACATCATATTTCAGAAGGTAACAAAAATCTTCCTTGCAGAGTCTGCTCTGAAACTATAAGAAATTTAGTAACTTACATTTTTCATAACTATCCTTGCTGAATCATTGTTAAACCATTGCTTACTCTTATTAAAGGGTTCAAACATATTCTGACTTCAACACATTCAAGGTCATAGCACACTAATTTATGCCATTTCTCTAAGCAATGCCTAGGCAAGGAGAATTAAAGCTAAGAGAAATCACCCTCTCATAAGCTGCTTTTGAGGAGACTGAAGAACTGGAAGAGATCACACGCAGGGCTGTCTAGGAAAAACAGGGAAGCTGTTTCTTTTAAGTAAAATTTAGCCAACAAGCTAAGTTTAACAATTTTGCACAAGTCAGATTTTCTATAAAGTCTTTGCATTTAAACCAGTAGAATCCAGTATTAAACCTCATATTTAAACCAGTAATTAACAACCTGTTAAATATAGTCTGCCTTTTCAGTGGCCTTTGATTGATCAACACATTGGACATATAGATTATCCTGAGTTGGAGAGAACCCATGAGGATCATCGATTCCAGCTCCTGGACATGCACAGGACACCTCAAGAATCACACCATGTGCCTGAGAGCATTGTTCAAACATTCCTTGAGCTCTGTGAGTCTTGGTGCTGAGACCACTGCCCTGGGGAGCCTGTTCCACTGCCCAGCCACTCTCTGGGTGAAGAACCTTTTCCTGATATCCAACCTAAACCTACCGTGACACGGCCTCATGTCATCGCGTATGTAACCAGGATGCAGAACTATTAATTTTAGAAGGAGTGTATAATTATGAAACAGCTATACCCTTTGGTTTTTTTAAGTGTTATACAAATGCATAAAGTACCTCAGAAAAAATTGGGAAAAATTCAATCTATACAACAATGACATTAAGAGCTCCTGTATTTATAAAGTGTAGGTTAGAAACATTAGAATTATCATTCCTTTATTGGTCGTTAATTGCTGTTAAATTAGTATCCAATTAATAAACAACTATCTTTAATAATTATCATTAGTAACTAAACTATTACATGTGGGTAAAATTCTGGCTTGCTTGTTTTCCACACCTCTGCAAGACTGTATCAGAGTGGAGTAATTGCTTGCAAAGGACTCAATTACAAGTTCTGAATCAGATGCAATGATTGTAAGGAAACATCAAATAGCATATGTTTGCGTTTCTTACATTCAAATTTGTAAAAAAAATTAACATTTGGATTTTAAAAAAATTATTCTGAAATACCTAATTAATATGCACTGGGTTTCACTCATGGAGTTCAAAACACTGAGGAAAACATAACTGCCTTTCTAGAAGTGAGAAAAGCGTGGGAAGGCATAGGAAGGATATACTGAACACCACCCATAGCTTGGGAGGAGAAACAACCAAATATAACCATGAGTGCTAGCTCAGAACTTTGTACTTCAGAGTGTATAGTCTCTTCCAGTGACGTACTACTTCCTTTTCAATGGAAGATTTGTAGTATGGAATCTGCATCATATCTTTCTGAACTGTGATTCTGGTTCAAATCAAACATTAGTTAAAAGAGATCATGCCGTACTGAAAGGAGTTAAAAATGCTATTTTCAGTTTTGAGGGTTTTTTTGTGTTTGCTGTTTGGGTGTTTAAAGGTCTAAAAATTCACTAGAAACAAATATGTGCTTTAGTGACTGAGATAGTTCTGCCTTCAGCTATGGCAAAGGAAAAGCTCTGCAAACTGGAAGTTATGATGAATAAGTTTGTAACCAATGGCACTTAAATCTCTCGTGGGTGAATGGTATCCCTAGCAGTTAATAAGGAGTAGATCTTGGAGAAGGGCTGCTAGCAATAAGTAAAATTTAATTACAAAAGTTATGGATGTGGTTCTTATCCCTGTATTTCGGTATCACAGTCACAATAAATTTAGTTTAAAATTCTTTACTAAATGACCTGCAAAGCACAGTTTGGTGTATTATGCTTCTATGAACAAAAAGGTGAAAAATAGTTACAAAATGAATTGTTTGAAGCAACTAGACTTATCTTTCCTATAACTGTAAGCACAATAAACAGCCATTATAGCCCTTCATTTACACATTAATATTATTTATTAGTTTTATGTATCACTACACAAAAATATTACTTGTTTTATATTGTTTTGTTAGTCTAATGTTTATTTCCTACATCTTGAGTTACAAAATATAAATGTATTTTACCAGTACATTGTATTTTATCTATGCAGTAGAGGCATTTTATTGAAAGCATATATAAACTTTATTTCTTTTGTTGGTTATGGCTTTAGAAATAGTTGATATAAAACTTGGGACCTGAATTTTAGGTGCACACACAAAGTCCTTCCATTACTTTCCTTTCTAGTTCAACATTTTCACTTGTTCGATGTACTACAGGAGACAGATGAAGCGACAAAACGCAACGGTAAAAAGAAAGAGAAAATTAAAATTAATTAAGCAACATTTCATTGTCTGTTAAAGTAGCCACAAATGGGAATATTTTATTTCAAAGCAAAGTTTAAATTTATTTGCAAAGAGTTTCAGTCATTCAATAGCAGGAAATTAACACAGAGGGAACCTGGATGTACCTCTGAAGACTTAAACAGTTCTTTCTGCCAAACAATCCTGTGTTCACACTTGAAAACTGTCTTGCTGAAGTTCACAAGGAATCACGGGATGAAAATGTAAACCCTCAAGTGTGTCAGACACACTAAGTAATGCTGTAAGGACAGATTTTATTTTCAAACTAAGCTTTTTTCTTTAGCCCTTATGATTTAAACCTACTAGAGGTATGTAATTTCATAGAAGTAAAGTACAAAAAAAAAATTCAATTGGGCAATTAGATTCATACAGAATAGTATTTACTTCTATTGAAACATTGACCCTATGCAGTTTAGCTTCTCATACACTTTGGCTGATTCAGGAATTAGCTATTGCACTACTTATCAGTTATGATTAAGATTTTCACAGCTGCTGAGGAGATTTAGTCACATTTACTTCCCTTGCATGGAGAYGTACGTCTGAAGTCCCTCAAATAGCATTAAAAACAATTTTAAAAAAATCTATCAATACTTAATTTATACATACGCAATAGTCCAAACAAGAAAATGCAAATAGATGAAAATATCACACTCATTTGCAATTTCTTTTGTACACACACATTCCTCTTCTGTACAATTGTATTTATCTTATGGTATAAAGGTTAGGTACTATCTACTATAATATAATTAGATTCCTGAATAGCTGTGTTGTTTTTCAATTAAATCTCTTAATGATATGCACAAAGCAAGCACAAATGCTTATCGTGCTATTGAAGGGAGGTTCAGGGAGCTGATTCTCCCTCTCTACTCAGCCCTGGTGAGGCCACGCCTCAAGTATTGTGTTCAGTTCTGGTCTCCACAGCTCAAGAAAGACAAGGAGCTACTGGAGCAGGTCCAGATGAGGCCACAAAAATTATTAAAGGACTGGAGTATCTCTCTTATGAGGAGAGACTGAGGGAGCTGGACCCGTTCAGTCTGGAGAAGAGAAGCCTGAGAGGAGATCACATCGATGCCCATAAATATCTCAAAAGGCAGGTGCCAAGAGGATGGTGCCTGACTTGTCAGTGATGCCCAGCGACAGGACAGGGAGTAACAGCCATAAAATAAAACACAAGATGTTTCACCTCAACACAAGGAAGAACGTCTTTCCATTGAGAGTGGGAGAGCACTGGAATGGGCTACCCAGGGAAGTTGTGGGGTCTCGCACTCTGGAGACATTCAAACCCACCGGGACGTGTTCTTGTGTCACCTGCTCGAGGTGACTCTACCTTGGAAGAGGGGTTGGGCTGGATGATCTCCAGAGGTCCCTTCCAACCCCAGTTATTCTGTGACTCAACTTCTGAGCGTTGAAGTGAAACAAAGATGGTCTCTATTAGGAAGGCAAGAACCAGAGTTTGTAAAATCAGCAGGGTTTAACTACTTGGTGTGTAGCTCTGAGGCCTCAGGTACCACTATAGCACAATTGCACATTTGGATTACTGACGCGTGAATTACTCTGCGCGGACCATCACGATAACAAAGTGGAGTTTGACTATCATGTGGATAAGTGGTATCTGTAATAAAATCAATAAGAATACGGTGAGTCTCATTTTACATGAGGTATTTTTGCAGTGCTATCAGCAATTGTTCAAGCACTATGGTTTCCAGAAGGGCCACTTACAGGAAGGACAACAAGCTACGCTGCCATGAACAAGAGAGTGCATTTGACTTTCCAACTCAAAAGCAATTTGTCTAATGAATTACTCCAAATGGGAAACAATGAAATTACACTAAGTGAAGAGAATAAACAGAAAATGAAAGTGACTTGCAATCTGTTGTTGCAAAACAAAAAATACGACTGATAAAATATATATCATTTTACATGTAAGTGGCATGTACTCTAGGTATGTACACAAAATGTGTGTAAATTCATAATGTTCAAATTTATTATAAATTGGTCTAATAATGTTTTATTTGTTCTTCATATATTTTCATAGTTTAAAAAATTAACCTTATCCCTGACCAGGACAAAGTCAAGACATTTTCACAAAGAAAATTTGCAGAGAATCCCATCCTAAATTAACTTCAAATTTAGCATATCACCAAAAATATACGTACCGAAACAGTGATGTTCATTTTTCCTAACTTTAACAATCAATATAAAATGTACAGTTTAAGCTACTTGGCCAGAATTCAGGTCTTTGGCAGAAAGACTGTGTTTGCACAATTCTCCCCACCCTTCAGAACTGAAGAAATACCTCTCTCCTCTGATTAAAAAAGAAACTCAAATTAAGCCATTTTATTTCTTACATAAGTTTTACTTCTTAAGATTCCTTATTGACATTTTTCCTCGTCATGAATTTCAGAGACATTCCTCAAATTTTAATTACTGTAAACCTGGCTTTATAGGTCATTAAAAATAATATCTCTGAAAAAATTGTTTCTGGACCTCTCAGATAAGCCAGAGGAATCAATGATTCTCCCTATAAGTATGGACTGTGTTACTGGATCCTCATTTTTATACATATCTTCAGTTCTCACTTTCCATGTTCCTATTAATGAGCCAAGAGTCATCATGTTAGCCAGAAAATGGAGTTACTTTTCATGCATTGCTTTGAAATCTCTGAAAATACAATTATAGACTGGTATTATATAAAAGTTTGGAGAATTAAATCTGCCCATTTCTTGAGACTATCCCTGCACTCCAGTTTAGTTTTAGTTTCCAGGTATCACTGCTTATCTAGTATTTATAACATTTTCTGGATGCCTGAATGTCTATAGAAATTCTTTTTTTAGCATTGTTTCAAACACTTTTCTTTTTCCTAAATTAATTGACAATGAAATGACCACGGGTGTGCAAAGTCATGTTTCAAGAAAACAATAAAAGTGAAGCTACAATAATAGTCCTGTAACAAATTTCCAATCAATAAACCACTTTTCTTCCAAGTAAGCATTAGCACTAAACTGGCACAGCCTTTATAGTTTTTTATTATAGCAATAACCCTTTTAACTAAGGCTTATTATTTGTTCTTAGTTGACCATTTCTTCCTCCATGTCAGTGGAGACAACTTTTTATTGTGACCAGAAAATATCTCATATACAAGAAATACCAAATAAGAGACGATTTAGACACAGTTTTGTTTCATTTAAAAATATTCAGTTTTTCAGTTTTTTAACAGATTCACTGGTATAATTGTCATRACAGGAAAAAATAACCTCAAAAATTGACAGGCTTAGGGTATCAGCCACCTCTCTCTCCTGTTCCAGTGTTCGACTATTTTCTCTCTAAAGAAATGTTCTCACTTTTCCAGTCTGAGCCTCCCYTAAAGCAACTTTGAACTATTCCCACCTGAGGCTTCTAATACAGAATGTATCAGGAGACACTGAAATTGCAATTTTTCTCTGCATGGTTGATTGACTATCAACAGGCCTTGGGAAGGAGAGAGAGTGGTGGTGACATTTTTGGGGGGAGGTTATTATTTGTTTTTAAAAAGGTGGACATTAACAAAATTGTAGGGCAGATTTACTTGGCCTGGAATAAATGTGAAGGAATAGTATTTCTGTGAACAAGACTTTTARCTAAAAGATGTTATTTGTCTTTGAACATGTGTTCAGTTAAATAAAAAGTAGAAGGTGGACGATAATGTGTCCTTGCCTTGGTGTTATTCAATAACGTTATTACTGGCCTGTAGTACATTAAAATAAAAAAGTCAAACAAAACCAAGGAACATGTCAGCCTTTTTCATAACAGTGATCTTTTTTCCTCTGTGGGCCGATTGCCCTATCTTCCCTTCTCTGTCCTTTCCCAAAAGGGATACTATGAAAGAAATCATGATGCTATAATTTTATTGCAAGTATGCTTTTTTTTAGCACTTCTATGTGATTAGCCTAAGGGATGTTTTCACACATGCCATGAAAGGCAAATCCTACAAGGACAATAACAAAAATACTGCTAATTTTGAGGTTTTCATTTCCTTCATCTTAAAAGACAAATCTCCTACCCAAATAGCAGTCACGTATCCATACACCATTCTGCAAAGCCCCACAGAAGTAATTTGAAAAATCCACTAAAAATGTTGTGCTAAAAGGGTGCAGTTCTATGCCACATCATTTACATCCCCCAATCAATTATAAATAATAGAAAACTAAAACGGCAACAGAAATCTTAAGCTGTCTAAATGCTAAACTTGCATATTTTTTCATAAAAAATATAAATGGACATATATTTTACTATCCAATGCTAGGGCAGATGTGATTTCCCGTAARTAACACTGCTTGTCAGTTTTTCTTACTTAAAAATTAAAAAGATAAATATATATTTCCTCTACTGAGTTACTATTAAAAAAAAMCTAACCACCCAACAAACAGCTATTCATATTAATCCAAGTCTTTGTTCTTATCTTTTATTTATGAAAGAATTCATATTCATGTCATTCTCTAGCTGGATTTTATCATTTGTTTCCAAGTTTTTATTTTGAGATAAAAAGGAGGAAATAGTTATGAGAAAACTAAACAGCAACTGCAATGTCTTCCACAACYACCAATTTGCCAAAATAGCTATGTAAATCTCAAAAGGTGTCCACATTTTACTGTCAAAATCATCAAAATACATTCTGATTTCAAGAAAATTTTGGTTTTGTTTTTAATTTTAAGCAAAAAATTTATCTTTGTTTGAAGATTTGACCTCGTTTTCAAAGAAGGCAAGGCTGGTTTAGACAACAGGCTCTAATTCCCTGAATTCAGGATGCCTTGATAGAAAGGGCACTAGATATAGAAATACCATTGTTTTGCTGTGCTTCAGCCCAGAGATTCTATAACATCATGAGCACATCTGTTTTTTATGACTGAACCTGCTTTCAATGTGGTCCATGCTTAAATACTTTCACACTACTCCATGGAAAAGAGAACTGGAATTTAAAGATGCGCCTGGAATTCAGTATGCTCACCTTCTTGGAAGTAAGGAATTTATTATTTATTATCATTATTTATTTAATATTCCATTAAATAAAGGGAAGAAAGCCTGATAGCATAACTAATCCCATATAATGCAACATGGAAAAATCTGATATCGAGATATACACCTTGCTAAGGCTACTTTCCCAGTCATTATCCAATCCATTATGGCTTTACAGTTTCATCATGAGGAAGGGAGTCACTCATTGGCTTTACATTTACAGGGCTTCATGAGGAAATAGGAGTCACTCTTGCTGGCTCCTGGGGGAACACTCTGAGTGATAYTCCCCAGCAAAAGCAGGGAGTAAATGCCCAAGATATTTCAAGTGTATAAAGGAATGAGAACTTTCCAGGAGTAAACCGTGGTTCAAACTATCTACGGCTCATTTTAGCCTTTGTATTAAGGTTAGAGGAGGTGTGTTCAATTATTAGAATTTGATGAAACAGAAATCTGGAGTGCATCAGTCAGCAAGTAAAAATAACATGGGTAAAATATTCCCTGTGTATTCCAAATTCTCCATAGCTGAAAGTATAATTTTCATTATATGATTAAAAAGAATGATAATATTGAGGGTCAAAAGACACAGTATTTCTGCACAAAACTGTCACAAAAATTTCACCAAAATAAGAGAACCTTCATGATATTTAAAGATCATTAAAATAATTTTTCTATTAATATTAAACATTGGAAAACTTCAAAATATTTATTTTTTTGAATGCTGGCCATGGAGAAGAAAGTGGAACAAGTATTTTAGAAGCAAGAAGCCTGTAGGAATTCACATGAGCTCCTGGACTGTATAATCATATATATATATATGTGTATATATATATGTATGAGTTATAACAAGTTCTATCAAAGTGAAACCTGAGAGAATCCCCTCAGAGGAAAAAAAATCCCAGAGACAGAATTAATTTAACACACAGTGAAAAAAATCACTTTATATAAATAAGAGTGTGTGGTTTTTAGTTAATATGAATGCAGAAGTCTTGGATTTAGGTGCCCTACTCTTAAAACAAGAACTTTCAGGCTCAACAAGGACCATGATCCATTCACAGTAACTGCTACCCTGTTATGTACTCACTTTAGGTGCTGTAGAGAGCTCACTACAGAGGAACAGACTAGGCATAAACTCTCCATTAATTCCACACCTCAAAGCTAGAAGCAGTTTCATGCCTCTCTTCTCCATCTTCTTTCCACTGAGTGAAAAGTCAAACTGCAGTAACTGCAATGATAAATTATTTTTTGTTGTGCTCTCTGCACTAAATCTTTTAAAATGCTAGAGTTCTGAGGCCCTTTGCTGTCTCTTGCCATGCACACYAAATTAGCAAATTACCTTTCTTAAAAGCTGCTATCACAGCCATAGTCTGACCTTGGAAATTAAATGAATAAAATACTCATTAAAAATGAGATTCCTACATGGGTCATTCATTTTTACTGTAATCTTGCTATATTATTGGAGCTGACAAAGTTGCCTGACTTTAGATTGCTAGTCCTGTTAATCCTCAACATCTCGTAAACAATTATAGCACTTAATATTATTAATGAAATTATATACTTAATGTAGATTTGATATCAGCTTTGCAGTTCCATTAGGAAGTCGTCAAAAAATACTCTTTTCTAGAAAAACAGGCATAAAAAAGCCTAAAACATGAAGACCTGTTTTTTAAGTCAGACTGCTATCAAACTGCTGAAGGATAGCTCCTATAATAAATACCCATCTAAATCCAGGCTGACATTTTTAAAATTGAATGCCACAAATTCACCTAAAAAAATTAATGTGTTATTCATTAACCTAGGTATCAACAAGCAATAATTTTAGAAAAAAAATTAGGAGCTTCTGTAGAACTTCTGTCAGTATCCGAGCTCTCTGCAATCCTAATGATAGAGGTGAAAAAAATTGAAAGACATTCTGTCTAACCATGAAGCAATTTGATCTAATATAGAAGTGCTTGGGTACAACTGAAGAACAATTCCATTCATCCTGCTAATAGAAACAGACTAGATTTTCATCCATATCTGTGGTAAGGACATGAAATAGATGAAAAAACCTTAGAGAAGGTCATAGTCACGAACAGAGAATAAAGCAAAACTGCTGTCTTCTAAGGGCTGAGGCTTTCAGTAATAATGAAAAACTGGCAGCTGGACTGGTGCTATGAGAGCCAAAAGGTTTTGTGGGGATAGCAAACAAAAGTGGGGAATAAAGGCATGAAAGCAAAAGTTTGCTGAATACTGATTTAAAAGAAACTGATCACTTTCATTGTTGCCTCAAGACTCTCTACCTGCAACATATTTACTGAAGCAAGAATGTTTACCACAGGAGCCATATATTCAAAATTTCTCTTAAAAAAAACGAGGATCCAATGTTCATCTGTTCAGGTGTGCTGGAAAGTATTTATCCCTTTCTCATATGAAATAAGAGTGTCTAGAGCTGTCTAGATAACATCTCCCAGTGTTTTCAGAAAACACCAACTGTAATYTTGTGGTGGCTGAGTCCTCTTCGAAAAATGTGCAGTATCCCACTGGCCAATAAGAAAAATCAGTTACAGAACAGAATCTAAACTAACACTGGAAAGATACAGAGTGAGCTTTGAATTTGTATATCAACAGATGATACACTGAGAGGAGAAAAAAGTAAAGGCAGTGGGCAAGGACAAAATGAAATAATACAGAGTTGGTTTATAGAAAAGACAGAAGTGGATAGAACTTTGTTGAAAGAAAGCTGAAGAGGTTCTATTCACAATAAACAACATGCAGGAAGAGGTGATAAAGAGGATATAGAAGCCCTTGATGAGAAAGAAAAAAGTTGTGAAAAGAAAGAAACAGCTTGGTCTTTTCTCTTCTCATTTCTTGAGGATATTTTATACTATCAGTTTACATTTTATGTTGTGTTTGAAGGAAAAATATGCAAAGCCATGAATTAAAGAAGAATGATATTTCAACACTTAAATTATTCATAATCAAGGTGAAGAGAGGATAAGTAGAATAGGTGTGGGTGATATTTTGGTTGAGAGATGATAAAAGATCTTAGAGCAAACAGCCCTGATTCAGAGAATCTGCTGGGCACATATTCATTATATTCTTTCACAATCCAAGAAAACTCTTCCATATTTATTTATAATTGCTGCATAATTTGTGTATGCTTGTATATACTTCAGGAAGTTCAGAATGAAGTTTGAATTCTTAAATGACATAGACACTTAAAAAACCCTCTGATGGGTTTGATACTTCCAGATTTACAAGGATGTCTATAAAAATTACAGAAATGAGAGAAATCTAAGAAGCACATATATGAGGAAATGAAGGGAGCTACATTTGGCCTGTGCCACATAAACAAAAGTGCCAAATTTGTTTCTTTTTATAATGTATAACTAACCTATATTTAAATAATGATATTATAACATCTCCAATACACAACTTTACTTGAGCCTTTAGAACCTTCAATATCTGCTAGAGCAATGTTACACAATTTGACCATTATCTGACAGTTGAAAAAAAATATATATTTGCAAGATCACAAAGTAAGGGAAGGAAAAAAAAAGTACAATAAGGAAACTGCAAGCTAAGTCATTTGACAAAAATGGCCATATGAAGTACTTGAAATATATTATTTTAGGGGAAAATCCACACCTACACACAGGATTCAAAAACTCTGTATTTGCAGCCAGGCCTAGAATATTATATAACAAATGCTCTTAAAAATGACAACAGTATCCAACAAGTGGCACAGAAGACTGGTGGCATTCCTAAATTGCCAATAAATTCCCTATTCTAAATAATGCATAGGACATGCTGCCTTGCACAAGCTGTCTGATAACTTTTAGAGAATGACAACTTGATTACTTTTTAATAGTTGATTCTTACTATTTTGCTTCRCTTTGAAGGAATCTGATCTACAATGGCAAAATATAAATCTCATAGAGGTTGAGCAGGTGACAATGGACTTTTCAATGGCCAGGTAGAACAGGTACAGCGTATAAACTGACACAGCCCATCTGTGAGGGGGACTGGCTACTCAAAAACGTGTCAAAAAAGAGTAACCAGGAGAACAAGAACCAGCTGCTGTCAGGAAACCACCAATCCTCAGCCAGTCTTTACTAAACATGCCAGGTCAAAGTTTAGACCTAGTATAAGAGTGCTGATTAGAAAAAAGGGCTTTCACTATTAACTTAGTTTTCAATAAGTAAAGGACTTGCAAAGCTCAGTAACACATGAAGGTGCATGAAAATTAGGATTGGGACATGGCAGACAGATTGATTTTCATGTACAGAACATATATCATATTCTTACCRTTGCATATCCTCTCCAAAACTGGACACTGGAGGCATGAGTATCATGCATAAATAGCGGTGATTTTTTTCCCCCTCCTATTTATAAATATGCAAATACTTCTGCCTCAAAGAAAATGGAATAAGAAGTTTTAAATAGACAAACAGAAACAAAAATTAAGGAGACATCTATAGTACATACCATATCTAAAACACACAACTAAATCATGAACGCAGAAACAAACCCAAAATTGATATTATTTGACAAGTTATCAGCCCAAGGCAACCTTGAATGTGTTTGGCATAGACTTGGATAAAGCTTTGCTAACTGCTTTAGGACAATATTTACTTCTAGGAGTACCTTGTCCAGAGTTGATTCAAACAAATCTCCAGGACATTTTAATGACTATTAATCAGCTATTATGGGACATTTGTAGTCAGGGAATTTTTCTGTATTCAAAAATTTGGGATAAATCCCTCATGTGCTAAGATAAAATGCATAACTTTGGTGTGTTAAATCCCTGTGTGGAAGTACTAACTAGAAAATAATTTAGTTCATGATGCAGCCATTTGTTCATTTGTCTCAACTTTCCCACATTTCAGATTCTACTGCTTACTGAAGAGGTAACAGAGAAGTAATCTCTATTATCATAAACAGATTTTTTTAAGGCAAAGCAGTCTGAAACTTTCCCTTAATGAAAGAAAAAATAATGTTTGCAACTTATCAYATATCTTTGATATGTGTTCTGGGATTTTGATACAGGAACTGTGAAACAGAAATCACCACATTTATAAATTTATTTGATATTGCTACCAGAATAAATTTTGAACCTCTTATCTTTATCTTTTTTAAAAAAATCTAATTTCTGAACATTTTGTCCCTGTAAGCCAACAAAATATGTTTGGGGGGGGATAACAAAAAAAACCCAAATGAGTGAGGGCAAGGGGGACACATAGTTTAAGGAAAAATATTAGAAACTTAAGCCTTCATGCTGTTTCACTCTCTGGAAACTGGTTGTTTCAGACTGAATCTGCAGATGTATTTAAAAATTAAACATCACAGATAAGGATAAATGGCACTAGGCAGTTTTTGCCAATGTAGCCTCTTCTAAACGGATTGTATGTTATAATCTAAAGTGGAATTCCTCTAGATCTTTACAGAAGTTCTGCCATTTCCAAACACTTTCGTAGATAAACTTAGAAGAAAAAATAGAAAATCAAAAGCCTAACTTTCACACAAAAGAAAAAAATTCAGGGAGGTGGGGAGGGAATTCACCTTCATTCTACTGTATTTATGAATTATACTGATACATTGTACACTTGACAAGATAAAAAGAAGGGAGAAGAAAAGGGAGAGGAAAGAAAGAAGCAGAGTAAATTCTAAGGAAGCTCTAATGTTTAAAAGCCATAAATCAGTTAGAGATCCATTGGTTCTGTGCAGAACCCATCACGTGCCCCTCCACATTCTCTAGACTGATTTAAGAGTTAGATAACAGCTCGATATTTCACCCCACCAGTGCAGAGTCTTTGGTTGTAAAACTTCTTCATTTCCTTGAAGTCGTTAGGCTTGTCATGTTTAAACCCCACCGCAAACCCATCTACCATTCTCCCATATAACAGTTGTAACAGAAAACAGAGAAGGCACGTAACTCCAGTTGTAAGGGGAAATGGGCTTTAGGTCACTAATTCCTTTGAGTTCATCCACAGTATCAGTATGTTGAACAAACTTGTACTAACTAATTAAACAAAATTCTTAAATTGTATAAGCATAGGCCACATCTTCTATTTCAAGCACTGGCGCTTCAACAGTTTGTCTTAAGCCAAAGCCAATGAAGATAAGAGCAAAGAAGCAAAGTCTGATGAGTTGCAAGTCTTGTAACGTGCGGGGGGGTTTGTTACTTTTAAAGCATTTTTGTAAAGATCTATTTCCAGAAATTGCTCTTTACTCAGAATGTCTCACCTCTTCCATGGCACTGGTTTATTGTGGGCCCCACGTACATGTGAGTGATTAGAGATCAACACTGCTGCACCTCAGGTAAGACATCCACCCTCTCAGATGGAGTTTCATTAAAAGTCAAAAAGAAGCAACGAGGAATCTGCACCAGGCCCCACCTTTTCAAAACCGACATTTTTTCAAGTTCTTTACGGAGTCATGAATGAAAAATAAAGACTGAAAATTAGAAATCAAAATTTTTACTGAAATATGTTAAGCAGGAAGCCAGACTTCCAAGAAAGGCCTACAGCTACAGGCAGCTGTATTGAGGCTCTGATCTGATCACATTTTACATGGCTAACATATACCACTGTGAGAAATTGAAGTGTTTATTTCTAGCCAAAGGTTCTCACTTTTCTGTTGTGGACGTATGCAGGATGTGCAGTAACATTAACACAGAAGGACTTTTTTTCTCCTTGCAAAAGGGAGTAACTGCAATAGATTTTCAAAACTCAAACTGTAGACAATTATATTCTACAATAAATAATCATATATTGTCTGAGATCTACAGGTAACTAGATTTACAACACTTGGTATAAAACGTGAATTTTTACTAGCAAAAAATATTTTGATAAATGGAGTATTAAAATGTAAATTAATTTCGTTCAGAACACACAGTCTGTTCGCTTGTTTAGTTTCAGAGTTGCCCTAAAGAAACAATAACCTTGAACACAAAACTTGAGCATCAGACATGGTCTTCATATGTCTGTTACCCTTTCCTGACATTACAAATAAAAACATAACATGCTTGCATTTCTTCGTCTTGCCATGCTTCTGAAGAGTAATGTACACTCAGGCAAAAATTAAATGCAGAAAAAATCCATTGGAAACACTGCTGAAAGAAGGCAAGCTGAAGAGATTATGGCACTTTGCTTAGGGAGGGTTCTGCCTTCATTTTTAAACTGGCCTAACTTTAGACTTTTTAGAGTGCTGTTGATAGGGCTGCATGAAAATGATACCTTGAAGAAAAAATGGTGCCATAATATCCATGTAAGATATCAAGAGTAAGATTTCCTTTTTGAATAATATCAAATACCATACACATGAGCAATTTGTGGCTCAGTTTCCATTCTTCAAGGTCCAATTTATTTGTTGGGATAAATGGTTTGTGAACATTTGAGTTTTAGAAGAGGAAAGTAAAGAAAGCATTCTTTTTCTGACACGAGAGTTCTCCTGCTTTCTCCCCAATAGTATTTTTGTGAAGCATCTCAAATGCTGTTACACAGGTGCAAAGTTTGATCAAGCATTTGACATAATTTAAGCAAATGGTGTTATGGATGACAGAGACCTGAACTGGTTTGCCTCCTTTGAAGGAATAAGGGTGTGTCTTGATTGATAACAAGATATCTCTAGACATTGCTAAAATAAACACATAAATAAAATGCTGGTGCTCACACGAGTGTTATTTATTGTTAAACTGTAGTGAAGAGCTGAAATCTCCACATAGAAGATACTCCAAAAATGCAAATGCGTCAGTGTATCTGCATTTATATAGTTATATAAATAATGAATAAATGTATATATTTCAAAGACAATACATTTCACTGTTAATCAAAACGTTTTCACTTCCCACAAATATGTGTTCTACAAGGCTTTTGGTGCTTCTTGTTGTTGTYGTTGTTGTTAGTCCTTTGGCCATCAAAACAACAATTCCCCCTGGCCTCCAAACACAAAGGCAGATTAATTGTACTAACCAGTGTTACAAAATGGGCATAGGCTAAACTAGCAAATACCTTTACTTTTAAGTTCTTGTTCCCACACAGATACAACCTCTGGGTATTCCAGTGGAAGTGCTAAACACTTCATATGCTTGATAGCCAGCCAGTCTCTTTTCTATTGTAGTGAAGTATAAAGAAATTCACACTGCTGGGAGGCACATCGCTGTAGAGTCACTACATTTTTTTCCCTTTCAGAACCTTTTTTCCTAAGTGTTTAAAGCATGTAGTATTTGTGAATGATGTTGGTCTGCTGGACAAGGTCCATTTTATTTATGGAACCATAAAGTTTCAATCATGACAGTACTGTCTCCCCTAACCTGTTATTACAAATCAGTCCAGGTAGCCTGAGGAATTAGTTTTATATCCAAAATCTGTTCAGTTTTTTTGCCTGATGTTGCCATCTCTGGCCCTGTACAGTCTCCTTTGTGCTGTTGAAAAATTTGTACACTGACATTGCCTAGAACAAAGCCTACTTTATTTTCAAGTATGAGCAATAATAAATGTTCAAAAGGCATCTGAACATGGCAGTTGGGTACATGGGTTGGACTTGAAGATCTTAGAGGTCTTTTCCAACTTTTATGACTGTGTGATTCTAATAAAGTTTTGATTTCTGATAGGTCTTCTTACTTGCTATTTTGTGGTCAATCATACCTGAAGCAACTGCAGTACTGTCCACATTACATGGACTCTACATATGCTCACCAGTCAAAGACCATCCAGCTCCAAAAAATGACCTTTTCTTGGAATTTTAGTCAACAGATAAGCAGAAAAGCGTCTGTAAGACAGCTCGGCATTCCAGTATTTCACCAGTTCATCTGTCATTAATTTCACCAAACTCAACCATATAGACAGAAACTGATTATGCCAGTGTCAGGTTCAGACTGTGGATTTTTAGAAAACATAATTCAAACCAGCTTGGCAGCTTCTCAAAGGAAGAAACCAAGTGCTTCTGCATGTGTTAAATAATTCACTGTCTGTTCATGTTCCCCATAAATTCGGTGGGAAGTGTTTCCATACTGGAGAAATAGACACTACAGTTTAAAGCAACAGAACGGAAGAGTGTGGTTTGCACTGCATCCATCCACTTAAATATTTTACCAGAACAAGAGAGCGTTTCTGAAACATCTCTCCCCGTCACCCACGTACTGTGCCTCGTGTCACTCTGTGGAGAGGCCTAGGAGTAAACAAACTGGATTCCTTTCAGACAAAAATAAATTTGAAGGTGCATTCCAGGAATACATCAGATGTGCTCCAAATGCTAATAGTCCCTTAGTCTACAATCGTGACTGCAGCTGGTTTGAAGTAAGACTCCTGAAATGTCCATGGAACTGTCCTTAAGTGCAGCTCCCCAGCAAATCTGCCATCCTACTCTGTGCTGCTTGGAACCAAGTATTTGCTTTTAGCAATCGCAGACTTTTTCCTAAGTTATCAACATGAGCTGGCTAAGAACATCATCTGAAAGTAAGAGACTTGTAGAGCAGAAAAGGGTCATGAAAACAAATATCATAATGGGTCTTTTTCCCTTTAAATCTCCAGCAAGCCAAAATACATAATGTCACAATTAAAGGAGGGAGGTACCCTTTTTCCTGTTCCCCATGATGTGACAATGATGCTCAGAAGGTAAGAAAGAAACATTCTTACTTTAGTCAGGCCCACCACAGCAACAAAAAAGGAGAAACCATTCTTTGCATCCTGCAGGAATTTTGCTGTCTCTCCAAAAAACTACTCATTTCCAAAAATAGCAGAATGCCACCAAACATGCAGCAAGAAAAGAGTTACTATTGCCCAAAATGTAAAGCTTTGTTTGCTTTGCTTTGTTTTTATCTGAACAGACTGTTTTAACCAAAATCCCATATTCATAATGACTGCAGCATAGGTACCATGGGCAAAAACAGAATAAACAAAAAATAAAATTAGGCCAAGATTGTCCAGCCAGCTCACTAAGTGAATTGAGGATTTTGCAGAGGGAAAGGGATCCTGAAAGAAGGAGATTGCCTGCATAATTAAAATTTGCTCTTCTGGTTCATATGAACCTTGGATACAATTTTCCAGTGGTAATCTCAATTTTGGCTTACAATGTTTGATAAGAATTTCAAATAAACACTTCTTTTGATAGATCTATCCTGTCCATGGAAAACCCCTTGATCACTTCTCAAGAGAGTCTCTGCATGATTGCTTTCCCCTTACTTGATGGGCTGATAAAGAATCCCTTTCTTAGATAGAGATTTTGTTACACATCTGTTACACCTTCTTTTAAAGCGYGTTTAAAATATTGCCAGATATTTCATAATAATGTTTTTTAACTTGCACTGGTAAATACCTTTACAATAGTCAACATGTCTCAGTACAGAGTCTCTAYTGAGACCAGCTGAACCTGTTATCCCCCATCTAACTTTACTCAAGTCTTTTTCTCTACTTTTGCACCACACCAAAAATCAATGATTTTTATAAATGTTCAGCTTAGATTCACAGTGTCAGCAAGTAGTCTGTTTTCTTCTTCGTTTTTTCTTTCAACACTTGAGTGAAGGATAGTGTATATTCCCGCATTTCTTAATTTGCGGTAGGTTTTCTACTCCTCCTGCCTCTCATAACATCTTACTCCCTGAGGAAGGGAGAATAAATGAGTAAATTAAAACCCTTCAGTTGGGAAAAATACATGCATGCCAGGAATCATTCAGATTTTCACATCTRTCAGAAAAGTTGACAGGACTTTTAACATATTTGTTAATTATGAATAGAAAAAAACAGCTTTATCACCCAAAACTAAGAAAAGAAGGGGAGAAAAACCCCATATAAGCTGTTTTCTGACAGCTTTTAACAACTATGAAGAGATAAAAACGTTAAGAAGTGAGGAGAGTATTTAACAACAAAAATAAACATATCAGCTTGAGAAAACTTCATATAAAATTTGAAATTTATAAAAAAGTGAAAAGGTAAGTTATTACTTAAAGTGGAAAACAAAAGGTAAAAAGAAAAGCAAGAACATAATTTATAACCCTTTCCACAAACAATTACAGAAATAATCATCCAAACACACCTATTTAAGTACTATGCATAAAACAGATCTACTTCTGATTGGAAGGAAAAGATCATCTTCTATTTCATCATATTCAGGTTCTAAGGCATTATCATCCAAATTAATTATAACAGTWCCAAACACCTACTGGTTTAAAATCAAGAAGCATTGAAGTTCTTCACGTTTCCAAGACCTCTACCTTTTATGTCACTGCCTATCCAAAAGAACAGCTGCAAGTTGTCGTCTCTGAGTTTCTTCCAAATTGCAGCACCTCGTTTGCTGAATCAAMGACACACAGGTGTGAAAAATTAACCTCAGGACAAAGCAAGCCTCACACTCCAAAGATAAAGAATGCTATGTGTCAGCTTCCCTCCTATCCCACTGCTTTTTTRTTCCTCTTCTTACTTTTACCAAAGACATGTCATGGACTTTTTCTTTTTTTTATATGTATACCTAAGACTAAAGTTTTTTATAGGAAGTCAAAGCACACATTTATATGCATTTATATATTTTATATGCACTATATATGATATATAACACAAAAATACGTATATTGTGCATAAGTACATAAAGTATATAATAAATAAGGACTGTTGGTTTGTGAAAAAAAAACAGGCACATACGCCTTTGCAACATTTTAAGACATTCAAGAGGTTTCCTCACAATTTTTCTTAAAAGATCAATTAATATATTTACTAAAAAGGAAACAAACCAAGCTTGTAGTTACAATATTTTACTCTTTTCCCAGGTTAACATACAAAGTAGAAACTTCAAAATATGGACACAATTCAAGCAGTCATTCTAAATTAAATTTTGTTATGTTACTCAAACAAGATTTTTATCCCTTTAGGAAAAACAGATAGGAGATTGTCCTCTTTAGGATCCCTAAACAGTTATTCMGACCTGGGACTGTTAAATATGTCACTGGTTTGGTTGGGTTTTTTGGTGGTTTTTTTCAGGGCTGAAACAGGTCTCTAGTTATGCACACTGCAAGAAAATTGAAAAAATAAAGTTCGTGCAAAAACTTATTCCTTCCTTTCTTCTACCTCTATTTTTCCCTTTCAAGAATGCTCCTAATATACCTGTTGATTTTCCTTTTACCTTTGATTTCTTGAGCTGCTTGTAGTGTATTTTTAGAACAAGTGCTAAGACCTCAACTCATCTTATGATTGAAAGACTTCCATAATAACCTGAAATGCCTGTTATAAAYCACCTCTGAAGAAGATATCAGTATTATTCATTCTTTGATATGATCAATGATACCAATTAAATCCMAAACAAAAAAGACATAAGTGAAAWAATTTCTTCACTGGGAGATGTCAAGTTCCTGAAGGTGCTACTCCTGCTGCTGACCCCATTGGAGTGCAGAGGAAAGGAAATGAGAAATAGCTGCTGCTGCTGTAGGCATTACAGCACAACTAATTGCTCCTCAACACTTCGTTTGTAGCTTATATCCCAACACATCATTCTCAGAACAGCTGTTTTCACCCTGGGTTTTGATCTATTTAACAAGAATATATTGTCTAAGGTACTAGACATTGTCAGTTTTACTGTGCTCCTGTTGCACCTCGTTCCTGTTGGCCTAATTCTATTTCCATTTAGTAGTCAGGCAGGCTTATTCTCCCCTCTGTAATCTTTTCTTTGAGAAACTTAATGAATTGCAGCTCTTTCAAACCTTTTCAAAAGACTTTGACATTTCTTTTGCAACATTTGACCCTGAAGTAGTGAATACTTTTCATCTCTTCTGACAAAAACAGACTTTTGCATGTTGCAAAGATGGGTTTAACAAACTGATGTTTGGTCGCTTGATTTAATCCTGCTTTTCTAATAAGCAACAAAAAGGGGAAGACAGTCTTTTCACTCAGCCTAAAGAGTCAAAAAGCAACAATATGTCAAYGCAACAGTGAAAAAGACTTGAGAAGGCAGGTGACATCTAATTAAAGCCAAATCCAACCACAACACAGGTCTCTAACAAACCCTTTCATCAGTAAAAAACGAAGCCAAGTGAAGCACACATTTAAATGGCTGCTCACAGTGGTCGTAGCAAACAGACAGAGAGCTTTTTATAGCAAGCAAGGCAAAGGAGACTTCTGGGGAGATTATAAGATAGTCTGCCACAGTTGTGGGGCACATGAGAAATGCCAGGAAAGTGTTTGTCCAGAGGCTTAGCAGGGAAGCAATGGCAAATAGTATTATTTACCCGCTGGGGGCCAGAAGTGGTTTCTCAGAACTGCAAAACAAGTTTATAGGAAGAGAAGAAAGGGTCTTAAGGAGCCTTGAAAGTAGAATCAAAACACAGTATCTGACATGTTAAAAAGGGAGACGTAGCGGAAGAGATGTAAAAGTTCTCACAACTAATCCAATCAAAATGACAAAGTGGGAAAGAGATCCTTGCTGTGGAAGTCAGGATGAATGTGAGCGAGGCAAAAGCTCCCTTTATAAGGTCAAAAAGAATACAGTTGCTAAGGTTATTTGCATTGCTTTAGTGGATGCTTCTCTTACTGTGTAAACAGTAGCTGTTAGATGCACTGAAAATTCACTTTTGTGAGTGCATGTAAACTGAGGGTTTGAGTCAATGGCGGAAAAAAAAATAATCCCAATCTTCTGTGCTTGGCTTCACTCCTCTTGCAGAACAGACGCAGCTCCCTGCCTGTCACTGCACACGCCTCCACGCACTCGTGCTTTAATACCAGCGCATTCAACTCTCAGAGCTGAAGCACTGCAAAGCTCTCTTTTGTTACTCAGACATCTTCCCACTCCTCAGCTTTCTTCCTTCTTGGGCGGCATGGACAAACGCGTCGCTCTCTCGGCAATTAGGATCGTGCAGTCTCGGGTTTTCATTGGCTGCTATTTTTCACTTCTGCTCTAAAAAAGGTATTAGCCTTTTTTTCCACTGGGTAGTTCGGTTTATGTTTATGCATGAGTTTGTACACAGCCACATATGCTGAGCTAAAAAAGTTAACTCGATGGTTGTCACTCCCTACTTGAAGCGCAGAAAGCATCGCTAGAATTGGAATATCTGAAAACAGAATGCATCTGAAATAAATATGCATATATAAAGAAGGACAATAAATGGATGCAGAAGGGCAATAGCTCTGCTGTTCCATCAACTTACTCAAAATGTCAAATTTTTTTTCTGTGACACAAATGTTGAAAACCTAACACTTTTTCTTAAATCTTGAGGGGACAGAGAGGTGAATTTCCCACTCTGCAATAACCACGAACTATAAAATATTTATTGGCAAGGTGGAAAATCTTTCTTCAGTCCATTTCCTGACTCACTGGGAGCAAAATAAATGCTTAACCATCATAAAAATGCCAGCACTAAATTTACCAAAAAAAAAAAAGTTGCCTTAAAGATACCAACCCAAAATGGTGAATTAGGAAAGAGGAAAGTTTTCACAACAACCTTACACGTTATGAAAAGCACCTGACATGTATGAAGTTGAGGTTCAGTTCCAGTTTTGAATTAGAACGAACCGTCTCTTTTTTTGCCAAATCTTGAAGCTGTGCATACTAATTACTCTTTAGAATTAGTTCAGATCAATGATATTTACTTACTAGGGTGTACAAGCTACAGAAAATTAATTCAGGTTGTTCTGCTCTAGAAACCTCTTAGCCTGGGCAGTGTAATGTCCACCTGAACATTGAAGGACTAAGTCATTGTCTCAAATTCGGTCAGTTCTGCAAAACAACTATCTCTGTTTCTCCACCATTATGAGCAGAAATTCCATCTTGAATGTGAGAAACCCTCACTACTCCATTTTATCTGTACCAATATTTTCCCACAGAAGTAGCTTTGCATTCATTAAATAACATTTCCCTATAAAAAGAAAAAAAAAAATTACGAAGAAAAAAAATCATCGGCTCTTTCTGTAGAAAGGGCAGAGAATCTATGAAGTGTGGTTGTATGGCAGATCCAACTTTTGAAACAATGGTTATTTTTGTTCTATTTGCCTTGCATAAAATCCACAATATTTTTCATGCATAGTACGAAACTGCATGTTTCGTATCGTGGAGGAATCACTAGAGCTGTAAGGAGCAGCAAATTTGCARCTACTATCTCTGTTACCGAGATCACTAACTCCTGCCTGTGTCCAAAGAGACATCATGTCAAATGATCCTTATGGGTTCAATTTTATATTTGCCCAAGAACTGGGAAAAAAAAAAGAAAAAAAAAAAAGTGCTTTTGGCTCTGTCATGCTCTGGAGCACAGAGCAGAGCTCCAGCAGGATGTGCTTTCCTGCTGTCCTCACCCACGAWGGGTAAGCCAGCAGTTGTTCTCAGAGCCTGCCCCAAAAATTAGTCCCTGCTCCAAGAACACCACTTGATCTCGCGCCGTCCCCACCATCCCAGTGCTCCTTACCCAGTCTTTCTCTCCTTTTCTCTGTCATTTTATTTCTGAATCTTTAAATTATTTTATGGAAAAAGAAGAAGTTTCTTCAGGAAATGCTCTGAAAGTATATTCCCACATGCAAGGCCTGTCATAACYGAGCCATTAGCACAGGCTATGGTAAGAGATTTAAGTGAGCAAACATCCAGGAAAAGAGTGGAATCAAACATCCAGACATCCCACCGGTATTAAGGACGAAGGGAAAGGGTTGGAAACAAGTATCACATACCGTTCTGGCCTTGTTTTGCAGCAAACATGACAGCTGCCGTGCTGTTTAGTGAGAGCTGTGCCTTTGTCGTGGTATGTTCTACATGCTCTGACTGCRCCTCCAGGACTCCATCCCTCAGGGGAAGCTCATGCAGGAAATGCAATGTTGTTGATTCTCGTGATGCTTGAGTGTGAGACAGCACTCTGTCTCATCTGGGCATTTGATTCCCCAGGCTCAGACATTCCCGAGATGCTATCTTTACATCCCGTGCAGAAAGAAAAGAGTATAAATTTGTGCTGCCATGCAGATTAAAGCCAAAACACTTAACTTCCACTTTGGAGTGCATCAATTCAGATGGGGGCCTTGATAAGTTAAATGCAGCAACTGAAAGCATGCATTTAATGCAAGTAATAACTGTGTCACAGAGGGAAAATGACAGCTTGCTTAGAAGGCAAGAAGAAACATGGAGCTGTGTAGGGGATGTTTGTTTAAAGCTTTGCTGTGTGCTGGCTCCTTCAGGGCAACGTGGAAGAGGTTGAGGATAGCATAAAGCAAGTCAGGGGACTGTAATCTCCAGGACTGCAGTCTCCAGGACTGCACCCTCTGGGAGAAGAAGGAGGAATGGGGAAGGTATAAAGGAAACTTATATTTTTCTGGTTTCCATTTCTTCTCTTTTTCTTCCTGTTTCATGGAAGCACAGCTGCGCAGCGCCACCTTTGTATCACGGCTGTCATCATGCAATAATATTTCCTGAAGGAGAAATGTCCTTTTTGAAATTCTAGGCGTTTCAGTAGTCTGTGTTTCAGTGATAAAACACACAGCAAATTATTTTCAGTCTTTCCACCCAACATACGCCTGCCCTGTAAACAGAAACCCCAGACTGCRTGTGGATTTCATTAATTTGGAACAAAAAGTTGAGTTCTTCCTCTGGACTCATTACTTTTTTTGTCAACTTCTTTTTTAAAGTATAAATCTTCCAGCAAAAATCGACTTTTATATCAGATACTCAGACATTTGTCAGTGTTTAGCTATCCACGTGAAAAGGCTGGAAGTGAGATTTGACTGTCAGACTGAAAAACTGTGCTACTGGAAGAGAGAGCAGTTCATAGGCAAAATTTTGTTTTTATCTTGAGAGCTAGCTATGTCAGGAATTTGTCATTAGGACACATTAGGCAAAAATAGAAATCTTATCCTGTGGTTARGCATTAAAAAAAATAATTAAAATCTATCCCCCTTGACAGCAACCAACTCACCACAGAGTTTTCTTAGTGGTAATATTTCTCCTGCCTTGGTCATTGTYACAGATATCCACTTTCTGCTTCTCTCATTTGAAATGAGAAATAGAAACCATTCCCTACGTGTAACATCTCCAGCTTCCTTGGCCATCTGGAGAAGCAGGCTGGTGGGTTTAGCAGCTCCCACATCAGGCACCTCTCCCACATTTTGTCCTGGCTGGATGAGTTTTTTGAGAGACAGGCATTAGAAACATGCAACGCCATGTTTGAGGTGTTTCAGTGGCTGTACATTTTTGGTTTAACATTTTAGTAGGAATATTTACAGCGGAGAAAATAAAACCCCGAGGCTCTCTATGCACTAGCCACAAAAATTATTTCACACAAGAATGCCTGCTGTAGCAGGAATGCCTACTGCTAAAGCTGGCCTGAATGATGGTGCTTAAAATACTCGGGGTTTTTCTTAAGCTGAAACCATACAGGCCAAAAAAGTATGAAATAACAATTCATTCCTTTTCTGTATGTCATCCACTGCTAACATATCAGCACAACACCTTTCTTCACTATGCATGAAGCGAAATGTCTCTCCATACATTTTGGTGTCATCGCATTCTATTTTATTGCTGGCAGATTTGTACTGTACCACAATGAAATCAATAAATGCAACAACAAAATAATGCATCACCATCTGTGTGTTCAAAACAATTTTATAGTAGATTTACTGCCTAGATCCTGGGTTGAGGAATTCTGCTGAAATATCCATAATGTAGGTGTACCATTATTACACTTGACAATTACAGGCATATATTATACATCAATTACATACTATATATGACAGATTACACGTGAATTATAAATTATATAGGTAGACACATACTTCAGTCTTTACTCTTTATATGAAGACAGAAAGATTTTTTCATATTTTCAAYATTCAAGAAATTACTCTATTGATGACCTAAGTTTTGTCTGTCTGTTCAACAAACAGACCTTATCCATGAAGAAAAATTTATACACATGACCAAGCAGGTAAAACATTTTAAATTAATTTTAATCTTAACACCCTTAGACTTATGATCAATATATCAATTAAAAATACCTAAAATATTCTTTTTTCTTGCTGCACCCTCCAAGTATTACCAGAAATTACTTTAACGTGAAGAACACTAATATAATTTTAACATTAAGTTATTACCAAATTGTTTGTGATTTTGCCAGGTGTTAAGAAGTTATTGCAGTCAATTTTCTATCTGAGATGGCTACTCARGATAAAATAGTCTTATCTTTTGAGGGGGCTATTGCATTAACTGGAATCACTGAGAYAGTTACTGTAACTTTTGGGGCACTCTTTCTTTTATCCTGGATGATTTCCTTATTTTAAAGAGAAATAAACTCCCTTTGGGTATTAAACTGTATTTGTTTTGATGTAAATGAGTTTATGAAGAAAATAAAAGACATTTTCTAGCCTRTATGGTGCTATACCAATATTTTGTGTGTTGTGTTTTGAAATACATGTAAAAGTACAGATCATGTTAATTTTTATGAATATTTTACRTGGAATCTTTAAATGAAAATGGTAAATGGTATAAAATAATAGCATGCCATCCTAAAAGCCTTTTATGAAAAGAAAAAGAGATGCATCACTTAGATTATCTTTTGCAAAACTAATAAAAAATATTTTTTCTTATTATATTTATTCAGTAGTTCTATTTCAAGTAAAAGTAYTTGTTCAAATTCAAGCAGATTTTAGTATGGATAATTCAGGGAAACATAATATTCAGGGAATATGCAAGCAAAAGCTATAAACATTGCTGTAAAATCAGAGTGTTTTCAGCCTATATTTCAAGTAAAAAAAATTTATTTTAAAACAATTATATGAACCATTATATTTCAGAGAATGTCTCATATAAAGCCATTGTAAAGCATCCACTTATTTAACATTAAAGGATTATTTTGTCTTTGGAAGATATTTAGGTTATTGCAAACTCATGTTCTTTCTTAATGGTGGAAAAAATGCAAATACTTAAATATTCAAAGCATAAACTTCTCAAGTGGTACACTTTGAAACATTTTGTATGTAAATTCAGATAACTGGTAATAACATCTTAATATTATGCAAACAATAAAATATTTTATATTCCAGTATGTAGGACAGTGGCTGCATTAYGACTGGTTATGAGTTTAAAGAAGCCATTTGAGTATAAAGTATTTATCTTAATTATGAAGTTAATTAGGTATTTAGAAAAGTGTAAGTAGCTTAGTGCAAAAGCAAAAAGAACAGAAGACAATGATCTAAAAAGTATTAAGGAAAAGAAGGGCTTCCTGAATGACTCTGTGCAGTTWATAACTTGTTTTATAAATTAAGTTCAAAAAGTCTATTTTCAGACCAGGTAAACTTTTCAAATTAATAAAATTTTCTTGTGTTCTGACAAATACTAAAAAGTTTCCTCATTGAATGTGCCTAACAAAGTCAATAAACAAACTGTAAATATTAGAGATGTTCCTGCAGTTCCATCCCCAAAAAGAAAAGGAATAATGATGGTTTGCCTATTCACAAGCTTAGGATGCTTCTAATACCATACCCTACACTTTCATTTTATTGCATTTTCCATTTCCTTTTTTTAACAGTTTTCTCCTTTCAAACCTAATCTGAAGCAATTTCTTAGTGACCCCTGTACTAAATAAGTGATTCTGGTTTTATTTATTTCATTTTAATMGGTCTAAAATAGTCATTTTTGTTGAGTTTGGTGTGGGGAGAGGAGCATTAYTGGTTTTCTGGACTAAAGCAGTACCATTTTATGCAAAAACCAATATCCTTCCTACCTAATAACCCTCATATTGTACACAACAAGAGAATTTCAAGGGCTCAGTGGCAATAACCGCCAAATCTGATCCAAACATTTCTAAGAATTTTATTAAGAATCTTACCAAAGTTATGCAACAGCAAATTACAAATATTGCAGAAAARCACCACTTGCGTAAGTCATCGCATGAGGTCAATATTCACAAAATTAAAATGCCTCTAATGYCCAGCATTAGCTTTGAAGAAATAAGTTTCAGATTTCACTTCTCACCAGTAACAAAATCACCTGGACTACAGCATCCACCAGTGAAACAAAAGTTACTAAAGCATAGCTAAAGAGAAGGAATGTCTTTTGTTCTYATAATAAAATKAATTCAATAGAAAATTTAAATTCTGTTGTGATTAGAAATTTAAGACGATAATTTTGTCTTACAGTACAGTGTCAAATTACAAATCTTYAAGTAAGGTTACGCCGGCAAGGAGGCACTAATTAATTTTGGTGAACAAAGAGAAAGAGTTGAACTTAATTGCATTTCAAGGCTATTTTCTACTCTATAATTGTTTGTTGCAAGAATACACCTTTAATGACTTCTTTTAATTAACTGGTCTAAATACTTTATTTGGTTACATGGACTTGATAAGATGGCTCACTAGTCTACCTATACATTTTCTAGGCCATTCATTATAAATTGAAGAGAATTCTCCAACCATTAAACAAAGCTCTTTAGCCCATGAATAACTTGCACTAAATTGTCTGAGGCATAAGAAGACAGGATGCATTGATTTCAGAGAAAAATTTTCTTTAAATTTCATTTACTTACAAAGGAGATACTTGGCTCAATGTATTCTTGCCTTTAAAGATGATATATCCATGTTGATAACGAAACATGCAGTTAGGTGAAGAAACCAGCATTTATTCCTGATGTTTCCTGTTGCTCTCATTTTTCCTGCTTTTATTGGAAGTCATTACAGCTATTTTGCTTGTCTTCAATTAGATTGTTCCCTAAGACAGCAAACATTAATCTAATGTGAGTAAAATACTGAGAGCCATCCTTTGTGTGACTAAAGGACACTACTGTTGAGATTTGCCCTGTGTATTTCCTGATTTTTTAGGACCAGAGCACMTCTTTTGGACAAAAACCTGCCTATAACGGATTTGACAAGGTATCCATAACCTCTTTGCAACTCAATGTTCTTATTTTTTTCCTGCTGCAACGCAAAACATGAATAAGCCAATATTTTGTTCAGTTTTCAAAGAGGAATCTTTCAAACTGGTTCAGGGAATTTCATATCACTTGCAGGGGGCAGAATTGGTGTTGGAAAAGAGCAATGTGTTTGCAGCTACTGTAGACATCATTCAAGGAAGAGTTCAAGAGCTCTTTCTAAATTGAAGAGTCAGATCTACACCTTAGAAACAGGATTATATTGTGCTCTGCTGCCACAGTTCATCCAGGAGGATCCTATAGGAGGCAGTTTTTTACAGGGATGCTGATTTTTGGTAGCAAAATCTTTTCACTGTACCTTCACTAACTTTTTCTTGATGAGAATATGTAAAATCTCTGGTTCTCAACAAACTGGGTGTTGTGGTGGTTAACTGGATTAGTATTTCTCAGTATAGTTTACTTTCAGTGAAGTGAATGGTAGAAATTTTCCTTTACTTATTATATTATGTCCCAATATAGCTAATGCTGAACAAGGCTCAAGGACTAGGTCTTTTGAAAAGAATAAGGTCTTCAGCTCCTTCATTAGTGTAAAAGAGCAAGACTTGCTGATTCCAAAATGGTAAAATTAACTTTGTAAATGTCATTTGCACTGCGTCTGGGTCACCCCATCCTGTGGCTCTTATCCAAAATATTTCTCCTATCTGTTCCAATAACCAACTTTTCTTCATCTTAAGTTTCTACAGAGGTCAGACTGTACTCATTATACTGCAAAGTATATACTACCAAAATATACCCCAAAACCCACAGAAGAAACACCCCAAAATCCCAAACAAAAACCCCCAAACAAACAAAAAAAACAAACAGAAAATCACCCCATATATGTACAACCCAGTTCCCAATGCTTGTTTGCCACTCTGAAGAAAAATATAAGGAATTACTGATAGCGACACTGTAAATTTATTTTAAAAAAGTTTAACTTCCTGTTTTTCAAAGGTCACTAAATTTAGTGTTTARTACATACAAAATCTCCCATGCAAAAACAAACAAACTCCAAAATTCAAATCCCCTGGTATTAATTGATGCTTGTGTTTATCACACCTAATTGTGCATAACTGTTCTCTAGGATCACTCATGAAAGAGAAAAAAATTAAAATTTAATTAAAATAAAGTTTTCAGATCAAGAATTTTCCTCATTTTGTGTCCTTAGTACTTACATGTATCTGGTGTGGTGGGCAAGCCCTTAAAAAGTAAGTAAAAGAATTAGCTTTTCACATTTTTTAAGTTGTCTCCATGCTTGAGATGCCATGTCCCCAAATTTTTGCCTTAATTAGGAAAAAAGCAGAAGAGAGAAGACAGACATTTATTACAACTACTTTGGGACAAGTTAAAAATATGTTGCAACCAGTGGTGATGATCATACCTTAAAATTCTCTCCTACTACATTGTAACTCAGCACAGACATGAGAAATTCACTACATGTATAAACTAGAATGATTTTCAAAACAAAATTTCATTCTTTTAATGTTAAAGTGAAGTTTATCATTGTAGGAGGCATTCTATGTCACTTTAAAGCTCTAACTGACAAATATTATAAAAGAAGCAAGTTAAAATTGCAAGCAAGCAGTAGATGGCAAAATATTTTCACAGAGCACTGTTTAAAGATTTGAAAGTTCAAAAGCAAAACAAAAGTGGTACTGAAAATAACTAAGAGTAAATACACATAAGGTAAATTAAAAAATAAAACCTAAGGTAAATAAATAAAATCAGCTTAGTTTTACGATAAAGACTCAAAAATAAAACCAGCAGTAGATAGATAACCTTATGTTGGAAAAAGGCAGAGGGGGAAATAAGTCATCTTTAGGAAACATTTTTGAGCAAAAAAGTTGTTAGAAAATAAAACATGCAAAAAAATCAGCATTACTTTTAAAACAACAAATGTTGAACTGCCTTTTTTTTAAAAAAAAGTGTGTTGAATTGATAACACAATCTCAAGAAAAAAACATATTTTTGCAGTCATCATGCTTTTATGCCAGTTGTTGTCTTAATCACCCCTGTGAAGAAATCTTTCATCCTCTGCTTGCAAAGAAGTGTTCCCAGATTTCTAATAATCTATCCCAAAACTGTGTTTTTGAAGTAGAGAAAATGGAAACTACTGCAACATCATGTCTACACACCAAGAGTGCATGACAGAATTATAACACTGTTATTTTCTGTGCTGCTTTTTTAAACATTCTGATGTTCTCCTATATTCATTTTATGTGATAGAATCACCATATATCAAGGAGGGGTTTTTACTGAAGTAAATGCAATCATTTGCTTATCTGCTTGCTGTTTGTGTTTTTTTGCCCTCAGTGTCCCTAAGCTATTTTTCTGATACAAAAACTGGTATGAATAGATGAAACTGTTCCTGCTGTTGGGTATTTTCATGCTTGTATCAAAATCCAATTGACAATTATTTTTAGTTAACATTTCAGTTATGTTTGTCAGTGATTCTTCTAACAGTACTCAAAATTTCTTCTAATATCATTTATCTAAAATTTTATCACATTTTCTAGTCATTATAGATCTTGTAAAATTTATTCAATGACATCAAATTTTAAATACTGGGCAATTTTCCATCTTCATGCCACATTAAAAAAAACCAAAACCATACACACAACAAAAAAAAAAAAATCCACTTTTTTATTGCTTCAATTCCTACAATACTTTATTTATTTAGTTTCTTTAGTCTTAAACATCAGTTAACTCTTATTTTAAAAATACAAGCCCAATTTCCCACCTCTGTAATTTATCACCTATTAATGTCACAGTGATATATTCACAACACAGAACATTAAAAACAGCCTTTGAAGGATAAGAAGTTAAGTTTCCATGATGGATTCTTGTGGAGTATTTTGCCAGAGTCTTTCATCCAAGTGAATTGCTGTTAATACCCTTGAATATACCAGTTTTTTGTTGATATAATCACAATATTGTGGTACTTTGAGGGCACCTCTTCACTTTTAGCTAGAAACACCTATTCATTCCGATAAAAATGCCCTGGATTAAATTAAACCAACTTTCCTTTTTCTAGTAAGTAATTCCATGCTTTGGTTAGGGCTAAATAGCCTGAAGTTACCCAAGTGCCAAGAACGGCAATTAACCAGAAATATTGAATATATAGCCAATTTCTTTAGATACAAGGGAAGCCTGTTATGCTGATATAAAATTTTGAGAAGTCTTTTGAAAAGGTTGGTTGAAACATCGTGTCTTGCATGGCCAAGACTTATCTGTGTGAGTTCTGTGCCATGCATAACATACACACACCTGGGGGAAACCAGGAGATTTCTTGGTATGGAATAAGAGCTTCACAGCCTCCATTTGTGTTTATGTAAGGCAAGCATTTTGACTGCTCTTATGGGTTTGTCTAACTGTTCCAAAAACACCTTATTCCCKTGGATACAGTCAGATGGGCAATTCCTGACCCAGACCAAGGACACTTGGCTTGCCAATTTCACAAACAGCTGCCACTGCAAAAATGTGTGTCATCCAAAAATCTGCAGYAAGATATTTTGAAAAAAAAAAAAWAAACCAAACATATGGAATATTTTCTCCTGGTTTACTATCTTGTCAGCAGGCTCTGAAGCCTCATATTCTCATAGCACTGGAAGGGGCACAATTGCATGGTCAGGGGTGAGGCATGAGGAGCAGAATCCCTCCTTCCAGCAGCTGTTAGCCACCATTTTAGCTGGTGACATCAAACAGCAYCATAAATTAATTCCAATAACGAATCATTTTGCCTTTCAGATTGATTTTCTATCGCTTCCATCTGGAAAACCTTTTATTTTATGCAAAACAGGTGTTAAACACTACCAAATGTAATCATACTGTTACACTCACTATGAAATGGAATAAGCACCTAGACAGGATGCAAGGAAGTGGAGATTTAAATTCATTTAAATGTATGTGAACAGAACGTAYCCTGCTTTCATGACTGCAGCTCATCTTTACAAAACACCAAACTCTCTCGAATGTGCCAAAGTTTAATTATTTTTTTTTCACTCATGTGAAAAGCTCTTTTAAAATAAAGCTCTCCTTAAAAAATGCAAGCAGYTCTTAAATATTTACTGCAATACTGTCGTATTTAGGAGCCCAGGGTTTTTCTGCTCTTCTCTGACTCCTGATAGTGACTATTGCTTCCGTTCTGCCTTGCTGCAATTATTGTGGATGACAACCGTGTAAGGATTGTTTATACTGAAGGCATTGCACTGGACATGTCCATTGCTTTGATTTGCCACCTTGGAAGAAAAAGGGACATACATTTTTTTTTTTCTTGCTGAAATTAAAAACTATTGCACTAACTTTTTCATTAACATTGCGACCTCATTTGTTGCATCCGACTGCAGAATTGTTTTGCCCCATATTTCCTCCAACAGTTATATTCCACATAAGAGAAGTGAAATAAATATGAGCCGAAAAAAGAAAAAAAAAGCTGAGGAATTAAATGTTAGCAAAGAATAGGTCAATATTTGTGTTAAAAATACTTAAATACTTAAGGCTTAGAAAATTTTTGCTAAGTTTTCTGCTGATGTTTTCTGTTGATATTTTCTGGTAAAATGATCTTTTTCCTCTAAAACTGGATTTTTCTCCATCCACTGAGCTGACAACAGACTGCTGTAGCTTATATAACTGTGCAGGTCCTACATTTATAGCCAAAGAACTTTAAGTTCTTTGATGACACCAGAATTCAGTTAGAACACACTATTGAGCCTTTGACTCTCTAATACATTTTTCCAAATAATTTCTTTGAATATGCTTTGCTATGTTCCTGTTTGGTTTATTTTCTTTACTCTGTTTAGATATATTTGTAAACTCATATAGCACAAATACGTCCTGCAATACAACATGAAAAGGAAACAGGGAAATATACATTAAAGAATATTCTTTTCTAATTTATACCAGAAGTTCCATATTTAAGTGTTATCTTCCATTCCAAACAATATTGTACAGGCAATGTGGCTGACTAACATTGCTAAAACAAAAAGAATATTTTTAGAGAAAACAAACAAAGCAAACAAAAAACCAACTCACAGCAAAACAAACAAGACCCTACAGACATTATTCAGTGCAACATTGTGATTAGCAAATATATTTGAAAAAGAAAATCAYGATTTTGATTGTCTGTAATTTGAAAATTAAATATGACGTGGAAGTTGGGAAATACAAATTTGTATACATTGTTATCTCAGCTCTGATTGTAATTTGGCATCCAAAATAGATTAAAATTGGATTGATCTGTAATAAAAAGTCATCATTCCATACTGTGTTCACTTCAGGGTCTGTTCTTCTGCAATGTAAGTCTTGTTTGTCAGTTCCATACAAATATTCTGGGCTTTAGTGTGTAGTTACCATCATAAAGATGATAGAGTGATGAAGAGGGACCTGTAGACTTAGAACCACAAAGCATGGAAATTCCAGGAATTATACACATGAATTGGCATCTGTAATTAAACATAAAGAATGAGAGGAAACTACTGGATGCAAGCACGAAGTTTGAGCTGTGAGAGATGTTTGATTCTGCTCTGAGAGAGCTATCAGTAAATTCTGTAACAGCCCTCTTCTGCCACCACTCCATGAGAGAGAAGCTGCTCTTGCTGCGATGCTCCCCTGTGCACAGCCACAACCACCAATTCCATGCAGACATTTAGATCTACAAGGCAGAGATGTAGCATACAACAAATTTACTCCGAGGACACACTTTGCCCTTGTTTTCAGAAACTCCCCGAGCAAACACAATGCTATTTTCAGTATATTGTCAAACACTGATACAAAGTTTGTTGATTTTCATGCTCCATGCACCATAAAAGGTTTTTCTTAAAAGATACTTGCCTCTCTGGTGGTTGAGCTGTTATCTGTCATAACAAGGCTGAAATACAAGTCTGGATAAGACACTTTTCTTCTCCAGCATCACACAGAACACACTCAAGGTTCATACATACCCATCTGTGGCTGATTCCAGACCAGATGCCYTGATTCTTCTTGGGTATAGTACTATAGTTTCTCCCACATGTAATTGCATGGAAGCTCATTACACAGCAGTAAATGGAAACAGCAGTAGGAATTAGATCTAATCCTAGTACAACCGCTGAAATGTAAAATGTATTTCTACTTCTGTAGCATTTTCTAGAAACAGACACATCTGAGAATAGAACTAAACTGCAAAAAAAGAACAGGAAAAGAGATGGAGTTAATCCTCAGTCATCTTTTTATAACTGTTAGGAGAAATGATTTTCCAGAACATCCATACAAGATATGTGTGAAAGAAAATGATACATTTCTAAAGTCTTATGGAATACAACACTTTATGGCAGATATATTGTACCTAGCAGCACTTACTTTGGACTGTGAATTAGTTTGTATGGTGAATCTAGCCAAGAAAGTGTATTAATTTTAATGCACGAAAGAAATGCAGACTATTTACAGTTTGCAAAGCTATATTCTGCAAACCAAATTTTGAATTTGACCCATTTTGAATATGGGTTAAATTTAAAAGGGGATAACTAGTTTAATACAATTTTAAAACTTAAAAAATTACAAGCAAAAATTGGTTGGCAAGAATTATAATCTAATACTCTCATTAAATGCATAAACACTTGAATGATTAGTAGACTTAATCCAGCAATTTTATCTTCATAAATAGTAGTGGTGAAGGTGACAATGGAATTACATCCAGCTGCACCTGCCTAGATTTTAAAATGGACATTTAAAACATGGAGTGTTTCACACAGATGACTAATGAAAAAAATGCCTTGCATACACTACAAAGCTTTGTACTTTTTGTGAAATAAAACAGCGATGACAGCTTTGAAAGACTTGGGACTGGTCATTAATACTTACTGAGGAAAAATGATGGATAACCATGAGCTTTTTACTCCAGTAAAGTCATGCCAAGAAGCTGTGGATGTTAGGGTTAGGCACATATAGTTGATGTTGAAATAGTTATTCATCAGAACAAGTTGCTCTTCAATATTATGGATTTTCCCTGTTGTGATGACTTCCAATCAAGTTTAGAAGTCCTTCTAGAAAACCTGGGTTTGCTGTGTACAAATTATTGAACCTAATATTGTGTTAATTACATAAAAACAGATGGCTTTATCCTACAGTCACACAAATCATCTAATAAATCTATATATCCCTCATTTTTTATGAGTTTAAAACAGAAAGAACAAAATGACCAAAGAATGCTGTAGGAGGGAATATTTTCATTGACACTGAGAAAGCAGTGCTATCTGGTTAATTAACATTATTAAAACTCTTTCTTTGGCTAATTGCTTTCCCTATAAAGGATGCAATAAGACACAATTAGTGCAACTGTTGAGTTACATTTCCAGTTTAAATTTATCTTCATTTGATTTGGACAAACTAATGCAGGTAAAAGATATTAAAACTCTAGAACTTCTACCTCCCTAGCTCTGTATGACATATGAAAACGTGTTTTATAGCAGCTTACTCAAACAGGTTTAATCCAGCTCTATGCAGTTGTTTCAGGCATTCTATACACTTCTCACAGACCAAAATAACTGATGCTGTTAAAATTGCCRCCTTCTAAATCAGTATTTCCCATTCTGCATTCTAACACTTCCTAAAGAATTAGAGATTGCAACTATTGCTTCTTTTAATAAAGGGTATATAACAACTAACTAAAAAAGAATATTTCAGTCCTCTATTAAAAGTATGATTTCTACAATCTCCTCTGACAGCATGTATCATAATTCTGCTAAACCCCTGCATGATTTACRTGGAGTTCCTATCATTAAACTTGCCGTTTGCTTCATTTCTAATCCTGTATCTTTTGCCAGTCACCACAATTTAAATTGATCAGCTCGATGATTTTTTTTTTTTTATGGGGGTGAGATAGGAAGGTTAATGACACATGGAGTTTTATTCTCTCAGGTACTGGGCCAGGTACCCAGCCTGAATTCYGAAAGCTCATAAGCCCATGCTTGAATCCACTTCTATGCAGAACATTAAGCAAATGCTTTAAGAGTTATTCCAGTTGGGAATGTTCTCATGTGTCAGTGCCCAGGCCATTTATTTTACAGGGAAGGGTGTTATCTACAAGGAAGAATYTTAGACATGTCATATTAACTCAAAAATACAGTATGTCTGGAAAGAAACCTCACAGTGCTCTGCAAGCAACAACCTAAAGGTAAAGAACTCCTAAAAAGTAAAGAATCTCAAATTAGACATTTTTACTGATGCTATCAGAAAGGTCCTATGCTACCAAATCATTTATTTGATTGTGTATTATCAGGATTTTTTTTTAGTTGAATTATATACCTAGAGTTCAAATTGAACTCGTCTAGTTAAAGGACCAGCAAAACACATTATCACAGGCCTTCTCTCTCAGGCTGGCTGTTCTGCCAAAAGTCAAACTGAATTTCAACAAGGTTAATTAAGGCTAAATTCAGAAACTCCTCTGATCCCTGAGGCATAACTTGCAACTCGACTTACTATTTTGTTTTTCAAATAAAAATACCACTTCTCTGTGCTCACAGTTCCTGGCAGCAGACTTTTAGGATACCCCACATTAGGGTCACACTGAAGAAAAACAGTTGTTTTTTTAGACACTATTTACTGTGGAAATTTTACAAAGTAATACATAATATTACTACAGTGATGTAAGTGTAGAATCAGTGCTTTATTCTGCAATCAGCAGAATAAACACTTGTCACTTTTTTTTCCCAATAAATATTAGATAACTACTAAAACAGGCTGAATTTCAACTTTACTATGTTATTCTGTTAGGCTCTGGGCTTTAACAGTACAGCCCATAGAGCAAGAAGATAAAAAATTTTAGAATTATATCTGTTTAAAGTTTTCTTTTAACTGAATAATATCTCTTAAGTAGATTAAATAATTTATTATATGGTTACAATACAATAAAAACACTTGAAAACTGTATTCTTCAATATTTATGAAGATTAGATTCATTGGGACTCTGAGCCTTTCCTGAGTTTTAGGGAAAGATATAAAGGTTTTTAAAAAATATATATAAAGGTCTGGATTTCATCTACATTGCAATTATTAATCCCTAATCCTTACAATTTTGTTAATATTAGTCAAAGACATTTGTTTTTCACTGCTTAATTGATATTCCCTGAGACCTTTATCCTAGTTATCATACAATACTTGCTCTCCATTTTAGATGCCAGATCTGGTCTTTTCTAATCTCCAGAAGCAGTGATTCAAAATGATTCAGGTTTTTTCATAGCACCTCTGTCCTTTTGATTGGCCTCATGGGAGGATTTGGGCTTTGCTCTTCCTACAACCTGCAGTTCTAATGAGGAAAAAAATCTCTTGTATGACTGTATAAACACTCAATTCAGAAGAAATTGGACATACATGCTCTAATTCCCCTGTTCAGGGCCATGTTCTTTAATAAACTATCTGATTTCAAWGTTTTCTGACTTGATAGGTGCACAAGTGCCCTCCTGGTCAAAGATATTTGCCTGATCTGGCACAATATGGGGCTGATATGCTGTCCATAGCTGAAGTTCCTGATGATTAGTTAATGAATTTATTATCTGTCATCATTAATTTCCTGAGGGCCAGAGCTAGAACCAGGCTTTTTATGTGGTACTATTCTTAAAAATCTTGTCACTCTACTTAAGAAAATGAATAATAATAACTTTGATAACATATAAGAAGTGCAAGACCAATTCCAGTTTTCAGTGTCTGAACTCATTGAATGCATGGGTGTAAATTTGTGCAGCAGYTCTATTAGAAATGTCTGTGTGGGAATCCTGTTATTACTTAACACCCACGTACCTTGTAAACTAATAACAGGATTTGTGTTTTCTTCTGCACACTGTTCAGAAAATTTACCCTACATCCTCCACTTTACCCTTTAAAAATTTAATCAAGCATCTGTCATTTCATATCCTTCTCAAAGCCCTCCATTTTGCTGCAAAGAGTCCAGATTATTCCATGATTATTAGGAGGAACAGGTTGCATCTCAGCTTAGTTTGCCCCAACATGAATAATCTCTCAGCTAACATTTGAAAATACAATAAATGCACCACAAGTTCACATGCATGTTTAAGGGGGGAGGTGAAAARGAGAGAAGAGATTAAAAAAAAGATGATGCAGCCAGCATCATCAGAGCCTGGATTAATTTTTTCTCCCTAGCGGGCAAGTCTGGATATGCTTGATCATATGACTAAACATTACCTAGATGAGTGATCTGAAGTGATTTGCTTGCACAATCTAGGGGCTTTTCATGCCTCCCTTCCAAAATGCTCTCCAACTTTTCACATGGCAAACACGCCTGGGTTCACATGGCTGCACAGCCTCCCATTCCTATCACACTGGATATAGCCATGAAGTCCTCTCCATGCAAATTTCCAGTGTTCTTAAAACCAGAGTCATGTAAGAAAGGGCTTCCACTTCTCGACACACTGTGGAGAGGATGTGGGAAAATTATCTGCTGAAAACCATGATGATAATTTAGAAGTCAATGAGACTGAAGTAGAAGCAGCTGTACTACTATGGTGGGTGACAGGATCCAGAGAGATGAGCAAACACCTGCTACCCACCTCGCAAGATATTGTTAGACTTAATTAGTCAGTGTTGAGAAGCACTTTAAAATCTACTGAAAAAAGGGCAAGTATTATTAATTTTTATTGTAATTACCATAATTATCTCTATTATTGTTATGCAAAATGCACTGTGTGAGAAGGCACAAGATTCCAACAAGTGCTTTTCATAGAAGATACAAAATATCGGTTTCAAAATTCCCTAAATTATAGCCAAGTCTACGCTGTCAATTTGGCAAACGTCTCATTTTAGTCTTTGGTCCCACTTCTCTGATACTCTCATGCATGATAGTTTGCTCCTGGGCTGGTTTTTGAAGCAAATCCTGTGAGAACACGTTGCCAGCCACATCAACTCAAACCTCAGCAGTCCCTGAAGATGAGCTCGCTACCGACAGGGGTCTGGAGCAGCTTGGCGTACACGAGCAGAGCAAGGCCTTGGGGACCAGCACAAAAAAGCTTTTGTGGCAAATACTCAGCTTTCCTTATGTCTGACTGAGGACAGAGAGCCAGGAGGGAAGGGGCAGGGGGCACGGATTGTGTCTGGGGGCAGACAAGGTGTGACAGGGGGCAGGTTAAAACAAGCAGGGCACAGGTGACACAAGGGAACAACAGCTTCTGTACCTGGCAGCCCCCCATCACCAGCTTACCTGACTCAACCTCCAGACAACAGGTCTGCATGACAGAAAGCTGCATCACAGCTCTGGCCAGGAAGAGAAAGTGAGACTGATAAACCACAGCCATACAGGTTTATGGACATCAAGAACAGCTGAACATCTACAAACAGCGCAGAACCATAAGCTGCCAGGCATCCCCTCTGCACAGGTCAGAGAACAAGTGCTACTTTCACAGTGACACTGCTGCTCAGATGGAAAAAAAAAGGAAATAATTCACTGAATTTTGAAATAAAGGACTACAGCTGCCTGAGACTGAGCTCACTGGTTTTACAGAGCACCAATYTGTTAGAGAAACCTTCTCAACCTTAACATCTGCCTCCCACGTCCTTCACTCTCCCTCCCTACTTTTCCCTTGGTGATACATCATCCACTATAGGCCAAGCAAAGTATCRCTTTCTGGCATCTCCTCTCTGTCCCCCCACCTCATAAACAACTCATTGAGGTTCAGGTGCATATCTGTGGCTATCCCATTCTGTGGGTTTTTCCCCTCAGAGTTTAGAATGGTTGATACACAGTCAAAGAAGAATCTCTGATTTGCCAAAATGGGCCAAAAAAGGGATTTTTGAGGCACCCAAGCATCAAATACCAGGGCAGCCAGTTATTCCACTCGTGACTCCTCCATGGCAATCTCTTATTTCTTCCTTGATATAAAGGGAGAGTAGGGTATTTGAGCTCTTTATAGGGCATGCCACATGGGAATGTAAATCCCATTGATGGCCACAGTTCTCCAAAGCCCTGAAAGGCATCAGGAGAAATTGCTGGTGAATTCTACTCACGGGTCAGGCAGTCTGGTGGAGCTTTCCAGACCTCTATTCTGGTCACACCTGTGAAGAAATGATTTCACAGTAGCCAGTAAAAGCTGTGGCTGACAGGCATCAGAGGTTCAGCAGTGACCCTTTGTCCAGCTGTCATTAGGGCCCAAGAGAAGGATGCACTCAGGCTTGATTGTGATGCTGATCCTGACACAGTCTTAAATGGGATCCTCTGCATATAAAAGATGGACACACAACCTCATTCTCCCTAGGGTTTGTGTCCCAGGGTCATGTAAGCAGAAGTCCCTCCCATTTTGGAAGGTCTCCAGAGCAGAGGAGGAAGCAGCACACCCAGTGATGTGGTCAAGATGATACACCCTGGCCACTTGGACAACCACAGCAGCAAATAAACCAGTAGAGAGGCAGCACAAAATAAGATGCAAACACAGGACCCTAAATGAAACAGGTCTGGGAAGGGTACTGATTTATCTTATAGAGCCTGACAACACAGAGTGGGAGGAGGAAGAGCATGTGCAACACGGTGTGCCTGTTATCCCACACAGGAGCACCCCTAGTGGGCTGCAAAGGGCTGTGGAGCAGCTGCTGAGCCAGCCAGGATTAAGGAGAGGAGGCAAGGCCTGCCTGTCAGAAGATTTGTCTTGAGCACTGTGAATACAAGCTGTTTCATATCTATCACTGCAGCAAGGGAAAACTCTCTTGTACAAATCCAATCCCTATGGCCTAAACCCCCTTAAATATCACTGTTCTTCTCCTTATCTAATGCCTTCGTTCTCTCAGATTTTAATACTATTTGATAAAGTTATCAAATAATCAAACCTTTCCAACTGGCTAGCAAATCATAACCTCATGACTCATGCATATAAYTTTCTAGCAATCATAAATGAGAGTGTTTGAGAAAAAGATTTTATTCTTTTTCTAAAAATGAGTCAAAAATACCTCTTTGCAGAAGTCTGTTACCGGGCTAGTTAATGAACAGCAGCATATATATGTGTGCAGTATATATATTTATTGTGAGAGGATCWACCGCAGATCCATCAATCAAAATGTTAAGTACCCACTGTACCTAAATGGAGTGATTGTTAAAGCCTATCTGTCATTTTCTCCCCCAACTGAGCGAGAGCAACAGATGCATCCAGGAAATTCTCCAAATTATTATCTTTTTAAGTGTACGTTATTGGCTTTCATTACATGCGAAATTCCCAAATCTCTGCTTATATGAAGCATTACAGTTTAACTTATTCAAGATAAAGGCAAACCGAATATATCAAAAATTTTTGGTTATTCTTCTGAACAATTATCAAGTCAGGTTTACTAGCAGGCTAGTCCTTGCTAGCTAAGGCTAATCCTTACTGGCAGGCTTCCCACATGAACTCATTCCCTTAGGGACAGGGACAATGATCATCAAAATGTCAGTATTCCAGGGTCTCACAGTGGGGTTGCCTCCTGCATGATAAAGCCTTGATTTTTCCCTCCTGCTTTTGGACTGAGATAGAATTACAGAAATTTACTTAGGAATCAAACCATGGCATAATATCTAGGCCTGAAATACACAGATTCAAAATTCACTGTTGGAGTAAGCTGAGAAAACACATAGAAACACATTATGATCATCCTACAAAGTCMTTTGGGGTCTTAGGTCTGCCTGTAACAACACGAAGCACGCTGGGCTCCAGGTAYGAGCTTTCACTTGGACAGTTTGGGGCATGACAAGCAGCACAAGCCAATCTAACTGCTATTTTCTAACTGGAAATGGAAAATGCCCTTTAGCATCTGTAGAGTTGAAATAAGGAAATACACCTTCTTTAATAAAACAGCCAGGGAGACTGAACTATCCTGTCCTTAYGTGGTGATAAGTGAATCTTTTCCATATTCCACATCTAGACCGAGCTACCAAGATAGGACATCTGTGGCTGAACTTGGTCAGATTAAAGGTCTATTTAGTCTAGGGTACTGTCTCTGGAAATGACTAATAGTGATGATTTAACTAATAAAGGTTATTTAACTAGAGAATTAAAACARGATAGAGTGATATTTCCTATATTGGCAGCCTCTCACCCCAATTACCTGAGGCAAGGATTTTTCTGACCTGGAAGAATATCTTCACCATGTGATTGAATTTTCAAAAAGTATTTTATTCCTTTAGTTAGCTTCATCATTTTTAAAGTGCACTTTTACCTATATGACACTCTGGGGCAAAGAGTTCTGGGATTAATTTTTACATTATGCTAAAAAAATTATCTCATTTCTGTTTTAATAAAATTATAGAAATTACAAAGAATTGCCTTTTCTCAAGACTTGGATTCAGGTATGAATGTCAAAGCAGAGAGAGTAGTATATAATGGAATAGTTCATAATTACCTACCAGAACTTGTCAAGACCTTTCAGTTACAAATACATGCCAACAAACTACTTCTAGTGTCTCTTTAGGTTATGATTCTCATAGAGCAGTCTACACTTGTGTATATCCTTTACTGTGATAGACATTTTTGAAACATGAAGCTGGGGGGTTTTGGCCTTAGGACAATAAAGAATACTCAAGATTTCCTTTTCTTTTAATATACCCATGCAACCTATCTGATTTTGCAAACAGCTATTTCAGCTCCGAGGTTACAATAGCCRCATATTAATTCAGCAAATTATACATATATAATAAAGATTAGTGGGATTTGTCATATCATAATGACATATTATAAACAGGCTGAACTTTGCTAATACATTAAAACAACATTGTCAGGTTGACAATTAAGAGGTTTTGAAAAAAAAATTCCAAAACCCTCACATGTGCAACTGTCCTCCTTCTTTGAAGTACTTTCTGACAAGACAAAGCCTGTGTAATGTAATTTCTGTAGAACTTTGCCATATTAAAAAAAAAAGAAATACAAGACTGTCATAAATTGGTTGCAGCAATTTTTCATATTCCCCCCCAGACCAGCTCTGTAAAGTGAAACTTCAAGGTTCATCMTGAAATGAAGTTTTAAGAGGATAGGACATGACACGTGTGGGTGAAAGAAGGAGGAAAGGTCAGTGTGCACCCTGATGCTCCCAACTCTTCATCCTACGTGCCCCATATCAGACACCTGCCAGCCAGGGCTAGTGGCAACCCTCATCCCAAAATCTTTTCCAGTTGAGTTCTGCAACTGCTTTTCCTCCTGGATGGAAATCTGTGAAAACCAAAACCCTCTTGCTGCTGCTGCTGCMGGTACTCCTGCTTTGTCAGTCCCTCCTTTCACCAGAAGGAAAAGAGAAGAGTGAAACAGCATCTCCGAGGAACTGCTCCAGCACACATCTGGAGAGAACCATAAAGAGAAGCAAGACACTTTCATCTTAACTTTAACTATTTATATCAATGGTTGACATGTATTTTAGAGCTTGATAATACCCATGCAATATTTTAGAGATTTATTGACACCRTTCCTTTATTGCACTCTTCAATCTATCCTAGAGTACTTTATTAGAGTGTGATTTTTACCYGCCTGCCTTTGTGTGCCCTCACAGATGCAAGAAAGACTGCTTATAATAAAGTTCTTGAGGTACAGGTAGGAAAACTTGACATTACTAAGACTTTTCTACTTAAACATATGCTGTTAAGTCCATGCTTTACTATTGCATGACTGCGTAGTCTAATTTCTGATTTGGACTTTGTAGAAATACTTATTCTGCATTTTTAGGTACTGATCTCATGAACTGGAACTTTCAAAAAAATTAAACAAAGAAAGAATGTATTATGCATTTTTTCTTTTGGAATCTTGAGAGAAAAGGGAACTTTTTATTTAAAATTAAACTGCCAGTGCTTCAAATTAATTATTTCAGCTGCCTACACTAATCTAGAAAAGGTAGTCTGTAATCCTTCAAGGCAATAAAGTCCATCCACACTCTAAACAGTGAACAGAATAGATTACTAAAAATCAAAACCAATCAAAGCTAGCTACTCATCAGAGCTGGTGTTCATGAAGTATTAGCTGTTCCTGCTCTTGTAAGGTTCACAGACACTCATGTTGTCGTGTCTATGAACAGCTTTCACATCCAAGGCTTTGGATTTAATCTCACCATACTTTGAAGAAATTCAGATTTTTCGAAGCTTGCCACTTTTATGGTTATGTGACCTAGTTATGCTCAAGTGACAAAAAACATGCTGCTCAYGAAGAATTTAGAGGCCTCTGTTGTACGAATCACTGGAACTCTTGGCTTTGTCCCTATGTTTATTTGCTACAGGGGAGCATAATTCACAACTACAGCTATATCTGCATATACAGCTCTCGGCCTTGGAAGGGTGCTAAAAATTGTGACTATAACAACAGCTGACATCTTTGTAGGTTGATTTAGATTTTGGGTTCTCTTGGTGAGTTAATTCAGACCACCTGAAAAGAAATTTTCTAGTGCTTATATCAGCTTTTGATTTATTTATATGTCCTGTTGTACACCAATCTCAAAAAAAAAAAAAATCAGGTTTTGATCACTTCTAAGAACTATCCTCAGAGACATTGATCTAGAAGAGGATTTTTTTGCCACAACTTTTGAACTGTTTCAAAATGAGCACCAATGTGAGCATAGACATGGGGTTGTTTTATTACTGCTGTTATGGTTTTGTTKTTTTTTTTTTTACTCTAAATGCATTTGAAAATATATTTGTCTTTCTAGGATTCCATTTCTTGGATAACAGCTTCAGCATTGCTGATTCAAGTCGTGGAGTTATTGTTGGGTTTTGTGGGTTTTGGTGGAGGGTGTTTTGGGTTTGGGTTTTTTTTAAGAATTCAAAACTGTCCATTTTCATTTGGTGGCTAATCCATTTCTCTCTCCAGAAATAGAAGGTAATATATTTGTTGCAATATGAACCTTGTTGTTAGAAAAAGAAACGCCAAGTTAATCATTTAAGAAATCAACTTCGCTCTTTCTTAAACTGATTTTACAGWTGAATGGCTTCAAGTGTAGTGTAAACAAAGCTCCGTGACGAATCTATCATCTGCTATAGCGCATTATACAAGTCAACGTACAGTAAATGTAAGCTGTGAGGGAAAAGTTTGGTGGTAACTAATTTTCTCTGGAGAAATTACAGGTACAGATGTTAAACAAATTTCTAAGAGAGGACTTTTTTTTCTACTGCCTTGTGTTCATTGATAAACATGAAAAAAGAATAATATCTGATATTGGTTCTTAAACAGAAGTCCTTGTACAGAAGGCTTTAACTTCTAGCYTGTCCTTCATGAAACTGCATCATAACAAAAGATGTGTATTTTGTGATGCTGTTTCAGCAAAAAAAAATTAATATTCCAAACTGCAAGCCAAGAAAATATTATTTGAAAGAGCAAAATTAAAATGAAGAAAAATAAATAAAATGAGATAATATAGTATGAAAAGGATAAAATTAACTTAATAGGTATTTCCCTCTTTAAATTTACAGTTAGACCCCAAGATCCTTCAAACCTTATTTAATTTGCATATCATTCATTGTCCATCTGCTGTAATTCCAATTTCTTATTTGCCATCTGGTTTTCTAATGCTGTATCTACCACATAAATTTTTCTGCATGTAAGGTCTCTAAATTGTAGCRCATTGATTAAAACATATTACAAAATAAATATGTTTAGGCTTTTCCTAAGAGCTAGCTCACTGCTTAAAATTAATTATACACCCTAAATCACCCTTGGTAGCTGATAAGGTGAACAATGACTGTAGAGTTGACTCCTGCAAAGAATGGAAGAAAAGAAGAAGCTAMAGCAAAAGACACAACCAGAGAAATCAAAGGAGAGGTCTCAGAAAGGTTATGAAAAGAAAAGATAAATCCCAAAGCAGTCCAGCAGAACGGAGATATTGACAAGAATACATGACTGGGAGGAAGTTTGACAGTCCCAGAATGTGTCGTGCAGTGTGATAAGAGCAGCAGCAGCAGCTGGTGCATGTTAAACAGCACTTTACCCTGCAATTGGTCCTACTAATTTTAATAGGATAGATTTCTATTCACTGATGTCTCTCATAAGCTGTCCTTTGTGATGTATCCAACATTTTTGCCTCTTCATACACCCTAGGACTCTTAGACTGTTCTAGTTGTCTGTCTCAGCTGCTGTGATTTTTGTCTCTCTAACTGTTGCATGCTTTCCCCAACAGACACTCCAACCCGTTCAATTCAACAGCTGCTACAAACACTTCTATTTTTGGCACAGCAGCCCAACAGTTTCAAGAGGTTTACTCGAAGAGTAGGTGGGTCAGAATCTATATTTCCGTAAAATGCCATACACATCTGATCTTTCACAATGCTTGGGGCGGGACACAAAAGACTGTTCTGTTTTGTAAGGATCCTGAAAACGTATTCTAATTTTGGCTGCTGTATCTTCGTTTCTGTGAAAGTACTCATCCAAAGATGGGTAAGTTATTGCAAAGTGGCATAAACACATTATTTGCCTGACTGGGCATGTAGATAGGCAATGGGATAGTGAACAGCCTGTCAGCCTGCTTTCCAGGAGTGTTAAATGAAAATAAAGCTCTGAATTGAGAGGAACACAGTACCACACCAGTAGTCACCCATTGTAGAGATACTCAGGAAGGAAGTAAAGGAGCATTATGAAGGTTAAAGGGTCCAAAGATTACATAGAAAAACTTTTAAGGGAGACATTCAGAAAGAAAACTTAGCATAAGCATCAGGAAAGGTCGGGTTTTTTTTCAGAATTAGGCCGGTTGCTCTGGAAGGACATTCAGATCTCTGGTTTCTACCTCTATCRCTTGAAAAGTACTAAAACAAAATCCAAAACCTCCTCCCTTTCCTCATTGTAACACCTCACTAACAAATTCCATTTAGCTGTCTCAAAAAATGAAGTTAAAACTACTCATTTCAAACAACTTACATTCCAAACGAAAGACTTTCTGTCTAGAAATAYTAACGACAATGAGACTGCATTCTGCTACCTTTTCTCATGTTACTTAGCACTTTGTCAACAATCCCTGTTGGAAGTTTTTTCATGGGGAGTACGAAGACTGTTTTTAAGAACTTTTATTTCCCCAAATTCTTCTGTGATAAAAATACATATAGATAGCTTACAACAATGAATAAGTCCACACAAAGCATTAAACCAGATTTGGTTTTTTACTAAAGCTCAAAAAATGTTAGATATTTTTTTACTTGCAGATTATAARCATGAAAAGGAGATAACACTCTAAATTGCTCCAGGAAAACAACAATCATCATATGACACCTACTGTACTCATCTTAAAGTATTTTTTTCTACAGCAATCACCTCATGCAAGGATGMTCTCATCAGAGGAGACGCTCATTTACACTGGAACAGCAGTCTAAGCCAGATACACTAAACACACAATAATTTTGGTTTGGAATGGCAATATTAGTCAAAAAGGAAGGAAATATTTCTGCTCAATGAAAGCATAAATTTGCATCACGATGCAACAGAGCTCAGGATTTCTGATGTCAGCCTATSCAGCTGAGACATGCACTGGAGATCTTCCCATTTTAGGGGATAGAAAAGAAAGGGGCAGATTGAAATGCCTCAGTGATGCTAAGCTGCATCCTTCAGACAGAATTACAGCTGGTATAAGAACACCTTTCCAAAAACTTTAATGAAAACATACACCRGCATGATTAATGTGTACACACAGCTGAAAGTTTCTTTTAATTGTCCCTTGAAACTCAAGAATTCAGTCACAACACTATTTACTAYGTAGATTACATTAAAATATTTTCAGCAAAATAATGTGTAAAAGTTACCAGAATATTCCATAGTCCATGGATTACAAACCAACAGCATATTATTATTTTTACCTGCAAAGAAACACCTTGCTTGCAGAGGTGCTATTTACACACTCTTATTAAGTGCTTCTTTCAAATTCAAAGCATATTTATGAGCCAAATTTTAGAACACAATTGCAGTGTTAGATGCACAACACTTTCCTATTGGATTGGGGAGAGGCTGATCTTTTTTGATGTCAAACTTTAGTTTAGTGAATTGGCATTTGCCAAACATTCACCAAATATTTTCAAGAGTGGAAGAGTGCAATAAACCTTAAAATTCAGAGTAAAACAAAGTTGCAAAGAGATGCATAATTCTATTAGAATTTCATGCTTCAGAGACATGATGTAGTAAATATACTTCTGGATTACATTCTTGATTTAATAAATTAAGTATCCCAACCTTTCACGCACACATATGAAAATGATAGGCTTTCCCTTGATGCATTTGTTTTCTTACTCAGAATCCTTCGCCCAAAACACAGGACCACTCAGTACATGTTCATCATCATATAAAAATCACACACAAATTAACGCTCATATTTATGTTCTAGATCATGTCTGTCCTGATTGTTAAAAACAAATAGAAAGAGGTGCAAGTACCAAAAATAGAATATTATATATGTTTCTGCAGAGTTCTACTGCCATTTCCAGAAATGCATTCTTTCAAAAACTTCATTTGCTTTTCCAATTTCTATAATAAAATAGACTGGTACAGACTGGAAAACGGAACTTCACTGTCCCACTGACTCACAGTTTATGATAAAGGGTTCCTGGGACACTAATTAGTCCTCAGATGAATCTGATCAGTKCAGCTGCTGGACTGCAGACCCCTGTCTTGTACAAGTTACAACTGAAAGTAGAAAATACTGGATGGGGGAATAAAATGCATCCTTTGGTTTCTACTCCATTAAAAGATATGGATGCGTCATCCAGAACAATTTGCGATCAACTCACCTCTACTGATAGCTTGATACAGATCTACAACTTCTACAGGCCAATAGCATGTGAGCTAAATCATAAATAATAAATCATATTGAAATACATTCAGGCAATAAATGCACATGTTTACACAGAAAACATTTACTGAAAAACACTAAATTCTAGTAACTAAATTTTATTTTCCTCATTCTTTAACAACACCTGGATCAAAGAAAATACACGCTATGACTAAGCTCTTGGTTTTGAAGGTTAGAATGGATTTGACAGTAAGGGCCAATGACACCTGGCACTTGTTTACTCTTGAAATCTCTAACCAGACGCAATCTCTGCTGGCTCTAACTTCTTCACTATTTGAAACTCCTGCACTGCCACAGTGACTGCAACACGTTCATAGTTTGTGGGGACCTAAAATCTCTCAGCTGTTTTTCTTCTCACTGTATTCCTGGCTTTTTCTCCCCATAATATTTTCAATGCCTGTCCCTTCATTACTCCCTTCACACCTAAGAAACTTTCTTCTGTCTGAAAATCTGGGTGATCTTTTGGATGGCCAGATTACTTCAGGGGGATGGAAATTTTACTCCTATCTATCATCAAAATTCAGAAAATAGTTTTCTGACTCCCTTGCACTGCCTGTAACTTCGCTGTTATTGATTAGTTGGAATCCTCATGGCAAAGGTTAATGTAACAAGGACGCAGAGAGCAGAACTGCATCTTCATTGCCTAGGCTAGACAATAACTGAATTTTCCTGGTTATCACAATTGGATAACGCTGGCAGAGGCTGCCTTAAACTGGCTTTATTATCAAAACAGAAAGAAACAGGGAGAATGATAGCATGAAAACAGAGGAGAAAAATCAAAACATGCTGAACTCAATATAAACAGGCAGTGAAGTTCAGATCAATTCCCTGGCTAGAGGTGCTGAGGGACAGATGTCTGAATTTGGCTGATCAGAATGAAGGAAATTGGCACAAAGAGCAAAATGTCTAAAAGTTTAACAGATCTAAGAGCAGAACTCTTTGCATTAAAGGCATCCATTGGAGGGTATCAAAGCACCCTGTCTTTCTGTCATTGCTCCACCTTATAATCCCATCTGATACAAAGCCAAGTGCTACTATTAAAAATTAACTAATTTATTCTGAACATATTCCTTCTTCCATCTTTTTTTTAACTTTGCTATTAAAAGCTTTAACATACCTTTTCACTTGACATTAAGCTTCCATTTCTTCTCTCCAGAGTTATGGCAGCTCCCCATGTGATGCACAGATATGTTCAAGTCAGTGCACATTTTGATACTGGAAATCACAGAATGCAATGCTCTTAAGCACATGCTTTGCTTGGCACTTTGTTCTTGCATGTGAACCAGAAAGCTCCCAGGGGCCATTTTTGCCATTGAATACCAAAAAAGGTTACTGCTACGAGGGGAAAAAAAAAAAAGAAAATTATTAATTTACAGACAACGTAAAACTCACAATGCAGCATCACGTGTCCAGGAATGATAATCACAACTTCTGTGGGAAAACTGTCAAAGCAAAGAATTTACTGAACATTTCAGTACAGTTTATACTAAATTTCAAATTTCAAGCAATTTATTTAGTTATTTAAGATATATTAAAATTGAAAACATCCAGTAGCAATAAAAACAAATTATACAGTTTTCACTGAATATTGACTTTCCTTGTGTGGTTTTCTCTAACTTTTAGATTTTTATCTTTTTTTAAAATACATTGAAATAAAAATTAAAACCCCCTCAAATACCTCTGAAATCCAGTACCTAAAAATTTATATATACACGTGTGCTCTTCCACACAAAAAGATGTTCAAACTCACTTGCTACCATAATTGAGTTACATCATGCTTCATAAAATGTTGAGATCACTTCAATAACTTTTCCGTTTTATTTTAGAAGCATTGAAACAGAATCCTTTTTGTACAAAAAATCCGGGTTTCACTTTCATGCAGAGGATCCAATACGAAGCTAGAAAGTTAGAAAATCAGCATATTAGCAAATTAGCTACTTTGCAGAGTGACTGCACAAAACACTAGAGGATCAAGTTCCATTCAACAATTCATTTTCTGTGCCTTTGTCGAGGTGGACATAAAAGCACACACTTGTCGTAATCCAAAGTCGAGAGAGATAGAAGAGATTTTTTATTTTCTCTACTGCTATTCTTATACCTCTTTACAATGGCTGTGGCTTATGGAGATTGGCTGCTTAGCAGACAATGACGAGGATGTCTAACAAACAATGACCATTCAGGCTGTAAAACAATTAGCTATACAAGCAAAAGTATAGTTGCTACATGTTATCCACAACTTCTTCCTTGTACTCTCTCACTGTCCCATAACATGGACATCCTCTCCTTGTGTCCAGAACATCTTCTCTCATTGATTATCTTCTTGGCCTTCTCTGTGGGTTTCACTGAAGCTGCAAAATTTTCACTGTAAAATTCTCACGGGTAAATTCTAATTGGTTTCAGGTCTGACTCTGTGAGGCTGTCAGTCTGGCTGACAGTCTCATCGGGTCCCCCCTTTTGTTTTTGTATTGCAAAGGCAGCGTTTATTGACTTTTGCAGGGCCCTTTGCAAAAAAGACAATAAATGTGGCACAATGAGCAGGATGCAAAAAATAACCAATAGCATCAGGCATCCAATTCTAAGTAGATTTTTGATCCTTCCTGCAATTTGCCAATTGCCAAACAAACTAGCAAGCCAATCAGATTGTGATTCTTCAAGCAATTTTGACACACTTGTTTGTAATTCCTTAATGTGGGCCTGAACGGATTTTGAATGATCAGACAAATTCATACAACACGTTCCATCGAAATCTTCGCACCCATGTCCACGTGCTAACAACCAAAAATCGATGGCAGCTCTATTTTGCGGTGTAGCGTGCCTTACTGAACCAACATCTGTTAATAGTCCGGCTAAAGCMAGCGAAGTAGCGTTAGTTTGCCGAGCTAACCAACATCCTAACTTGTTTAACAGTCGCAATGCTTTAGCAGATGCTGTTTGTGGAGAAAGGAAGGAAACAGCCCGTCGGGTACCTGGCGGCCAAAATTTGGTGTTGTCATTACAATCAGGGGCAAACGCACGGGTGCTGCGTTTTCCCCTCCGTGGTTTATGCTGTAAAATCATAGATGTGTTAGGTGTTAACAGTGAGAGTTGTCCTAAGCTGCAAGGACCTCCCTTGATGTGTGATGGAATCGCAGCCCATGCGTGGTCTCTGCAAATAAAACACACCCCTGGTGGCAAAGGTAGAGGAACAGTAGCAGAGTGTGAAATATGCAGTGAACTGTCATTGCACCAAGCACTTTCATTTGCAAATACGGGTTGATTAGGAGAAACATGCCATACTTTGGACTGATTAGATCCAGAGTAATTAAACTTAACACAAAGATCCATTTTCACAGATCCTAAAAGCTCTATTTCTTGCGGCTCAAGAGTTGCGCAGGGAAGGAATGAAACCCAGTGATCCCAAGCATCAGCGTGATTGCGTGACTGTAAAAGCTTGCTAACTGTGTTAGGCTTTGGCCACTCATCTATCGGCAAGCTGACAAGGCAGGTAGATAAAGGATTGTCAGGAGTAGCAGTGGCTAAGCACAGAGTATCTTGCCCTGTTGCATTGGCCAGGGTAACCCACACATTGGTTCTTGGCTGACTAACAGGCCAAGCAGAAATAGCAGGCACTAAGCTCAGCAAAACTGGCAAGTACCATATTAGCACCTGCATTTTTCTGTTATTTGTTGCCATTTGCACTCCAGTACATCCCAATGCAAGCCAACACCCCTTGATCACAAGGATAACACAGTGTAACACAGTCCTCCTTGGTCACAGGTGCTCCATGCTCTCTCTCTCTGGTCGGAGGTAGCTGGAACTGCGCTGCCAAGGTCATCAGCCTGTGCTGCTGTTATCCTCAGGATCTGGCCGAACAGGCAGTGGGATATTCTGCCTCAAATCAGGACGCACACACCCTGCTGGCACCCACTGTTGTCCCCTATCTGTGGAAACACAAGCGTATCCACGCCCCCAAGTGACAAGGTCCCAGGGGCCTTCCCACTGGCTGGGAAGCAAATTTCTTACCCATACTTTAACTGGAGGCAAATGTGTTTCACTGGTGGACTGCAAGGAATAAAAATGGTTTAAAATTGAGGGGTTGTTTGAATGAGCCAGTATGGTCAAGCGATTTATGGTATATACAGCTTTCAAAAGTCTGGACTGTGGGGTTTCCCCTTGCATTCTCCCCTTTTGTTTTTCTAAAACAGTTTTAAGTGTGTGATGAGCATGTTCAACAACAGCTTGACCAGCGGGAGAAAGAGGAATAMCAAATTTGTGAGAGATATCCCACAGACATAAAAAATTCCTAACTTTCTGAGAGGCGTAGGCTGGCCCATTGTCGGTTTTCACACAGGCAGGTATGCCTAAAGCAGCAAAGGCTTGCTGCCAGTCCAAATTACGTCACAGGCCTTTTCTCCAACATGAGCAGAAGCCCATATAACAGAGGAAAAGGTGTCAATAGATACATGTACATATTTAAAAATGACCAAATTCTGAAAGGTGTATAACATCAGTTTGCCAAAGCTGTAGGGCCGAAAGACCACGGGGATTTACTCTTAAGGCTAAAGGTCCATTAAAGTTATGACAATCTGGGCAAGCACTGACAATAGCACGAGCTTCTGTAGGTGTTAGTGAAAACTGTTGACACGATGTGCATGCATTTTGATGAAAAAARGTATGAGATGTTTTAGCCTGGGCTAGTTTATCTGGCTGAGGAACTGCCCAAACAGAGTTAGCTAATGCATCAGCACGGGCATTACCTTCTGCAAGAAATCCTGGTAGGTTTGTATGGCTTCTAATATGCAAAACATAAAAAGGATAAGTACGTTGCAAAACAGCTGTCCATAAAGCCTTTAGCAAAAGAAACACATCAGCATTATTAACTTCTTTCAAAAGGGAACAATCTACTCATTGTACAACATCTGCAACAAAAGCTGAATCAACAATTAGGTTAAAAGGTTCATTAAAATKATGAAAGGCCATAGTAACTGCTTTTAATTCGACATCTATATATTAACTATTGAATTTTCTTCTTGGGGTGTATTTGCTCTCATTCTGTTATCAACGGGCTCACCTTCTAAAAGGCTGCAGTTTGATCCAGATCTTGGTAGCTCTCCTTGCTACTCATCTCCTGTTAAATTCACCTCCCCTGATCTCCGCTCAGGCTTCCTGCTCTCCAGGCAGGCTCTTTGGATCACGCCTCGGGGTCACCTGCTGACAGCAGGGACGGGGGGGGACAATCGCCCATCCTGACACTGAGGGGGTGACAAGGGACCCCCAAGACCCTGGGGAGAGAAGGAACTCCCCCAACTTGTGACAGGGAGACCCCAGACCTCCCCTCCCAGGGATGGGGATCACCCCATGGGGATGGGAGAACCCCCATCCCCCCAAATACCCTCAAGGACAGGTATCAGAAGTCACAGGGGACAGCTGAGGACAGTGGAGCGTTCCAGATACAGATTCTGGTGGGGTGCCAAATAGTGACTGATTGATAAAAATGGGGGCTGCCAAATAGTGACGCCCTGGGGGCGCCAAATAGTGATCCATTAGGAACAATGGGGGCTGCCAAAAAGTGACCCCCGAGGGGCTGCCAAATAGTGACTCATAGGACACAATGGGGGCTGCTAAACAGTGACGCCCCAGAGGTGCCAAACAGCGATCTGTACAAAACAATGGGGGCTGCCAAATAGTGACCCCACAACGTGATCCTAATTCGGTGACAAATCACAATTCCTTTTACATCACATTTTCATTTCAATCTACTGACACACAAGCAGAAATATTCTTGCTAGAAATACGTAGGATCAAGGTTTAGATGTGCATATTGATATAGGAATAATTTGAGACACATCTTTTTTGGAGAAAAAAATACATACGTTTGCGATAGCGACGGCAAATGATGTGTTTTTGTGGAAAATTCTTGCCATCTGGAAGGGTGCTAAATGAACTCTTTGCTAGGTTAGTGTTTTGTTTTGTTGATAGCCAGGGCACTTAATTTCTATCTTTGGCATTTATTGTTCTTTGCAAATTGCTTTCCTCAGCCACTATAACAATGCGTTTTAACACTACTTAAAATATATTCTCACTTGTGATTGGAAAACATTGACAAAAAAATGAATAAATTAATCGTTACAAATTCCTGAAACTCGYTAAGATGGGATTATTCTTCTTTATCAGGGTTCAGTTGCCTGCTAGAAATACAGCAAGTAAAATTTAGCACATAGAAAACATTAAATGTTTATTTTTGGCTTAATAATCATCTTCAGGCCAGATGACACACTTAACATGGTAAGTGGGCCACTGTATTGATTACCAAATACAGCACAAGAAAATTATATACACTTACATAGATTTGACCTGTATTTACACTCAACATTAAATGCTTTCTGTGGAAAAGAAGAAACTGTTAGGGGAAAAATACTCCTATTAAGGAAAAACTGATAATTTAGAAAAAACCCAAGTTATGACAGATGAGACACATAGCAAAGTTTCTCACATGGGCAGATCTACTACGCAACACTTAAGACCTGAATGTGAGTTTTGACCCAGCACACCGTGGTAGAACACCAGGCCAAATTTGGGATCTCAAGCCAAAGAACAACCAAATATATTTTCATTCTTTACTTTTGGTACAGGGTGCACAAACTGTGCTGCTTTACCACTCTCCTTCATGGATAGGCATGGTTATTTAGCTCTTTGCAGAGAGATACAACTTCAACAGCAGCACCTTACCCAAGCACTTAATTTTAAGCACACCATTAATCTAATTGGAAGCAAATGAATATCAGCACATTTTGGCTTAAATGTTTTATTAAATCCTTTGTTACTAAGCAGAGAGTTTCTGCAATGTAATGGACCACCAGAAAAGGAACAATGTGAATTAACATCCATTTATCTGCAGATGTGGTCCCAGGTAAGCTGCAAGAGCTGGATTTAGTTTTCCACCCCTCCTATTACCTTTTTCACTCCATTATGCAAGGAGTCCTGATGTCTCAAATATTACTGCAAGTGTAATAAATCAGATTTGCAGTTTGATTACAGTAAGTGGCTTCAAATATAATAAATTATTTCACAATTAACAGAATTAATGAAACTTGGTATGGATTTCATCTAACTTTATCTGTCTGTGCATAGGCATTCTCATCTCAGGAATTCACAACAGCATCATACTCATGGTGTAACCAGTTCACATACAATTCTTTACTTTATCAAGCCAGACTGAAAACGTGGGATTTAGAGTTGCAGCTTCTGGACATTTAGGATTTAGAATAGATTATGTTCTCCTTCCATGGCAAGTAATCATTTTCTAGTCCCATTTCCCACTCTAAAGCAGAAAAGCTGTAAAATACAACTGGACCAATTAAACCCAGTAATAATGCATGTTTCCAGGTGAAGAGTGGCACATGCAATGTCAAGAGTAAAAATATCTATAATTCTACTATGTATAATGCTCTATGTATATTATATCAATATATAAATACATTGTGTCCTACTTATCTCTTTCAAAAAAGACAAAAATTGTTGCACGTTCTAAAAAAATACTTCCAGACTACCAAATTTTTTAAAGTTTTACAATTAAAAATGGGTTTTTGTGAAATTATTTTATGCATTTTTAAATTATATTCTGAAATTATATAGCATTCACTTTGAGAAGAAGGATAATCTGCAATGCAGCTATAGTAATTTTATTTCTGTCACTATCTATAAGATAAACTAGTCAAATCTGCCTGAAAAAATCCTTTTTGGCGAAGTTCTCACTCTGCTCTATTCCTATTCATGCTGTGAAATACATGAGGAAGTAGAATAGGACAAGAAATTAAAAAACAAACCTACACAACTTTGTATTTTAAAGTTCTTGATCACTGTTGTATCTGTACAATTCTTACCTTGAATATATCAAAAATCTATACTCAAAATACCTGTAACAAATATGAAGTCAACAAAACAATCATCTACTTCTCTGAAACAAATTCTGAAATATTTGGGGGAGAGATTAATAGTTCTTAAAAAAAATTGTCTTGCTTTAAACTACTTGCTAGCATGAGCTTGAGGAGCTAAAAAATGGGTCTATAAACAAAAAATGGGCCTGTAATTTTTCTATATTAAATATCTTTGGGCCTACAGAGCTTTCCTCTAAAAGATTAACATGCTCAAATCTTATTACTATTAGAAAAATATTGTTAATAGAAATAAATATTAATTCTGTTGAATATGGAATTTTCTGGCCAAAGATGATAAACATTGATTAACTGATACTACTTGGGATACTTGATTTTTTTTTTCCTCTCTTTAAAGCATGTAAAATGGTTTTCAGTCTTCTGTGTTTCCAGGTTGAGTATTGAACATTCAGCCTGGCCATGTAAAAATGGCGCATAGTCTAGTGCAAATGAGCAAATCAATAAGTCTGTTCCAATATGAAAGGGAAATTGCTCTATCAGCAAGGACTGAGAAAGAGGGCAGCCTGCACATATCCAGAAGAATGGAGGACATGGTTTCAAGTCACTGTCATGAATTACCTGTCCAGAAATTGAAATCCATTTAAGGCATCCCAAGACTAATGCACATCATCATCATCATACTACTGTTAGTTACCTGATTTTCTATCATCTTTGTCCATTTTGGGCCATGAATTCCAACCTGAAGTGAAACACTCAGTTTTAATTTTTGATTGAATTCYTTTAATCTTTTGGTCTCATGAATTTGCACATTCCCCATGCAAAGGTGTAAAAAGTAACACTTTCTGCCAAAACTGTAGGGTAAATCCTTTGCAGGACAATTTCACTAATTCTTAAAACTGAAAGAAAAGTTTAAGCTAATTTAGCTTGAAAACCAGCTATGATCTCAGTAATTGAGGAGCCAGATTCTGCCTAGATTCCCAGTAAATCAGCACCAATGCAAGGCTCCAACTTTTATATGTTAATTCAAGATAATTGAATGTCTATTCCAACATTCTGTGAGTTAGTAGAAGTTACCATTGCAATAGGCACACACTAGAGATTYACACGTTTGAGCTGCAGAAAAATCTTTCTCTTGCAAAGCAAAGACTGTCAAATTCTCATGTCCTGTTAAAAATTGAATTTTTTGGCCATAAAAATCAGTGATAAAAGTTTTATTTAAATTAGGCAATTGAAGAATTGGGAATTACTTCCCTATCTCTGACTGTGGCTGATAMCACACACCTCAGGCTCCAGATACCYGATAAGAAAAGAATTTGTACAGTTTTGTTTTCCCTCAGTTGTTTAAACTTCAGTGCCAATGGGATTTATTTCCTCAGTGGTTATAATTACTTTTTGATGCCAGAGGTATGAAAAAGTCCAATCACTCCTTCCCTCCTTCCAGTTAAGGTTTTCTTACTTCTGCTAGGAGTGAATTACATTACCTGTCCTGCTGCCTATTCATCTAACCTTATTATTACTTCAGAATGTTTTCAGGCTTCATTATACTTGACTAGCCTCAATAATTTAGTGCCAACTCTAAATTTTGCTTCTCTGAAGTCCTTTCTTCAATTTCACATGCCATATAATTATCTGGAGAAAATTTGACATGGAAAACATCCTAACAACTGTTAGCCTTTAGGCAAACTAAAGACGTGATTTACACTTACATTTTCTGGCTTCTGCTTTCCATTTCTCATTTTTAATCAATACCATTAATTTACTTCTCACTATTTGACAATCTTCCCTAAATAACTCCATGGAAAGAATTAGCTCTGGAACAATTAAATAAATTATTTGATTTTTTTAAGACAAACCCATGATTGTATCAAGGGTTTTAAAGAGTATATCTGTATCTGAACACAAATACAAGCCGTATTTGTTTTGTTTTAAAAATGGTAGCTTTACCTCTTCTTCCTTGGAAGCTGCTCACTTTCCATTCATGTATGTGTGCAAGTACACTTGTGTACACACATACAAAAGCTCAGCTTTGCATACTTCAGATCAAGCTCACACAGTACCTTTGCGCTTGTGAGATGAATCATGCAGGTCCCATTGATGCCTTAGGTTTTAGCTTTTATGTTTTTTAGATCCTGTGCTGCCTAGTGTATAACTCTGAAACTCCATATAGCCTGTTAGCGACTGTTCTCACATTTGGGTTAGATATAACAAACCCTCTCTGGGCCTGAACTCAAGGACACAGTGTTGTCCCAGGCTCTGAACTCAAGGACACCTTGTTGTCCCAGGCCCTGAAACATGTAAACTAAAGCCTTTGAACAGAGGGGCAAGCTTGGGGTAATTACTTCATTGCCTGAGATTGTAATTGGAGAATTAACCCTGATATGCAATCGGATCAAACTTCTAAAAGTGTGAAGAACTCGTGACCCGGGGTCCATCTTGGATGTAGCCTCTTGGCTGCCCAAGGCTTACCTTTGAATGCCCTTCAAATAAATACCTGCTTTTATCCTCTTAATCTTGTGTAGCCTCTGTTTTCAGGTAGCCACTTCAAGGCATCRCCATCCTCTCCCAAGTTTTTTAAGATGGACCACAATCATACATAGTACCCAATGGGAACCACTGACCATATCCAATTTAATTACTTATTAATTTTACTTATCCATAACGATATGGACTCAATTATGCCTGTCTGACAAAAAACAAGACAGATTTAATTATTATAGTGATATAGTGGAGTGAAACACTATGTAATCATGATAATTTAATAACTACCCTCAGAATTTCAGTACCCACCAAAGCATTCAATCACCTTGTGAGACGGGTTTTTTTACTTTTCTCTATTCAGTCTCAATTTTCTTGATTTCATCCAGTATGCTGTAGCATGCTGAAGTTTTGCTATGTCTGACTAGTTCCTACTCAAGTTTTCTTGTAATGGAGYTACAATTCCTGCCCAACCCTTTGCTAGATATTATTTATACAATACTTCTGAGGAATTTATCTTTTGAAACTTGTCATTTAACCACTCTATATATTTATTCTTTCTCAAACTTTTAATCAAATCTTATACTTTTACTGATGATAGACTTAACTTTCCCAAATCTAAGGAATTCTAGTTTTACACTTAGCTTTGAAGTCTATTTACCAAGGGTTACACTTAACCTGTTATTTATTCATTTTTTCTTGAACATCCAGTGTTGTATTTCTAGGTTGTTTTTACACATACACAGTTTATTCACCAGTAAGATACACTTAATTCTATTGTGGCCATCTCAACTGCTACAAACAAATGCTATTTGAACTTTCATGAGCTTTTCTTTACAATGCTATGCTATAAAATTTAAGGTTTTTTCTTACACCACTCGATAATAATGGAAAATTTTCYTTTAGTCTGAGCTTCCTATGAATGCTAATCAAGTGACATTAGAAGCATTTTTTAATGTTTTTGCATGTTCCCTACTTATAGTAACCCGTGTTTTCAATATAAAAAGCTCAAGCAGTCTCYAGGATAGGTTTAAAATTTRTCATCCTCCTCTTTCCCTTACTTTWTCCACTTTAAATTGTATCRTGAGTTTAAGGGGCAATARTTTTAAACTGGAAGAGGTTAGCCTTAGACTAAATATAGGCAAGAAATGTTTTGCTAACAGGGAGGTGAGACACTGAACAGGTTGCCCAGAGAAGCTGTGGAYGTCTCATCACTGGATGTGAGCAAGATCAGGTTGAATGAAGGTGCCTTTGAGAAACTTGATCCAATAAAAAGGCTGTTGGACCAGGTGATCATCAAAAGCCTCTTGCAACCTAGCCCATTCCATGACCAAGAAAACAAGATCCTGTATTGTCTGGGTCACTGAAAATGACAGATATGATTTTTCTAGGAGGCAATCTACTCTTACGCTGTACATGAAAAGCAAAATTCCTTTAGTCAGYTTCCTCCACAGATTTTTCTTGAGCAAAATTCAACAGTTAGATGGGATCCTCTATGCTCTGAATGTTTTCAAAAGCTTGGAAGCTACACGATACACAGGACACAGAGGGAAATAGAAAATTTGACATACAGTGCTCTAGRCTGAAGGATTTTTGTCATGCATGTTTCAGACTGCTGTGGAAAAAGCAAAACTTGAAACACCTGATTTTGTCTATAGTGCTGGTACAGTGGCCAAAGTGGTGAAACCCTCTCTTTGTTAACAACCACCTTAAGCCCCAAGAAATAAAAAAAAATGGGTATTTATATAAATTTTATAATATGGTCAAATGAGATTTGTTATTAGTATGTGAAGAGCCTTGTGGGCCATCTTACACTCAGACGTTGACAAGAATAAGCAGTTTCACACTTATGCTAAACTCTGGTGGATGTATGAGATCACCCAAAATAATGCACACACAACACACATTTGCACTGCAGGATAAGTCACACAAATATCTGTAGGTGCCACAGAATCCTGTTTTCATTACAAAAAGTTCTATTTTACTACGGCTGCACTAAGGGAGTACTTTAGAGCCAATTTGAAAATAGCAGGGGTCACAGTACATTAACAAAGATCAGCCCCATGAGGTTATCACCTTTTTTTTGAACTGCAATCTAACGGGACATACATGAAGCTTAGATCCCATTTCATAATGAAATAACAAGGTTGTGTTATAGCTGCTCAGAGGGAAMACTTCAAATGTGACCAAACTGCTAATTCTGCTATAACTGTCCAAAGTGCCTAAAGGGCCATTTATTAAAAATAAAAAATAAATTGCTTCTGCCACTGAATAAATCCCCAAATGTACAAGGTCTGAGGGCAGCATTTTGAAGGAGAAATATTTAAATGTTAGAAGCAAAATTTGCTTAATAGGAGACTTTGGATTTTCATTTGGTTGTAACAGAGTTACACATGCCTGTCTCAAATTATGATAATATGCAGTTGAAGACAAAGATGAATATCATATAAGATAAAGTCCCCAGTGCATCAAAACACAGTACATAGACACACTCCATTTAGAAATCACTTTATTTATTACATCTAGTGATAACCCCAGTTGCCAAAGGAGAAAACATGCTTTCTATTGAAAAAATTTCATTCTCTCAGTTCCATACTGCAGCTAAAAGATCATCATAATAAGATAAGACATCTGACAATAAGAATCATTCCTTGGAAACTTAAACAATGAATTCAAGTCGGTTCACTTTTTTTAATTGAAAGCAGAAAAACCACAAAACCTTCTAATGGTCATTTTACTGCTGTCATCTGACGTAATTTCTTACATTGCAAAGGACAACTTAGTGCAGAAACAGTGTAGGCCAGACTCTGCTTTGATTTCAAGTTAATGCAATTTTAAAGCACTTCCRTGTAATTAACTAAGCATGTACAATATTTGTGCTAAAAAATTGCAGATTTTCATAAATTAATCCCTGTCCTTCTCTGCAGCTGTGTTGTTTATCAAAATATGTAGCACTTAAATATTAAAGACAACTTGGTGATAAACATCTTACAAGTGTCTATAAAGAAAGCAGTARATAAAAAGACCATTTTAAAGTTGGAACAGTACCACTATTCTCATGAAATATGCAGGTCTGGGCACACAGATGTGTTCAGCCCTGCCTCTTGTTTGCAGTGTCATAAATACTATGCAGTGATATTTTATTATGTTATAGTAGCACTTCTGCTTCTGACAAAAGAGATTATGTGTTGTGAGTACATGTGGAAAGACAGCACCCACTCCAATATAACCTCATATATTAAAAGCCAAGGTTGAAAACTTATTATCCACTGATTCTCAAGTCCCAGTTCAGTCCTCCAGCAAAAATATTTGGGTTTTTTTTTTTCCCCTCTGGAGTGACTGTTCTAATTATAAAGTTGTTACAAATATCTATGATCACAAAAAAGTACTCACAATTATGTTCCCTTCCCAAACAATAGGAAATGTGATTAATATGAGAACGTGGGAAAGAGAAAAGCACAGAGTAAAGCATCTTTTGCTGTAGCAGTCCTAGGGTCTGTACACTGCACACTGAGGCACTACTAAATTCAGAGAAAGGAAGAAATACCATTCTATTTCTCAAATATTTCTATTAACCACATTTTGCCCTCTCTCAGCTGCTTTCCTTTTACTGCTTCATCCTACAGAAAAAACATTATGCTGGATTTGTGACATAATTTTCATGACTGCAAAGCCACACATAGGATTACGACTTAACCAAAGGATCAGGCAGAAAATAAGCAGTGAGGAGAGGCTGTGAGCTTTTCTGCTGGRTTAAAGCACAAATCTTCGACAGGAGTGAAAAGAATACAGACATTGCTGACCAAGGACATGGCTTTTACTACAAACATTCTCACTCAGACTTGCTCCACTGTGACAGCTCACTTGATCACCATCCAGGCAGACAAAACTAGAAAGACCACAGCCAACCTCACTACACCAATGGGTAACAAGAGGGTTTTTCCCTTGCTGTGTTTTTTTGACGCATCTGGCAAAGAACAGTCGTTCTTGCTCTGCAGGGCAGGGAGACACCTTCACCTGCCAGTTCTTACTTTACCTTGATATCTATGTACAATTGGGATCTTCAAGCACCTCCCATCCTTGTACTTCACTACAGATTAAAATCTGGACTTCAGCAYTGGATAACTAACAAAGAAACCTGAAAAAATTTCCTGGCTGCCTGTATCATTTGTCAAAAAGTAACAGTCAGAGATTTAAACATTTACACCCTTTTTTTTTTGTTTTTTTTTAAGAAACTGAAGTCTTCATTTGATAGTGAAAGCAAGCTGTGCTCACAGATAAGAATGTTCTGTGTTATGCTATGAATACCTGTGCAAGTGGTTAGAGAGACTTCACACACCTATTATTCTCTTTCACAGGCTCAAGAATAGAGGAGCCGTGGGCCCACAGACGCTTTTCCCAGGCTSTTACAAGTAAGAATAGATGTTGACACACCAAACTGGTGCTTTAAAAACTACAGCATTTAGGTTTAGTATGAGCTCCCAGAACCTGCTTTGTCAGTGTCTTCAGCAGAAAGGACAGCACAGTACTACTTCTACTGGTATAATCTTCATGTGCAAACAGCTGCTTATCACATTATGAAAAAGTCTGTACACTGAGAATTTAAAAGGATATATCCAATAACAAGCTGAGCTTTTTTGCCATGTAGGATGATAGGTGCATTGGGGTAGAGGAGGCTGAGCAGGGTGATAAAAAGGAGAAAAGAACCTACAGAGAAAAAGGGATGTAAAATGCAATGTTAGATTTCATGATACACATCCTGAAGGCTCCACTCTGATCCAATCCTGAAATATTTCTGCAGTGTCAAGTCAACAGCTGAAGGGCATTTGTCTGGGTTTTGTTTGTTTTTATTAGATATAAGAGGGAAATTTAAGGTTGAGGCTTGGTAAACTTCTAAGATTCCAAACCACCCAAGTTAGGCAGTAAGAATATAGAACAAAACTGTCTGTTTTTCACTGTACAGGGTTAAACTATTATGGGAGACTTACCAAGGCAAGTCACCATCACTAGGCAGAGCTGCAGTACTGTAAGTTAACAACTCTATTTTTAAGTTTACATTTGGAAGGACTTCCAATTCTGAGGTGATGGGGTTAGTTGGAAGTCATCAAAAACTGTGAATTGCTGCAGAGGAGAAGGGGGTTTTGTGCCCCTTATTGAGTACCAAAGAAAGTATGGTCTCCCCAAACAGATCTTCATAGATTAATGCTGTGAAATGAGTCTTATTCGCAAGGAGGAAAACCACTGTTAGAGCTCCTAGGGTTATTGTGAAAATCTCAGACAAAAAACTCAGTCAATTCTAAAGGAACCACCAGTAGAAATACCAAACTCATTTTAAGTATCACACAGTGCATGGGTAAGTAGGAAGGAAAAAAAGGAGAAACAATAAATTATTACCCCTTGAAAATTATAGTGAACAAAATGCACAAGTTGACCTCTTCTAAAAAGATGCATTGCTTCTAAAAGGGGAGAGATATTAAAACAGTAATCCTGAGTTTATACACCTCAGAATTCCAAGATTTTAAGAATCTATTTCTAAAAACCCAAACAAACAGCAACAACAACAAAAAGACACAAGCATTTAAAACTTTTCTGTGAATAGGAATATGTACTTTATAGGAGTTTTTAGTTTTGTTACCACCAATTTGACTTACTCACAAATGGAGAGTCCACAGCAGTCTTCATCCAGAAAGAACCTCCAGCAGCAGTCCAAGTTATCCTCATAAACATTTAACCACAAGGGTTTCTAAAAGTCCAGCTACAGTAGCTTAAAACAGCAGCCAATTTGCTCTAATCACGACCTTTTTCCATCTTACTGTGTGCAGATGTAACATAAATGCACAGCCTAAAGGCTTTTACTGCATCCTCCCCTCTCTGAGGGTTTTGACGGCCTCAGCTCRGGACTAATTGAGAAAGAGCACAAAGCAAGGCAGCTGAGCATTAACAAAGTCCACACCCCTTCCCTGAGGTCTGCTTTTAAACTGAGGCTCTCGAGATTGGCTTCAGCTGTAGATAATGCACTACATCTGTGTTGCAGACTCACCACACCCCAGCATTTCCCCATCCATCCATCCATCCATCCATCCATCCATCCATCCATCCATCCATCCATCCATCCATCCATCCATCCATCCATCCATCCATCCATCCATCCGACTCTGCCCCTGACCCACAGACTGGCTTGCCCTTGGATCTCTCTTGTCACTGTAACCTTGCCCCCCACCCTGGAAATGTGTCTGCCTGTTCCCTCCCCTGATGCTGTCCCGGCCCAGGGGCTGCTTTTGTGGTGGAGCTCGGGGCCGTCAGCACCCCTGGCCCAGCCCAGCCCAGCCCAGCCCAGACCCCCTCCCTTCACTGGGTGCTGCCCAGGGAGGGTGGGCACTGCACTGTCCCCAGGCTTGCACAGCAGCCCACAATGTTAAACCTGGCACAGTGGGTCAAACTCTGAGCACTGCTCATCCCCAAATCATCTTCTGTCACATCAATGGTCTGAAACTGCGCCTAAATTACGCCATACAAACTGAAAATAAGAATCTTGCAAAGATTTCAGGTTAATCCCCTAAGATGAGGAAAGGTCTAATGTCCCAAAAGTATTGCCCCTTAAACCCCAGTGGATATGTACCTGCTTYGTTCAGCAGCTGCACTGACAGGAAATCATTTTTCCACTTCGGCACTGAAAGAGTTCCACTGCCATAAAACTGATAAACCGGGATTCCTTTTGTTTTATTTTATACTGAACCTAAAGTGCAGACCTAATAAAAGCCACACAGATGTACTTGGCAGGATGGTAGTGAATTAGTGCACCATTCTCGTACCTCCAGAAACTTCAGGGAATGCCACAAGCTTAACCTGCGAGTCAAATGAGGGCAGCGGATTCATCCTTGTCTGCTCTAACTCACATGRTGCATTTCTCCTTGTCCAGCCATGTAAGCTCATGTACCTCCATTGACTTCAATAGATTTCCTCCAGGATCACAGTGAAGTAAGGCACATCTAGGCTGTAGGACTGAACAGAAATGTCAACAAACGCAGTCATTGTAGCCAGTATATTACGAAAGAGTTCCCAAGGACAGTCTTCAAAAATGGGCTGCAATGGTTGATTTCATTGTGGTGTAAACTAGAGGGCATTCAGCTTGCATTAGGGTTGAATTTGCCTGTCAGATTTAGAAAATTATTCAAAGAGAGATGGCATGCAATTGCTGAAAGACATTGCTTGTAACTCCTGAGAAACTGAGTGATGCTGATCTCACAACAATTTATCTGAAAGAAGAATTTGATCTGCAACTTTCATAGATAATAAGACTTCTAAGAAAAGCATCRCCAGTAGCTATTATATTACAGCATTTGTTCCCATTAATTTGATTAAACAATTCATTATAGCACATCAAATGAAAAATAGCATCCAAAAGTCCATATTTTAAAGCTTAAATACTTTTAAATAGACTTCCAATTTAATTCATAACAAGAAACTGTGGGCAGATTTGACGTGCTAGTTAAAGGTAGTTCCACACAGATAGCCTTTTGGTTCTAATATGCCATTTAAAACACATGCTCTGTAAGCTTCAGTAAGATTGGGTTTTGAAACAGAGCACAGGCATTTTGTTTTCCTTCCAATWAACCTTTCATGTAGGTATTTGGTTGCAAAGCTCAATATGTTAGAAGAGTTTTRTGTCTAGAACAGGGTTGAATAAAATGGCAGCAATGTATATTAATAWATTTAGAAATCAATTTGGGTGAATTCTATGTCAAATCAGTTGAGGAAAGTATTGTAGTGCTTTTGGGGCTAATAAGATCAATTCCAGGCAATCATGTCTTATGTCTCACTGTAGAATGAGTTGTTCTTCCACRCTGAGTCTTTGCACAAAGTGTGAGAGATGCTGACACAATCAATAGCCTGTTCCCTGCAAAAAATAGTTCAAAGGCTCTATGTGAATAACATTATCCTATTTTCTCAAAATCCTTCCTAGCATCAATAGTATGGCTAGAGAAAGGGATTCCAGCTGATTTTTAACATTAAAAAAAAAAAAAAAATTACAAGGGCTCAGCAGACCAGCAGGAAGCAGAGAAATCAAGCACTCTTTCCTGAAACTAACTTGATTAAAGTCAATAATCTCAGMTAATTTAGGATAACTAAACTCTGACTTCTTAGCAATGATTCTTGAAGAGATCTTCACTTCTAAAAGACCAAGTAACATCTGTCATCACAGATAAAATGAGGAGGAAGAAAAACTGTTTCTTTTTGTTGGTTTTATTGTGGGTTTGAGGGGGTTTTGGGAATTTAATATTTTATTTTGCTGTAGGTTTTTTAAAATATTGTTTTGTTATAATTTTGTATTAGATATGTTGTAGAGCATCTTTTGATTCTGAAGTAAACAATTGCTTGCTGTTATGTCCCTGTATGTGTCTGGACTTCTTTATGAATGTACATGAGCTGATATTCTAAGTTAAATAGGTCAATATTTAGTCTAAATGTACATGTTCCTTTTAATGAAAGCAATCTCCATATTCATTACTAGAGCATAACATTATTTTTCCAGTTAAATTTTTTATTGATTTTATTAAAAGAATGTCATAAAGAATCACCCAAAGTAAGTTTCAAAGCTATTTAAAATATAGTAGAGTTATTTAGGGGGAAAAAAAAGAAGGAAAGAAGAAAGAAAAGAAGGAAATTTCTACCTGTGCAAGATTTGACTTGAAATTTCTTTTTTCCCCTCCAAGATAATTTTTTCATGTTTTCAGTGAAACRGAAGCATAAAATTAGACATATAAGTTAGTTTTTAGCCATAGAAATTAATTTTTATACATACAACTTTTCAGTGCGCATAGTGATGACTGTCAGTAGCAAATGGCAATTATGTCTACAGCTCAAACTATTGTAATGATCATGCGATGGACACTGTATTTGGGAGTTTAATTTTGTGCRTAGCTACAGATGCTCCTTCTGTATTATATTTTTCTAAATTAACAGCAAGACGACCTGGACAGAGATGCTCAGGGGGAGAATATTTCAGAGACCAAATGGTTGAACAGGTTCACATCAAGATGCTTGTACCAACAGGGCATTGAATGGGACAAGAAGAACTTAGAAATGAAAGGGAATCGGGAACACTTTGCTGGAGCTTGAAAATCATTGATTTCCTCAAAGCAAGGATGCGCTGGGCAGGGAAAGCTKTATATAATTCATTATTACTCCAGTTTTCCCTAATAAATGAATGTTCTCTGTTGAAAAAGGTTAAATAGTCTACTTAATTTTCTAGTAAAAAWTTTTTAAAGTATTTAGCAAGCCTTTGATCACTGGTAATTCATTTTACAGGGGACTGGACACACAACTAGACATATCTTTCTCAAAGCTTTGACCAACTTAGGTATTAGGAGCTGTGAAATCACATTAAAAAAACTCATTAACATTTTAGTAGCTCTTTCCAAACAAATTCCAAGCTCCCAGGATAGTTTCAGACCTAAAGTAAGCTTTCTCAATACGTGATGTCGTGGCTTATCCCCAGCCAGTAAGAAAGCCCCACCCAGCTGCTCCATCACTCCTCCCTGACGGGATGGAGGAGAGGATCAGAAGAGTTAAAATGAGAAAACTTGTGTGTTGACATAAAGACAGCTACATAGGGAGAGCAAAATCCATGCTTGCAAGCAAAGGAAAATAAGGAATTCATTTACCACTTCCCGTGGGCARGCAGGCGTTCAGCCATCCCCATTGGTGGGAAGACAAATGCCATTAATCTGAGCCTCTCCCCTGCTTTCCTCTTGTTCCYCCAGCTTTATGCCCTGAGCACCCTGTTGTGTGGTCTGGGATATCCCTTGGGTCAGTTGGGGTCACCTGTCCTGAATGTGTGCCCTCCCAATTCCTTGTGCCCTCCAGCCCACTCACTGGTGTGTGAGAGGCAGAAAAGGCCTTGGCTCTGTGTAAGTGCTCCTCAGTAACAAAACTATCCCCAAATTATCCATGCTGTTTCCATGACAAATCCAAAGCACAGCCCCATACTAGCTACTGTGAAGAAAATGAACTCTATCCCAGCAAAACCAGCACAGACGATAAGTACTAGAACTAACTTTTAAAAAAAAATCCACCAAAACTCAAACAAACAACAAAAAAAGACCAAACAGAGCTAACACTACTTTTCATATCCAAGCTACAAAAGCTGTGCCACTTCACTTTCAAAAACAAAATTACACAAGACAGCTTGAGCCAATCTAACACCTTGTCACTGCTCCCTACTGCATGCTGTCTCTGTTTACCTTGCTTTAGCTGTAACATGTATCAGGCCTCTCCATGAGACAATTTCAGATGGTTTTCTGCCAGGTTAGTGCAATCAGTCTTTCRAGCGATGATCTTGGGTAGAGCCTAAAAAGGAGCAGAACGACACCACGTGAAGGAGGGAGGAGGAGCTGCTCCTGCAGCCACGTAAGAGGAAACCTCCCCATCCAGCAGCGGTCATTTGTGGGACTGACTCAGGGTCTCAAATAATTCCAGCTGGCGAGGAATCAGGTTATAACGGTTTGGGCAACTTTAGTGCTTAGCATTTACAAGCTTGAGAGAGACCTAAATAGATATAATGTTGACACAAATAGTGATGTAATGATATAGATACAATAGATATAATCTTAATTCTGATGACTAAATTACGTAGGGTTTATCATTTTACTRGTTGATCATAGTGTAGAGAATGACCATCAGGTTTTGTTGTCAAAATTTCAAGAACCCCTGAAGACTGCTGTTGGTTAGAAGTAATATGGCACTGCTGATCTCAGAAGTGTGGCATGTCTATGATCTCAGAAGTGTGAAAAGTTAATTGTTATGAGCATAGCAGAAATTGTGCTGCCTCTTCCATCTCCAGCTCTCCAATGGCAAGAGCCTCCTCTGTTTTGTAAACGTCAGACTGTCTCAGGTGCACAAACAGTAGGTTGAGCTGCATTCTTGCCACAATGTACAACCTCTGTTATCTTCCTACAGTTCTATACAGAGACTCAGGAATGGAGAAATCATGGGAGAAACTAAATAAAAGAATGTGCTAGTAGATAGAAAAAAATATTGGTGAAAGGAGTATCTAGCTGTATATATTTATGTGTTATTAYATCTATATTAGATATAGATATAGATATATATCTATATTAGATATGTCTTTAATTGCTAAATTACCAACATTATTTTTTAAGATTATCTAGATTTTTTGTAAATGAAAAGGAGAATGATTTATAAGATTTTATGTTAATGTTGTATTTATTATTAGTGAAATCAGAGTGTCATTAAAAATCTGTTGGTACAGGGAAGGTGAGCTCACTAAATTCGTGACATTATTTAAAAGCTCCTAAAAGATACATGGTGGATTTCAGAGGAGTTCAGCTTCAGAATTTTAAAATATTCTTACAGTATAGAAAATCTGCAACAAGTAAAGATAGAAGATTATACTGAAATAGATTTCACTGAAGAGATTAAATCACAGGTTCCCATATTAATTTATTTACCTCATATCAGCACAGCTGAGGGTATACCTCTTTAGATTATGTCAGATCATGCACATCTCAAGAGCAAGGCCTCTCTCACAGACCAGAGGACTGATCTTTTCAAAAATGCAAAATAAAGTAATGTGAATATGTCTGGGCACAGAGTGGGATAAAGGCCAGTAACTGATGATGGAAAAAGTAATTGTAACTATGCATTTTTTCACTTTTTCAATGGCTCCCTATTAAGATATTTGCACACTGAAAGGAAAGTAATGGGAAAAAAGGTGGACACGGAAAGACAGTCAGATTCTTTAATACGTCCTTGTTTTCTGAACYTCATTTTTATTGGCATACATACACGACATTCTAAAAAGAAAAAACAATAGCCCAAACACTTGATTTATAGAAAAAAATCTCATTTTCTCTATGAATAATGGTCTTGATCCCATATAAATCCAAATAACATCCCCTGGACTATAATGCAGGAATATTTCAGAGGGAAGGTCACCTTTCATATACAACTCTTGGAGATACACACAAAAAAAGGCACGAAGAAATCTCAAAATGCACTGCTYAATCAACCATTTTGCTTCACAGAAGCAATCATACCTGAAAATCACCACRCCTATTTCAATCATCAGGTGGATGCAGCAGTTGCCAAAGGCAGAGTCGGTTCTCTTTCCCTCCACGGAACTCCATAACGTGCAGTGCAGTTTCCTGGCATAAACCTCCAGAACATTCTGACACAAACATATTTGTAAAAATGAAGCAAACCCCACTCCCCAGCTGGGAAAAACAATTTCAACATTTTCAGAATTCGATGAAGGCTTATTTTCTCATTTAAAGCTGTAAATAGCTAAGTACACATGCATCTTTGCAAGTGGAAGCTTTTTGCATTTTTTTAACAACACCTGCAAAAAGAAAGAGAAGAATGACAAACTAAAGTATGTGTGGGTTGATCACATGTTAGAGGAATGGTTTTACATTCACTACATGATTTTTRAGAAATGAATTCATTTTGATTTTAAAGTGATAAAAACTCCTCTCAAAGAAAACTTTGGCAGAAAATGTCGTTTCAATTTCTATGTTCTAAAGTTATTTTACTCTGAACTATTTCTCTGCAAAGTTACTGCAAACAGAATTTTACAGTAACCGAAACTAAAATATTTATTATATGCAACTGATAGTTTGTGACCTATTTCTATATAGGTCTTCACTTTGCTCACCTATCACCTTAAGATATATCAAGAATTTTTTCCTTTTATCTTTCACTGAACATGCTCTAAACCAGAAGGCACTTATATAAATCAGAATGATCAAGAAATGTGTTTGAAGTCCAACATTTTTAGTATCTCTGACATAGTTTGTCCATATTAATATTAAAATGAAACAATCTCAGTGAACTACAGTTCAATTTATGGAATAATTTAACTCCATAAATATTTTAGTAAACACATTATTGGCTCCCTTATGTAGCTTATCTATTTGTGTGATCAAATTAATTCTAATGCTCTGGAAAAATCTGTATCCTTCTGAATTGAATCATTGGTCCTGCTTAATGATATATTCTATGTTATAGAATTACAATCACCTTATTTTTTCTCTTAAAAACAAGGTAAGAATTCACTGCCAATATGCAATTGCTTTGCTGTGTCAGTAACCTAAATCTGAGACATAAATTGTTCCAGATGTTTAGCCCACAAGTTGCTCTAAATCTAGAGCACGGGGTATTAAATATTCAGATGGAAAATTTCTGATGTACTAGACTGGGAGTGAAGAGATCCAAGTTATGCCTGTTTCTATGTCACTTCAGATGCATTCCTGATTTATGTTGCTCTATAGGTATGTGATAAGAGTCATGCTAGCTCATCAGGAAGGAACCCTGATGGCATTTATAATTGTTGATTCTAAAATGGGTTCCATATCCGGGTGTTACACGAGCATCTCAGATATGAAAAAAAAAMCAAACAAACACTCAAACATTCCAAAAAAAGGCACTGCAAATCTTAATCAAAATTTGATATCTGATTAGAAATCACTTTTTATTTAGCACTGTCATATTTACCTTTCTTCCATAACCCAGCAGGCAATCAATAATTGAAAAGATAAATAAATCAGTTTGTTCTTGTAAGTGAAGCATTAGCTCATTAAACTTTTTTTAAACTTAATTTTATTTACCATCAATTGGAAGACCTGCTCCTTTCTTCCACTGAGTTCAGTCTCCTGAAAGTGATTTTTCTTTCATTTACTAATCTGACATRTGAACAAATAGATGCTGTGATAATTGTTAAGATGATCCAAGGAAAGACAATGAATTCCAGAACAAAACAGCAGGGTAAAAACTCCTAAGTGTCTGTCCTGCTTAATGTCCTTGGCAATAAAAAGGACAAATTACAGACTAGAAAATTTTGATATGGGATTTGGTTTTTTTTGCACAATGCTTTTGGTTTCACTTGTGTTCCCTCTCCTTCCCTAAAGCTATCCTCAGCTATTTAACCTTTAGAGATGGTACAATCCAGTTCCAGACTGCCTGCAGAGTCACAGGAACAGAGAATGGTTTGGGTTGGAAAGAACCTTAAAGATGATCTAGTCCCAACCCCCTGCCATGGGCAGAGATACCTTTCACCAGACCAGGTTGCTCAGAGCTTAATCCAACCTGGCCTTGAACGCTTCCAGGGATGGGGCAGCCACAACATCCCTGGATAACCTGTGCCAGGGCCTCACTGCCCTCACAGTAAAAATTTTTTCCTAATATCTAATTGTAATCTACTGTCTTTCTGTTCAAAGCCATTCCCCCCTTCTCCTACACTACAGGACCCTATAAAAAGTCCCTCCCCAGCTCCCTTTTAAGCCCACTTCAGATACTGGAATGCTGCCATAAGGTCTACCCACGGCCTTCTCTTCTCCAGGATGAACAGCTCCAGGTCTTTCAGCCTTTCCCCACAGGAGAGGTGCTCCAGCTCTCTGATCATCTCTGTGGCTTCCTCTGGACTCACTCCAACAGGTYCACATCCTTCCTGTACCAAGGACCTCAGAGTYGGATGCAGTACTCCAGCTGGGCTACTCATGAGAGCAGAGCAGAGGGACAAAGAACCGCTGGTCACACTTCTTTCAATGCCATAAAAAAGCCTCTTCAGAACCRGAAAACCTTCAGCAGTGACAACTTTCAGAAATACATCATGTTCAGATGAAATCTCAAGGGCAGAAGTGAAAGAGGCAGTTGCAGCTCTACCTTCAATCATCATGGAAGATTCTCCTCACCTAATTTATAGTCATTCCAAACCTCCCTTGACTTATTACTTTTGTGGGGTTTTTCTCAGGGGCTGCCTAAGAAAGGTCAATTTCTGCATCTGACAACCAGCTGTACAGCAGCAGAGAACAAATGAGATGGTCTTAGCTGGCTCTTGAATGAGTTATCCTGGAAGTAAACCAGAAGGGAAGAATAATGGCTGTAATTGGCRTGCATAAACCACTTCTGCCCATCCATCCCGAGTGGTGGAAAAGGAGGGAGGAAAACTCCGTCCCTCCTGCAAGGTTCAATGGTTCCCYCACTTCCTTTGCCCAGCTGAGGAGYATCTCAGTGCTGCCAGTGCAGAGCCATTGCAGAGGGCAAGGGGAATAATAAAGCTGCCCACCTCTCCTTCACAGGCCTGACAGTGAACTTAAGCCTAGACCACCCCAAAGCACCTCAGGAAGGCCGTGTGTTAYACCCATTGCAGTGGCCTCACTCAGAACGGATTTTAGCAAGAAACACTGCAGCCACTGCTGCACTCTCGCCTTGGAAGTATTCATCCCGGATCTGTGCTAGTGAGAGGTTTTCCATAAGCTCTAACAATTGTTTTCTTTATGTACAGCAGCTGATGGCTCAGCTAATCAATTCCCTGTCAAACACAGCTCTGTGAATGAGATCTTACTTCGAAAGTCACGAGGCAAAATCTCACTTACTTGGCTTTAGAGTTTCTCTGACAGTGATGGTTTTCCTCTGCATGGTATCTGCAGCACTTGTTACACAAACAGAAATTCACTGATTGATAAGACTTGACTTATTAATTGTGCAAAGGGACCAATTATAATAGATTATTAGGATGAACCTTTGTCCCTGTAGATGTTGAGACTAGAATCACAGGAAGTCAAATATTATGACAACTATTCTTTTGGGCTTGGATAGGAGCTTGGAAGTTATTGAAATAAAATATGAATGGCTAGACATGCATATAATATAATTAAATGTATTAAAATAATGCAGAAGTTCCCAAAATATGACTCATACTTCCGAGCTACCAACAAAGGAAAAGAACTGCTGCTGCTGGAAGGAGCAGTTGACAAAAAGAGTCACTACACAAAAGCAACCCAAATACACAGATAATCTTCTCAAACAAGAAAGCATGCAGCTGGATTCTTCTATCAGTTCATGACTAAGCAGCATAATAGGCATGAGAAATGTGATACAGAATTCTTTGGCTTGTACTTCAAAATATTAGAAAGGATTTCAAATATTGAAGAGATGTTGCTGAGATGAAAGAAGCCCGTGGTCTGTATTATCATAATGCATCAAATAAAAAAGTTATAGGTTATTATATGTCATAATTAAAGTCAAAACCAACCCTGCAGCTCACCTGACACCTTGTAATTGGCTAAAATTTCCCTAATATAAACTGATTTCTCTACATGTAAATCTTACATGTGTGAATCACAAACCAATGTGGTTCCAGCAGGCACGTTCAGTCTGTAACACCATGACCACCTAATGTCAAGCAATACACAAAACATTACTCACAGGGCAGTGATATTTTGATGTAGTGTGTACATCCATGCATTTTTTAAATAATGAAATAATTTTAGTACATAGACCTTGCCAGTGCTTGTGTTTCAATGGCTCAATATGCATTTTTCTAACATTGTGGCTGCATTACTTCTATTTAGATGACACTTCATGGCTACACCAGTCCAAAAAGCAGAGATTTCTATGCAGAACTCTGTGATGGACAACAAAAAATATACTATCTCTAGGGTAAAATAGAAAATGAAAGCAAAAAAGATGTAAATATAGTCAGAATGTGGCATAACTTTATTGGACCTAGCCATGTAATTCCTGTCAACAATTTGGACATACATTCCAATGGCATAAATGGTCCAGTAACAGCATCTGGTTTTAACTTGTTTTGCTCAATAGGCACATAAATGCATTTCTAAATAGGAAACTATGAATTTTTTCCTATTATCTTTTCTCATATGCAAATAGGTCTGAGAAACAGTCTGTGTTCTGAAAATAAAATTTATTTAGTACCTTGTAAAAGGTCTCTATAAAATGTAAAGGAAGAGTCTGATTAATCTTAAGAGGATTTATGAATATTTTCTTAAGTATTTTTCTTTCTCATTGCTAACTGTGATCTTTAGTGACCATAAACCATTCGTCTAAAAGAAAGGCCTTAAGGTTTCATATACCTAGTTTAACTCTGACTTACAATTTTATCAAARTTGAATTTGAGGATTTCTGAAGAAACTGTGTGGGCAAATATGGCACAAGCTTCTGTTAGAAAATTATAATGGACATAGTATAATCTTATCTCATTTATCTTGACGTTCTTGTACCTTTTTTCTGTTCCCATGTATGTGACAATTACCTTTTGTTACTGCTGTTGCTGTGAGTAAGACAATAGAGGTCACTGCTGATGGTGTAAGTTGAGAGCTGGCCTGAGCTTCCCTTCTTGAGGAGACACTATCTTCTGTCCTTTTCAGAAAAAAAGGAAATGCTGACATTCTGTAAACAAAATCAACTGACTAAGCTGACAGCCCCTACAGTGTTCGGTATTCAAAGATGCTTAAAAGCTATTATCTGATGAACATTTGTGAAAAAATAAATATTATGATATGTAGCATTATTTTACTGTTTTGGAGAGGAATTTGCATATGGCAGAGACAGGGAGGTTTGTACACAATGTGAAGCTGACATGTTGGCATCACTGAAAAGATAGGGACTAGTCACTTTTGAAAGGTCATTCTTCAAAGGAAATTATTTTTCTCTGTTATCTCGCACACAATTGTTTAGTTTTCAAACTTTCCAAAGGCATTCAGATTTCAGTATAATCACAATAGTGCATTCCATTAACTACAAAAAAGATTAAGAATGACCTTTCATCAGGCAAAAGACACAGCACAACTGGCAGCTTTATGTATTTATTTTCAATTAGATATAAAAATGCAGCAACGTTCCAATTTTCAGCTACATTCTTGCACAAAGGCAGGCGTTTTGGACTATGCAGGTACTAAGATAGTGTGAACATTAAATGAAAAACAAATGTATATGAAGAAGTGAGGAATATTTAAAGAAAGAAATGAAAATTGTTTGTGGCAGCAGTGGGAAGATAGAGCGTATTCAAACAAACAAACAAAGCAAGAAAGTAAACATCAGTTTGTGGTCATTGCCTACAGAACTCTTGAGCTTTTTCATCAAGATGTTTTCTTGTTTATACCTTTTTTAGGTACTTGTAGCATCCAAGCAGGAAAAGCCAAGCCTGACTGGCAAATACCGTTTATTCATGCTCTGTCAGAACAGGCTTGATTAGTCATGTTATCTTCACAAAGCTTATCAGCTGCTCCTAAACTACAGATTTGGTGAGGCGTGGGCTGAGGGTTCCTGGCACCTTGGTCTGGGTGACCTCTTCTTGCCCCCCAGAGTCTCTTTCCAATAGATACCTGTCTGGGAGAGGTTAGGAACATAGAGGGGAAAAAGAGGAAATGGTGACTTAACTCTTGTCACACAGGTCACAGCTTCCAATTTCAGGTTGTATCTGCAGAGCTATAACTGCTCCCAGGCTRCTCCAAAACCTTTCCGATAACACTGGGTACTCAGACAATTCAGCTGTGGTGGCATGAAGTTCGTTTTTGGCAATACTCAGAACTTCATTGATCTTTGCTCTATAAGCAGCTATCACTGCAGCAAAGACATGGTAAAGGGGTTGGTTGTGAAATCCTTCTGGGTCCCATCAGATTCATCTCATCCACTATGCAGTCTTCTCTCCAATTCTCAGCTTCCTCTTCCATATTAAACAGTTCAGCCAYAGGCAGGGTAGGGAGATTCCTTGATGAAAATAACTTGGGCTCGTTTGTACCTCCAAGCTCTYCTGGAAGAGACACTACATCCATTCAAAAAGAGAATATTATTATGAAATAAATCTCAGTGAAGCAGTGGTCAAATTGAATCTTGAGGCACAAAAGCTCATGTACTATGACCTGCACAGCAGGAATGACCCTAAACCTATGGAACTTGTTTGATTAATACCCCTGAACACCATCAATGGCCACTGCAAGGGGCTCTGCTCGTTGTCTTTGGGTTCATGCAAAGAGTGATGAGCACATTCTGTGACATGGGAGCCAGTGCCAGCTGCGTAGGACTTGTCACTGTTTCCTGGGTTAATCTTGCAGCAGTTTTAGATGTTCCTTGTGATAGAATCATTCATCTGGAGTCATCATTCTTTATCGAATTCCAAGAAACCAACTGTGATAGAATCATTCATCTGGAGTCATCATTCTTTATCGAATTCCAAGAAATCAACTGTGATATATTGTGAGTATTTTGCATTATTACTATCATAATACCAGTTCGGGCAGAATTACAGGATTACAGCTGTATCAAAAAGCAGGAAAGATTCATCTCAGCTTGAGGGATTTGTTTTATAATAACTTCCTTTCTTTTCTGACAGATATCCAACAGAGAGGAATTCAAGTACTTTTTAAAGGCTCTCTGTCAAAAATAAACTGGTGAAAGCAATACTGAATTAGTCTATTTCCTGAATGACCTAACTTCATTTTTTATTTTGTCAACTCTGCCTATTTGTAGAGCACGGAAAAGCTGTTCCGACACTGTGGTGGAGTTAGTATTGTTAGATAAATGCAAAAATATGTGATTTTCTTTGTAAGAACATCCTACCTCCAAGGACTGGAATTCAAGCTGTCGTGTACAAGACAAAATTGTGAAAGTAATTTGGTCACTGGAGTATTATCCCCAACAATATCCTCATGTTGTCATCCAGCACTAACACAAATTAATTATGATTTATCAGAAAAAAGCACAGATATCCAATTCCTGTATCAGAATTTGGAAAATTTGGTTTTTGCATACAACCTCAGTGCACAATTTCAGAACTCATATTCTAAGAGTTTCTAGATAAACAAATTAACTCAGTAAAAAAGAATGGCTCAAAAAGAACAAAAACATCAAGCAAAAATTCCCAGTGTCACCATCTCAGTAGTAGGCAGACACCTTCCATGTAAAATGAATATCTGAAACACACACTGGCTTTCAGTCTGGCTTTTCACAATTTAAACATAAGAGCTTTACCTCAAGCAGGCCAAGCAGGTTTTTGTTCAAGGCTTTTTCTTTTTTTTTTTTTTTTTTTTAATTTAGTTAACATATTTGGTGGAGAAAGAGGGGAAAAATTGCTTTAAATTTGCAGGTTGAAGTGAGTCACAGCGTTTGCAGTAGCAAGGCCTTATAGAAGGTTTTGTGTTTGCTCCCGAAAGGAGTCTGAGTGGATTCATGTAGGGTCCTGGCAGAGTGTGTTCCCTGGCAACTTCTCTTTGACTACAAAATAAATAAAGAAAAAAAAATGCAGTAAAAGCCTTGACACTTTTAAATTTCAAGTCAGTTTTTAACTAAATTTCCTTTGTTGGATTAGTCTGCTTTCCACCTCTGCATGTGTCACCATTAGGCGTACTCCTTGTCAGGATAAAACAGTTTATTCAGTCACTTTTTTAGAAGATCTGTAGAAAAGTTTTTTGGTTAAAGCTACAGGTAATAATGAATGGATTCTGACGTCCCCTAGAGACAAATTCCTTGCCTTGTGCCAGACCTTTTGTTGCAGCAGCTTGATATTTCCTCCAGCGGCACAAAGCTGGCAGGGCTGGATGGCTCCCTGCCCTGGACTGTGCACTTTGGGGCAGAGTAACCAGGACAGCACAAAGCTCTGCTCTGCCCAGCAGGCCTTGGTGAGGTGTGAACACTGCCCACTGGGGGTCCCAGTGGCCTGGGAGTGTCAAAATTATTATTATTATTATTATTATTACTGTTATTGTTATTATTGTTGTTATTATTATTTTATTAATAATAATAATAAGTAGTAGTATTTATTATTTATAGCTATTAATAATAATAGCTATTATTTATTATTTATACCCATTATTATTAATAATAATAATAATAATAAATACTATTTCATATATTCTATACAAAAATGAAGTGGAAATGAAGGTGTTAGAGCCAGCTTCTTGCACACCCACTGACTGGCTCTTCCCAGACAGGAAATTATCTCATGACACAGTTCGCTGTGTTCAAACATCTTTTTGCTTATTTGTTAAAGTGTAGCATAAAATGCTCTTGCAGCACCGTCTAATCTTGTGTGTATGTGTTAAGGTACAGAGACTTCTGCCCAGACATTCAGCAGTTCTCTCTCCTTCCTGTCTTCCTTTCTTTCTCTGTCAAGTTGAAATGGAATTTGATAATTCTTTAGGAATCCAAGTCCCCRATCAAGATTTTGAAAATATGGCTTATTCTTATCATATCATTTTTTTTTTTTATCCTTGAAATACGATTGTTCAGTATTACTAATAGTAGGACTCTTAGTTAATTCCGTATTGTGCTCCATCAAAAGGATCTGGTAGTATTACAATTTTTACTTATGTAATATTTTCATTTATATTTACTCAATATTACCATTTCTACTTATACAAAATTTCCAAACATTCTGAAATCTTTTCCTCCTCTACTCATGGTTTCYTTCCTATTAAAACAGGATTGAAGTGCCAAATTTCCCTCAAAATGCCTATTCTATTGGTCTTTTATTCAGAGATCAGATAATTATRTTCTACACATACACACTCACACACACGAGGGATTGAATTACTCACTCCCTTACAGGTAGTTTATATATTTGTGCAAAATAAGTGATACATATGAATGAGTAGAATTGGCATATACTGCTTTTCATACAAATAGATGCGCACACACACACACAATGAAAAAAAAAGAGGATCAAACCCACAACAATTACAAAAAGTACTGGAAAATATTAGCAAGGATCCAGCCACCTTATCTAAACTGATACTAAAGGACTCACCAGAATTAGCCAACAAATATATTTATTACAGTAATCCTAGTCTAGACAAGGTCTTATCATTTAAAAGAAGATTTTCAGAATCATCTAAGAGCTGTTAGTCCTCTAGGTCTCAAGATGGGATCCCAGATGCATCAGTTTCGGGTAAGAGCAAAACATAACAAAAGAGTTTCAAGAGGTCAGTTACAGAACAGACAAAGTGGATAATTTACTTTTAGCTTCATATGCTAAACTCAAAAACACAAAAAAGCACCCAAACCCAAGCCAAAACCTGAAAGATTTAAATATAATTAGAAAATTGGATTTTTAGGAAATCCTTGATACGTGTAAAAACTTGTACCTGTATTGAAGACATTAGTAAACAAAAACCCCAAAAATTCTTATAGCAGATTTAGTTTCCTAAAATAGATTAAATAAAAGACCTGTATAAATCAAGTTAAGACTAAAGAAATTATGTAACATGATTTTTTTTCCTATAAATAAGTTGCCAGTGCCTGACAGCTTTCCTATTGATTTTTATTTTAGAAAYTGCTTAGTTCCCCTCTAGCAGTCACAGGTAGAGACATCTTATTCTCAGGATGTTTCCTAGATGCTTTTTGATTCTAAACTATTTTTTTAAAAAGGCAAATATATCAAGGAAAGCAATTCGTATAGGCTGATGTCTGCAGTTAAAAGAAAATCTACATTCTTGCTAAATTCTTGCTAAATGACACCATCAGAGACTTCTGTTTCTGGCAAGGCCAGGAGAAATAAAAATTACTTTATTTAAAAAGAGACTACTCAACACTAGATGGACATAGAAGATGATTCAATCTCCCCTCTACAAATGCATCCCCAGACATGCTTGATTTAAATCTTACAGAGGATGAAAGAGTTATTGAAAGTTATATTAACCATGAGGTTTTCTTCAACACCTGAGCTCAAATACTTCAGTACAAAGCACTGATGGGTTTCAGAAAATCTGGTAATTTTAACACAAACTGAGACAACAAGTGCTATGGGTAAGGGTGGGTACAAACAATGCGTAGAAAGAAGGAACCAGGGCAGAGTGTGTTCACAGTTTGCATCTCATCTTTCTGCTGCTCTCATGAAAAATGAGCATGCTAGACCATTTTTTTTTTCTGTCAGAAGTTTCTTGCTGCCACCTTGCTTTATAAAAGTACATTTATTTAGTCAGGCAGCTGACCTCAGGAGAAAGAGAAAAGGCTTGTATAAATCCAAGTGTGAGGYAAATATTCCTTCTCCTGTATTCCATAGAATGTTTTTAATGAAATATTAAGTGGATGAACTTACTCTCAAATGATATTTTGGATAACACACTAATGTCGTCGTGGTGCCCTTCACATTCCATCAGTTTATGCTGTGTTGAATAGTAAAACATTAGGCATAGGTCATTTATTTCAACAATCATCATCTGTACAACAGTTGAAGAGAATGTTACTTCTCTGACAATAGCAACAGGATGACACATCCCCCTTCCCTTTCATTTGGCTACTGAATTGTTGCTCGGCACTAAAAGGATTAAGCATTGCATCATAATCGCAATATCAAGATAAATGTGACTAAGGCAAAGCACATTAAGGCCGTTTCAAGGCACACTTTCTCATTTAATCTTTGCACAGAGAATCAGAAGCTCGGCTCTTGTAGCACAGAAAAAACTAGGAAAGTTTCCGGCACACTTAATAGAAAATATAAATGCAAATTTTGCATTTTTAAGTGTTAATTCTGGACATGCAAGCAGCCTAAAAATGATACTTGGAAAAAAAAAAAAAAAAAGAAGTATTAATAAAAGCAATTACTTTACCTCTTTGGGCACTATGTATAATTTTAAYATAGTACCTGATTTGATAGAACTGAAGTATTTACTGAAAACTTTTTGATCAGTGATCAGTCCCTAGAGATAAGCACTAGCAAAGTCAGAGGCTTAGATAGTCCCCARTTTTTAGTTCCTAAATAACCTGTTTCACAAAGCACTTTCCGGTGGCTATCCTTTCTCAAAAAAGCAGGSCTTCGAATTTTAATTAAATTCTTATTTGTGCAAAAATTACTCCTGCATCTGAGATTTTCAGTAGTCAACAGAGTGATTATATCATTGACATATTATTGCATTTCCTTTCCAACACTTTTTTACCTAAAAAATCCAAATTTTCTCATGTTGGCCCAATAGCAACCTGATGAATTGTTGAAAAAATTGATTGTGGTGTTTTTGTGACAAAAACCCCCACTATTTTCTTGCAATCACATTGTGCAAATAGAAAACCAAATGTGAGGAACCTGTTGAATCAGAATTTTTACAATTGGATAGAAGAGGTTTTTTCTTTCATTAAAATGACTGTAATCTTAGACTGCTTAACACAGTACACACTTTGAACAAAAGTATAGACCACGAATTTGGTTAAAATTGTCAAATGAACAATACATTAATGAGAGAATACTAGCAAGATGACAACCATGTAAAAATCAAAATTGGTGTCATTCTGAACTTCTTTTGTTTTAATTATTTATTCAAAATTCTAGACTAAAATTTTAAAAATCTACCACTTGTGGTTCATAGCAGAGGAGGAATAGCACAAATGAGAATGCCGGTCATTTTTTACCTGTTAACAATTTTGTTTATTACACTCCTTCATCTTGYTTTTTGGTTGCTTTTTTTTCTTTTTTTCCTGTGAAGAAGGAGAATTCCTCAAGAACTGGGGAACTTCATTGATGTAAAAATACAAATTTGGTGTGACTGTGGAACTACGATGAAATCCAATAGAGACCAATACTTTTTGTTAGCTAGGAACTTTGAATGTTTGATATTGTTGCTGGGTCTTTGAGAAATTTATTTCTATAAAATTGAAAATCCCTCTTTCTGTAAATTTTAAAGGCAATGGTGCTGAATATTTTCACTTAAAAGTTTTGTCATTTGCTTCAAACATAGCTATGAGCTTTTTGTTTTCAATACCTCTGCAATACCAAAACCTTCCACAGGCAGTGCTGCATAATTGATTTCCATGTATGTGAGCYCTGAAGAAAAAAATTCTGATAGCAAACATGCTATGTCACCTATAGGAATTTCAGAGGGTTTTGGGGAGGTTGTGGTGTGGAGGACTCAAGAGTCAGAGGACAAAGACAGCATCTGATGTGAGACCGTGGTCAGGAGCCCAACACCAGCGCTGGTACCCAGGAAAGACTGGCCTTCAAGAGGACTCAGGGACGCTGGGCAGTTTGCTACAATGCAGAAAACAGCAGCACTGAAGGACTAAAATGAGGGCCAGGACCCACAGGAAGACACAGTGGGTAGAAGGACAGGCGTGTACAAGTACTTTTTTCTCTGATCTGGCCAATTTTAAATCTGAAGGATAGGTATCCTACTTTTTTATAATAGGAGAACCTGACTTCTTGATTTTAAAAGCTCTTTGATCTTCCTTGAGGATCCAGGGCATCTAGTTCTGTTCATCACAAAACAGGGACAAATTTCTCATCTCACCAGGCTGCATTTTTGACRGTTTTTGGAGTTTTCTTTCTATAATATTTTAGCCTTACTTTCCATTTTGTTCAAAGAGGCTATCTCCTTCATAATATAAACCCAGGAAGCAAAATACTCTTAAGCTGTTTGCCAAGACTTTCAGAAAACTGTTCTAATGGTGCAAGATAGCACAGAGATACTCTTCTGTTAATTATGAACTGTAAAATCTTTGGGGAGGTGGGAGGAAGGAAGATACTAATATTAAACTATATCCATCTATGAAATTTAAATACAAACGCTGAATTTGGGCTAGACCTTTATTTGGTGTAGTCAGTATAATTCTTCTAACTTCCCTCAGATCCATTCAGCATGTACAAGTTGATTAGCTTGTTCATTAGCTCTCTTATCCCTGATTACATCTGCCGAGGACAGACTCCAACCACAGCCTCCATGCATTCCATGCTGGGTTATTCCCTATTCTCCAAGACTGGCCATGTAAATCTCTAAGCTTATATATCCATCAGTTTTGAYGAGAAGTCACACAGGCATAGGGGTCCATGAGCCCAAATGTCTTTCTGGAGCTGGAAGAGACTGTATGTTTATTCTTTTCAAAGTCGATACTTATCAAACTCTGCAGATTGAGACTATTTTGCTTTTCAGAGCAGACCTTGTCACATTCGTCTAAGTAACTGACTACTTCTTCACTCTTTCATTCATCTTTTTCTGTTCTCCAGACTTTTCATTCCATTGTAGCAGTTGCAGTGGATCAGAGCCATATGGCTCTGACTTTTAACTGCTGCAGCAAGCTGCTGTACCACCTGGCAAAGGAGTGATACAGACTCTGCTCCGTATTTCCAGAAATTCCGTGTCTCCTTTCACAGTGACTAGGCTTTTCACAAAGCATTGAAAGGAAAGAATTAATCTGAGCCCACTTAACAGGCAATACAGAAATTTTTATATTGATATTTATTGAAAATGTGTACCTTGGTAGACTGCAATAAAGGATTTAATTTCTTTTTAACATCTTAACAGTGCAAAAGTCAAGGATAAATGTAATGATGACCAGAACGTGCCTTGTAGATTTTTCAAGTAATCTTGCRTCTAAAAGCAGATGCGGTATTTGATCTCCAAATACCACTTATTTCAAGAGATCAATGGCAACCTCTTTAAAGAAAAAAAAAAATCCCTCTTCAAATTTTTTATATTTCTAAGACAGTATAATAGAACCAATGTTTATCCCTTCACCTTAACTCCCTTTCCATATGACATGCGAAGGTTTTCCCATGTGGTCTATCTCAAAATATTCAGTAATGTTTACACATTTTTCCCTTTAAAACTTCTAAGTGAAATCCATGTGTCATTAGCATTTGTACTGTAACTGAGGAGCAGCTTGAAGATCCACATGAAAAAAGAAACCCTCAAAAAAACACCAGAAGAGCATTTTAAAAAAAGAGAAATTAAATATAGGCTCAATGTCCTTACTTGAGGGTGCACTTTGCTGCACAYGGAGTAGAGGTAAGCTTCACAAACAGCTTAAAATATGTCAAGTTTGTCTACATGTGTTGTGTTGCCAAAGCTTCACATTCAYCAACACCAGCATTTTGTGGAATTGTATTTTCACCCTTGGAAAATCTGGCTGATTCTTGATTTTATATTATGCAGACTCCTTGGGGTTTATTTTGTTTGCAATTCATTGGTCATAACCTAAAGTAACTGTGTAACAAGCTAACTGATTGAAATGCATGCCACATGAAGAGGAACTATTTGTTTGTTCTCAAAGGTTTAACAAAACTGTCATTTCTTGCAAGTAAGAGAATACTCTGTGAGGTCACCTTCAAGGAGTCAGGGTTGAAGGTGAGGGTGGAATGGTTCAATAAGATACTTCCTCGCCTTAGACCATAAACTACTGACTGCATATGTTTTACATCAAGCCATTTGGGGAAAGGAAAAAAAAAGAAAAAGAAAGATGAAACATGGAAAGACAGAAAAAGCACTATGGAACAGAAGGAGTGTGAGGATAAATAAGGAAGGCAGGAAGGAAAGACTGCAGCTTCAAGAAATGGAGAGTATTGGCTCGCCTGTCAGAAAGGGAACTGTTTATGTTCTAGAGTCCTGGTGAAGAAACAGAATATGGACTCTGGTACSAGCAGTTTCCTATAATCATACAAAAATGACATTACAGTGGCTTCTAAAAACTCCAAGGAACGGGAAGTGCCTAAAAGAAAACCTCATAAGATTGGAGGGGTATGCAGGGGAAGTTAGACTAAATTAGTCTAAAATTAGGAGCCCTGATGATTCTGATTAACAACCCATCTTTCATTACTGCCTTGTCATGTGCTAAAGACCCTTTGAAATTTCAGCTTACTGGGTTCCTGCCAAGTTATAGAATGTTTTAAAGTGAACTTTGGCTTCAGTGAAGCCAAACTGAGAAATGTAGAACCCTCTCTAAGGTGGAGGGGAGTTACCTTACATGCAACTGCACAGGGAACTTCATCAGCTCCTCACAATGTTCTGTCAAAGGACACAAGAAGAACACAGGTTCCTTTTATCCTCTGGAATTCAAAAATCCAGTAGCTTTGTGATACCAAATAGAAATAATTCAGTAGCACTTAGGAAGTGGATACTTTTATCTACTGTTCTGACATCTTCTGGTTGTAAAGTAGCCTTGACTTTCAGACCTTGTTGATTTGAAGGGGTTAGACACTGTCCATTTTCTACTGTGACAGAGGACAAGCTTTTTAGAACTTGGTTTTAGTCTTCAGCATTGCAAAATGCCTATTTTAATGATGTCCCAATGGAATGGACTAGGCAGTTAAAAGTTTTTGCGGAAAATCCAGCTATTAAATTATTAACATATGGAATTCACATGGAACAGTGTTAAAAATTACCCTGTCCAGCAGCTGTCATTGATTTCACATGCACAACGAGTTGTTGTATTGCATCATCCTTGACTCTGATGCTTTCATTGTTAAGGAAGATGACTGGTAAAATAAAGATTTCCCTCTTTTGCTCCACTTGCAATTTCTTCCTTCCTACCATCCTACTTCCCTCTCCAGAAGATTGATCCGGTGTGCAAATGCAACACACAGATGAAGAGAGCTCAGGAGCAAAGACAATACCTGACTCATTTACACTCACTCATTAGCTATTTAACTGGCAATTTAGGAACTGTTTAGCCGATTTCAGTATTTGTGATTTCAGTTGTGAACCAAATCAGTGTCATGATTACCATGCAGTTGATACACCACACACACACCTCAATTTTTTACAATTCATTACCACATCTGAGGAAGAATATCAATAATAATGGACCAAAATTTCTGAATACAGAAATGCTACTCTGGTGGATCATCTTCTGGAATCTGGTAACTACCCCACTTGCCATATTCAGTAAACAAATTATACACAACAGATACTTTTTCAAAGCATGGAATAGGTTCCTCCAAGTGTATAGGCCACAGGGACTTCTGAAAATAATGGGAGGAAAAATGCAGTATGCCCAAATAACAGAAGAGGCTGTTTGTAAAATGAAAGGTAATAACAAAGTACTAATGTGAAGCAAATGAAAGTTCTGCCATAACTGGGCAAAAGTGGGCAATGAAAAACTAAGGTTTTTTTGTAAAAGCTTGACACTATTTTCGAAAGGAGGAAAAAGATGCAGTAATGTAAGTTAAGGATGCATGATGATCACTGAACTCTAATTATTACGTGCTCTTTCTTCCCTCCTTTTTTCCCCATTTTAGTAAGAGAGAAATGCACATTGCAAAGTGAGAAGAATATACGTTTAGAAGGTAGAAGTCACAAAATGCATGTCTAAATTTGCTGATGCAAGCAAAATATTAGGTGCTCATGCACCTCTCTGTTAGCATAAGAGCTTGGTTTGGGTTTTAAGAACAGATTAGTGTAAGTATTTTAAAGGAGATATACATGATTTACTCTATTCATCTACAGCTTTAAATTGTAGAACATGAAAGCCAAATGATTTTTTAACATCTCGTTGTCACTATAGCACTGAATTATGGTAGAAAACTGACAGATGAAAAATATACACACTTGCCTGAGTCCGTGAAATGAGGATATGATAAATATTAAGAAATATAGCAACTTTCATGTAGGCATGGGTTTATGGGTCCTTGATCAGAAGGGAGGAGAGGAAGTAAAATCACCTATTTGATTATTAGCATGATGTTTCTATAACAATACACGTTTCGAACCATGACAGGAATAAAACCTTCACCTTCAGAGATGGCTTCAAAGTGAACCTTATTCTTGTGTGTCCAATAAAAAGCAGATGCAATAAAATTTAAAAACATAAGCTTGTGGTCTTGCATTATTATCATAATCAGCTGCCTTAAGAGACTGTGAGGGGTTTTAGTCATCCAACGCGAAACAAACTAGCTACTTCATTTTCTTGCTGCTCAGTGCTTTTCCTTCCACTGTCAGTACCTCATATGTTTTAGTTACATTTTCCTATTGCTTGGATTAGTGCACCAACCAAAACAAGAAACTATCTCTTTCTGAGATGCTTTCTGCTGGTTTATGAATTCCAGATTCATACTTTGGTGAAAGGTAAAGCTTGACTGTCAGTTTCTGGAGGTATCCCACTCTTTTATCCTGGTATCAGTGCTGAGCTAGGAAAGCAGTTAAAGCCAATTTTTTTACCTTCCATCCTCAGAGAGAAAAAATGTACCTCAGGACAGCCAGTGTCTTACTTCTTTTTTTCTGATTTTTTCAGCATTTCTTCATACTATATTATGTCTAAACGATTGTTTATTTTTGTGGCCTGTGTTCTCACAGCAGTGGAGCTATGAACTGGAACCCTGGAAAGGTTAATAGATGGAAGACATGCCTGTCTTCTCAGATAACTTCTATGTCCTTCATTCATGTCCACAAAGATCCCAACACTATTTTATCGGATGGTCATATCCTCAATCTTCTCTTTTATTCCCTTAAATTTTCTTAGTGTTTTCAACTCTCCTTTCCAGGGCCCTTGCTAAGTTACCTCTCAAAAATCCTGAGGCAGACTCTCACAAAAGAATCCATTGGGCAACTTTGACAACAATGTTCTTTTTCCAGTCTTTCTTTGACAACAATGTTCTTTTTCCAGTCTTTCTTTGAATCAACTGACTGCTCAGGAATTAAAAGTTCCAAAACATCTTGATTTTTGAGAAAACAGCTTCTGGTTTGTCACACTGAACATGAGACAGGCCTTTGCAGTAATATCTCGCTTATCTGACATAGATCTGCTTTTGAAAAGAGTAGAAAACAGACCTGAGTACCACGTGGAGATTGATCTCATCTTTATTTTAGGCATGGATAAAAACAGTCTATTCTGCTTTATACTCTGGAATATATTTTTCTGAATACTATGGAGTTCTGCACTAAAATTTCTACAAGAAAATGCGAGAAATTCTAACTTTTTTTTTTAAATGAAGAATTTTTAAGCCAAGATTGTTTTAAAAATTCTCACAGAAAATTTTTATACTGAATATATGTCATCTATCAATAAAAATACCTTCTGAACTTAGGATGGGGCAAAGCTTTTGGTGAAAATGGTTTTGTATGTGCATATTTACTATCTCAGCAGAACTGCATTCTCTCTTACCACCAGTTAGTGGTACGATGGGTGGAAGAATGTCAAACACGTTTATAGGAAAGGGAATTTTCCAACAGTGTAAGCCTGTTTTGGCAAAGGGCCATGCAAATGGGCATGAATTTATCAGCTTTGTTTAAAAAAAGTCCCCTAATGAATCAGATATCAGAAGATCAATGGTTCTTCTTCCCTTTTTGATAAAAGTCCAAGCTGCCACCTGTGCCAGGCTGGCTCCCACCTAAGGAATCTGCAGCCTAGGGCTAGGAAGTGGATGTAATTACAGCAAGCCAGAGGGCAAGGAAGATCCTGCTTTGGAGTCATAAAATTATGTTTTTATCACAAGCAAAAGACTTACCAAAAAGTGAAATACACAATACAACAACTCCAACGTGCACTGAAAGAGAGCTGATGGACAGCATACAATTCCTGCAGTAACCTATTGCAGATTACATGTGAATGTAAGCAACTCATTGTCAGATTGCTCATCCTTCATTAAGACAGCTCTTCAATAACTTGATCTGTATTACAATTTGAATATTACCCCTATCAATTTTACCTTATCTCTCTGATACCTAACTGCTGTGATCTGCACAATGCAGAAGCTGAACTATTGTTTGAACAAGAACAGGTCTGGTTTTGAAGAAGTCCTACATTGGCACTTTCCCATATTTTCCACCTTCCCTTCATTGCAAGAGTACTTGCATAACCAGTCATGGAATCATGTGATCAACTCATGGACCACATCAAGGACACATTTTAAATACAATCAGCTAAAATCTTGCTCTGCCCTGTCTGTCAAGGCTTTTCTTTTCAGAATATAATCACTCACCAATGTTGGAACACCTGCTTTTCTTTCATAATTTAATTTGATGGGAACAATCATATTTATTATCCACAGAAAAGTGATGTTCCTCCTCCCCCCTCTTCCCACCCTAAGTATGAACAGTACAACAGATAGATAGACCAGGATTTAGTCTACGTCTAGAATAAAATACAGAACCTACAAATTATTAATGCTAAAAGTGGGTTGATTATACTAAACCTGCTCAATGCTTAAAATAATAAGTAGACATCTTTTCTTCCAGTCTAGAGGGATATCTTAGCAAGCTGATCTGTCTGGGAAACCTCATGGACCATGCTCAGCTTCCAAAACAGATACCTAAGATACTGATAACACACACACAAATCCTAATCTAAATTTGCCTCTTAACAATAATCATGTTAAAGAGCACTTTCTGTAAATAACCTAGTTAGACGCACAGCTACTCCAATCAATACTACCTGATAGATAGAACAGTCCTTTTAAGACACATGGGGAAGCAATCATTTGAGCCAAACAAATTAAAGGGAATTAGACATCCTAGAAATCGGTAGGAATTAGTGTTCGTACCAGTACTGTTTGGGGTATTTTCCCTTCAAGTGTTCTACATTCAGTGGAAAAGGGGATTTATTTGTCAGCCTATAGCATCAAGGCTCCTCAGTCTGTGAATATCTAACAGAAGATTGATTGCAGCTGGATGTACAGACTCATTACAGAGGGATGTTTAAAGAGCGCCGTGATGAAAAAAGTCACTCAGAACAAACAGTAAAGCCTGGGAAAGAAGGATGTTAACAAGATAACCCACAAAATGTAATTATATGGGCACAAAAATTAGAGGATCACAAATACAGAAATTACTTTCATGTGTTGACAGTCTTTTAAACACCAGTCAAATTAATCCCTAATTTCCAACTAACTGTGGAGCTTGTTGACACCAGCTGACTCTGTATAAGTACAGGTGCTTTTGCCTTGCCAAACAGAGGTGTAATATCCTGATGCTGAAACTCCTACATGCACAGAAAGGCTTTTTAAATCATATGAAAAAGATTACGCAGAAAACCTGAGTAGAAAAAAGGGCACAAATAAAAAGCAACCAGCATTTTCAATACATTAGGTACACCAAACTTCAGTAGATGGTGACCAGAAAAGCTAAAGAAGGGGATTTAAAAAAGTCACTCAGGATTTGAATGCCTTGCACGTTCTCCTGCATCTTTACCACTGTTTAAAGACTGAAAAGTACCAAGGGCATCATACAGTTATTTTCCCTACTTAACAGAGTTAATTATTTAAGTCTGATACCCTTTATCTTAGCACTGTATTCTGGAAGTAACACTTTGAATTCATAGGGCCTCTCTGTTACAAGGTCTCTCTCAGTAAGAAGATGTCAAAAACCAGCCCTTACTTAATCAACATTGAATTATTAAAGCTTTGTTCTGTATTGAAAACTACCATTTCTGCAATCAGGAGAATAGACAATGACGGAAGGGAAACTTGGTGTCTCAGAAAAAAATAGCATTTGTCATGGCCAATTTTTCAGAACGGATAATAAATGCGAGCTTTGGCAAGACTGGATGTCATTAAGCTTTCATAGACCAAGGATTTATGAACTAGAAGTCCCAGTACAAAAGTTTTAGTTAAGCAGATAAAACTTGGATCACAGCTAAACAAATCTTACAATGAAGGACTATTTGTTAATTTGTGATGTTCGGTCTTTCTTGCAAATACAGGAATTTCATTGTGGTTTTTTAAGGTGTCTGAAATAATTTGCATATTATGGCTCCCTGTAGTATCCAGGAACCTGAACTTCATAATACTAAAGATTCTCTTCTGCCATAAATTCCTTGGTAAAATAATGTAGAATCTATGCCTCTACTGTGTCTATTATGATTGTCTGTTTAACCAACGTCAATATAACTATAACCATTTGGAGAACTGCAGAAGATCAGGTTTTACTGACTGTCCTCTATTTACACATTCTGAGAAGCTAATTATACTCAAACTTCATATTAAAACTACCTCACATTCCCCACTCAAAGGTAGAAGGGTTCAAAGCGCACATGTGGGTGTGTCAACAACGATAAAAGTGGAAAACAGTTTCTTCTCGAAGGTGAGTCAGATAATAGCTCTCAGAAAAATGCATGTTTTCACTCTCCAGATATTAAACAATTACGAGCCATTGTCTCATACAGCAATGCCTTTCATGTGCTCAGCTGTGTGCTATTAAGGATTGTTGGGACCTCACTTTGAGGCAATTATCCAGGATTACCCACATATCCCACTACTGGAGCTCCCAAGACAGCCTCTCCCATCCTCTTAGATTAACTGTACCAGGTGCATTTGGCTAAATTATAGATGTTTCCTTATATTTGGTCGTCTATCCAAGTGATTTAGATTACTCTGGCTTAATGTTATGTCTTATCCCACAGTTCTTTATTATCTCTGACCATCATCAGCAGGATTGTTTAGCATCATCTGGATCACTGATAAAAATATCACACAACGAACAAGCTCTGATGTCTGTGAACCCTACTTGATATGATTCTATACATCCTCCTCAACAGCTACATCATGATATCTGTCAAGTATTTAATCCATCTAATCAATTCCCTATGGATGTATATGCAAACTTATGAACTTTCATGTCATGTAGTATCAAGTTGAATGTCTAGAAAAATCAAATACTGGATTAACACATTTTCTTTCATGCATCAGACCTCTTATCTCAGTGGAAATCATCAAACCATTCTGCCTAACATTAATTGTAGTTTGGCCACTATTTATTTTGTTTACAGACCTCATAAATTATGTTTTCATTACTTTATGTGACAGCAAAATCTTTCTTGGTTGTCTACATTCTCTTTAAATACTGTTACATTAGTTAATAATTTTCTAATTTTTAAGAAGTAAGTTAAGAAGTTATTGATTCAGATTATTTCACAGTTGATTCTTTAAGTGAAATTTATATATCTGTATATCTTACCTTCCCATTTTTAATCTGTCCCTTCACATTAGGCTGTGGTTTTATTTGCTTTGAAGTCAGTACTAAAATCCATAGGCTGTACTATTAACTTGCTAAAATTCAACTAGGCCAATAGAAGACATAGCAATTTACACCTGATTTTTGGATCTTACATTATCATTTTTACTTAAAGTGTTTCCTTATTTAAGTTTAAAGTCTATTTAGATACATATTTTGCCTTGTATTCTAAAATCCAGAAAAAGACATTAGATTGAAGCCTCAAGAATAAGAATCACATTTATCTCAGTGTAAATTCGTTCGCTTACATTTGGCTTCATATGTTCTGTCTCAACAGTTTTTTAAAGAACCACTCCACTGTCTTCCATGCTCCCAAAGAAAAGCATCATTTTGCGGGCAGGGGGTAGATTGCTTCCACATGGAAAAACTAGTGAAGCCTCTCAAAGTTGCTGATTCACAAATTGTAGTGATTGAAAGTTAATCTCAATTATAGCACTAAGGTGTATTGTCACACAGTGTGATAAGGGTATTTGCTGCCTTAAGTCTATTTTGATTCAAACGCCAGCTTCAAATAAAGAAAAGAGATAAAAAAACCTCAGTCATTTACTGTATGCTCATTGTAAACCTAGTAGACAGGGGTTTTTTATATTTAGAGAAGGTACGAGGACACCTGCACAGGGAGCAGTAATTTTTCAAGGTATTTTCTTAAACAGCGATTTTAAATATTTTTAAGAAGGACATGTTGCCATACTAACTTGAAACTAGTCCATAGTCATATAAAAGCTTTGTCTCAGTTGATTATTTGAAGAAACAGAAAAAAATCTGTTGATAGCTTGGCTGTTGTTTACAGGGGTCATACAGAGGAAAAAAAAGTAAAAACAAGACTAAATGTAGTTTCTAACCCTAACAGAAACCTTTTAAAAAGGAGAAATCTCTTTAGCAGTTCAGTAGTATTTTCTTGTAAAATAAATGTTAAAATAAACAAATAATTGTTGAAAGGGCACAATCTGGAAATAATGCTGTACTACAAAGTTTACTAGAATAGGAAATGCAAGGAATATTGCTGCACTCCAGATACAGTAGGGGATTCACAAATCCCTGGAGTAAATGGCCAAATAACCTACTATAAAGAACAAGCATTCACCTATTTTTGGCCTTTTCCCCAGAGACTTTCTATTGCAGTCACTGTCAGAGAAATAACATGGTTCTTGACATGTCTTTGGTTAAAATAATTATTTTACTAGAATATATTAAACTGAGCATGAATCAAGTGTAACTTTGCTTTTTGACATTCATTAGAACACATTATACTATTCATCTTAAGCACTGCCAGCAGAGCCTCGTCCTGTCTTCCAAAGCATCCCTGTCTTTTCACCTTCTGACTGAATTTTTCCTCCTCACAGATAGATATTTGGTACTTTTAAACCCAGTCCCAGGCAGTGACAAGATAACTTGCTTAGACCCACAGCATCTCTCTGCAACACTACTGCCACCATCAACGCTCTCATCCATTAGCAGGCTTTAAACGAGGAACACATTGTAAGTGAATTAGTCAAAATTTCAAAACATGCATTTGTCTTCAGGTGAGCAGCCAGCATACAGAACACACTCTGAATTTCTCTTCAAGTGTGAGTTAAGCAAGAGAATGGAAAAAGAACATTTTCAACCAGATTAATTCTGCTGGATACTGAAGTAGCCCCCAGCAATCCATCAAATGAGGCTTCGTTTCATCACACGAGGATCCATCCCCACAAATACAACATTAATGTACTTTAAATGTTACAACAAGGAGAATAAATTTGCAGAGGACAGAAGGTCAAATCATGGTCTGGAGAGAGAAGTGAGCCAGGTGTTTGAATTCCTGCAAAGGAGGCTTAATTATCCAGAACAAGAGCTTGTCTTAAATGTCAGCGTTCATAAACTTAGAACATCRGTGACTGAGGAACTCTTCAGAAGCTCTGCAGCTGAAATGTATCCAGAGAAATGTGTTTAGAGAACTAGATGTCATTTTGAACAGAACTATACAGTTGGGGGGTGGGGGGGGGATGCTGTTTATAGGAAATGAAAGTGCTAGAAAGTCTATGTCTAATGTGGTTTTTTGGTCAGTTTTGATTTGTCTGTTTTAATAGCATTATTCTATTTTTAAGGAATAGCAAATGAACTACTAAGTTGCTCAACTCCATTGTTCTTAACAGAGAAGGATATAAAATTGATATTCCTCTCTGAATTGAACATACTGTAGCTGATTATCACTGCCAGGCTGAAATTAGCGTTATTGTTATAAGTGGATATATGTTACCCCACCACCTTCACAAAAATTGCAGATAAAGAAATCCTGTTTTACAAATTCTTTAAATAAAGATGCATAAGAGTCTAATACAGATGGTCTAACAAATATCAGAATTAAGTACAGTGATGCAGACTTCACTTGCCCTGCTTTGCAAAGACATGACACTGTTGGGAAGTGAGTCACATTCACAGTTAGAGTCAACACAGGCAAGGACAGAGATCCAGCATTTTTGTGCTGAAAGGCAGTGGAATTGCCTGGAGAAGTCCTGACATACCAGAATCCTGCTCCTTTTCCTGCCTTTGTCATAGATAACTTGATCTTGTTTTAACTTTATCAGTGAAATAAGGCAGCAGTAGGCTGGATCTTCCCAATTCCTTAATTGTAATGATAAGACTAGCACAAGCCCATCTTCTTAACCGAGAGGATGTTTGGCTAGAGGGACAGAATGCCCTTTCTGAATACTTGGCTGTGCACAGACTGCACAGGAAACCTAGTGGAGTTTGGCAGCATTTTCTCTGAATCTGGCATGAACCAAAGCCTTTGGTGCTGGAGCAGCTTCAGTGCTGATACAATGCTCAGAAAGATCTTATCAGCCCCTGACGATGCTCTACTGAGCACATGTAAATTCTGATTTTCAGAGGTTTATACCCCAGCCAAAAAGAAAGGAATTTTCGTAGAGATAGCAAAAGTCTCTTTGACCCRGTGATTGCTCTCCTGCCAAATTTCAGGTACCTACTGCAGAGCCAAAGGACCACACTTCAAAGAAATGATTTTACAGACATCTGATACTGGCAAAAGGGTCTACTTGGCTTGAGCTAGTGGGCAGAGTACAACTGTAAACTACAATGACACAAGGTGGGCACCCATTTTTACATCAGTTAGTGATTCACCGAAAATGGACAGTTTTAAGGAGAGAAACCACCTGCAATTTTGTGCTCACCTTCTCCAAAACAAAAGGGTGGAGGGAAAATTAAACTTCAGTAATTTTTTTTAGTATTTCCTTTTCCCTTTTAATTGATAGCTTTCCATTTTCATTTTGGGAATGTTTAAAGTATGGTTTATGTTTAATATCAAACTTCACAAGTGGGTTGAAGAATATTAAGTAACACCAACATGAAACTAAATAGTTGGTTCTTAGTTGTATTAAAAATCAGTTCAAAGAGAACCTACAAATGTTTAATTTCCAAAAGGAAACAAAGCTTCAATTCATCCTCTACTGTTTTTTTCCTTATTCATTCAGGTTAGCAAGGAAGCTCACAATCTACTTTTCTGACACCTTAACTAATGTCTTGGTACATAATTTCACCAGGCACTGCAAAATACCCTGTCTCAAAATGGGCAAAAAGTTGAGATCCTTCCTCTGTTCCTAAACACACTCATTCCCACTGTTAACCTTATGCTGGCTCTGGAGTTTCCCAGATTGCTTCACTGTTCCATGAACCCTCRCTCAAACGGCATCATACAAACACACTGGGGGTGGGGAGGAGTGGTGAAAAAAAGTGGTTTTCAACTCATTTAGTTTGTAAAACAAACCATCACAACTGATGAGCATGTAAGTTTAGCTTTTYACATTTTTTCTGAACTAATTAAATTATAAGTTAAGTTATATATATTCACTTGTAGGTAAGTAAATTTATAGAACAAAATATGAAATTCCAGGTAAAAACATAGTTATGTTTTCCAAAAAATATTTCYCAGAAAACATGAAGCAAGTACTTATTTCCATACTTTGCCAGAAAATGCTTTCACATCTATTTAAAACACRCAAGTTACACATTATACTAAATCATAGCTCCTAAAAACTTTTTTATATTTCTCACATTCCTGCTACTAAATTTTCACAAACTGAAGTGTGGCAAGACTTTTTAATTAAGTAGCTCTTAATTTCAGACACTTTATTTGCAGTGATGAGTCTGAAGAATTTGAATTTGACGTGAATATCAGGCAAGGGATGCAGACAATCATATGTTCATCAGCCTGAACCAATAGTAGCAGGCATTGTGCTGTGAATTTACCAGTCTCTGCAGTCTCAAATGAAAGATCCCTGTGCTGAGGTTGAGATTATACGCTGTAAGAACCACTAGGGATGATGAATGCTCAAGTGAGCACTTGCTCTTGGCCTTGGACTGCGAAGCTGCAAGAAACACTGATGTGAACAAAGCTAATGCAATTTCTGCTAGTTTAGGACCATTCAGCTGTCTACTGATGTGAGCAGAGATTTGATGGACACAACAATCTCTGGCTACTTGCTCCCAAGAGGCAAATAAACTCTACTTGCAGTTCTTTATTGTCCTAAATTTTTAATCTGAGAATGGTGGTATAGTCCAAGAATCCCCTGGAGGATAATGATTGAAAGCAGAAAAAGTACAGCAAGTTTATTAATTGTTCAGCCGAGCTGGGGTAGTTTTTGTTGTAGCTGTTTTCTTACATCAAGAGTTTCCAATGAGCAGAAAAGTGACAGATGTTCTCAGGAGCCGGACAACACCTCTTGCAGTAGTTTAAAATTAAAGAATTCATCATGAAATTGTTCCCACCCGAAGTACAGCGGCATTCTCTGTGTGTTTACGTATGGCTYGTAATCCTGGCAGCTAGAGGTTCAAGGCCCAGAGGATTAGTCCYCTGTCCAAGCCTTAAGGGAGTTTGCTCCTTTCAGCAGCATTAGAGAATCTGAGAAAGTCCAAATCCTAATTGCRTTTAGAACCACAGCATCGTTATCTTCTTTCTGAGGAAAGAATACTTCTCTCAGGCTCCCACAGGTGAGCCACTAACAATAGTCCCACAGACAGCAGTCACCAGGCTGCAGCACAAAATCCATGAAAACATACAGAAACCATTCAGGCTGTTCCTTCTGGAAGGGAGACATGAGGAGCCAAGTTTTCACAGTTCTAGAACCAGCAGAGCCTGGCTTATCCTTTTTACAGTCTCCCAGAAGTCTTCATTTGTTATAGGAATGGTTTGTGAAAGTGATTTGAATACAGAAATATATTAACCTCTAYATGACTGAAAACTACATACATCATTAGAAGCATTTTTGAAAATGTCAATAATTTCTCAGTTGCTGTTTCGTAGGTGTGTGGGTGTGTTGCTGGTGTCTATCAGATGTGAGTGAACAAGTGATAAATAAATTATTTTGGTTTACCRTTTTTCCCTATAGACATCTGTCTTAGACTGCTTTAACTGTTGAGCAGACTTGCAGGGGTTATTTTTCAAATGGTTTAATTATTGTTCACAAATTATAGGTATGAGCCATGGACCAATATAGCCAAAAGATGATGACACCTTTTGATGAAAGAGGAGATTAATTASTACTTGATGACTTCTCACGTAGCTATACCAAAGTCCAGTTATTTTTAGGATTCCAGAAGAGGGKTTTATGTGCATGGTTTGGAGATTTTTATTCAACCAAACCATGAACACTGAGCTCTTGTATGCATCTTGATACTTTACCATTTTTCATTTGTTTCTTTCCCCCCTATTTCTTTCTTAATTATATGGGTGATGTTGAAGCTGGAAGGACAGAAGATAAACTTAAAGACACAGTAGGTTGCAAAGTGACCAAACCAGAGTGGAGAAAGACCATCTGCAAGCAATGAAAACTTGGCCTTGTTAAGTGTAAAACACACTGAGAGAAAATAAGTAGCAGAGGTACTGAGTGACAGGATATGAACAAGCTGCAGGAAAAAGTGGATTTTCTTTTACTTTCATTCCTTAATTCTGTTTTAGTAATGCTTTTTCATGTCACCAAACACTACAAATCACAGGTAAAAGGGGCTGGTGTCTATAAAATGTTTTGTTATTTATTTTCTGTGAGAAGTTGCCAAAAATACAGAAATAACTGAAGAGTTCACAGATTTTAGTACTGGTTGAGACCTAGAAACTCATTCTTAATCCTGCAATATTWTTCAAAGAAAACCAAAGGGCAGAATTAGGCCACTTTTATCAATGTGTTATTTTTTTAGATATAAATAGCTTTCAGAAGCTATTTATATTTGTACAAATATTTGTACAAATATTCAGAAGTTACACATAAAAGCAGGTTAGGCATCTTCAACATTATTCCATCTGTACATCCCAGGTCATCAGGAAGAGTGTTCAGCCACCGAGTTCATCAATTTTGTGCCTATTATACATCCTTGACAACTTTTCTGAGATTTCTGTGGTGTTGTGATAAAATGAATACACTTCCAGTAGGTAATATATTTATCTCAAATTTATTTACAGCATGGAGGCTGGCAAACAGCTTTCTGATGATAGAAACATTTTATTCAATGTAGCCTTGTGAAAAAGGTTAACAGCTTCCAGATAACTCAATGACATTACTCCAGCAGATCTTGCATCCCAGGGGTTTATGAGCGAGTTTAGTAGATTTAAACTAGTACTTTTTCCTGGCCTTTCCAATATGTACCTTATCACACAGATGCCTTTCTCAGATGTACTCATTTACACGCCCTTAGTCATTTAGGCTCTGCATTGTAATCTCTGGAAGTAAAGGCCCTAAGTAGCCTGATAGTGGTTTCTCTTAATGCCACTTTACACCCTTCTAATAGCAACAGAGCTATAAAAATAATGTAAATATAAATTACTCCCATTTTAATGCCTCTTTATATTACCAGAGTGATGTGAAGTGCCCTTCTTACAAATGGGAATGAGGCTTCAGGAGCCTGAATTGATGTAACTCACATGCTGATGGGTGAAATGATGGGAGCAAAGCAAGCAAACCATAAATCTCTCAATTTTGCTCAGGGCTGKTTTAATGGGCATCTTCTTGTACTTTCCTCTGGCTCCTTGAGCAGTACCTCAGACACCCTCAGGCTCATGAACACGGCGGCTTCCRAAGAGGATGAGGAGTGTGGCGGCCCGGGCCGCAACCCTTCCCTCAGCTTCACTGCTTAAACACGTCTGTGATTACAGACCAGGCGCCTCTTCCTCTGCCAGAGATCCCAGGAGCAAAGCTGGGAATGAGGGGGTGCAAATTTTTTACTGCTGAGCCCAGGGTTTGCCTTTCCAGGGGCTATGGGACGGGGAGGCTGGGGAGGGAGAACAGGACCTCGGTGCTCTCCTCATGGTGAGCTGTGATTTATCCCCTGAAGGAGATCACTCTCACCTTTTTCAGAAGATATTCTATTATTACTTTCACTGAGACAAATTGACTTCTTCGCACTGCTAAGAGTAACACTCTGAATATGTGTGTTACAATACCCGTTTTGCCCACATTCCCCCTTTGTGTTTGCTTCTTGGTTAAACATTTCAAGGACAGACAATACGTTTGGTCAAAAGTGCACTATAACAATATCGAAGGATGGCTGAGTGACTATCGAGCTGTAAATGGAAAAATGCAAGTATTTTAACTAAATAATTAAGGATTTTATTTCACGTAAAGGTTTCTATTACAAATACAAGTTGCTATTAAATGTTTGTTAAAGCCAACCACAAACTCCTAGGAAAACAGCGAATTTTGACACTTCCACAAGTAGTGAAACTTTTTTTTTCAAATCTCACCAATTTCAAAAGCATGGTAATTGTAACTGTTGGTGAAATATCAACATGTATTTTGATTATCAAATCCACTTGTGTGGTGTAACTATACATAATTTATTATACATTAATATTAGCCATCATTATAATCCCTTAAGAGATAAAAGCCCAGATAAATCAAGTCTGGCAAAGTAATGAACAGATACCATCACTTTTTCTGTTCAAACAGAATAAATAATGATATCACGTCAGTCTAATGCTAGAGATATGTTTTTTCTTCTGAAATTGCCTGTCATAATCATTCTTTGAAACTCGTTTTTTTCCTAGCAATGTACTACGGTGTCACCACAATCTGCCTGGCATGCAGAGAGCAGCTCAGGAGCAGCTCTCATCAGTGAACTTCTGTTCTTTTACCACATTCCACAGCTTTTGCACAACAATTTCAATAATGCAAATTAAACACGGCCTGTTTAAACATTGTAGCTGAAAAATTTGGTTTCATACAATTAAACAACTGTTATYTTACCGCTCTTCTTTTAAGCAGTCACAAATCAAGACACAACAATTCCAGTACATTATTTGGGAAAAGAAGAAGTCYCATCTAAAAAACTGTTGGTCTCAGTTCAGTAATTTTAAAACATTGTTTCCATAAACCAAAAGTTATCTTTTATTCAAAAAAAGTAATACTTTTAGTGAACAGTACTGAAAGTTAGCTTTTATTTTTTTAAAGAATTTTCCAGGTGGCTGCAATTCTGTCATTGTATCATGCAAAATATGCTGAAGTTAAATGGAGTCAGTGTTCCTAAGGGCAGGTGAGTGTTTAATTAAATCAAGACATGAGGTACAATGTTGCAGTTTGCACTGCTGAGCAGTGTGCCCCATAGATATGCTAGGAATGCAATGTTCATCTTGCTTGGCAAAATAAGACTTTCGGCAATTTTGACTATTTAGGCAAAATCCTAGTATAGCTACATTTACCCACATTAACAGTGGTATCCTAACATTATCAGATTCATGGTAGGRGAACAGCAGTATTTCCTGTGCTCAGTCAAAAATTAAAGCAGGCTTGGGTCAGTCTCATTTTTCCATGTTATTTTCAATGTCTGAAAAACCTGTAAGATATGTTTAATTTTGAATCTTTTCAAAGACCTGAAAAGAAAGGCCACAYTTCTGTTTTGTGACTGTTGGGTCTTCACTCTGATGCAGAGAAAAACGTGATGAACCTTTGGACCATGGTAAGAGGTAGTCTTAAAGTAAAAAATAAAATTAAATATAAATCAAATGTATTCTGAGATTCTAAATTGTCTGTGTCTCTCAAAGGCCTTGAGAATGAAATGTTTCACCTTCAGTTTTGGAGATAGTATGTAAAATATTTATGATATAAAATGAAGACTAATTCTAGTTACTAACTCTGGTGCTTAAACAATTTACTAGCTGATGTCAGTTTTCAATTGGTCACTAGATATTGTCAGCCTGTATAATGATATGGTAAAAACAGGAAAGTGTCAAACATGGAGAGCTCATCTGGATGTGTTTCAGGTCTAAGGCCTTGACAATGCAAACTTGTGCATTAGTAACTTATGAATCTCTGAAACCATTATTTGGCATCACGGCCAACTGGAATGGAGTGGATGGTGCAGCACATTTTAAAGACTCCCACCCTCCACAGTAGTCTGGATGCATCCAAAGTCTCCTTTGAGAACATTCCCTGGGCCAGGCTGATGCCTGAGCTGTGCCTGGGGATCGCTCAGGAGGGTGCTACATGGACAGGACCACAACCATGGTAGGGACAGGTTACAAATGGCAGAGACAGCTGAGATGCCCATGGTCAAGAAGGTTCCCCGGCATTTTTTTAATTGCTCATATAATAATATAAACTTATACCAGCAGCTTTACTTAAAGCCTAGAAAAGAAYAAAGAAGGTAYATTTTATATGACCATGTCTGAATCAATTGTTTAATACAGCAGCTTTACTTAAAGCCTAGAAAAGAACAAAGAAGGTACATTTTATAGGACCATGTCTGAATCAATTGTTTAATACAATTGCCATTTAACTTCTCTTCTCATAAAATATGTAAATTATATTCCGTGGTTCTTTCATTGTAAGATGCATTTTCCACTTCTATAATCATTGTCTTAGCTTTTTTTTTGAAATTTCCTCAGGCCACAGACTTTTTTTTTTTTAAACTGGAATCAATGAGAAATAAAAAAAAAATATTCCTGAAGAATCACTTCAGTGCCAAAGACAAACAAAGAAACAAAYAAATACCAAACAAACAAACAGAAAAAAGCAAATCAAGTCAAGATGGCTTTCATGTAACTTGGACTTTCTTTCAGCAGGCATCTAAATAATGGCATTGCACTCGGAGGCTTGAGTTGAGTTCAACTCCTTATTTATCAAAAATCCAATTTTTTTGCAGTTTCCATCCTCCAAATATGGTTGTATTTTTTATTCTTAAAGACATGGGTTTACACTTTAGAATACTAACATCATGTTGTTTCTTTGCAGCCATTTTACTAACMATGAGACACTTGTACTTTTTACTGCATGCTAGTTCTCTGACCCTTATCCCATCCAGTTTGTTATCAAGAAAGGTATTTACTTCTTATTAGTTGTTCAAATTTTAAATTGTGTAAAGCAACAAACACAYCCTTTTGGGCCTTCAGTAGAAGTATGCCTGGGAAATTTAAAAAAATATTAAAACCCCAGGGATATAACTTAAATTTTCTGGATACCACATGACCTTGGATGTGACTGTTTATTTCCTTGTGACAGAAACTATTTGTTGAAGATGGAAAAGTTGTATGTATTAAAATATATGTAAAAAAAATATTTACATATAGAAAGTGTAYGTAAAACCTCTTTATCTTCAGTTTCTTTATCTTGAAGCAATAGTATTGATATCAGCTAGAAAGCTCACAAGAAAATTGCAGGTTATATTTTACATAGTTAGTAAAGGAGAAAGTTCAATCTTGTATTCAACCTAATTTCCATATGCAGAATATATTGAGAACATTTTTCAGATTACTTTCAAACAGGAAAAACATAAAATCTATACTGAAATCTGATATTTATTTTAATAGTGTGTTGCTAAAAAAATTACCTGCTGGCATTRTTTTTATGAGATATAATGGAAAATAAATTCTAGTTAGGTTTTATTTTTGCGCAAATTGCAAAGCAAAACTAAGAAAACCGCAGGTTTCRAACGTGTAAATAAGGGCTATAATTTCRCCMCGTGTGCCACACCAGCTGCTCCATYGGGGAAGGGCAGCCAGGGGATGTCAGGACAGGAGTGGAAGTACCCAGGCCCAGCCAAGAGCTCAGTGTGGGTCAGACAAGCCCATGGGGATGAGGAAGATCCCAGGGCAAGGCAGTCGAGCGGGGCAGGGGGGCACATCTCTTTCACAGCACTGAGCCAAGGCTGAGGAGCCACGTGCCAGCACCGACCTTGAGCAGGCTGCAGGCGAGCAGGCTTGACCTTGACTCGGGCAGCGGAGCCTGCGGGGTGTGCTGGGGATCTCCACAGGCAGTACAGACAAGACAACCCTATTTTAGGAGGGAAAAGGGCTGTGGGGATGCAGGCTGTGTTGTGTCGCTTGCCCTCTGGTGCAGCAATGGGTCTCATGTTACTTACTGGCACTGACAGAGCCTCCAGTAGCTGTTTGCTGAAAGACTTGTACCACAGAGCTCATGCTTAGTCTGTACCGCAAACTATAAAACCTGCCAACTGAAACAAGATCTGTCCAGGTATTTGCTACAGTTCCAGTGTGCAGAACACCTATCTGATCCATTGAGCAGATTTAATTCTAGCACACAATCAGGAGAAAAACCTGCAAAAAGATGAGGTAATCACTCCATGGAGTTCTTGCGCTTAGTTGCCTGTGGGATTTTTTTAAAGAAATGCCTTCCAAACTGCCTGCCTTGCTCTCCAGATGGACACGACCGCACTGCTCATTTCACATACACTTGGCAGCTTACCTAAGGTGAAAATAGATATCTCAAGATATCTCACACACCTCAAGAGATGGATGTGTTGACAAAGAGAAGATGCTGAAAGGTACTATACCTTTTCATACCTCCACAATCTGTGATTTGCCTGTTTTTGTCTCTGGTTTTGATCTTCATTGTCATGTACCATATTGAGCAAGATCAGCAAAGAGCAAGTGTGCGTGGCTTTCATCAGCACATACCTGCAATTTGTCAGTGTTGGCATTTCAGGACTCATCTCTCCTCTGGGTTAATCTGATTAGACTGGGTGTCAAAGCTTCCTGTAAGTCAGCTTGCTGCTAATAGAGTCGAGCCAAGGAAGACTTCATTCCTGCAAAATGTTCTGCTTCTCTTTCAGCTGGAGTTTCAGTGTGTCATCATTGACATCAAATCAGTTTTCTTCTCCTCTGGATTAAATTCAATAATGTGCATAAATAATCACATAAAACTTGCCAGTTTCCTCATTACTGGCATCATGAACGAGACTTTCAGTTTCAGACAAAACTTGGAAGGGTTTTGAGCACACAATTCCTTGAGTATTTCCATGATTTATGTTTTTTCTGTTACACAACTGTTGCCATTGGTTTTGGGCAGATCAAGTGACCTGTGTCGCAGTCAGCTGAATCACAGCAGAGATTTAAAAGCCACTCCTGTGGGTGATGAGCAGGCACAAGAYAGGCCTTCCCAATCCCCCTTTGTCTTGGCTGGCTGTTGGGACATGGTGCTGGTGATGCTGGGTCACAGCTCATATGGGAGATGATGGAGCAGATAACGCTGCCATCAGCACAATCTGCTCCTTATCTGCTCAGCACACACAGCAGGCAGGAGGCCCCGTTCCCCATATGCCCACTGAAGTCTACCAGAACGAGAAACCCCTCAGATATGAAGACATCCAGCTCCTGTTATACAGACTTTCTCTTTTCTCTTCCAGGACTAACATACTGCATAAATTGCACTCAAATTTAGGAGGCACCTCGCAAAAAAAAAAAAAAAAATCATATGCATTCAATGATTATTTAAACCTCAACATATTTTTTATAGTGAAGTTTTGCTTCCAGTAATTAATTTTATTCCATTTTAGAAAGCTAAACACGGGAAGATTATGTTCTTTAGAAGTGATTACCTCCACAACAATTGCATGCTTATTCACAAGTTAATTTTCCATCAGTACAGTAATGTTTATTGCACTTGATGCTCACTGTTTGCCAGGGAGATACAGGGATACAGCTGGTTTTGAACTAACAAATATTCCTTAGGCATTCCAAGTCATGCCATTACTTCCTCTGGTCACCTTTGCAACATCTTATATTTTGTTAAACCCTGTCCTATGTATATAGAGCACTATCCCCTTACTCCAAGTATGGTATGATAACTTTTTTTTTAATTTAAACTTATAATTCCTTTTAACTCTCAATGAAATCCTTAAAGTACCTAAAGAAGCAATAAAATCTTGTAGAATTTTTTCATTTCATGAAAAGAAAAGAATGATAGTGTGTGATAGATATAGACAAATGAAGAATAGAATTCTAGAAACTATTGTTAATTTTTGGTGATTAATTGTGAAATTTAGATCAAATTATCATAGGAAGTAATTACTTTTCAACATTAATTATTCTATATATATGTGTGTCATTTTTCCCAGTGTAGGGTGATCTCATTCTCATCCAGATCAATAGTAGTTTTTCAACTTAACTCAATGAGTGTTAGATAAGCTTTTCTGGGAAAAGTACCTTCCACAAGCCTATTGAAAACAAAGATATTTCCCATATAAAAAGACATCTACATAATTATCCATTAAAGTAACAATGCAATTCTTATGCTACAGGTCACAGTTCTAAGGACTTGCACCCAAAGTAGCTGCATCCTCTTGAGATATATCCTCTGCTTTTTACAATGCCATTTCCTTACATTTCCTTGGTCCAAATGTACAAAAAATTTAGGAGCAGGAGTCACAGTCCTAGAAGTGTAGTGAACATGCTGTAGAGTTTTAATGGCAAAGTACCATTTTGCTTCTCAGTGGAGAAGCCACTTCAGTATATTCCATTATTAATTTTAAAATTAATTCAGATCAAGACATCTTCTCTGAAGGACTCTTACTTGAAGCTATAAATTGGGGGCTTGTTACATCTGTTAAAAAAAATTTCACTTCACTTTCATCACTTGCATCTTTCATAAAGAATATTTTTAGACTTCAATAAAGAGAAAGGGAACTTATCTCTATGTATCAGTCATCTCTTAGCATAATATCTAGTGTGTGGATTCCTACAGCAGCATTTATCATAGAGTCATGGAATGGTTTGAGTTGGAAGGGACCTTAAAAATCACCCAGTTCCAAACCCCATGCCAAACCCCAAACCATTCTATCTTGTCCTATCACTCCATGCCCTTGTAAAAAGTCCCTCTCCAGCTTTCTTGTAGGCCTYGTTTAGGTACTGGGAGGCTGCTATAAGGTCTCCCCAGAGCCTTCTCTTCTCTGGGATGAACAACCTCAACTCTTTCAGCCTGTCAAGTTCTTCCATCTACCTTTATACCATGCTRATATCCAACCACAGACCCACATTTTCTGCTGGCTATCACTGACTTGGTGGACTTGAATACAAGTTTTTGGTAAAATCACTAACTAAAAAGAAGATATAAGAGTCAAGAGACTGACAGATCCTTCATGTTCCTACAACAACATTTGTAGTTGGATTCAACCAAAATATAATCCCAGTCTCTGATGCTTAAGCCTCAGGAAGTTATTTTTATCCAATACCAGGTGGGTGATCTGKTTTTGTTCATTATGATTTAAAAATTAAAACACTCCAGTATCTGTCCCTAGATGATGAGGGAGAGTGATAAAATGACTTCGGCAGGCACCTGGTGTCCAGGTACGGTCAACCCACCAGATTCCTTTAAAATTGCAAGGCTGTTTGGGACAGTTTGTCCAAACCCATCTAGGTCCCAAACACACTCCTGAGCCCACCCTACTGTGAAACAAAAGTCTGAGCAAAGTTATTCTTGGATTACTGTACCACTTTTTGTCCAAAAAGAGGGAGAACTATAGTTTTCTTTAAGTGATTGAAATCATATTTTCAACCTGATTCAGTAACACTGAAGCTTCAGTTCAATTTTCTCATTAGCGCCCTGACTCAGAGGGGTAGGTTCAGTTGTTAGTTCAGGAAACTGTGAAAGCAAGGATTATAGCTTTGTTTATGGATTAAGTACTCCTGTACTTAGGGTGACATGAAAAAGGCCTTTGTGAAGTTAATGATTTATCCAGTGATTTCTGAATCACAGAATACTGCAGATAAGCACCTAAGAAACGACAGTTCCAGAGGATGAGGGAGTATTCATTGCGTAATAAAAAGCAGAGTAAAGTGCAGTTTGGGGGTTTGTGCAGTGATATTTCTGTTGATACTGCCTCTTCAGTGCCGAAATCCAGCTCCGTAATCTGTAGCTCCTTGAAGAAGCATTTTTTATTTGCATTTCAGTTTTGCATTCAATTAACAGGCTGTTTTACCCTGAAAGCCAGACAAAGCCGAGGCATTGTCTCTGGAACCTGCAGGTTTTGATGTGATATATTTGATCTGACCTCCATTCCCCAAGCAGCATTATCCTTCTGAAAACAAAACAATCCAAAATCACATACGTGACAGAGAGACATTTCCCTCTTATAATAAAGTGCACATCTTAAAGCTTGCTGAGATACTATTTGGCATTGTGAAAAAAACCCCAACACTGAAGCACAGTAGGCATCTCAAAGAGAAAAGGGACATTGAAGGGAAGAGAAAACTGTCTACAAAATCAATGAGACAAAAAGATAAACACTCCACCGAAGCACTGAATGTTCAGTGTGTCTTATACAATTCTTTTAATGTAAAAACAGAAACTGACATTTGATTTAACTGAGGAATTAGATAATTCTGACTTCAAAGGAGTAGAAGAAGATTGAATTGACAGATGAAATCAGCTACAAAAGGGTGTTCTTTACCCATCATCAGTAGAAAAGGAATGGAGGATTGAAGTCCCTTCTCAGAGATCACTGGTGGCCAGAAAAACCCAGTTTATTAGCAACATTCTGATTTTGTATGTGCCCTAGTGTAATGCTTAATCTCATTAAAAATATTATATTATACTTTTTTTTCTTTTTCCTAAATTAGGACTGACACCCCCACAGCTGTATGTTCTTGTCTAGTTCTAATGCAATCTCCCTGTTCATTTCTTTAGTTTTCCAAAAAGCATTCAGCACCTAGCAGGTATCTACCACAAGCTTTCTTTACCTGTCTCTGAAAAATGAAGAGTCTTGAAATTCATGAAGGTAACTCAGTGAGCTGTTACATTATCAGAATAATTATAAGAAAGTCAGCATAAGAATCAAATTTTTTCTATGYGTGGCAGAAGTAAGGAAAACTTAAATTCCCTGAGACATTTGATTTGATGTAGCTGTAATGATTCTTAGCTAGGAAAAAAAAATATAGGATTTTTGTATTTGGCAGCTACTTAAAAAACAATAATGTTACATCAATTTATTTTTTTTAACATTATTGAATTTCTAAGTCTTATATGAGCAGAAACAGGAGGAGCAAAAGACAGATAAAAACTTTTTCTTTATTCTGACTTGTGAGTTTATTAATTTTACTTTTATCTAAAAACATGTACTTTCTTTTGATGCTAGAAAATCTTAACTTCCACATAATCTTAGGAGCTGAGGTAGTGATTCAAAAAGAGCTATATTTTAATACACACAAAAAAATAATTATACCTTAATTTTTGGGGAATGATGGTTACTTGTCTTTTACTTTCCATCTTCACAGCAAGCACAGAAGATGTTTTTCTCCACAGTTTTGCTGACATCTGCTTTGTATGCATCACATCTCTGCATCTTTTTGATGTGTCATCTTTCTCCTCCTTGTCACAGGTGAATAAAGGACCTGGCCATAAACTTAACCTTAATATTAAATACTTGTGCCAAGAATCCCTGCTCTGATTTCTGAGCACTGGAGTGACTAGTCAAAATCCAGGTCTTTTGAAAAGCAATGTTGGTTCTTCCCAGGCTGCAGAGCGTCAGGTTTGTTTGCCTGCCTGACATTAAACAGCAGTTATGTTTTCTTCTACTTTTGTTAAAAATTAATGAGACCAGAAGGACCTAAAAAGCTTCGTTGTTCTAAAGTGCTTCTAAAGTATTTCCAGAACATGCTATGTGAGAAAGCCTTTTAGCAGCAGTAATATAGCCACTTGAGAATCTAGAACCCACTTTCCACAGGTGGTAATGACATTTCCCAGAAGAAAGAGAGAAAATGTTTGAGGAAATTTTCTTAATTAGACGATAGAAAATACGCACAAATCATCGGGAGATAATTTGTGAGGGAAAAGGAATGAGAGGAGAGAACAATCCAAAGCAGGTACAGAGTAAAACAGATAAAGCATTTCCTCCAAAGGCTCTCAGAGGTTAGAATTTGAGATCTTGTGCAATCTATGGGATGCAGGAGGCTGCCCACAACTCTTTCTCAATGGAAAACAGTTGGGGAGGATTTGATTTCTCCTCTTATAAAGAAAGGATTACTACTTAGGGTGGATTTTGGCCACTGGAGAAGAAGAATACAGTGCCTAATTTTACTGATCAGAAAGAGATTTTATTTACCCCAAGAAATATTTTCAGTTGCTTTTGTGAAAAGTATCCAACAAAGAAGCAAGATGTTAGATTTGGGATGCTTATGTTCTGTAATAAAAATCCTACATTTGATAATAATTCAGGCTTCTTTAACTCTTAATTTCACACTAAATAGATGAGGGCATTTCTTTATTTGGACATTGAGTAGTTTTACCAATAGCAACAATACAAAGAGCTCTGAATTTTCTTTGTGTTAACATCCTGTCAAATCAAAACAACTCTGGTCCATCATCAGGTCTAATGCATCTGGTGAAATTAATATACAATATTTACTCACAGGAGGTCTGAATTTTCTATATTAATTTTAATTAGAAAATCAAATGTGAAGACAGATTCTTTGTGATGTAAACTGACCACAGTAATTAAGAAAACTGATATCTTATGCCCCATGTACAAGTCACAGAGTATCACACAGAGAAATCCTCCTTAAAATAAAACTGACAGAAGATGCTGTAAGAGAATGTGAGAAAGATCTAGGAAACAATGAAAGAGCACCCGTCCCAACAGGAAGAAGCTGATTTCTGCAGATCTTCAATTATATCTCAAAACATAGTTCTTCAAGAAGAAGCACACTTTGAAAGTTCCACAGAGGATGTTTCTGGCAGAAAGGATATCTAAGATCAAAGTTTTGTCATCACAAGTGAGTCTAAGAACACAGATAAGAATCTGCAGGCAGAACACACGATTAGAAACAAACCTGAAGGTAAAGCAAGCCACAATATTTTGTTACGGGTGTTAATCCAGCCATTCATGACAAAGGGACTGCGATGCTTCGCAAATATTTACAGATGAAAACCATGTTTTACTGCACTGTTTCTGGTCATCCTGAAAGTCTGATGGGGTTGAAAAAATCTAAACCATCTGGATCCGTGTTGAAGAAAACAAACCTGGTTAAAAAAACATTATTTTTATAGATAGATAGATAGATAGATAGATAGATAAATAACTCTTAGAATTAACAATAATTGGATGTTTACTTTGATGATAATGAAAGACCAGATTACACACAAGAGATATTGCTCCCATAATTAGTTTCAACATTTTAGTACCAGAACAGGCAGCATTAAGTTAAACAAAAGCAGCATTTGGCTCCAACAACCCTGACCACTACCGAGATTTACAGACATTAAATAAGAACATGGTTTCTATTCATAGGATGAAAAATATAACTTTTTTTTGCCTGGTTGATGACTTCTATTTTGCCTCCACACAAACATGAGCATTTTCGTGATGTGTAGTTTTATTTTTTCTCTGTATGGCATGTGCTTAGAATTCAGAAAAAAAAAAAAAAGAAATAAGAATAGTTAGGGTTGGAAGGGACCTCTGGAGATCATCCAGTCCAGCCCCTCTGCCAAGGCAGGGGCACCTCAAGAAGGTGAAGCAGGAACATGTCCAGATGGGTTTGGAATGTTCCCAGAGAGGGAGACTCCATGACCTCCTTGGGCAGCTGTTCCACTTCTCTGCCACCCTCAACATAAAGAAGTTCTCCCTCATGTTGAGGTGGAACTTCTTGTGTTTTATCTTCTGGTCATTGCTCCKCCTTCTGTCACTGGGCACCACTGGAAAGAGATAGGCACCATCCTCTTGGCACCTGCCTTGGAGACATTTATGTGCATTGATGAGATCCCCTCTCAGGCTTCTCTTCTCCAGACTAAACAAACCCACCTCCCTCAGTCTCTCCTCACAAGAGAGATACTCCAGATAAGGATGAGATTATTAATTTCTTTTAATTARTTGCAATGCTTATGATATTAGGGAAACTGTTGTCATTTTTTCAAAGCTGAATTCTCACAGAAAAGCCTATTTTTATCAGAACTCAGACTTTCCATGGGAGAAAGCAATTTTAGACCTGTTTTTTCCTGTGTTGAATTGACAGTTCAAAATTGTTTCCATCTTGATACGTCAAAATGAAATAAAAATGTCATTGGATTTTAAAGGGTATAATTTTGTTTCTTGTGGAAAAAAACCCCATATTTTGATATTTTAAATTTGGATCCTGAAGGGAGCAATGAAAAGGCAGCTACATGGAAGGAATTCATTGGACAAAGATTTCCAGGGGAATTTGAAGGAGCTATGCAAGTAGCTCCAAATGAAGTCAGGATTTGGAAGCCCTGGGGCTGGCACCTTCCAAAGAGGTTGGGTCTATAGGGGAATTAGGAAAGTTGAAGTTCCTTTCTTAAACTGCATTAATTCAAATACAGGAACAAACGCTTCAAACTAATTTCATAGAGCTCTATCAAGGAAAGCTACTTTCAGACAGATTAATTTGGGCACATAATAGCACCAGAAGCACTGTTGGTAAATCAATGATAATGGCAATTAGGCTGTCTTGACTCTTGTCACAGTTCRCTACCTTTTGTACAACTGCAATATGTCAGTCTCCTCACTAGAGCAACTTTCACCGTTCTATGCCTTATTGACCAGAATTGTACTAAATATGGGACAAAAACAGTGTCCAAGGGGAGGCAAACAAGAGGCTGTGGAGAAACTCCAAAAGGTGCTGTTACTAAACAAATGCCGTTATCATACGGCATAAGAACATTACAACAGCTTTTGTTTCTCAGGATTAAGCTATGTGAAAGTTTGTTACTATGCTGATATTATGTATCTACAGGATTTAAAACAAATGCAGCCTTGCAGGATCACCAGCAAAATCACTTGTTTGCAGGATGCAAAACATTATCTACTCAGTTATATATCTTACGTACCCAGCCAGATCCCAACATGGGTACAAGATGGTCTTTCCTGTTTTGTTTGTAAGTTTCTTTGTTTCATTTCCAGTACTGAGAGTCCAATTTCAAGTATACATACTGTTCTTAACACCAGCTAATGTCTGCAGCAGCAGGCACAATTGTAGAAATGTATTAAGAGAGGGGTGTTTCAGAGCCAAATTCACTGCTTCTTAAAAATGTCTGGCTGCTGGATCAAGGTTTTATTGAACRTATCTCTTCTTGGTACTGAAATTGTGGACAGTGTAACCTATGAAAATAATGATAAAATATAGTTTACCCATTAATGGCATAAAGATTAACTAAYCAGAAAGGAATCTCCAGGTGGCTACTTTATTCCTAAGTAAGAGCCAGCACTTCCAGGGTGGCTGCAGACACGGCATGTTCTGTGCTGTTCCACAGATCTGATGCATGTGAACAACCATAACAATACACATTGGATGTGCCATGGTCGCACAAGGAGTCGTGCAATCTTCTGCATCACGCTCAGCTGCTCACATTCTCCTAAAACCAGGAGCATTTGGTCTCAAACACCTGAAAATGGCATATTTTCATACACATACAGTGCATACACAACAGGTTATGGCAGAGTGAGAAGGTACCCAAGGACACAAATGGGCTGCTCCAAAATCGTCGGCGGCCTGGCTGCAGTGTTCAGTAGATCACTGTAACTGAAGTTATCCTTTTTGTTTCCAGACATTTCCTCTGAAAGCTCATAGAAAATCAAAGTGTCTCGGAGACRCTTGCTTCAAAACAAACCGTCTCCTCACACAAAGATCAATATAACATAAAGGAAGGAATGAAAACTTGTTTATTGGTACCAAAGATTGAATACGTATTTCTGTCTTTGCTGTATTTAATGCACTCTTGCCAAGTTCTGAAAATCAGGTGCCTTCATTACTGGTTTGGGCCTAAGGCCTAATCATTGCAGTTTTTGTGCTTCTAGCTGGCAGAATCCTCTCTAGGCATCGTGGGTCTAGAGATTTTATTGCTCTAGTTCATACCTGTTTCACCAAAATGTGACAGCCATTGCAAAATAATTCAAAAAAATATTCAGTGTGAAAGTTGGACTACTGTTTTACTTGTATTTACTTTTCTTAGTTTGAAAGGCCAAATAACATTTGAGGTTTTCCATATTAAAAAATTCAACACATTTGGCCTGGATAACAAGGAGCACAAAATAAGGTAACACTGATTATTGCCTGGCAGATGAAAATGCCACAAGCTGCCTTCTGCTGGAATAGTAAATGGTCGAATAGCCCAAGGCTCCGTTAAACAAATGACCAGCAAAACCTGTCAGCACAAGTAGGCTGACTTTTGTTTTCAAATAATTGAGTATAGCAAAATAAAGATCGGTGGGCAGGTATGCAACATTGTTTTCTTATTATCTTCAAAAAAATGAATACAAAAGGATTGAAGATAAGGAATTTTGTAGATGAAGAAGAAACAAACAATTAATGTATACTCTTCAGAAACATTCTGTAGCAAAAACAAAATTTTGGAAAAAAAAMCGAAGGGAGAGGGAAAAGTGGATTTTGTCCAAATATCAGTCATGTGTTAAGAGAAAATATAATAACAACTGTGCAAACTTCAGTTTATTTTTAACTTCAAGTCCGTGAAGAGGGGAGAATATCACACTATGATATAAAACTGTTTGCTAGGAAAAAGTTAACAATCAATCTGCAATAATAGTTTCCATGGGCTACAACTGAGAAACTGCCATCCCATTTACAGCATGTTTTTAAAAAAATCTCATTATGTCCTTCAGACAGAAGTACTGAACTTAAAGCCCAAGACTGAACTCTTAAAGCATATCAAAAAAAGTACAGAAAGGAGAGTAGCATAAAAATGGATGGATGAACAGATACACATCTTTCCTTCTGGTCCTTCGTGTGTATCCTTCTATGACAAGTATGTACTTTCAGACCAAATGGGATTTCAGTTTCCAGTCTTTCTATCCAGTACATAGTTCATCAGCTGCTGCTTTTTGTTTTAATGGAGAGTAAACAAATGACCTGCCACAGAGCAGAATTATGGACTTTCATTCACTGAGGACAGTGGTCAGCTTAAGATAAGTTACTCTGCATGAGAAATATCTTGTGTTGCTCTGTGCATCTTAATGTTCCAAAACTGTGAAACACAAGAGGGATATGCAACCTTGCTTCTTTCATGTTGAATTACCTGTCTGGATGGGGAAAAGCCACTTATTAGAGATTTTGGTTCTTTATATGGAGCCCATGAAGTGTTTTTAAGAGAACAATTAAATACTTAATGAGGGCAACATATAATTTGTATCATAATACTAACAATAGAGAAATAGAAAAAGAAACTAGAAGTTAAATGTAAAATAATTATTTTATGTGGGCGTTATTCCATTGGAAACCTATGATGATATTTCTAGACTGYTTGTTCATGTGTTCTTAAAGAAAGTGGTTAAAACATCTAATAAAAAAAATATGTTAAGCTTCCTTCAATACCTCACCAGCTTTTATACTGACTTTTTTTTCTGGCCATCTAGATTTGACTGTTTATGCCTCTCAGGAGTGATGCCTCAAGGTCAAAATAGTGCAAATTCATACTCACTTCACYGCCAGTTTTGCTCCTCCAAGCAGTTCAGAGTAAGCTCCAATTCTATTTCCAATTTGTCTCTTGTGGGAAGGATGTTGAGTGTCATTTTTTTTCAGTACTGTGATGTGAAATAGATATGTGCTGTCATGCTTCTGAGAGATTTGAGGAAAGGAAGCAACTGATTTCTAAACCAGACTTGTGCATTTATTACCCATCAACATGAAAGTCATAGGGGGAAAAAATGGGAAATTACAAGATATTACTGTCCTTCAAAAATGCTGAAAATTCAACACACTCATCACAAGAGTTTTGTGTATTCCACCCAGTTAGTTGGTGTTTTATGAATTCCTTATTGTTTTATTTAATAGTTATTTGGGGCAATATTTATTGTTTTGCTTATTTGTGTGTGAAGGGGGTTGTTTGGTTTGGGCTTTCTAAGAACTTTTTCTCTGAGCACTCTTCCTTTATTAGATGCTTTAAATTTTGGAATTATCAGCAGCCATATGCATAAGAGTGATGAGTACTTTCCCTTCTGCTTTTAACTCCCCTTCTTTCTCCAGTACATGTTCTTTTAGGCTTTTTGCTCTTAAATGACCTTCGCCTGTCTTTCTCCAGGAGACAGCACAAACGGGATTTCCTAATAAATRGAAAACTCACAGAAATTATGTGAATGTGGCCCAACAATTCATTCAGTCCAACAGGTAGGAAAATCATCATTCTCCAGGATGATAAAAAGCCATCTTTTGTCTTCTGTGTCAGACAGTGAAATGATTCCAAAAAAAAAAACAGTATCAGGAAGGAATCTCACGGGATGTTCGGGAATACTGATCTCAATGCTCCTTTTTTTTACTGATTCCTTTTCACAGCGCAGCCTTATGCTCCTTTAACTGTTTTGGACAGAATTTACTCCAAACCATGGCACCTAAAAAGCTAAAAAAGGATAGAAAAAGAGACTTTAGGGTATTGGTAGGCAGCAAGCTCAACACGAGCCAGCAGCGTGCCCTGGCAGCCAAAAAGGCCTCCAGCACCCCAAGCAGCATCAACAGGAGCACAGCCAGCACAGCACTGCCTGAAAAAAACCCCAAGCATTTATTGCTATCGGGGAAAGAGGAGGGCTGGCAATAGCACAAGACAGTACATTCCACCAGCAATTTGCTTTCTCAAAAAGCCTCCTGGATGTAAATCCCTGTTGTCAGGTAAAACATATCCCATGGATCACGTCCTGCCCAGTGCTCTGCTTTGCTGTTTCACCTGGTGCAGCCCCTATAGCTGTATATGGCATTTTAGTTCAAGAGTTAAATAACAAGTCACATTTACATGGCCATTGTCGTACACGTCCTTAACCAACTGAGCCAAAAAAAGGTCATTTCTGCTGTTAGCATATATAGGCAATAAAGAGACTCAGAGTATTGGACCTTACTGATTTTTTATTTAGCTATATCAGCTTGGATACAATGGGAAGAGAAATTTGAACAGGTAGAAGGTGTAGTAATTATAATACGTGTATCTATTTTTCAAAAATATTATAATGTATTTCTCATAAATAGAGTATTCCATAAAAATAGTATGAACTGATAACAGACAGAAAAGCTTTATCCTAGGATAGGAGATTCAAATAGAAATATCATCTTCCTCTGGTTTCCAACACTGGCTTTTCCAGATAGGATGCATGACTGAGGACCAAAAGGGGCCCAGAAGTATCTACACAGGCCAATGGTGAGCTCAAAAGCCATAGCCTAATCTCTTAAAGAGATGTTAAGATACACAGTAAGAGTTCCTACCTAAAAATTATTTTATAGCTTACATTAAATTCAACATAAGAGCTCCAAGGACTAAACTGGGACAACTCTTCAACACTTACTGGTAGCCATTTCTGATCAGCTGGCTAATTATGATGATAGTACAGAAAGGCCCTGCCTTTTTAAGCAAGTATAAAACTCTCAGTACTTTGCAGACATAATTTTCTGGAAAGAAAAGGAAGCACACTCAGCAGTGACTGCCATTCAAATTAAAGGTGAAATATGGCAGGAAATATTCTGGCCATTACAAAACATCCTGACAGCAAATATATCTGAAAATTGTCATAAATTCATCTGTGCCATTAAATATATATTTGTGATAAACACAGTGAAAAAATTACAATTTTCTATTTTAGAAATGTCAGTATAAATTATTTTTTCTTTTCTGCATTGTCAGATTACAAAGTTCATCTTCTCAAACTCRTACTTTGCAGTCTGGTTTTGGAGTTAAATGAGAATCTAGTCACCGTGACAATCTCACCACTAAAATTTTTAAAGTCCATTTTAGCAGAGGAGCTTAAGCAAATGTTTAGCTTGAAAAAATATTAGAAATTGGCAGTTTTTCCAAGAAGCTTTATATTGGAAAATGGTTTTAAGGAATATATTCTTGCGGACTGACTTCTGCCTCCTAAAGAAGATAYGCACATATGGAATGATGTCTTATATAAATACCAGATTTGTGTGCACAGATGCAGCCCTGTGCATGTCTGCAAGCTCAGATCAGTCTTCTGTTTACCAAAAAACCAGCATAGGAAGTTGAGCACCTGATTGAACCTTTCCTATTTCTGCCAMGCAGTGCTTCATTTCAGAAGTGGTTTTTCTGGACCATTGTTCATCAAACAGGTGTTGTGGTGACATGAGTGCCTCTTTGCTCAGGTACGTTTCTTTCTTAGGAATAATTTCATGGATGTAATGTCTAGTTCGCCCCCTTGAATCACTGGTACTACGAATTAATGCCTTGTTATGAGAAAGTGTGGAAGGGAATATTGTTTCTCGAATCAGCTGACAGCAATCCAGAGCCCAGAGGACTTGAAAGACTCTGAAAAGACTACCCACAAGATATAGTTTTATCCCAGTATAAGAAGACCTCTTCCAGTTCACACCATTACGTATCCCAGTGATTCTTGACCTCTTCCTTGTCAGCTCAGCCGTTCTGATTGATTGATTCAAGGGACAGAGAGCTGGCTTGTCCATTCCCTTATAGATGGAAGAAAGAATGATTCCACGACATGTACTTACACCTGCACGGCAGGGCTGGTGATAAGGTAGTCCCTGCACAGTCAGGCAAAGAAATTTCTTATTCTCCTATATCCCTTCGTGCAGATGATCAAGACAAATCCATTTTATTTGGCTTTCTAGAAAAACAAATTTAATATAAACCTTGGCCAGAAATATCATATTTTTGTCTGTTATATTATTTTCCACAATTTTCCCATTTTGCTTTACCCTTGCACTTCTGTTACTTTTCACTTTCCTAAATACTAAACACCACACCATAAATAAGCTACAAATGTTCATACACACATGATCAGCTCGTGTCTTCTGAAGGTAAAAACAGGTGATGCTACTAAATAAGAATAGAAAGTTGTATTATAACAGTTTCAGGCAAGTAAAGACATGGGGCATTAAAGAAATTCAGTGGACAGGGATCAAACCTTGCAGCTGGATGAGCAGGATAAGTGATAACAAGCTTTAGTGAGAGCAAGACTAAACAACAGCCTTCACCAAGAAAAAAACCTCTGAATGTTGTATGCCAGCAATGCACAAAGTCACAGAACAGATTATCCAGGAGTATAACAACAATGAAATTAGCATTAGAATCTCCAGAGCTTTACAAACAACTTTATAATAAAAAAAAAAAAATCACAGATAAGGTATTTCTGCCTGCATATAAACAAGCAATGTTATACTGCTCCTTTCTTAATTTAGAAGTTATGATTTATTTGTAAAATAAAGATAGAATCCATATTCATGGAAGTGGAAAGACTACTATGCATATTATGAGAGAGGATTTGTTTATTTAAATGGTGAAAAAAACCAATCAAAGCTTATGCATGTAAGACATAAATGTGCATTGATAACCACTGAATATGTCACATGCATCCAAGGCATCTGAACCATACAGAATAGTCTTTGCTGGTCAACCCATCCTTCTTTGTGGGAAGATATTTTTTAGTATTAGATCCTGTTGATTCTCACTATAATGGCATTTCAGATAAAATAACTCAAAATTAAACCACAACAACATTAACCAGGACAGTCTTCTAATGCCTCTTGTGCGGCCCATGTTAAATCTTTGTTGCTCTAAAGATGTATATAAAAGACAAAACCTGTGACCAACTTGCGTTTTCATTGATGAAGCCAAAGACTGTCGGGCAGTTTATCTTTAGTCACACAGTACTTTGCTTTCAAAAGCAAAGTACAGGTTGATTAAAACCTATACAAAACCCCCCTTAATTCTTGAGATATAGGTAATTACTCCAGAGCAGACCTGAGACTCACCAGTAGAACATCATACAAAAAAACCCCAAAATGTCATTACTGGAGTTCAGTGTACTAATTAAATAGAGAATTATGCTTTCCACAGCTGTTAGTCCAGTGCCTTTCAGTAGAACATTCAGCTCAGGTCTTGTAGAGAGAAATACCTACCTTCACAAAATATGGTACTTAATTTCAGAAAAAAAGTGATTCAAATATATGGAAAAAAATTAACTGTCCATTTGTATGATTATTACCACAGCCCTTCAATGACAATAAACCAAGTCTATCTGCAGAAGCTTGACTGTAGCTTTGAATTCTTTTTTTTAACAGTAATCAGATAAAATTTCCAATTTTCCCATCCTTTAATTTGAAATCTGATTTCTTAGCTATGAGGAAGCATTTAAAATTTTGCCTTTCACCTAGCTCATTAATGTTAGTAGGTATAAAATGTTTCAAAATAAAATAAGGATTGTCACTGGAAAATGCTTTTTTTTTCCTTAATCATTGCCCTTCTTATTTGCTAGACAATCTCATTGTGATATGATCACATCTTCTCTTCAAACATTTCAGCTGACACAAGATCATGTTTGTAAATGCTTTCCATTTGAATGTTGTAAAGCCAAGTCAGAGAAGATACAGGGATAAAGAATATGTGGAAGCATAATAAGACTCTCAAGGCACTAAATGACAGCAGGATAAGAGACCTTAGAATATTAACTATTTTTCTTCAACCAAGCAGGAATATTTTTTAAAGGAGCTATATTCTAGAAACTTACATCTTGAGAGCTTTTCCTGTTTAATTTCTATTTTTTTTTTTTTCCCACAAGGGCTTTTATGAAAAGAACATTTTCTAGGGCACAAAAGAGAATTGAGGACTAGAAACTGAGTTATTTGTTTGACCCTGCAGAAGTCTTGCATTACTTTTCTAGAAAACGTGCTTTGTGGGAGGTTTTCACTTAACCTCATTACATCCATGGAAAGAGGCATCTTTGTTCTGAATTTCATTCGTATTTGAAAACATTGTTCATAAGTTTCTAGCAAAGTACCCTCTCCACGTCAAATCAAAGAGTCATAGTTGACATTAYTTGTAGTTCCCCATCTATTTGCCTAAAATAAAAAGCTGAAAATGATTACAGGAAGGTCGTAGCTGAAGATGTGTCCACAGAAGCCAGAAAAAAATGAAAAAGCAGGAAGTCAAGCACATCGAAATTAAGTAGAGTAAGCAGGTTGCACTCACAGCGAGTCTTTCAGTTCTAGGCTGAAAAATAAGTGTTAGTATTAACATGGCTATTGATGGAGACTTACAGGCAATTTCATTTTTTCTTCACATAAAAATGGGGATTAGAACAAATACAATAAAGGGTAGATAAAGGGTTTACAGTTACTGCTGGTTTCCTCTCATAGGTTAAAGAAATCATTAGATGTGAAAATATTTTGGTGAAAAGGACAGAGTTCAAGTGTAATGGAAAAGAAAATGTAATCTCCCACAAAGAACGCTAGTTCTGAAAAGTAGTGCTGTTTAAATGTTTCACCACTAGTTTTCAYTCCCAGTACTACCAAATTATATCTATAAATGTCCTTTGTATGCTTAAGTCACATAATGCTATTAATAAACTCACTGTACTTTCTTTTATATACTTAAAAAAGCAACAGAAGGAAACATCTTGTTAATGGAGAAAATRAATTCATTAAATTTTTAAGAATTTTTCACACACAAAAATATTCTTATTCATTAAAATATATTTCGTTTTAAAAAGACAAAATATCATGGATTTGAATCTGACAGGCAAGAAATCATACACAGCTGTCAGAACTTAAAATGTTACCCAGCCTGGGGGTGTATAGAGATCACCACCTCCCTTCTGAGGTGATCCATGTCACAGAGCCTGGAGTCACCTGGGCATCCTCAGATAGACTCCAAACTCTCACAGAAAGCCCCTGAGGAGCATTCACCCTGTTTAGGAAAAATTATGTGCAGCATGGGATGCTTTCCAAGAAAGAGGCCCCATYTGGGATAAAAATCAAGTCCTTTTTATAACACAAGAGGGTGTAGGATGTACCACTTTGAGCAGTCAATAGATGCTGCTAATTTTGACTTTTCACCTGTAACAGCCAACACATAATGATGATTTCTGTTACTTCAAAGCAATTTGATTTTTCCAGACTATTTACCACTTGCTCAGATGATAAATTGTTGTTGAAGTTCCTTGTTTATGCACCTCTTGGTGGTATCTCAGAGTGCCTCTGGCATCTAGATTCCCACAGTTGTCGTTCAGTTTTCAGATGTACTTTTCAAGGAAGTTTCTGATTCACAGAGCTACTTCCAGGCTCCAACTTCCAAGCTGAGAGGCCTCCCTCTGGCATTACTTTTCAGGAGATCTTTTCTTTTCCCCAGTATTTTACCTATTTAACCAGTCCACCTTATTGCTGCTCACATCAACATATTCTTAAGGGCTTAAGGGTTACCTTTGAAGCATTTTCTGATGTCATCACTGCTTATGCAGCCCTAGCAAGATATGATCACCTAAGAAAATCCAGAAAGACTAAGAGGACAGGAGGGAAAACTGAAAATATTTTAAATTCAAGGTGTGCAGATTAAATAAAATCCTTCACACACTGATTAAGCCCTTATTAGAGAGTGACAAGTTTTTATTTTCCTTTCAGTAAAGACTTCAACCCTCAGCACTAGACACTGAATTTTCATAAATTTGGAAATCCCACTGAACCAGGGAATGGCCTATCAGATAAAATCTGYGTCAGCAAGTTTGAAGAATGAAACTTTTTTCTTTCTATAATCATCTCAGAGTGAACAGATGCATGTTTGATGATTTGCAGACAGAATAAAAGACTAAGGAAATGGAGAAACAATTGGTCTAACCATGCAGTCATTTACCCAAGCAAGCTATTTCCATTTAAATCAAAAAGCATTGCTTACCTGAGCGTTTCCCACCTACATAACAACTTGCAAAAATGGAATCGAAGTCATCCTAGTAAAGTATTACTTCTGAGCAAAGGGAAAACAGATGAATAATCTTTCAATGAGATAAGCAAAATTTTAACCAAATTTTATATTTGACAGTATATTAAATGTATCACAGAGCTATCCTCCTGAGGAATCAACATTTGAAATAATCTCTAGGCAACAGAGCACTTTCTCCYTGCTGTAGTTATTGTAATGTCTGGGTTTTTGAGTTGCAGTTTGTTTGTTTGGACAATTTAATTAAAGAGCTGAGTTTGAAACAAACTTTCCTCCATTGTGAATTCTGTCTAGGATACAATTCTATCTAGTTTCCTTGCCYTGAAAAATCTATTTAGGAACATGGTTGGAATAAACATTTATATACATTTTCAAGTTTATCTTAGCCTATAGATGGTCACCTGCTGCAGAGTCTCTAATACTACATGAAAATCATTTGTGTTCAAACRGCTAGGTAAGGAGGAATGTAATTGTGGATTTTGGGCAAGAATGGTGTTTCTTATTTAATACTCACCTAATTAAGAGCTATCTTGAGACAAAAGAGACTAATACTGAAAATATGGAACCTTAGGAGTTTCAGGCATAGGAACACTATGATACACTAGCATGGGGGGATGAAAGTATATTCTTTTCCCTGTCTTATTTTCAGGAGGTTCAGGAAACCTGAGGGCTGCTTCTGGCAATTCACCTGGATGCCCTTTTTCCCTTTTATCAGTTTCATTGTGTTTTACAGAATGTACAATGGCCTGTGGTGGCATAAGATCACCCACAGAGCTTAAATCTGCGTCCAGCAGTGCACAGAATACACATATGCAAGGCATCAATCTCCGGAGGGACAGAAAATCACTTCTCCAGAATTAAAAGTAGAAGGGCAGACTGTGACATTGGCCTGCACTGGAGGGGATATGGAATGGTATTTGCTTGTGGGAAAACACTCTGAGCCTTCCTCATTTCCATAAGAGTTCCCAGTTCTTCTTGGATGCTGTACTTATACCATCACACTCCGGTGTTTTAGTCAGCTCTTCCCTATATGTCAAACCAACCATAACATCAAAGGGAAACAAGAACAAAGAACAGCCTGAAGTGGTGTSATGCACGCAGGTGGCAACAGATCCCTTTTTGCCTTCTTCATTCCTGTGGGTATTCATCAGGGCCAGGAACAATCTGTTGTTTCTCAGGTTCAGCTACACATTTAAAAAAAAAAAAAAACAACTAAACCCTACCAACTTAGAAATAAACCACAGCAAACTAAGTCACCAGGAACTTTTTGCCTCTGTTCGATACATAATAATGAAGTGCAGGCTCGTGGAATTTCCTTATTTTGCCAAGTCATTAGCTACATTGGCAAAGATGATTTCAGGGAAAGGCAATGGCATTGGACTGAAAATGATGTTTACTCTCTAGTTCTGTTACAGTGTTTTGTTATTACCAAAGTCCTAAGCCTCAGATTTTTGGTGCCAGAAAATGTATGCAGACAAGTGGGATGGAGGAGTGCCTGTTGTCCCTTGGGAAAAGCAGGTTCTTGCTTCCACTGCAGAATGAGAGTGTTGAGAGGAAAATAAGACAAATATATAACACCATGGAACTTCATGTTAGCAAATTCAGGAGGTTTAAAAATAAGCTAGCAAAAGGTAGGCACCTTAAATGGCTGTGCTTTGCTGGTGAAAGTTCTTGACTTCACTAATAGGTTTTGATTCATTTACTTTTCAGGTATCTGGTTTAACACTGACAACTGAGACAAATTTTCTTTAGCACTAGASCTGCGAAAGTCCAGGAGTAGTAAAAGAACTGCTGATAATATATTCTTTAATGGATATTGTCACTTACATTATTTTGCTATAGGATCTTACAAAAACAGACTTAAATGAGCACAAGATAAAAACTACTCATATGATGGCAATTACAGTATTATTAATAAAATGACATATTCTTATTTTTAAGTCCCAAGAAGAGCACTTTCCTCCCCCCATATATTCTAAATATAATGCATATTTAGATAAAATATATTTTATATTTATATAGTTTCAGAATTAAAATGTGTCATCCATCTGAGGAAATTCACTCTAAAGGAATCTACCAGTCAAAACAAAAAGCCACACAAGAAGCCAGCCRCAGCAGAACTGATACACTGTTTGGAACTGTTATCTTTAGATAACAGCAACTTACATGGATTAAGATATATAGTTCAATTTTTAACAAAAAGAATCTTGGAAGCAACTGTTTGAACTATTTAAAAAATAATTCCCTATCACRGAGCTCAAGGGGAAAAGCAGCACAGAAATTTTGTAGGATGGTTTACACTGAGGGAAGAGAAGGGGCTAAGAAGTTAAAGACAGAAGAATAAAGTCCTGTTACTCATAGACCTCTTCCTCCAAAACCCAAATGTTTGACTAATTCAGTTCCCTTTCRTCCAGGGAGAAGATAATGGTTCCATGCTACGCAAGCACTATGAGATCAACAACAGCATCCATCGTCATAACCACGCTATCAAGGCAGATGATGACAGCAGGAGCAGGAAGAGAACAGCACTGTACATAAATCACACGAGACTAGCRGAGAAAAACAAATTATTGAGGGATTTGTTGCAAATCCTGTGCACTGACTTCTCCTGTGGTCCCAGTGAGGAAAGGATGAAAGCCAGGATCTTGGAACTGGTTCTGATATTAGCAGAAAGGGCAAAAGAGAAAGTTACAAGGTGAGAAACAAGGTGCTGCAGAAGTTCCATCAATGGAAGAATAAGCTTCAAGGAGTAGCAAGAAACAAAAAAGCTATAAGAAGAAATTAAACTGTAGCATGATAGCTAGAGAGTTTAACAAAGTGTTGGAAGAATAAATGTTTTTCCCTAAAGCAGAAATGTCAGTGTATCCTCACTAGACCTAGCTGTGTGCCAAGAGCTTCAGCAGTTCCAAGAAAGTGCATGACAGTATACAGTCTATAATTTTAAATATAAGAAGGGATTTTCAACCACTGAGGCCCAATATTATAATATGAAGGTCAAAAGATTAAAAAAAAAAAGAACATACACTACTGCAGGTAAGAGGTCTGAAAAGGCAACACAGGGAGTGCAGAGAGAAAGGAATGGCACTGTATTGATTGTTATTAATTTTAAGTATGAAAATACCAGTAAAGAAAYAGCAAATTTATCTTGAGAAATTCTCTGTGGAAAAAATTCTCTCCAAGGCAGCAAATAGAAGGAAGGTGTGTTTGTTGTGAAAAAAGTTTACAGCTTAAATGTTAACACTGTATTGTGTCAAGAGCAACAGCCAAACACCTACAGCTCAGCATGCCTTCTCCAAAAGTTGAAAAGGGGAAAAGGGAGTGCCTCAGGAAGATGGAGAGCTAGGGTTGAGCTGTCAGCAGCCAGCCCAGACACAAGGGGTTAAACAGCACAGGTTAAACAGAGGGAAAAAAAAAACCCAAAACAGACAAAGAAAGCAGTTTCACTTCAAAAGTGCCAACTGTCCAAAAAGGAATTGACGCAGAATGAATTAAAAAGAGCCCAATAAATTATTACAAATTATGAATATGTTTTAGAGAAACATCGTACAAGTTATACGAGTTAACAGGAAAGACCACAGATAATTAATTTACTCTGGATATTAATAAAAGACTAAATATTCATGTATGCAAATGATTAATATTTAAAAACATGTTATTACCTGCTTAATTATCATAGATTAATCAATGATAATTAACAAGTGATTAATCAATGGATCTCTATAGAATTGAAAGAAAACAAGTTCCTACCTGAAAACAAGAATTTAGATAAGCAAACTTTCCAGAAACAACTGAATGTACAGAGATGGTGTTTGGCAAGAAATATAGTTCAGCCCCAATCCACAGGCAACTGTGAAGACTGACATCCTTCCAGAGACCTGTAGAGTGGAGAGGGCATGGCAGAGGCACTGCCAGAGCACCAGGCAGGGCTGAGATTGCACAGAATTATAGCCATGGGTAGGCGAGACCAGGACAGTGGATACTCTTACATTGACTAAAGCTCAGTGCAGTGAAATGTGAAACTCAAACTACATCACCCAAATGGATGCCAACAGCGTGCTCAGTGGTACAGCACAGCGGTGACTGTGACTCGTTTCTCAAAAGAGGCCCAAAGTGATCAATTTCCAGATGAATTTCTATCAAAAAAAACCAGTATTCCGGTTATGCCATAATATTTGCTGAAGCAGCAAAATGGCTTCAGATATTCAAAATAGGTGCAGGTGCGCAATTCAACAGCTTTCCTTTGAGGTGATACAGATGGTGCTTGGCAAAAGCTCTGGCATGGTAGGGCAGGGGTCAGGCGAGGCCAGCTGTGAGCACACAGCAGCCACAGGATGCAGGGGACACGTGCATAATGCAAACACCAGCAGGCACGGAAAGCACTGAGTGTCGGAAAGGGACAGCAGCTGACCAAAATTGCAATTACTCTGGGGAAAGAACACAGTCCTTAGAGGGCTACACCAGAGATATTTGCAGCTGTGATGAAGGCACAGAGGACCCTAGGAGTCTCTGCCAAATAAACAGCAGCCAGCTTACACTGCATCCCCCTCCCTCTGATCAAAAGGAGCAAATAAAAAAATATTTCCTATGGAAAATACAAATCAGGAGGAGAAACCTGAGTGGTTCAAAATCAACCATGTCACTGACAGCCATAGCAAACAAAATACACAAAAGAAATCATATTTTTACACGTCCAAGTGTCTTAATAATAAACAATTGTAGGAATACAAGACCCACCACTAAGGGCTGTGTGATATGGCATTCAAGTTGCTATTCAGTGTATAAGGTGAACAGGTGATGCACTGGAAAATGAAGCTGGATTAGAGATGCAGCCTGCTAACCTGCTGCACTTCATTTGGCAGCTGCTGCTCCTCCTAAATGCCCTTTGCATCCCATCTGCAGAAGAGGGGGAATTTCTTCTTGCTTTTCCAAAGGGAAGCACATGAGGTGCTTAAAGGACTGTTCAGAGTGAAAGTCCTAACTGACAAAATTCCCAAGTATAAATTCACAAGTCAGCAATACAACAAAAAACTGCCTAAAATTATTGTATTTGCCATATACAACTGAATCTGCACTCATTAAAAAAGCAAGAGGGAATCACACACTTCAAAAACATTTTAGGAAAGAGAGATCAGAGACGAAGCAAGATGATGGGGAAAATAATCAGCAGATTTCCTAACACATCTATATTTGTTTAAGTGTTTTGGGAGAGATTAAAAATGCCCAGTGATGTGAATTTGTACTGTAAAACTTGACATTTGCCACAGCATCAATATTCAATTAGCGAAAATGCCTGGAACTTGAGCAAGTTGTGTATCCTGTGGTTTGGTGGACCTCATTCTCCCTCCAGGTGTGTGCTCCTTACTTTTTATAACAGCCACTCTACACATTGTATAAAAAGTAAGTGTTGAAGGCAGAAATAGCATTTTCATCTGTGCACTGCTATAACAATGACTTCAAAATATCTGGTATACTTTGGGGTAAAAGGAAACCCCACAACAAGTTAGCTTTGTTAGGCTCCTCCTGCAGAAAAGGCTATTACAATTCTGTTCTCCAAATGTAGAGAAGCTTAAAACATTTCAAAAGTCAGGAAATGTACAGAATTGGGATTCTGATGTTGCATAATTACTTTTCAGAGTCTTCATCGCTACTGTATTTTAAACTTAACCCCTATGCTTCCTAGATTAAAGAAAATAGATTAATATGTCAGCCCTAAAGAAGATTTTTGAGTTTTCAAAATCTCATTAAATTAAACAATATTTTCCAACGTATATCACAGTATTAGTAACTACAAAAAGAAATATTAGTTGCTATGCAATAGATTTAAAATCATTTCAGAGGCTATGGAGATTAGCATAATCTTTCACTACTGAGCAAATCCATCGTTGAGGGTAGGCTTAAAAACATATGGTTGTGAATAAAAACTGGAAAAATAGTGGGTTTTCAGTCTTGAAAAAAAAAAAAAAGAAGATTTTGAAGAGAATTTGCATTCTACTAAAGGAAAGGCATGGATTCATAATCAACATTTTCTGGGAAGATGGGAAAGGTCAACAAGGAATAATTTTCATTTACAGCAAAGACATACATTGGACAGCAGGAGAAATATTTTCTAAGAAATGTTGATATGAAAAAGCAAGTCCATTGCTTGGGAAAAAACCCCACAGAGATAGGTTAGATAATTTTTTGTCATTGAATAGGCTAAGATAATCTTCAAGCAATTTTGAATCCTATGTTACTGTAACTCCCAAAAGAAATTCTGGGTTTGCTACATTTCCTTTCATTTAATAATTAATCTTTTAATAAGGCATTTCTTTTTATATATTTGGGGATTTTTCTCTGCTACTGATTAATTTTCCCCCTTTTTAGCTATATATTGAAATGGAGATTGTATTAGAGTTAAAAATACATAATTTGTGTCTTTTCAGGTTTTTTTATGGCCAAATCACTAATAAGTAATGTTACTTCTAGGTTCGTGACCTTTCTGAATAGGCCTTGTATTTCTGAACAAAGTTTGCAAATTGATCTACTTCTTATGACCTTTTACCTCCAAAGGCATTATTTATTACCAGCTAAATATATTTTCCATAAATCAGTAACACACACCTCAGTTTTTGGTTTCAATTTTTGACAGTTTGTTATCAGTTCCTTGCTGGGAAAGAGAGTAAAACTGATTTAATTGTCAGCCAAATCTTAATCTATTGCTGCACCTTTGTTAAACTGTGTCATAATCTGTGTACAAAATACATCTACTCATCTTTGAGTGCTTCTCAATTTCAGTAGTCCAGTCACTCAGAGTGCAAATTTGTTTTAATGATACAAATATATATCTGGTCATAGAGCCTTGCTACTGCTGATCTTTGTTGTTGACATGCCATAGTATTTTGCAGAGAACTGGCACAGAAGAGAAACTTAATGAGGCAATTTTGTCTTCTTCTTTATTTTCTTTTCTTATGTAAAACTAGTAGAGACAGAGCAATCTCACTCGCATTAACATTCTGGATAGGAGGATATATCCACAAAATTAAAACTTTTTTGGAGTACTATAAGTAAGACTTTGCCTCCAGAGGAAAACAGAGAGCAAACACATCCTTGTGCAGAGAAGGATGACACCAAAACAACCAATTCAGCAAGAACAGCTGTTACCCAGAGTGAACAGCAGAGTCAACATACAGTCTAAATCCAAAAGAAACAAAATGTTAAAAGAAACAAAAGTGTTTGCAGAGCCAAGGCTATTTTTCAAGACTGTGAAAGAAAAGAAATGGATTAATAGCAGGTTTACCACAAATCATACTTAATGCTTTATTCTTCCCTGTATAGAAGGTTGTCTAGAATATGATGATCAAGCAATTGAGTGAAGGRTTATGTTGTCTGTATATTATGTTGAAAGTCGATTTTAATGTTCTGTGAACATACAAGATTCTTACCAATCGAATATATAGTGTGCTTAGAGCAAGCAGAAACAGTATTGGGGCTTGAACAGCTTCAGGGCTTGTCACATGGGTTGGAGTAGCCATAAATAGTTGTCAAACCCTAAGTAACATCTGAATCACATTCAGAAACATGCTGGTTCCCAGCAATAGGGTCATGCTGGTTTCAACAGCACAAGGATATTCAAATTTTCCAAATTCTCAAACGCTATTGCGATTACCCTGGAGAAGAAGGGGGACATAAAAAGAAACATTTCATGTAATACCTAAAATTATGATAACTTCAAACAATGTGTTACRGAATGGCAAATCCTTCAAGATTTAAGCCTAATGAAATCAAAGATCCATAGGCTTAAAACTACTATTCACATTCAGCCAGCCATACTATTAACTTAGTTGGATATTTTTCATGTTGAATAGATTCTACTCCTAAATGTCACCACAGGGATATTTGTTCACCCGAACGTGTGTTAGCAATTTCAAACCTTTGAGCAAAGGTCCCCTGTTGTGGCACTTCTGCTGCGATCAGGATGCCAGTGGGTTTTGGGATTGCAGCTAAAATCCTGGGTGGAGGTTATGATTCATTTACCAGTTTTTAATAACCCAGAAAGACAGAAAGAAAAGAAGAAAAGACAGACTGACAGAAAGAAAGAGCAACTAGCTTTCCACATTCAGCAATAAGTTATTCCTTAAACCAGTAGACAWTTCTCAGCAGTATATACAAAAGTATCTTTCATTTTGAATCCCAATGACCTGGATACCCCCATCATAAATAGGAATTGTCATTCAATTAATAATAGGTGTAAAGAAGCATAAGACTGTATAACAGTTACCACAATGCTTGATTTGTCTGATTTATTCTTTCTGTTTTCTAGTCAGTGTGGAATGATGAATGCTTTCTTTTCATTATTGTCTGCTTGAAGTCATGCTTCTAATTTTCTCTCTCAACAAAAGGTGAGAATTCATGTTTGGGACATTTGAATTATCCAAAAAAAAAATCAAACATGATTTTTAACTATAGATGAATGTATTATTCTTCTTTATTCCTACCTTCTTTCCTCCTGTGAATCCTTGCCAGCTTTTCTCCCACAGTGACAGCACCTTCTTCGCATGAACAAAATACAATAGAATGAGTTACAGTCTTTTTTTTTATTTAGGGGCATTTCTAGTTACAGAAATACTAAAAAGATCTATTTTAGATTTAGGTTTTCATCTACTGTGAGGTTTATGTATTAAAAATTTTAACTTGAAAGAAAAGGGTGATGTTTGTTCTTTTGGTCTATCTTTTCTGATGATTTCACTGGATTATAAATTCTCTCACAAAGATGATGTTTTTTATTCAAGTGATCCAGTAATTTGAAAATTGTCTAGTCTTACAAATAATTTTACTCCCTGCCTATGTGTGATTTCGGAGGTCAGGCTTCATGCAAATTAGGTCAGTGCAGAATCAGTTTCCAAATTCTTCAAGTCAGCCTAACCAATGATTTTACTCTTGATCTTTTGCTGAGCTTCCTGCAATGAATTCTCTGCATATACCAAGCCCCAGTGGTATCAGCACTGGCTTTGGGGCTGTACTTGTTCTTCAAATCATTGTGCACTACTTCCAATTAACCTCACTGGACTGAAATCAAGGTGGTGTTTAGGGAAGTAGGCGTGGTTTTCTGCGTTTCAGAAACCAAGTGAGAAATTCTGAGAAGAAAATGAGAAGGGAAAACAAATGAATARAATGCAGTGTGAGCAGCAGCAGCAGTCATGATCTCCTCCTTCAGTTTTTCTCTTGGTGTTTCTACAGCGTGCCTGAACTCCCACATAGTCTCTCTTTGACTTCAACTCTTCTGCCAACTCTCCCTGACCATGACATTTCTTATCTTGTCAGCTGAGTGTCCAATTTTTGAAACAGAATATAATACKGGAGACGTAGTTTCAGTTTTAAAGGAAACAACGGGAAATGATCCCTGCCTGCCTAAGACTACCTCAGTTACCCCTTTAAAAGAAAGTAGAGCTGGGATTTGTCTGCATAATGTCAGGGTGGCTTTGGTTCTGCTGAAAGCTGCTTACAGAAGAGGTAACATTCTGTGGCTGTGCCTCTTGAYGTGGCTGCCAGCTTTGCAGGAGAGGTTGCCAGGACAGGCTTGCAGTAAAACTGGTGGAAAGAAGCACGTAGATGTCAGAAGTCTAGGGAACATTTCCACCACAATTTCTTGAAAGGGAATCTTTTATGCTTTTCCTTGATTCTTCTGCTGCAGTTTTAGAAATTTTGAACYCCTCTCTTAAAACCAGCACAGAAGGGCTGGAAGTCCCCTATTAATTTCCTAAATTGCCCTGTATGCAAATACACTGATAACTCCATGTAGCCAATTATACTGTTTGCCTCAAACACATACAAATAATTAAAAAGTAGAAAATGCATATTTATTGCTAACTAAAAGAATACGGACCAAGAATTCATTGTGTCTTTCAAATCTCCATATCCATCACAGATGTTTTCCAATTACCCATGTCCACAGTAATCTTTCTCAGTCTCATTTGCTCAGTCCTAGGCACAGTATTACAGCATGAGTTACTCTTCCTTTCTGCTTGTAGGACAGGTAGATAGCTATTGCCTTTTGATCTACTTTTACCCACTGCTTCTAGTTCCCTTTTTGAAACCATAAAGGTTAAAGCTTCTGCCTTGGGGAGGATTTAAACCCCTTTAACTGCTATGGCTGCACTAAGAYGTGTGGCTGCCCCTGCTATTTCCTAACTGTTGTCCAGGACTATCATCTCTGCTCCAGAGAGTGATCCCAAAACACATGCTGCTGACAAGAGGCCCTTATTTAAGCATTTATGTATTAAATTACACGTCTTGCAGGAGGCACAAATACAAACAGCATTATGACTTGTGGAAAGATGGGTCTCAAGAAATTTCCTCCTATTCTTTCAGTGAAAAAAAGTCTGTCTTGGGATATAAAGGCCAGGGGCATGAAGGCTGGTGCATGGTTAAGAAACAGAAGCAGTTGTATAAATGGATGACAGCCACCTTGTTAGCCTCTGTGATGTCCCACCCTTCAGGGGAATGACACTCACAGATGCTCAGGGTTGAAGAGAATGACAAAAGTCAGGGGCCCCAATAACTCACCAAGTTTTATTAACAAATTATACTCTTGGCATGGAAATTGGTAGGTTTCCTGACATGCTATATAAGGGGTTTGCATAAAGGGGTAGGGTAAAAGGGGAGAGAGAAATAAACAAATACAAAGAGGAAGGAAGGAAGGAAGGAAGGAAGGAAGGAAGGAAGGAAGGAAGGAAGGAAGGAAGGAAGGAAGGAAGGAAGGAAGGAAGGAAGGAAGGNGAAGGAAGGAAGGAAGGAAGGAAGGAAGGAAGGAAGGAAGGAAGGAAGGAAGGAAGGAAGGAAGGAAGGAAGGAAGGAAGGAAGGAAGGAAGGAACTTTTGGTGGTCTTGTTCCCCCCCTACAGTTCAGGCCTGCTTCTTGATCTCATCCCTGTGCCTGTGCTGTACTGTGTTGTGCTTATCTGTAGGAACTAGAACAAGATTGATTGTCCCAGAAAAGTGCTGCCCTTCCTCCCCATGGCCCCCTTCTCCAGCCACATCCTTCTCTCTCTCACAGTGTGACATTACCAACAACTCTTGGCTGTAACTGCCAACAATTCTTGTTTGGCTTCACAGCCATCCAGTTATTGCTGTTTGAGACATACACAGAAGTCCCTTATCTTCTGGGCTTCTACAGCATCCTAACAAGATACACTGGTATTGAATACCAAAGAGAGTGATGATGCTACCAYGAGAATTGTCAATCCTGACTTTTCATGTGCTGTATCTTCCAGTCAGGTAATGTGTTTACACACACACACTCCCACGTAGTGAGCACACCATGCATTTAATGCAGTCCTGGAATTTAACTGAGGTCGTATGCCAGCTTTTTAGTAATGCACAGTATCACTATGAATGCCATCTGTTAAAACTGTGGTAAGATTATAGGCAGTTAAACTGCTAAATGTTATTCGTCCGTCTTTTTTAGTCCCCTTCTGTTCACCAAGACTCACTGGAGAATGTGCAGGTTCTCTAACTCCCTGAAATAGGAGGTACTGAAATCAGACTAGTCTTCTATCAGGGAAACGTTATCACTGTGTCATTTCTCCTAAGAATTTTCCTTAAGTCTCAGAAAAATTGAGAATGACGCTACCTGGAGATTGCTTGACTCTCCAGAAATGGCCAGCTCAGAATTTAAGAACTTACACGGCAATACTCATTCCAAATGTATGCTTGCTTTTGAGGTATGAAGAAAGGGTTTAGTCAGTAAAGAAGTACTAGTTAAGGACAAGTGTGAATTGTTGGGTATCAATTCCTCTCATCTCATCAACATCTTATTCATAAGGGAGTTCTCTAGAAAGACAGATGTCATCTTCTTCAAGGAGCTGGGTGACCCTGTGCTAATTAATCAAGGTAGCTCAAAAAACCAAACCAAGTCAGAGAGAAAGCAGCATTTCAAGAGGAAGAGAGTGCACTTCAAAACCAGCATATTATTTGTGAGTTGTCCTCTCTGTATTTCAAAGGAAAACTCCAAAAACTAGAGAACAAAAGTCATGCAGAGAAGTGGTAGCTTTAAGACTAAATTGAGGGATATCCCTAAAAACCAAGGGCACTTATGGTAATTGTTGCACCCTTCTCACCAAATAAACCACACTTGCAAGAAATCATGGTTCTTAAATACCCATGTTTCTGTTTGAATTCCTCTACCAGTTATGTGAAACATTCTTAAAAAACCGAAACCTTGTTCTCTTTCAAGATATCAGCCAACCAAAATATGAGGTCTAGCACAGAATCCATAGTTTATAGGTAAGATATCAAATGCTATGTCACCAGGACAGGTTATAAAGTATAAAACCCCACATTCTGTGTGTAAAGTAAGCCCTTTTAACACTACTAGCAAGCTATTTTCCCCAAAAACTCAGTATTCATGACATCCAGAACTGAAGGTTAATGCAAGTCTGCACAAAATGCATTGAACGCTTAGTTTTTAATACAGATTTAAAAAAAAAAAAAAAGGTTGCTTGCACTCATCTTCCTTTTAACTATGGAAAGAGAACAAGATGCATGTAAAATAAAAGCATGGYTTCTTAAGCTAATTTCAGATTGCTCTAGCTACCTCTTCAGACACTGCAGACACCAGCTTTGCTTCAAATGTAGTCTGCAGACTACTTTTTAAATTAGGTCTTCAAACTATCTGAAGACATTTCCACTAAAATCAAAACAAAAAAGCCTGGTTACATCTACTTGCTAGTTGATCCCTCTATTAAAGGGACACCTACAAATGTGAGTCACTGAAAAAAAAAGCATTTTCCATTAAGGTCACAGGATTTTCTCACAGAACTTACCAGTAGCTCCAAACCAAAGRTCCTAATCCCTCAATTTTTAACATGTAGTCTCAATTTTACTGTTGTGCATCCCATTGAAGTGAGTAACGCTATTTAAAGTGGGAAGTATATACATAAATATTTACAGGATTGTTGACTAACTCCGCAGAGGATAACTTGTTAGATAAGGAGACAAGGAAACAAGCACCCTTGTACTCACATCTAGGCACTCAGAAAGTGGTGACATATTCTAGTAAACTCCTGAGAAATATAGTTTATATCTAAAGTGACACATCCAAGTTTTGTAGGATCCCTTATAAAACCACCAGATGTGTTTTCCGGCAATACAAATAATAGGCTTAATACTTGCCTGAAAAGGACATGTATGGAATCTGAAAGTAAGCACTAGAATTGAGCAAATTGCATATTTAGAGGGATTGGTAGGGTCTGTCTGTCCGCTAAACTCCGTGGAAGACACAGCAGAGGACACAGCTTTCCTGACTTTGTACAAAGATATTTCGTTATGTAAGATGAGTCAGATGAATTCCAATTGTTTCAATGTGAAATTAAATTCTTACRTATCCTACAATTTTTGGATAAGAAAGTAGTTCAGGGATGCTGGACAACTTTACTGATTAATATTTGTGATGCCTATACATGTACCTCTCAAGGGCAAATTTTCTGCGTGGTTCATTATTAATGGAAATTGCATGCCTAACTCCCTGTACACCATGCAGAAAATGTACTTCTTTACAAGTATCCTGACACAAAAAGCAGGAAAATATTTATTTTCCTATTTTAAAATTATATTCAAAGTATCTCTGATAAGAAGCTAATAAATATGCAAAACAGTTGGAGAGAAAAATAAGCAAAAGTGGAAAGAGGTTCTAGCAACAATTTATTCTCAACACAATAAGGTGATTTCCAATATCTTAATGTAAATAAAAACATTCTTTAAGGTTATATCTTCTTATACCTGCATAAGACAGAGTATATTTTCTTTGTTTCTCCCCCAGTAATTATAGGAGATTATATAATGCATATTATGTACTTAGAATTACTATTATAGAAGCAAAGAAAAAAAATCATGAGCTCTTTTAAATGTTACTGAAACATGACAGAGCATTTCTAGACAAAGAAAGGTGTAGAATCTCAGTAGTTTAAGCCTCAGTATGAAGGAATTCCCCATTTTAAAAATATTGACTCTTGATTGGACAGGTTCCCCTTCAAAATACTGGTAAATAATTTAAATCTTCCATTTCTCAATAGCACTGCTGAAGTCCAAATCAAACTTTCTCACTGCCTTACATATGAAACTTCAGTCAAATAAAACATAGAATCATAGAATATCTCAAGTTGGAAGGGACCCCAAAGGACCATGAAGTCCAACTCCCTGTTCCTTACACGACSCCCTAAAATTAAATCATAAACTAAGAGTGTCATGCAGATGGTTCTTGAACTCTGACAGCTTAGTGCTGTGATGGCTTCCCTGTGGAGCCTGTAGTAAAATAAATGTGAGGTAAGTGTCACAAGATAAGAGAAAATGTCACTTAACCGACAGAAACCGCAATATCTCAGAAGAGCTACCACAATATTAAGCAGAACATCAAATGTATGGCCTGGGAAAAATGTTGGGTTTGGGATTTTTTTTTWAAATGAATAAAATATTTTTTGCAATAGGAAATACACACAAATATACCATGAAAAAATCAGATACACAACAGTAGAGGGCAGAAGAAAATTCCCCCCCAAAAAAATATTGTAGCAGAAACAAAGACTTGGAAAGTGGGATACTCCAGGAGTAACTGGAAGCAAAACATGGTTATGATTTGCTTATGGAGGATGGGATGGGGGAATGACATTACAAAGCCCTTTTTGTTTCAAAATAGTCGTAAGAGGCAAAGCTAGAACAGATTCCCAACAGTTACTGCAATCCTGTTGCCCACCTGATTCCCAAGCTACCTCAGGCCTTTTTTAGTATCACTGCCCAGAGGGTGATTCTTAAAGCTGCTAAGGATGATTCTGCTAGATGTTCATAAGGAACCGCAGTGCCATCTCAACGCTCTCCTAATGAAGTTTCCAGCTCTGACATGACCAGGCTAAAAMCAGATGTTTTAGCAAAACCAGGGAGGAAAAGAGGAAAGGAAAATAACTTACAGCTCTCATTAGGGCTTTGTCTAACAAAATCAAGTAGAAAGCAGTAAAATGTATAGAACTCATTGATCTGCTCCAAAACAGAACGAATCAGTAACCATGTCTTGTAATTAGMCAAGTTTCTGGATGGTCTCTGGATGTCATGTTGTATAGACTAAGAAGTCCTGAAAAACCCAAAAAAATCCTAGGCTGGCTTTGTTTTCTTCCTCTCTGGGCTTGCAAACTCTGGAATTATTTGCTTTCCCATTTTAAGTGACCACCTGTTATGCAATGCAAGTGAGAAAGTTTGGTCATGAAGTGCTCTAGTTTGGAACTCAGCACTGCAGACCGTCTTTATTTCCACAGAAGACAAAATTAATTTAAAGTGTTTATTTTGAGTAAACCCATATAGTCACTTTTCATCAGCTAGWGGGGTTTTTTTCAGAATTAAAATTCTGTTTGCGACAACCCCTATGAAAGTACTAAGCAGGACGAAATTAAACAGCAGCTGTAACATTTGTGCAAAATTTAATCTGAAAAAAGTTGAAGCATCTGATCTTTCCATTTCAATTTCCATCCCAAAAATTAAGCAAAGTGGTTGAATGATGAAGTAATCTGACTTTCATGATTTGATAYAGAAAAGGTAAACATTTTTCCCTATTTCTCTTGGGTGTTCCATATAACTAGTTGGGAAAGTAGGAAAAAATTAATAAGAATTTATTACTTTATCAATTTTTTCTCTCTACTACCCTTTGTCAGAACCTTGTTTGAAGGAGTTAGAAGTATGATCTCTCTGTTACACTAATTTATTTTTCTGAATTAGAAGTTTTGGTTGACCGAGAGACACTGTAAATATTTATGCCGGATTCTCTGCACAACCAGTCCCAGTGGTTATCTAGAGCCTCCATTCAGATTAACACAGGCTACATACTGGATTTCTAGCTGTAAAAAAGTTTAAGACATCAATATATAAAACAGTCCACAGCCAGCCCACACCCGTAGAATTTTCCTTTTCTGACTGCATTTCCCATCTACATCCCCCTCAACACCAGGACTTAAATGYTTTTTAAATCCACATCCCAGTTCTGACCACTGCCTGGTCTTTAACTGGAGCAAAGGAAAACACTCCTCTGAGGTGCAAGAYGGAGAAGTAGCAGCAATTGCAGTATCCACCTTTTCCTGGCTCTGGGGGTTTGATTTGGTGCCTTTTCCCCAGTCCCTGGCTCAGAGTTTATATCCAGGGCTGCACCCCTCACAAGGTGCTCCAGGTTTCTTGGGAGAAAGCATTAGTTTTATGCCATTTCTCAGAAATACATCACCTGTCACCTGCATCCCAAGGGCTTCTCCAGACTCATCCATAACATTGAGGCAAAGGGCTTGAACTCCACCTAAGTGGGATGAGGATGAAGACTCCAAAAAAACACCTACATCTACAGAAATCAGCATTCCTTCTTTTTCCTGCCACTTAAGCCCCTGGAAGCTCAGCTCTTCTGCAAAATCTTTGTCTCAGCCTCAGCCTCGCCCTGAGCCCAGGAACATCTCTCAGAGCAGGTCCCAGCCCTGACCCATGTCCCCAAGTGCCACATCCACACTACTGTTAAATCCCTTTCAGAACACTGTTCTATGAGTGAAAAAATGTACTGAATTATGGACTACATCCATGGATGCACCACAGATAAGGCAGAAAAAATTTCTCTGCAACAGTTTTATGTCAAAACTGTACTTGAATATTTTGTACAGCCCTTGTCCCTTTCTCTAGAACTAAGGAATTGGGAAGGAAACCACTGAGAGGCAGGGAATCAAAAGTATTTTCCATTCAAATAGGTAAGAAAATTTATATCTTACTTAGGAAAAAACTCTAAAAATCAAGAAAATAATTTGAAGTACCAGCTAGTGTAGTAGAAAACCAGATGAATTTCCTTTTAGTAATCCTCTTTCTGCCGTGTACCGCTGCATGACAGGGGCTCTAATTTTTAGGCGATGCTTACTAATGAGGAGGCCCCTTCACACTTGTAGGACTCCCAAGAAAGAAACACTGCATACCTGGTTTAGAAATGCATAATTTGGCCCAGTTTATTATTCTAAGTTTTGGAAAGTAACATCAGTACCAAAATCAACAGGAACTTTTATCACTGAACACTATAAAGATTAATTTCCTGACATGGAGTTTTTAGACTACCATACCACTATGAATCATTTGTAGGGCTGGAATTTTAGCGCAACACGTTCCTTCCACATGCTGAGATCCTCAAATGGGGAGCAGAGAAATTCTCAAGAAACATAAAAGAGCAACTTCATAGGAAAAAGTAATTAAGTACTCAAAACCAGATGGGGGAGAAGCTGGTAAATCGAAATGACAGCTTGATCATGGACAAATGTACACCAAAAGAAGAGAGCTTAGCAATTTCAGAGAAATTTCGGATTGTTTAAGCGTGAACCTCAATGAAGTCGTGTGGAAGGTGGATGATGCATCTGTGCACCACTGACTTTGTGTTGCTAAGCCTTTTTCAAGTGGGACAGACAGTAAATGTCAGCTGTATTACACAACAGCCACATTCAGGACATGCTCTAACAACACTATTCCATAACAAAAGGTCACAGAGACTCCACTTCAAAAGGGARGCACTTCTTAAAACACCATAGAGAAAAATCTAGTCTGTCAATCCAGTAGACAAACAAATGAGTTGCACAGTCCACTGTTGAAATAATGGTGCCTTATGCATCTAAGAATGCAAATGCTAAACATTTAAAACCAGAAGTACATTTCCATAGCAATTACTTCCTCCATAAAAAAAAAAAAAAAAACAAAAACCCAGCACTAATTTATATAGACTGGGAGTGTCACCAATCACCAGGGAAGTACAGAACAACTCAATTGCTCATTTTTGGACTATTTATTGTGTCCTATTCAATAAGTGTTTATTAATATTATTTGTTACTGAATTAAAATATCTCCAATGTACTCTTATTACTTTAATGTAAAGAAAGTTTATCAGTCTTAACTTCTCGGTAGAAATTACATACTGCACTGAGGTCAATATATTTCAAGATGGTGGATTTACTATATTCCACTCTATGAGCACTTTCATGTCAAAATTAATGCTTCCAGAAATTTGAGAAGTAGAAAGAAACAGAGCTATATGTACATTTAAAGGCTAGATTTTCTTCAAGAAAAATCTATATTTTCCACAACAAAAGGAGAAAGCATTCCACATCTTGACTTATTAAAGTTATTCTTAAAATTGCAATCCAATATTTTTTTTCTATTGCTGATTCAATGAGGTTTGTTTGGATTTGATAGAAAAGACTTATGGGCGTATCAGCTGGTCTGCTAAGTGGACACAAGTGTGTGGCAATATCTTGAGTATCTGAGAAAGAGAAATGAATTTAGAAGCAGAGAGAGAATGTGTACCCTAACGAGTATTTTGTAAATTCCTCAGTGGAGTGGCAGTCAAACCCCGCTGTGAGGACTGTCACAATTTCTGCAGCAATGAGAGAAAGAGAGATGAGAGACACAGAAGGAGAGACAATCACCACCTGAGGTACAGATCCAGCTGGATACTGTTTTCAGGAAATAAATGAGATTCCAAGCCAGAGGATCACAAAATTCCCAGTGTAACTGAAAGGGGGCTTTTCTCCATTCAAAACCAAACTAAAGTAAAAATGTTTTGCTTAAACTGCTCAGTGCCACAATATCAAAGCTTCCACCCCACAACAATCAGCCAGGGTCATCCCATTCCCCGTGGGAAGATGCTGAGGTGAAAGACAGCATCGAGTAATGCATGTTTTTCTTATAAATATTTAATACTTTCACTTTAGCCTTCAGTTCTTCCTCTATTGAGCTATTATGGACATACCTCTATTATTAGTTTGCTCTAAATGATATTTATGAAAATTCTGCATACTAGTCTTAATACYCCTTGCCAGTTTGCAGGATTTTAATCAGCTTTCCAAGATGCTCTGCTTCTGGTCAAGTGATAATTTTCTCCAAACAGGGTCCCAAGTAGAGCTTAGGCACAACTTGGCTGTGCAACAAAAGAGATCTTTCCAGCTGGTGGTGACCCAAGCAGCACAGTGAGAAGAGGGGAAAAGCTTAGGCTAATTTCACTAGGTGAAGTAGCAAAATGTTTTCCTATTGAGGCTGAAATGAATTTGAGCTGCTACATGGAAAATACAGGATTTGATTGTTCTTGATTTTCTCGTGTTGAAAATAAGGAGGAATTTTACTCATTTACAAAGTCCCACGGTCTGTGAAAAATAATAAACTAAGGAAAAACATGTTTTGAAAAAAAATTAATTTAGTACAAGTAACCTTCTCAAGGAAAAGTTCAATTTACAATGAAGAAAGAAAATTTCCTAGTAGGTCCCACAAAAATCTTTGCAAATCTAATGCTTTCCCCCTCCGCCCCCGAATTTCTAAAAAGCACCAAAACCCTGCTATGCTTTCAATTATGAAATTGATACAATTCAATTCATTTGAAGAAATCCTTGTAGGTAAGGATAGGCAGATGCCACCAAGCAAGAAAACACAATAAGAAAGAATGGCTCTGCAGAACAAAACCATTCATTCTGAAAATATCATAAGCACATGGGTACAGGGGGGTTTCTTAGACTAACYGTAGTCTGGTTTTGTGTATTAAAAAACCCATTAGGTGGTGAAGTGTGTGAACTATATTCTCAAGGTTGCATTGTGATTTAGCTTCATAAAGAAATACAGCTTTTATACTTCCAAGACCACTCTCTCATGCTGCACAGAGCACAGTAACTGTGCATGATCTGGAGGGCCACTGTTACAGCACACAGGATCAAAAATAAAACAAACCAAGGTAAGCACACCTTAAATTTTCCAGTCAGTCAGAATTTAGAAAAGGGTCTGCATAGTTTTAAGTACATGAATGGTTTCAATGTTCTTAGTGGAGCTTGGCTAAGTTTATAAACCTTGTGATCTGTATGCTTTGTTAAAATACAGTCCAGAATCAGTCAATTAAAATGGTTTTTACATTGCAAGCCCATGTAGAATTTTAACATAAACTATATCTTTTGAAATTCAGAAACATACTGTCCTTTCTTAATATTTATGTAGATCATTCATTTACCCAGCTATTTGTTTCCCTTTCAGTTCAGAAGTACTTTCAGGACAGAGGTCTTAATAAAAACAAGTATGGCAACATCCTCCTCACCTTCTTTCAAAATTGTTAAAGGCACAGAACATAAAAATATTTCAATTTCAAGAAACTCAGGCAATGTGACAAGTTTCTTTTACTTCTCTTTTTTTTTTTCATCCTCTATAGACTAGTGTGGTCTAGCACAGACATCAGGCAGGTAATTCATCCTGTACAATTAGTTTTAAAACAGTAACATTCTTCTGGTGAATATCTGTGGGCACAGAATACAGGTCTCCAGCTTTGCTACACCAAAAAAAGTGTTACTTTATACTACTGATCCAGATAGCCAGACAGTGAGACTATGGAAGCACTACAAAATGAAAATAAAGACTGAGAGAGAGCCATTTCATGGTCACATTTGGAAGTGCAAATTATGGTCTTTGAAGACAAACAAACCACTTTTATCGGCACAATTCCAAGTGTCAGACATTTGATTTCCACGTGATATGAAACAATAAAAATTGTAAACCTTCAGCCTTACTCATGACTGTAACCAACAGTGAGTGACTAATTAACACATTAACACCACAGTTTCAACTAAACTGACTTGATGTGATAATTTATGTAGTTCAGATAAATGTGTCGGCTAAATGTAAATCAATTGTTGCATGGCATTAGTCAAAGGCCTAATGCTCACTGGAACTTGCAAAGTTTTGTCTGGGTCTCTTATCAGAATACTGTCAAAAGGATCGTCATGAAGACCTTACACATTTTTATCAAATTAGTCTGTCWAATCTCTGAAAGAAGTGGTGGAGTCCAACAGTCACAGGCTAGAGAGGTTAAAGAGATTCCTTAAAGAGTATGAACTGCAAAATCTCACGCAGMAAATGTTTCCCTGAAATCTCTGGAGAAAACCAGGCCAAAATACACTAGTGAGCATAGCTCTCATAAGGTCATACCCCAGGGAACTCCTTTGCCTTTCTAATTTCGTTACTGTTCTCAGTGTAAAAGATTAATGAATGATGTACTCAAAATATCTAAAACTGCTGGATGTGATAACCTACACAAAAACTTAGATCAAAAGTTATGCTTTTGTAAAAATACTGCTGTGAAGGCCAGGAAATTCAGGAACATGCTTAAGCTTGGAGAGAAAGCTGGATCTAGCAGCTGCAGGAAAATATAGTTGCTTAGCAGCTGTCCCAGATTGTTCTGGGGCCTTCACTTACAGAGTCTTTAGGGTCATCTTGGAACAATAGAGATTTTGGTCTTGGTCTGCTGCTGTATTTCGTTAACATCCTCAGAGTATGCTTGCAAATAGGAGCCACAAAAGGAATGTATTGCATCTTCCCAGATTCTGATGAGTCATTTAGTGAACTTCATTCCCATCCACAATCCTTCATCACTTTTGGAAATGTTGCATGTGAAACAATTACGAAAAACAAAGAGAATCCCTACTCTGTAAGTTTAATCTTCGTTAAATATCTGAAATAAAAAGAATTAATTTTTAAAAAGATAAGCATGTGTTTCATAATGTTATAGTGATAATTAGTTTTGATGGGATGAAGCATTTTCATATATCAAGCTATACTTGGAGTATGAATATTGGAAAAGTATCCAGTCTTACCTTATATTTTCCACATATAACAGATGCCTTAACAGAACACAAGAACTGAACATAAAGTTTCTTATTTTTCTTCTTCAACTTACCTTTTATATAGTAAATAGTTATTGTATACCGTTAAAGTGAAATATTGAAATTATTTAATTAACCTTTTTTGACCTCTGTAAAATGCAAAAGCTATAAATATGGAGCAAATCAAATTGAGTTCTGCTGTAGGCAAGAAACCAGCCTCCAGTGGATTGCCTGCTGCTCAGATAGCATTTGCTAATTTCAGTCTTTATACTTCCACAGGAAAAACTGAGGGTACACACACAGTATAGCTGTGTTTAGTGATTTTCTATAGTTTGGTGTTACAAAAATCATTCTGATCTTAAAAAATGAGACATAGTTTAATCCAATTAATTCAGGCACGGTTAAATCTCTGTTGTAAGTGAAAAATTTCAGACAACTAAAATCCAGAAAAAGAATTTTTTAAATGACATTTTGTATGTGTCCCTACTTACCCCTATTTCCACACACAGCCTCTAGCAAGGGCTAATTTTCAGCTCATTCTAATCTTATCATCTGTCACTTAAAAACTTACTGACAATATGCTACAACACAGCCCTGATACTAATAAAAAAACTCAGGACCCATAATTTAGACCCATAAGAATCAAAAATCTTGCTTTATACATAATTATTTTAAAGTTAGTACCACCTTCTAACAACTGAAGTATTAATGGCAACCGAATGCACTTGCCAAAAACCAATTTTGTGATTATCAGAGAATCTAGATTTGCTTTAATAAGTACCTTGAAAACCATTTTATAGTTTCTTCTGCTCCTCTGTCATAAATATTTTCCTTTATAACTCTTGTATTTCACTGCTATAGAAACTTGAATGTTGGATGCTAATCCATTAAATCTTCTGTATTACAGTTCTTTGTGGCTGCACGTAGTGCAACAYGTACTTTTTTATAATTCTTAATTCTCTTTTCCACCTAGGAGCAAACTGTCTGATTCGATTGTCCTGTATCACAATGGCAAGTGATGTAATGAAACACTTTACTGTGTTGTTATGTTTTAAAAGCATTAAAAATCRTCAAGCAAACTTATAAAAGTTTGTATTCCATAGATTTCTATGATTCACATGCATTTCAATTTGATCACAAATAATGATGTTCTGCTTTAAAAAAAAAAAAAGGGTTTATTTACTTGCAAAATAATGTAGCAGTTACAGTAACGAACACCTCTCACCTACTCTGAAACAACAGTTTAGCAGACTGACAAGTTGTTGTATTTTGCATAATTGCTTCCGGTTTACTCCTTTTCAGATTTCCACTATTTTTCTTCCAAAGATGGGGGAAGTCAGTAACAATTTGCAATGTAAGTCATTATTTATCTTAGTAGTCATAATGTCTGTGTTCATTTGTGATTTATTGGCTTAATACAAGAAATTCACACTCTCCAGGGTAAAAAAGTATCCTGACACTTTCACTGACTTCATTCATAATGATTATGCTTCTGAGATAGAACRGATTTAAAGTGTTAGGCAAATATTTCAGAAGAGTAACTGCATCAAAGCTGGTAAGCTCATACAAAAAAAAAAAAAAAAAAGTAAATAACTGAGTCCTACTAAATGACCAAATAGATATACAAAGCCATGTTAACATCACTAAAATTGAAAAATCAAAGACTTAAGAAATACCAGGATTCAGAATTGCCTACGCAACCTTAATTTGTCCTCGCTCTGCAGATACATTATAATGAAGTRTTTAATTAAGATTAATGTCAAAGGTAACCACTAATTCCAAGTGGCCAATTTTCATTACACAGCTCTGCGTGTTCTTAGTCCAGTTCACACCGGTTTTAGGATGTCTGCAGTACTTCACATTCCTGCAGATAAGACTCTTTGGTATGAAGTTGGGAACTGAGAAAATGAGCATTAATATCAATTTGTTAGCACTGTGAAAACATTTGGTCTGAGTGACTTACCTAACATCAGAGAGGAACTCTGAGGCATAGTGAAATATAATCCAATTCTCAAAGGCCTCATTTAGTTACTCAGAGACTGTCTTTTCCTCTTCTTTCAGACCTCTGCCATGTTGAATACATGTTTTCCATTTTTTCTTCAGTTAATGAATTAGTGATTCTATCTGTCAGTGTCTTCCTTACCCTCAAACCCGTGAATCATCCCCAGAGCTTCTTCTTGGGCTGATTGAGCCCAAGGCTTTGTGTTATGTGGAGGAGGGGTAGAACAGGACAACAGATGGACAAGGCACGGAAGAAAACAGAAGGAAGAGCTATCAGGCAGTTTCAGTTCATCATGTAAAAATGCAAAAGCAACATAAAGATTGTATAACTAACAACTTCATTCCTTTCATTATGACCATCTCCTAACTATAAGATCCTTACATACAGTAAATGTATGTATTTCCCTAAAATTTATGGGAGCGAATGAGGGAGAAAAAACGTTATCACATCGATATCCATGCAGATCACCAGAAGGCTTAGAGTCTTTAAATCCACCTGACATCTTTTTATTTGAGCTCATCAGTTAGGTGTAGAAAATTTCTGTTTCCTAGAGGAGACAGTAACTTCATAAATGCTTTATCATAAATATCAGATATTTACTAAAAGCAGATGCATTATGATAATGAGATACAATGAGTTTTGGGCCCTACAAAGCAATTTGGGTACTGACATTTCTTCCTTTTATTTGAAGCCTGAAATTTTTCTAGTATCCTAGTTTGTCTCATCTACCAGTAGCTACTTTTATCATTCCCCTTTTCATTCCTCTGGCTTCTCAGTTCATGCTGTGTAAGTTGCACTACTTAAATCTCGATTTTCTCTTTCTGTGCTTTGTGTCTTCTTTTTTCTGCTCTCTTGTTTTTTACTGTTGGACTTTATTTTCTGGTTTTTCATCACCAGTTTCCCTTTGTTACCTGTTTTCTAGTCTTGACTCATGCTCTCCATTCTGAGGCTCCTCAGCCCAGTTTCTGGACTCAAGGATTCTAAGTTCCTCTTTGAAGCTTTACTCTGTCTTCAGATTTATCTTATCCTTCTTATTTCCCAAATAATCTGCTGGTCGTAAACTCCTCACCTGGATGACCACAAACTCCTTTCATTCTGGGGTCTCAACATGTTCTCCTTGCTTTGGTTTTCCTTAATAACAATTTATTTTCCCTCAGATTTCAACCTCAGCGTTATGCCACAGCCTTTTTCATCCATTCAACCTGCAGTCCTAATTTTACCCTGACCTTCCATCACACCTGTGCTTTTTCTAGAGCTTGTCTCCCAAAATAATTTGTCTGAATATATTTTTCCTTCCTCCCTTGTGGATTTTGCCTCTGTTCCGTTTTTTTTTTTTATACCCCATGACATCCTTTTGATTCTGCCTAGCGTCAGCAGATCAAAAGACGACACAAATCGCTGAAACCAAAGACTTAGATCTATTCCCAACTCCTTGGGAACTGTGGTCTCTCAGACTACATCTGCTGGGAATTAACAAGAGCAGGGCTGCTTCCTAAGGAAAGGTGAGCCAGGAACACTGGGATGCCCAGCCCGTGAGGACAGAGGCCTCACCACCCACTCCCCAGCCCCACAGTGCCGAAGCAAGGACAGACCCAGAGGTTAGAGCAAAGCCCAGCCAGGAGTCCAGACTGTAAGGCAATATCACAGCACTGGAGCAGGTCACAGACCACACTGTGAAGGCCGAGGTTAGGATCAGTGGTCACAGGATCAAGCAATCGATTAAAATCTGGCTCAAAGTATTCCATGACCAAGTAGGAGTAGGACTAAGCTAGAGACATGCACTCTCCTAACACAGCTCAGCTTAAACAGAGCTCCTGAGCCTGTGGGTGTGGGTGGAGACCCCAGGTAAACGGGATCATTAGGGGTTATTAACGCCCTCAGCACCCTGACTGAACAGAAGAGCGAAAACTGGAGCACACAATTTCTCATATTCCCTGGTTTCTTCGGTGTGCATGCCAGGACACAATCAGGCAGGTTTTCAACAAGGACAATTGTGGCATCAGAACTGGTCAGACACAGGTCAAGCAGAGTCTGTTCTTTCTGCTCCTAACTGTGGTATCTAACACTACAATCTCATTCCCACTGCTGGAAAGAGCACTGGTAATCCAGTCTAGCTGTATTTCACTGATAGATCATCTAATTCTTGGGAGGCTGTTAGCAGAGACAGAATATGTAGAAATTATAAAGGCTATAATCTTTAAAGTCAGTTGTGTGCTTTTTTTTATTTCCCTGAGGCTTATGCCTTGGGCTGATTTTCATAGAGACAGCAAAAGAAATGCTCTTTTCACAAAGGTCCAATGAATTCTTAGAGCCTTGTTTTAAAAAGCATGGATGTGCTTGAACAAATATTTTAGGAGTCTTTAGTATGGGCAAACTGATGTATTTGTTCAATTCTATGAGTCTTACTCTGGATCAGTTAAAATACTTTGACTTGTATTTGGAAACATTTTCAGTATGGGATGCACTAACGTGAAAATCTTAGCCTGAAAAAACCCAAGTGTTGGATCTAAGTGTCTAGGGCCTCCTTTATATTACCAGAACATGTGAGAAAATCATTGTACTCTTGTCAGTAATCGAAGCTGCTCTTAAGAAAGTAAAATGGATGACACGATGTTCTACAGAAGGAACAACTCCCTTCTTACTGAGTTTTTGAATACTTTTTTGTCACTTCAGCTGGGTGCAAGAGAGGTTTTGTGCAGCACATCACATAACCTGTGCTTAAGTGATAAAAGGCAAAGCAATTACAAATTAGAAAACATTAGAAATAATAATAAAAAAAAGATAAATGGAAAAATACATATTCCAAAGACGTTAGCCAGGATGTATTCTAAATTATATGCAAATCTGTTCAAGCACATTTAAAACACAATTAGTGTCTACTTAATTCCGTGCATTAGTATGTTTCTGTGGCCAACTGTAACATGCATTACATAGAATCATAGAATATCCTGCATTGGAAGGGCCCCACAAGGATCAGAGAATCAGAGAATATGCTGAGTTGGAAGGGAGCCATCAGGATCATTGAGTCAAACTCCTGGCCCTGCACAGGACACCCAAAGAATCACACCATGTGCCTGAAAGCGTTGTCCAAATGCTTCTTGAGCTCTGTCAGGCTTGGTGCAGTGAACACTGCCCTGGGGTTCCAGTGCCCAACCACCCTCTGGATCCCACAACCATGGCTGGAACTTTTTATAAAATCATAAGGAAATAATGGTGTAAAAGCTGGCAAAGTTATATAACTCCTGAATTCTGTCATTTTGAGTAGGGAACTAACATTTCTTCAAGTAGTTGCTTCTTGGTTGAGCGTTAGAAGGCGTAGGAAAGTACACACTTCTGCTAATTATCAAACACTCTAGGAAGTGGGAGACCTAACTAGAATATATGGAGAATCATGTTAGCAGCACCATTTTTTCTGTGTCTTCATTCCACAAATTATATGGATGAGAGGTCAGGTAATGAATAAGATAATTCTGCTTCCACTCATCATTGGTAATTCTCTTCTGCAATTATATTCACCAACTCAAAATGTAGATTAGGTATTTTTCAATGAGAATGATACCAGTGAGGTTTGACCTTGGTTTACTTTGCATTGGCATTGCATTGACAGGGTTGTTTTATAGACTTTTTTCTTCTCCAAAAGTCTGTGAAATATCTCACATTTATAATTGCTTTATAAATGGGACTTCATCCCACACATATTTTATATGTAGTATTCGCAGCAAGCAATTCCTTTTACTTGCTTCATCTTACTAACTAACACAGAACAAAATTTCACTGAATTCATAATATTGCTCTGGAACTGATACATTCTGTATATTTACACACCAATATGTTTTATGGAAATGAACACATTTCTTCTCTGGAGCATATTTTCAAACTTCAATTGCTCTTTACTGAAGCCAATTTTTTTTTTCAAACAAAAAAAAAAAGTGCAATGCGTTTCATGTCTATATATTTTTATTCACGCCAATATATTTTCACAGTTGGATAGATTTAACTAAATTACTAGTTAGAGTATTTGTTCAAACCATTGCATTTTTGCTGGCATCTGGTAAGTAAATGTTATCTGGGGTATTTTTTTTTTAAGTAATCAGCTTCCACCAAACCCAAACCATTAAAAACAACAGCGACTCACCTCCACCACCCAAAATTTCTTACCCAAAGCAAGCAAAACCCCAAACCTGCTGCTGCAGCTGCTGAAGTGTGGTAAAGGGTAATGCAAAAGGGAAATGCACAGACTCCAGTGATGAACATCTGGTGCTCTGATTTCCACACAGGCCAGGAATGGTGCACCGGGCAGGGAAATGCACTTTCTGTGATCCCTCCTGGATCCAGGGACCCTCCACATGAGGAAAGCAATGGTGCCCCTTTCAGGTGTGGTGGGGCAAATGGAAGCATTAAGGACTCATTAAGGACTACTGCAGGAGGCTGCTATCCAGACAGAGATTTCTTCAAGGCTAGGGGGCAACTGCAGTGGGGTTTTCTCACAAGACTTTGTTTTCACTGAGCCATGCAAATAAATCTGACTTTCCAAATTGCTGTTTTAAATGCGATTGTGAGCGTTTAACAGTTTTGCAACTCAGGATAGATCTGTCTCTAACTTCTGTCACTAGCAGCTTGCCTTCTCCTTATTTCCTGTGGGGCTTTTTTAGTTGGTTTTGGTACACTGCAACCATATTTTGATTACTTCTTCTCTACCCTCTAGATTATACAAAATTTACTTTAAAATATCTATTATAGGACATAGCACAGAACAATTGTTTCTAGAGCTATGTTTCCCTGCTTGTAACACTGGAAGTTTCTCTCTCCTTAAATTATCTATACTTCTTCCACCATTTGCTGAATTCAACAAAACCATACTATTTTGCCAAATATATGTTTTCCTTGGATTTCCCCTCCCTAATCACTGACCATTGATGTTATCAAGGAGTATTATCAAAAAACATGCTTATCCCTTCAGATTTTTTCCAAGGCAAACTCTAGAGGTACTCTAACCCAACCCAACACAGATAGCTCCTTCTAGAAGAGCTGGAGTTCAGCTTTTCAGAGAGAAGCCCAAAGACTTGCTGATCAGGAGAAAAAGTGTGCAAGAAAATGAATCAGATCATGTAGCAGACCCAGACATGAAGTGGTCGGTGATCCGAGCTGTCTACTGTGACTGCATGCAGTTCCACCAACTATTCACCCATACCTGTGACATCTTTGCCACATAGAAAAGGATGAACAGGAAATGATGGAGAAGAAACAACTAAGAAAGCTGGCTGCTCTGCTGGAGGAAGGGTTTGTCTATTCTTTTTTGAGTGAAAACCAACAAGAAAAAGATTGGGAAGTAGGAGAAAAAGATTGGGAAGTAAGGTCTATGCTGAAAGCGTACAGGAAGTTGGGCAACTTGTTATGTAGCAATTTAGTGAGAGGAAATACTTGAGGACTCTTCCTGAATCATGCTTGGGCATTAAATTATTTTGCTTTCTTTAGCATCAGGAATATTTGTACATATGAACATTTGTACATCACCTTGATGAACAACAGGATAATGCAGAAGAACATATTGCTGGTTCTGATAAAATGTTTACCTTCTGCATCTGATTTTCAGCATTATCTCTTGTTGATAATCTAGGGTATTACTCTTTACTCTGTTCTGAAGTGTGTTTCCTGAAGAAGCCCTGTTGCCCTTTTGGTCTGGAAGCAATGAAGCTTCTGGCCATGCCACTCATGAGCTCCAGCTCCACAGAACAATTGCAAAGTTCTGTATTTGGTTTAGATGTCAGCTGCCACTGGATGTCATAAGACATGTTACTGTGCCTACAGAAACTGTCAAATTAGCACAGCTGAGTTAATCAGGAGAAGTATGACATCATACCTGGCAGTTGAAATGATTTTAATGACACATTTTTCAGATATATAGTTAGTCAAAAATCCAGGACTTCTGCGGGGAATTTTTTTCTCTATCAGCATGTTGCTAGCTCATTTCACACCCACCTGAGTCAGAAAAGAATGGCAAGAACTGATATTTCTGGTTATATTCCTGACATGGGGCGTGATGTGATGTCCATGTTACTGAATTCTGGGAAGAAAAGGTCAGGTGGTGCTGCTAAACACCCAGATCAACTTTTCCAAGTGTACTAATACGGCAAGGACTTGAAAACCCCATGATGTACAGACAGGCACTTCATTCCTACACCTGCCAGAGGACCCCTTTTTACAGCTTTTAATCACTAAGCTGGGAAGACACTTGTATCTTTCCTGTAATGTTTCCTGGAACAAGACTACAATCAAAAGTACGTCTTGTCAGAAGTACAGAGCTATCAGCTGTCATAATTAATGCAAAAGCACTTCAGGATGGATTACAGTCCTGCCTTAGTAAAGGATTTACATTGCTTATTTTGTGAGAATTGGTTTTTTAATTTCCTCCACCAGCAACCAAAAAAAAAAAAAAATCATTTGTTGACATTTATAGGGCTGCCTTAAAAATGATGACTTGATCCTTTTTTAAGTCTTCTAAAAGATTCTGGCAATCATTCCCCATTCATTACTGCTGTACCTGCACTGAACCCTAAGAACAGTTGTAAAACCTTTGCCTGTTGTGTCTTTTTTTCACTAAGAATAAAAATCCAAGTAGAAGAAATATCTACTCGCATTAGAGACAGACTACAACTGCTTTCCTGTCCTAGGAGACATTCTAGTGCAACATCCTCTATAGTGTTATCATAACCCTCCAAAGGCATGGAGATGGACGTGGTGGTCCTTTGCTACAAAATCATACAAATGCTAGAACCTTAAAATGTAATTCTGTAATTTGATTCTGTATTTGATGCAAACATCTTTTGGAGACGGGGGGAACTCAGTATAAATCCTGATGCAGTCTCAACTGCTGCCAGGCATAATCATCACTTGCTAATGAACGAAGTGGAAGATACGACTACAGAATACATAACTTCCCAGATCCCACTCCAGCGCAAGCCCTTCAAGGTGAAGTTGACAACTGATTGCACTTCCTTGACGATCTGAGACCGTGCCCCCTTCAGAGAAATTAGCTTTTAAAGAGCTTCCCTCTCCTGTAGGTAAGACTATTTCACCAATTATCTCTGCAAAGCTCTTTGCTGTCAGAGACTGGGACATCAAGGTGGACATTCAGAGAGGTAGTGTGGGAAACACACTGCATGGTGTAGGAGAGAAAACTTCAACAGGGAAAGGATGGAACCAGAACTGGATAAATACCTGGTCATTATAGGCATTTGGGTGCAGGGGAATCCTGCTTTCTACAGCATGAGGCAACACAGTTCCTCCGTAGGGTGCTTACAGACAGATCCAGCAACTTAAAACCCAGGCATTCTGATTTCACTGAGAGGCTTAGGCAAAAGGTGGCCCATACAGTGCTAAACACCAAATACACAAACGTGAAGTGGCTGCCTGCCCTCTTGGGTTTCTCATGACGTACAGCGCCTTATCTTTCGGAACACAAGCAATTCCGGACCACGAGCTGAATGCTACCAACCCTCCCAAGAAACCCTCCAAAGAAAAAACTTTCTCCACACCATACAGACTCCGGGCAACACCGCGAAAAGTCCAGGAAGCTCTTTATTGCCATTGTTCGGGGGCCGATCTCATTGCCGCCGCGCTGAAGGCACCTGCACGGGATTCGTTCCCACGAACACGGAGACTCAGCCAGCCCTTCTTTTATCCGCTGTTCTCGGGGAGGAAAAAGCAGAGGGAAGAGAAGGGGCTTTAGGCAGGGGCCGACCCACGGGGCCGTGTCCCTCGCACAGCCCCGGGCCGCTCCCGCGTCCCGCGGCGCTCCCGGCCGGCGCTGCCGCCGCTTCAGCACGGGCTCTGGACAGCGCCCGCTCCGCCCCGCCCCGCCCCGCCCCCCGCCGCTCTCGTCTCCCATTGGCTGCGGCCCCGCCGCGGAGCCGCCGCTCCCCGCGATTGGCCGGGGCCGGCTGTCACTCAGCGGAGCGCGAGGCGGGCCTGGCCCCGAGGCACGCCCCTTTGCTTTGAAACGCGGCTCCTCATTGGCCGCCTGACCGATGCCGGACAGCGGCTATTGGACAGTGCCTCACGCCAGTCACGCTCCCGCGGGGCCGGGGCTGAGGGGCGGGGCCAGGCGGGCGGGGGCGTGGCCGATGGGACAGCGGGGGCGTGGCCGCGGGGCAGGGAGGGCCGGGGCGTGGCGGCCGGGCGGGGCCGGGGGCGTGGCTCGGCGCGGAAAGGGGCGGGGCGTGCGGCGGGGGCGGGGCCGGGCCGGGGGAGCCTGGCGAGCGGAGATTGCCCTTGTGTCTCGCGCCGGGAAGCGGCTGGAGCGGAGCGGGAGCGGAGCGGGAGCGGAGTCCCTGCGCATCCCCCTCCTCCCCGCCTCCGCCCCCGCCGCCCCGCAGCGGCACGGCACGGGACAGGACAGCGCAGCACAGGCGAGCGGAGAGACGGACGGACGGACGGACGGACGGACACGCCGGCAGGGGCAAGGGGAGCCAGCGAGGGCACCTGGCACCGCTCCGCGGTGGGAACCTGAACCTGCCCAGCAGCGCCGGAGCCAGCGGAGAGAGCCGCTCTTTCCTCCTCCTCCTCCTCCCTCCCCAATCCACCCCCGCGACCCTGGTCCTCCTCCTCCTCCTCCTCCACCTCCTCCTCCTCCTCCTCCTCCTCACCCCACTGGATACAGCGAGGGAGACACTGCGGCGGAGGCGGCGGCGGCGGCGGCTCCTGCGGGGGGAAGGAAGCGCCCGGAGAGCGGAGCGGCGGGAGGCTGCGGATCTGCGTGCCTGGCGCCCACCCAGCCCGAGGGGAGCCCCCAGGATGCGGCTGAAGCCCGGCGCGCTCCTGCGCTTCTACAGCCTCTGCGGGATCCTCGTACAAGGTACCGCCTCCTCCCCACCCCTGCCCCACGCGCGGGGAGGGAGGGACGCCGGGGGGGCACTGCCGCGGCCCGGGGCATCCCACATTTCCCCCCCGCCCCCCGCCCTGCTCCTGACCCTCTCCCTTCCTCGCCCCTCTCCCGGCTTCACCCCCTCCCCGTGCGCCCCCAGCCTCCCGCTCGGGTAGCGCTATCCAGCGCTGAAGCGCCGCACGGCTGTTAACCCTTCCTGCCCTTCCCCCGTCAGCCTCTTCCCGCCCTCCTTCGCCCTCCGCGCTTCTTCCTCCACCTACCCCCCGCCCCGCCGCCAGTCGCTCGCCGACCCCCGCAGCCGACCCCCGCAGCCGCCCCCCGACTCGCCGTCACCTCCGCGCTCGCCCGCCGCAAACGTGGCCCCGAAAGTGCGAGTCCAGCCGCAGCAGCGCCGTGTGCGCTGCAACAACATCCCGGGGAAACGTGCGGGCTCCAGCCGTGCCCCCCCGACGGGGGGCGGCGGGATGGGGGGGTGTCCGCGCCTCGCTGCGCCGCCGCCGGGAGTGCGTGTCTGTATGTGAGGCATCAAATGTGCACGTAGGGTAATCGGATGAGCCGGGGGTTCAGCGGCGGATCCCTTCGCCATCCTGCTCCAGGCGGCTCATCCTGCTGCTAGTTTCCAGACTGGATGTATTCCCCTCTCCCTCCTCCCCGCCGCCGCTCCCCCTCGTTCCCGTTATCCGGCCAAGTCGGATGGAGCGGCCGCCGCGCAGGGAAGCCCCGCGACGCGCTGCGAGGTGACCGCCCGCCGCGGCTGCCTGCGGGGGAGCTTCCCCCAGCCCTCTCCCGCTCCAGGGGAGCCGAGCCGGCAGCCAAGCCCGCTGCGCTGCGCTGCGCTGCCGCCGGGAGTTTGCCCCCTCGCTCCCTGAGCGGCGGCGGGATGGCGGCGCGGTCCCCCGGCCACCCCGCCCGGTGGGGACCCCACGGTGGGAGGTGGCGGTCGGCGGAGGGGGCGGCGGCCCCGGCCCGGCGGGTGCGGAGGGGGCCGGGGAGCCACCGCGCTGCAACTCGCTGGCGGTCCCCGGTCCTCCGGGAGGATGCGGGGGGCCGGCGGGGCATCTCCCTGCCCTTCCCTCGCTCGGCGTGCGGGGTGTTTCGGTGTGGGAGGGAGAAGCGAAGAGTCGATTAAACTAAGTGGCCTTGTAAGATTTTTTTTTTTCCTTGTCTTTTCTTTTTTTTTTTTTTCTCCCCGCTCGTCTCCGTCATGCCATTTCACGTCAAGTTTAATATATTTCGCGTTTCACATGGCTGCGTCATGTGTCGGGCGATCTCTCCGAAGCGAGCCGCGGCTGGCAGCCCGGAGCGGGGGCACGGGCAGCCGGCCGGGTTCCCGAAACACGGGAGCCTCACCCCTCCGACACCCCAATCGTCCAGATCCCCCCGAGTGCCCCCGCTTCACCTCGCGGGGAAGTTACCGAGGACGCGCGAAGGAATGGGAGGGGAAGGGAGTGCGCTGGGCAACTGCGAAGGACGGGTCGGTCGGGCGGATTATTTGTATTCTTTCCCGATGTTTATGGGTTGCCCGGTACGTCACCGCACAAGGAGCTGCTGTGTTGGTGCTATACAGGATTATTTATCGGGGCATGTGCGGCGCGCTGCACCTGGGGGCTGGCTCCTCTCTGCTTTTTACATTTCCCCGTGAATTGTCAATTCATTGCCCTGCAACGGAGCTGGGGGTGGGAAGCCTCTGGACTGACTTTCTGTCACCAATGAAATCGGGGCTGCTGCTGGAGGAGGAGGATTTGATCTTTCCTAAGATGCAATCAGCCGCATTCAGCGCAGCGCAGTTTTGAGAGTAAACCAGTGATTAAAAACAGTGATGTCTTTCACTGCAGTTTAGGGAGCGTGCCAGGCAGAATGTAACTCTGTGAACTGCATCAGGTAAAAAACGTGTTGCAAGAAATGGGGTGTAATACAGATCTGACTGTGACTGCGTGAAAATAACCRGATTGGGCCTGTCCTTACAGATGGGGAAAAGCGATGCTTAACACATTACCCAGCTTGCCCTCTGCATGTGTAAAACATCTCCCCTCTCTTCAGTTTCTCACACAATTATTTTTTCAGCTCCTGATTAAAACTTCAATCAAAAATACTTAGGCTCTCTGTGTACCGCACTTCAGCAGAGTGTTCTTTCAAGGGGATATAAAGAACCTGTAACACTCAGGCAGAAGTGAGAGGAAGTCATTTCTCCAATCCTTGTGTCCTAAGGTAAAGGAGAATGGAGAAGATGAGTAAATATATTCTGTAAGACTGTCCTCAGTGGCAGCTATATCCAACAGAATGTCAAATTTTTTCAGTCTACCTTAAAGTGCAACTTCGTAAATGTTGTTTTGTTAGTTTCTGCCATTTATTTTGACAGAAGTAGCAGACACAATTGCCATTAGACACATTTCTTGTTGATAGCTTAATAGCTGCATTTAAAAGTAGTTTTTCCTGTTGGCTTGATTTACTTCCCCAAACTGTATTGTGAAGTCGCTCAGTGGATTTATTAGATTCCTCCAATTTTCTGTTTGTGGGCCATGGGACATGCAGGTTTTTCTGTCAGCACTGTATGAGAATAAGATCTTTGTCCTGAGGATTCGAAGCACTTCTGAACTGTAATTACCGATGGTTGCTGGTGGTGAAACTGAAGCTGATTAAAGACGAGGTGACAAAGAGTCAAGCTGATGTGTGTCCTGTATGGAAGTGTGCCTTTCTGGCGAGATCTGTGGAGAGACTTGCTTAAGGAATCTGTCCTGCGTATTGATGAAGCATCAGCTGAGGGAAAAGGACATAGAATAATGCTTCTCAGCTTGTGCATGGAATAGCATTAGCAGCAAGCAGTCCCTTCAGAAAGGAGGCAAACAAGAAGTAAAAGAGCCCAGTGTCAACTGCTTGCTGTGAAAGGGGAGCGATGGAGGTGGGAGAAGGGAGTGATGACATGTTGAGCTGGGAAGCGGTTTGTCAGCTGAGTTCGGGTACAGTATTTGTCTGCTCTGCCCTCTCCAGCGTTTGCTGTGAAAATRGTGGGATCTCTGGCTGCTGCTGTTCTTAACTTGTGCACTGTAATGAGCCTGGAGTACTTAAATGATGTCCCAGAGGGTTAACCTGTTATGTATGTTTACAGCCAGCCTKACTTTTTTTTTTTTCCATTCTGATTGTCTTTTGACTTCGTGAAGTAGTCTTAGACAAAATTTAGCAGTTGTAGGGGAGCATGTTTTTGGAATAACTCAAGTGCTTCGTCTGAGCTGTTTTTGTKCAACCTGACGAGTAAGCTCGTTATTGTCAAGAGTCACCACGTGAGAAACTGCAGCAATAAAAATAGTTCTGCTGGATTCATAGGATACAAATACAGGTTAGGATTATCCTGGAATTGTAGCGGCTGTAGCCCCCTGCTGTGTGATAATGCAAATGGCATCTAATGCCTTAATGTGCTCGGCTCCGAGAAGGCACTGGATTGTGCCATGTGTGGGAGCAAACGATCCACTTCCAGGATTTGCCAACACTGGGCAAATCTCACTGCGGTTGCTTCAGACACTTCAARTTGTCTTGCAACCTGTCTACTAATGAAAATAATGTAGGGACTCTTTAATTTGTCAGAAACTGTGGTCACTGATGCAACAAATCAGCCAAGACAGGTAATTGCTTGCGRGTGAGACTCTTTTCATTAGCCCAGATCTGTTACATGCAGAATAAACTGCAAACAAACCTGGACAAACATGGATATAACTACGTATGAGATCATCTACGCTAATTTAAGATGAAGTTGTTACACATTACTCAATATCTTGTGTATCTAGACTTCRTCTTGAATTTTCAGTTGGATTTCTGTTAGCAAAACCTTGGCAACCCAGTGCTGCCTGCACAGGGGTTGTCTTGACAGCTAAGTGTTCATATGCTAATACAGWGTACAGCGAGGCAAATGCATGTAGTTTTAATTCTGTAAGTTCTGTTTAGGGCATAAACAATTACAGAATAGAAGCAGTTTCAATACAGTCTCTATGTGGAATATTTTAGACACAAGTTGAAACAAWATTTTTCACTCTACTTGATGGTATCTTTCTTTATATGACTTCCATCAATCTAACCAAGGCTTGGTAGGCTTATTAGCTGCTTAGTTCTCAGGCTAGTTCGTATTTTATGAATTATTTTGCTTGATTCCTTCATGCATTTTTATTGATAGTCATCCTGTAGCAGTTCAGRTTTAGAGCATGAAGTAACTAAACAATCCAAATTCCCACTGACGGTGTCACACAACTTCCCTGGGGAGTACATGAATAGGGATTACTCACTCAAATATTTAACACTCTTGCACTCAAAGTATTTCTCAAGTTTCTACCATCAAATCAACAGTAAACAGTTTTGAAGTTTGTCACCAAAGAAGTAACTCCATGGAAATGCTGATCAACAGAAGCACCTTTGTTGAAACAAATACATTTTTCTTGTCTACTTTCCTGTTAGTTTAGTTCTTCTTGTTCTTTTTATTTTTTTAAATTTTGTTTCAGAAATGTAGAACAGTGAATCTCCCTCTGCTTTTAAATTTACTTGCCAGTTGCAGTTCCGTGATAATGTACTGTAAATGTCTTCAAGTTATAGTTTATTATTATAGAAGCCTTAGTTCTCATAATTAGCTTTCTCATCCCTCTGGCCTGATCCTACTATGGACAAAACGTGTTGAATGAGATTACTCTTACTCTTTCCACCAAAGAATTATTCTCTTAATAGGAGTTATTCTCTTAGTATTGCTATGTAAATTGAAGCTTGGATTTTGAGGTGGRTTTTTTTTGGTTTTTTRKTTTTTTTTTCTTTTTCTCTCTTGTGCATTTCAAATGTTGATTAAGTAACTGGTAACAGCAGTTATCTATGGACATGGACATCAGGTGCTTGCCAAAAGAACAGCAGTATAAACAACCAGAGTGTGGTTGACTGTGCTAGAACAGTGACTCCCTCTCCATCTAACACTTAAAAATGTAGAAACAGGAGGTGTTGTCATTGTCCTGTTAATGCCTCCTCCAAGAGAAAGGATTACTTCAACTTTGTTTTAATTGAGTTGAACAGCAGGCAGAAACTCTCAGAAGTTAGGCCCTCTCAAAACAAATGGTCTTCTGTAGAGAGAATGCCACGGACACGCTTTTTAAAATACACATCCTAAAACAAATGCAGAATTCTAAAACTGTTAGATACAGTTTAGTATGTGTATCCTCTGGGACTGCATCGATATTAAGTATGATCTTAATGAGCATATCCCTTCTTCCCAAGGAGTTTTCGAGGTGTGTTTGAAAGGAAGAAAGGCAAATATCATGTTCCAGTGGCAAGGAATAAATTGTAAAATCATGATTTCTCTCAGGAATTCACCCTTGAACAATTATCTTTCTACATAATGAAAACATTTTGGAAAGAACTGAGTATTTTCAAAAATGAATATGGGTGTCTTTGCAAGGATTCTTAATGTTGGGGGTTTTTTCTCTCTCTCTTTTTTTTTTTCCTCTCCTTTTTATACCCTCTGAACCTATTTCAGGATCTTTTCCCTTCATTTTATAAATGAAAATTAAAGACAAAGCCTAAATGTTYGCAGTTTCTCTTATGTTAATGCACACTAAGCTCAGGATGGGTGCTTTAAATATCAATGCATAAGACACTATCGTAATAGCATCCTAAGGGGGTTGAAAGAAGGAGAGAACATTTATTTCAGTGGCAAAACACTGGGGGCTGTGTAGCTGTTCTTCCAGCGCTCTCCTTTAATGCTGGAGTTTGGTGTGTAGGACTTTTTAGCATGTGGAACTTGGAACAGGCACAGAGGATTTAGTGAACCATGTAGGTGGGTAATTTTGTTTGGTTTCCTTTCACAATGTCTGCCTACCTATTTTCCCATCTCCTTTCCGTTTAATCTTTAAAAATGAAAAAAAAATCATATTGCATCCTTTGCTACCCTTTTATTTGCAAAATAGAGGTCTTGRGACCTTTGTAAGTCTTATTTAGGAGTACTTTTGCTGTCTTGACAAGTTTGGGATTTTCGAGGCAAAGACAATTTCTTCCCAACAGTGACTAGAGTTGTGTTTCCTGCTTTCTAGTTTAATCAAATGGCTCTTAGAGAGTGTGAGTGGTTGTATAACTTTCACATTTTAAGTAGCAGCAAATCAATTTTAATACAGTTTTACATTACTATAAATTCATGAGTTTATMTTTTTTTTCTGTTTTGTAATACTCAATTTAGATTTATCCTTTTTTTCTTACATAGCTGATAAAGATTATTAACTGTCCGTAAGCAGCTGCTCTTCAGTTTCAGAAAAATAATTACAGTGTATGTTCCTCAATTCAAGCCTCTAAAGTTCTTTCAGAGCTGAAAACTTTGCTGGATAAGTTCTGTTCATGTGGAGATACATTCCTGACTCTACAGCTTTTTCCTTGTTCTGTGAATGGAGTTGGCAAGGTTTAGGTTTTTTGTAAAACAGCGTGTATCATCASAAATCCAGTAAGGTGGTTGTTTAAATAGCTTTGATAGTCCCTGTATTATCATCTTTGTGTAAACAGTTTGTTGACTATCTGTCATTTTCTTTGCTGGATGGGAAGGATAGTGCAGGAGAGACTGTTTTCTTATGTTAAAAATATCCTGGTGATATTTTAAACCTCTTACATGCCACAGTATTAATCAAACAATGGTTCTAATCATGGTGATTCAATTACTAAACCTTGGGTGAAGGAACCAGAGTCTGCTGCTACATGCAAAAATAATCTGTGGCCACGTATGAAGATGCAGTTACACCTTTCTGGATATCATCAATATGGGATGCACTGCATTATTGCTGCTTCTTCTGGCAGAAGCTGGATAGGCAGTAGAGCTGTACAGACCCCTTAGAGTCTTAAAACTCTGTTTTTTTCCAAAGTTCAGCACTGGGGATTCAAGAACTGCAACTGACTGACAGCTCTGAAGAGAGTAAGACCAAATTACTTCACAGCAGCAGTTGTAGTAGGCACAGGCACTTTGGTATTTTCTGTCTGTTCCGATATTTATCCCAAACTGACCTACATCTGCTGGATTAACAGTGTAACTTGACCTGCTTTTATTCCTGCTATGCTATACGGCAGGAAGGCTGTTCTGGTTAGTCCCTAACCAGGGGAAAAACTGTACTAGTTGAAGCAGAAGCAATCAAATTTCTTTTAATTAAAAGATTGTAAAAAGTATGTTCTAGCGTCAAGCTCATTTTATATTTATCCCTTTATAAAGTTGTTTTTTTYTTTTCTTCCCTGAGTTTTAATATGTTTTTATATGTGAGGTTTAAATCTTGACATGTTATTTGGTGCTTTGTTGTGGTACACTGGAGAACAGTGAAGAATTCTCCACTGATTTGCACAGTTTATACAGAGAAAGTAAGACTTCATTTGATAAATGAAAACACTTATTTACACTCTTGAATTTCTTTCAGCTGAATGAGATTTTTTATGTTTTCAAATATACAAAAACGTCGAACTGCAGCCATTTGCAAATTGGAGAATAAATGCAGTGACTAGAAATAGTAMTCACTAAAGTGATTACTAATCAAGGATTCGCAAAGAATCCCAAATCTGTGACAGGTCATAAAATGGTATAATAAACTGAAGTATTCAGTTTATATGAATTCTTTTGTTAACATCTAAGATAATAGGAGTGAGAATGAAAGAACTTCTTGTCTTTGGAGGAAACCTTGAACTAACATGCCAATTCTTAAATGACGTGTGAAATATCTTCTTGGCATTGCAGTTTTCTCCTAACTTTACAATTTTTTAACTTTTCCATTGCAGATTTCTAATAATGTTATTGATGTTTCTAGGCTTGTATCATGTAGCCTTGTAATACTCTGAAAAAAGGTGAGATTTGGACTAATGTGGAGGAAGATACAAGTTCCATCTTTTTCAGTGATGATCGTGGTTAATGACAAATTATATCTGTGCAGTCAAAAGGGAATCCCTTCAATTTTAACTTAAAACCAATTGTAGCAAAATTGGCAACACCTAACATTGAGTAGCTTTTCAGAACTTAAGTATCAGGTCAGACAATTGATAGGACGTTGTATATTAAAAAAAWGTGTCTCGTCTTTTGATATAAAACCAAATTAGCAGTGAATTAGCTTTATAGACTGTGTTTTCTTTAAAGGCTGGAGTCCTCAGTCTAACAAGTCTTAGGGCATATCTTGACTGCTGCTTATATAAGCACAGTCAGGATGGTGTGGTTTTGAACACAGGCAGGGTATAAGTAATTTAAGGATGGGTTGGAACCTTGACTATTTGCCCATCTTCTTCAGAACTATTTGCCATTATTCTTATTATATGGATTTTTTTGTCAAGTATGTGGCATATCTCTTTTCAGTAAACGTGAAGTTTGTGGTTTACAAACTTCTGGTTAATGCTTCTTTTTGGTAAATAAATGCAAAATTCATACCGTTCTTAGACTGAATAGATCTCATTCACTCCCTAAAGAATGGTCCAAAGCTCACATAGTTCAAGTACTTTCCCCACAAAATAAGCCTGAGTTTTAGAATTGGACCAGAATAAAATTAAAATGTTTTCAGCTTCCTAAGTCATCTTTGTTTTGCAAGTTGTAAATCATTACTGCTTTGCTGCATTCTGAATGGTGAATTTGGGAGCCACTGGGAAAGCATATAATCAATAGAAATATATGGGCCATTTGTTTTTATTTATGATAGATAAAAAAACCTCAATGGCTTGTAGACTTATTTATGGGTCTTTCACATATGCTTAACACATAAGATTAATGTAATTTCAAAATAGCTTGGAATATAACATTGGTTTAAGTGTCTAAGCTTTTATGTATTTTGTGAAAGCAATATCTGGGGGGAGGAGAAATGTTCTTGAAAATAATGTGATTGCAGAATTTCCTAAGCTGTCTTTGGACTTTGAGAAAAAGAGTTATGCCAGATTTTGTACAGATTTGCTTTTGTCTGTTAGAAAAAGAAGTGATACCTCTGTTCTACAAAAGGAAAACTTTTTCCTGATCTGATGCAAAATGGAATAACACGAAATCTGGATAAAGAAGACAGTTGAACATGGGCTACAAAGGATATTCTTCATTTACTGTGATATCTGTACCACAAGATTTTGAAATGTGGATGCACTTAGTGTTCGTTAGACTACGTTGCAAACTGAAATATACCATTAATCCCGGCAGGGAAACAGAATCTAGTAGTCTTTATCATTTCAAGTAAACAAATGAGAAGTTTTTGTTTAATGAATTAATGCCATAGGATTTTTTTTTTCCTTTTAATTGGTCATTAAAAACTGCTATCATTTTTCCAGAAAGTAAATATCTTCAGAAAGAAATTTCATAATAGGTGACTGGCTGGTCACAGATAAATGCAGAGTAATCTGCCTCTAGGCCTTGTCTGCCCAGGATGCCTGTCAAGAAAAACAAACTTCTTTTTTTCTTCTTCTGCTTGCTGCTTCAAGGCTTATGATAGGGAAACAGCAGTAGCCCTACTCTGTATACATTAGGGATTTGCTTTCTTAAGATTGTGAGGATAAAGGCCTCAAATTTGGATCCTGTCTAATGTGTTTACATTGATGTGTCAATTCTGCAGCAAGTGAGCTATGCCAGGACAGCACCTAAGTGGCCTTCTTGGATGGTAGGTAGGGATGTGGATGGATGGAGGACAGGACATGTGGACAACTCATTTTCTCTAGGCATAAAACATCCTTTCTGGAGTTACCACAGAATCCTTTGCTGTGAAAGACCAAGACATCTGTGAAGATCAGGCTGGAACAAACCCCTGTATGACTKAAGATTTGCAGGACGCAGTGGGACTTTTCACCTTTCTCCTGCTGTGACTTTCCGCCTCTTCCTTTCTGCAGGGAACGGAATGAAACAAGTCAAGATTTTAGGGGAGGTGCATTCTGTAGAAGCTGTGAGAGGACAGCCTTCTCCCTACTTGGAGGAGAAAATACCTGAGAGGGATGTGATAGCAGGCTTAGGGTTTTTTGTTTGTTTGTTTTTGCTTTGTTTTTATTTTTAATTATTAGTCTTTTCTTCCCACTACTTCTCTGCCTTCCTCAAATGTGCACTGACTGAGGTGAGGAGGAGAGCCAGTGGGAGTCAGTGCCTGGCACTAGAGCCTACCTCCTGCCACRGACACCAGTTTCAAATGCTTTTTACAGGGGTAGTCATAAAGCTCCAGTCTCTTTTGTCCATTCACCTGATTTTTTGCATCAGTAAAGCATGGAAGACTTCCTACAGGCATAAGCAGGACAGGACAAATTTGAGAGCTGAAAATACTTCAAAAGTCACCATAGGAAAACCAGGAACTGAGATGAACTTCTGCAGATTGGTACAAATGTACTGCGTGAGAGCCTTTCAGTGTTAGCTCCATTTCATTTTCCTCATTCTGAGTTATGATAAATCAATTGTTTGATTTGAACATTTCATTCAAATGCAGCTAAAGCACTTTGTAGGTGCAGTTAATTCTCATTTTCTCTATAATGTTACAAGACATGCCATCTCACTGTAGAATGCAGTACTACCCMGAATACTCAAAGTATCAATGTCACTTGTGCTCCATTTTAATTAAGAGGCTTACAGAAAAGATCCAGTGAAATGCATATTAGTATGAGCAATTGAAGTTCACTTATGAATATCAATGTCAAAACAGATGATGTCTTCAGAAATACAGTTCTGCTGCTATTATGTCCTCTTGGTGTGAGTGAGAATTTAGGAAATCTAACATGTCTAGAAAAATGGAATAACTGCTCTGCATGTGTAGCAATGTGCTTATCAGATTTAAACACTGGCAGCCACGCTACTACAGCTTGGGTAAGATGTTTGCATGGTAGGAGTAGGCRGCTTCTTAGGTGCTGCTCTTGCCTCCTGGTAAACTTCTGGGTTGTCCCAATACACCCCACTCGTTCTCTAGAAGGGGAAATTCTTCACAGGAGAACTTTCAGTCCAGCTAACACCTGAAATATCTACCCCATTTCTGAAAGGCTTCTGCTGCTTGCAGAATAGAAAAGTAACTGTGAAACAACGGGCAACAAGTTTTTTAAACACATTGCTCAGGCCCTGGGGATGTCTGTATCATGAATATATTTTTTGTGTCTGGAACATGTGTACACACTATAAAGTGTCAGGCTATTGTACAGGGGAATGAATACAAATACAGTGTTTTGGTTAAATTAGGGAGGTATTCCCACAAGTAATATTAGGAATGGATGAGCAATCCATTCAGGGTTTCTGGTGCTTCAGAGCAAGATTTGTATTATTACAAGTCTCTGCCATTCTTGCATGTGCAAGTTGTTTCGTTATTTTTTTTCGCAGTATACACTTGTAAAGCATCTACATCAGATGCTTTAATAACTCCTGACAAACTTGTTAGTATTGTTTCCTGTGGCAGTGTGACAGATTTTATTGCAGAATACACACGCATATGTGAATTTAGATTACAAAAATAAATCAATGGATGATGATATTTGAAAACTTTTAAATAGAGAACTAGGTGGTGCTGTTCTTTCATCTTTGTTGCTTAGCTGAATTCTTAAGTATGGACTGAGAACACCAGGCTACTACTTTTCAAAAATGAATTTAGCTGTCTTAAATGTTAGAAGAAGTTATTTGTTTCACATTTCATTAAGAATGCTACTTTAACAGCTAATAATTGCACAATACAACACTTTATGAAAAAGAAGTTTTGCATTGAACAAATGGTGTCGTTTCATTCAGCATGGTGATATACTTCCTTTTGTTTTCAGTTTGAATGACTTCAGAGTTAATTCAAATAACTTTTTAGACTCTATGCTTGGTGTTACATTTAGTATAATTTRGGCTGATCAGTTTAGCTTGTTTAGATGTGTGAAGCTTTTTAATCCTTTTCCATTGTTGGTTTCTTAAACACTTTGGGATTAATTTGCTAACACCACAATGAGATCATCAATAGTAGCTGGAAGAAATTTGTTGTAATTCTGTAGTAGCAGTATATAAACTACAATTAATTAAACAAGAAAACCAATTTAAGTTTTATTCCATTTACAGAAAATCTAAATTTTTAATCACTGTCTTGTCTCAATGCCATTAATGCTGCAATAGGAAATCGTAAAGATAGATTATAATGAACTGCTTAGGATCTAGATAGATTTGTTTTATTAGTGTTCAGTGTTGCAGCAGAATAATAAATGTCTAATTAGAATCCAAATCCAGTATGTAGCACTTCAGTAAAGAGTGCCTCTCACTGACCACTGCTTAAACTAAAATCTGTTGAAAGAACAGATGGAAGATAAAGAAATAAGGGGAAAATATACTTCTCCACTGAAAAAGAAATTAAAATGTGCTCTAGCTAGGTCAGAGTAATAAATGTGTTTGCTCTAAGTATATAATTACTTATTCAAAAAATAAGCTGCAGCTGTTAATGGAGGAGTGTGAAGACACTTTTTCATGGAATTTATTTCCCCTATTCCTTCTGAAGTGCTGCAATATAGAGTGGAATCTGATGCAGAAAGTTGGGATTGTACTTTATGCTTAATAATGAGCAATCAAAAAGCGCTTTTACTTGACTCAAATTAGAGATTTAGTCAAATATCCAAATAATACCGATACAATTGTGAATTCATACTTACCAGTGTTAAAAGCAATAATTAATTTTGTGTTGATTTTTGTGAGATTTCATTGTCACAGGTGTAATTATTCCAATGTTTGATAAGCACCAAGAGGTGTTTCAGTTTATTTTTGGAAACTGGAAGGAAACCAAAAAACAGCTGCACAAAGAATTTTAAAAAATCCCTTTTCATTCCTGATGTGCAAATATTCTTAACTCTGAAGCAGGAGTCACATTTTATTATACTCTGTGTGGTAATCGACTTCGTAGTGTTTTTGGTTTGTACCATTAAAAACTATTAATAAAAACTCAGTGCCAGAGTTAATTCAGTGCTTAGCACTTGCTTATTGCAGAATTGCATCTCAGAGATGGTGGTTCAGTGTGTGTGGGTTCGTAGAATATTTACTTTTAAAAGGGGTGTGTTAATAGATTAAGTGTTCCTAACTGTAAGTGGGTACAGGTGTGCAGATGTCTGAAAATATATTATAAATTGAAAATTATCAAACCAGCTACCTTCAGAAGTTTCTGCTTTCTCCCACAGCCTGTAGTTTGGCCTGTGGATTAACACAATGAATTAACACTCGTGCATATTGGAAGTACTGAATCTTTGCAGTATTTACCTCTTTTTCTCAGGAAGTGTTGGACCCCTGAATCCAGTCCTTCTATATGCAAGTGTCCTCCTACAGAAACATTTGACTGGAAGGAGAGGGAATTTATTTCAAGTAGTTACTTCTTTTCAAGTCTTGTGATTCAAAACCACTAAAATTGATCATTTGTGTGCTGTGTTGGAGGTGGGCTGTCAATAAATAAATGAAGGACCACTTACAAGTCTTTCTGCAGCAGCCCACTCCTTTCAAAGCAGCTAAGCATGAACATGTGAAGGAGTGAGGTGTTAGAGCCAGGGCTGCTGTTGTTTTACTGATTTTTCTAAGTTACAGATGCTATTTAAGAATCTAATTTAAGCCTGTTGCACTGAAAATGTCCTGTGTTTTCTACAACATTCTGCAACATTGAAAAATAATTTTTAGAAAATGGATTTGCTGCTCAGATCTGAAGAGAGAGGGTTATTATTATTTCAAAACAGAGGAAATATGATAAAAATGATCTTTATTTCTTTTGTTCTGTTTAGGTTCTGGGAAATACAGTGGTTCCAAAAGCATGAAAGGTGTCCTTGCCCATGGCAGGGAGGTTGGAAACAGATGATCTTTCAAGTCTGTTCCAACCCAGCCCATTCTCTGATTCTATGATTCTGTGATCTCTGAAGCTTGGATTTGCTTTCTTAGTACATTAAAATAATACTAAGTTCAGTTCTTTTTTTGTTTTTCTCCTCTCCTGAGTATTACCAGTATGGGGAGAGATCTGAATAAGGTGCTGAGTTTTAGATAACTTCTGTTTGAAATCATTTAGATTGGCACTGTAGGTTTTTTCCCTTGGCTTACATTGGAATGAATAATTTATACATGAAGTGCAAGATGACACCATATATAAGGTTACTTTTCTAATCCAGGAAAATACCACAATGTAAAGGAGCCATAAAATACTTTGCATTTCTATTTGTGAGAAAATAATATTTTTTTTCAAACATTCTTTGATTTGGACTTTGTATTCCACTTTAAAGTTTTATTCTCTTTCAATCTGCTACTTCATCTATTCTTTCTCCACTATCTAGGTTTTTACTGTTGGGTTTTTTTTTCTTTCCTTATGTCAGTGTGCTGGCRTAAGACTCAATACTTTAAATTTATTGAATCAGCTGAAGAATAATTCTGAATTAACATGAAATCATTGTCTATTTTGGGCCAAAACATGAGGAACCCATTGTCACTTGAAACTTCAGTGTTTTGGGKTTTTTTTTCTGTTTTGTTTGGATTTGAGTGAGGATAATGGGGATAACACTAAACATTAATGTCTGGTTTAGYAGAAATGACAACTACATCCAACTTAACTTCCATTGTATCTATGGAAGGGTTGTGAGAAGGGAGCGATACAGAACTACCCTGTTTTTCATAACAATATCTCAGCTTTTGCTGCTGCTGCACCACTTTAATTTCTTAGATACTTTCTTTTGATATTTACAACTACTTTCCCTTTGTTTTCATCATTTTTCAGTTGCCACAGTTACAGTTACTGTTACTGTTTACTTTCAAATCTAGTCAAAGCAAGACTCTTTAGTGTAACTTCAGTGTAGGGTGTGACCTTGGTTCGTTTCTTCAGCACAGCTGTAGACAACTCACGCTTCAGAGCTCAGATGAAAACTAAACAGACGTGTACATAGAGAGAATTTAACCTGAAGTCTTTCTTCCAAGTATGGAATGTAAAGGAAATAATTAATATTTAGAGTGAACAGTGCTTACTCCTCCTTTTCCCTGATAGTGGTATCTCAGAACCTTTGGATGTAACTTTAGAGAGTTAATACTAACTACGCTGAGCTCTAAGGCTTCTCAGGCTCATGATAGTGATACAGTTTTTTTGAGAGTTGTTTCGTAGTGTTTGTCATGATTAATTCATCTTGAAAACCCCTGTCTGGGCATAACATTGCAAACAAAATTAAATTAAATGGAAATTATGAGATAGGCAAAGAATTGTTTGTGTACCTCTGTCTATATCAATACTGAAAATAAATGATCAAGAAGATAGGGCAATTATTGCATGATATTTGATGAACCTAATTCAGTTATTTAGCTGGCTCTATGCAAATATTCCAAGTATGCAGGAAAGAAGTTTTCTGGGGTTTTTTTTGCCAGCCACCCTTCACTCTCCCCACTTCCCTGAAAAATTTGAAGTATGCATGAAACTTCCCTGGCAGCACTTAAAAATACAAATAAAATTCTGAAGTCCAGCTCTTCTGCCATGAAACCAGTTATTTAAGATGATTCAAAGATGATTGTGGTTTTTCATCTCTGTGGGACTGTATAATTTGGAATTCTGTTTACTTTCATTGTGAAACACATAAGAAATTGGTGTCAGTGCTCAGATAGTATCACAGTGATTTAACACAGCTATAGGATCACAGTGATTTAACACAGCTATAACTTGTTTGCTCTCTATTCTTTTTGCAGTTGGAATTGTAGGCATGCTCATGTGTCTGCTCTGTACCTGCTTGTGAAAATTCAAAGGTGCAGTCACAGTATGTGAAAAGCCATTCAGCCCCACAAGTGTTGGCATTTTTCTCAACTTGCTGAGTGCATAAGCTGTAAATTTTAAGTGCTTGCTATGTAGAAATCTCATACATATAACAGGACCAGTTTATCTATGCTTATTTGTCAGCAGCTGCATCCCAGAATGGATTTGTTGAATAAGTACCACTCTTCTGCAGTCTGCACTTGTTCGTGCTTTTAAGTCGTCTGATGATCTCAGCAAATCAAAAACTCTTCCCCCACCCCACCAAATAGTCTTCTGAGATTGTGGAAGTACTAAAATTTGTTCAGAAAAGTGATAKAACAAATGAGGCTTTTGGCCACCTAAAATGTTGGCTGAATTATTGACTATTGGTCCATTAAATGTTTTGTCTTGTTGCTGGATCTGCTGGCAAGTATTTTCARCATTTTTATTTTCGAGGCTTTCTCGTGGCAAAATGCCAAGACAGRCAAAGTATTAAGTAAAATTGAGCTCTTCACTGTGCACTAACCCTTTGAGCTGAGCCTTTTTCTATATGAAGTGTATCTTCTGAGCAGTTACAGTTCATGAGCTTATAGCAAGGTTAGGGGGCCGTAAGTGGAGTTCTCCAAACAAGTCCCTGAGCTGGAAACATCCTGGGGCTGTGACTGAGCTAATTAGCCTTGTGTAATTCATCTTCAGTACACTGGTTTTCCTTGCTCTTCTCTTTGCCAACACAACCATCTAACTTTGTGTTAATACATGTCCCATTCTTCTCAGTGAGAGTTTTTAGTATCATCTCATCCTATCACTGCACTAAACCAGATATAGTCTTGGAGCAGAATGCCAAAAATGTATGTTGAAATTCAGAGTTTTGGGTGAGATGTAGTCCAGCTTAAAAATGCAACACCCACTGTGGTCAGTGCAGAAGTTCATGTGCAGAATTTTGGAAAAAAGATTGCATTTTCTATTATTTAAGGAAAAATATATGGTGTATGGGTTGCATTTATTGAATATTGAATATAGTTTTAACTGTGTTGATATATGAACTTTTAAACTAAGTTTAACTCTCTATATACATATATTTATATTTCATCGCTTGATTTGCACTGCATTCAAAGCTAATAAATTAAATGTCCATGCATGAGTTGGCTTCTGGCAAGAAAGTTGCCCAAAACTAAAGACAACTTAAGTGCAATAACTGAAGTGTTCTAAAAGTGAAAAATGAAAACATCTCCCCAAAACATGTATTTTTGCTCTCTGTAAATAGAAGTCGCATCAAAAATGTGTACTATTTGCTTTTTTAAGTATTGRTGTCAATGCAGCTGAGTTATGGAAGACCTGGTCCTGGCTGGTTCAACAGAGTCRGAGTTATGCTGCTCCAGGTCATCGTGGGTCATCTGGTTAATGCTGGATGTGAAAGGCTGTGCTACATTCCAGCCTTTGTCCTACTTTCATGAAACAGATGCTCTTCGCTGAAGAGACATAATTAATTTCTATGAAATGGGTGGGTGTCCACTTGCCATTTCTTAAGTGTAACCATTTTAGTAAGTTTTGGGTAAATTCTTTGTTGTTTGTAGCTGCAGGAGCTCRTATTTTGAGGTTGTGAATTTCTTAGACTCCAAGACGAGCTGAACAAATGGAAACACAAATGTCTAATACAAATACTTTCAGTTCTTCTAAGCTTTTTGCTTATTTTGCAAGCATTTGAGCTCATTATCCCTAAAAAAAAGTAATCTGAAATGGCAACAAAGATAAGTGTTAATGCAACCTCCTCTTTTCACAAAAAGAACCTGAAATTTGCAACACCAGAAGGTCACTCAGAAGGCCTCTAGTTTCGCATTGGATGTGGTTCAATGAACGTTTTCTTTCTTTCTTTGAGTTTTTTTTTGCTGAGCAGTAATTCTCCTGTAACAGATTGGGCTATTTACTAGCAAGACTAAAAGGTAATACGTCTGAAAAAATATGATGGTGTGAATTTCATTATGCATGTGAAGTACATCCACTAAATTTTCAGTGGCAGATGTATTGCTTTTATTTTTGGCTTCCATGGGCTGCAGTGAGGGGAGCTGCCACACCAGATCTTCTGTAGGCACCACCTTGCTGATCCTAGAGTTTCAAGGCTAATCTTGATCATCTACAGGCCTGAGTGTGCACATTTAGGTGGGGGGAAGCATCTAGGGAGGATTTGCAAGGCTGGGAGACACTGGTGTAGTCATGTGGAAGAGGCTTCAGATGGAATCCAGGCTTGGATGGTTTTCTCTCTCCTGGGCAGCACAAAGCTGCATTCACGTGGCAGCGTAGGATATTATGGTGAGCAAGGAAATTGGGAAATGCAGAGAGCTCTGAAATGCTGGATAGAAAGGAGAGGGATAGAACTGATGTACAATAGTGTGGCAGAAGGGAGAGAAACAGGACGTGATTTGAGGCATGAAGTGGGGGACTGTCTGCTGTAAGGTATAGGAAAAAAACGTAATTTCAGATGGAAAAGTTATGAAAGTGTAGCTGGTTCAGCCTCACTACACAGTTTAGTCTTAGTCAAATTGCAAGTTAAAAAGGTATTCTAAATTCTTCACTAGAATTAAGAACTTACGTGTTTTGAACATGCTTCAGCTTCACATACTTTCTGTAATAAAAGAATAAAATAATTAAGGTGAAACATTAAATACCAATTTCTGGTTAAAAATTGATTTTTCTTAAAAAACATTGCAGAAATGTATATTATCTTATTTCTTCACCTTCTTTTTTTTCCCTGTGGGATCTCTTTAACAACGATGCACTTGTTTCTGTGGTTGCTTCTTCCTGTGCCTGATTTCAGAAGAACAGCTTGAGTGACTTCCTCAATTCAGTTTTTATACAGTGACAAGTATCTCATGCTTCTATTCCAAATGCTGTGTGCTTGACTAGCCTCAATCCAGAGGCTGAATATCCCTCTATGAACAGAGCCCATTCTAATAGTTTTCAGAATATATATCAGCTCTACTCTGCTATTCTAAGCTGCCACATACTGTAGTCCTTTTTATGAACCAAGAATTCATTTTTAATAAGATTAGGAATTTATCGTTACTAATCCTTCCTTATTTTTAATGTCCACTGCTGCTGGATTACTCTGCTTGTCATTTACAGGAACTGTAATATTTGGAGCTCACATTTTTTGGTTTTTTGTTTGTTTTGTTTTTTGGGKTTTTTTTGTTTGTTTTGCTTTGATTCCAAGTCTTAAACCAGCAACTTCAAACAGGGAACTCTCTATAGCATGCAGAAGGAATCAATAGCTACCATTTCTCATTTCAAGCTGCTGTTTTGGTCCAGTGTTTTAAGTCATGAAGGTTTTTTTAGCTGTTAAATTGTGCTTTTTCCCTACACTGATAGTTCTTCCCAAGTCTATCATCAGTAAATTTAATTAGCACAATCCTACCTATGTGGTAATCGTTGCTTATAGGAATGTTAAATGAATGTTATCCAAAGATCAATCTAAGGCTCTCCAGAAATAAGCAGGAGCTAGTAGAGTTTGATTTCCATTTAATATATGAAATATTTGTTGTCTTAGGAAGATCTGAGAATATTTGATTCCTACCTTCTATTTGTATTAAAAAATGGTAGGTTGGTATTTTTTTTTGAATGTGTCCAATGTGGTATTTGTCACAGTAAAAAATATTTGTCTTCTGATAGAGAACTTGAAATTTGCTTTACTTTTTAATCAAAATTCCATTCATGTTGCATTAAAAAAAAATTATACAGATGGAAATACTTTTTCTCCTTCAATCTTCTTTATATATTCGTTGCAAGACCTTACTTGTTAACTGTTCTTTTCATCCTCCTTGTAAGCATTAATTTATTCTTGCCTTGTTTCATTTTTATGATTACATTTTTTGTAATGTTTTCAACAAGTTTAGGTGAAAATTGATCAAAGAGGTCTCTTGATGTAGCTGTCTATTCATTAAAGTCAGAAGCTTCTCAATAGGTTTTTGGGTTTCTGCCCACGGATTAAGATTGTCTTTCCAGACAAACTCTCGGGAAAGTGCTGACTCTGAGTATTTGCTATATTTCACTGTAGATGCTTTAAACCTTCATTTCGTCCTTCTGAAATGAAAAGTGTGATGTTTTTTCCCTAGTTCATCAGAAATGTTTTCTAGTTGTGCAGTCCAAGGTTATATATTCTGGTCTTGATTTAGCTACTTGAAAAAACCACGTGTGAGATACTATGGAGTCTAGTTGATGCTTTGTGGCAAAAACAACCACCAAAAAACCACTAAACAAATCCCATCTCAGTCAGATTTCTGTATTCCCAGTACTGGTACTCAGTGTTCTTGAATGTATATCAAAAAGAAAGTTGAAAGTTGAAAGTGTATTAATTTCTAGTGGTATCTGCTGACAGAGCAAACCCACCAAGTAGTCAAAAGAGATTGAACTTGAAAAGGAAGCTTTCCTACAGGATTTGAAAAGTTCTTCTGTGGGTTAAAATCACAAAAGAGAGAAAACAGTTGGCATTTTATTTTTACTCTTCAATTAATTATAAACATGTACTTCTGCCTTTGAATAACATTTTTAAATATGGCTTTTGCAGACCTGCAACGTTTTTTTATGACTTTGGAATAGCGTGTAAAGTTATTTCACAGTAGAATAAAGAAATCACTGTTTAATATAATGTTAATCTTTTTACTTAACTAAAGCTGTTAACCTGGGAACATTATTTTGGCATTGCATTCATTTAGCAAGACTTCATTGATTCTTAGTACAGTTTTGAAATGGATTCTTGACTGTCTGTAGTTGTTTTTGTAAAAAAAGCTAAGTTCTAAATTTAGAAAAGCTTCTTATGACAGAAATTGCATGAATCTGGTGTGTATATGTGTGTGTGGTTAGGAATATGAGGTCTATTGAATTACACTTTTTTTGTGTTCACTCTTCATAAAAAGGAAAATATGTCTTTGCACCTCTTTACTCGTGGCAGTTTCCTGTAATGTGACTGAGGCTGAAGTTTTTTTGGCTTACACTTCTTCCCTGAAAAGTTCACAACAGTTCATTAAGAGTAACTTTTAGAAAGCAGGTAGTGGACTTAAATAACTTAAATGACTCTGAAGTGCTGGTGTGTCTTTGTCTTCAGCAGCATACAGATATATATATTGTAGAAGTGTGCATACATATGTAAACTCTCTTAGAATATTTTGCAGGCATGTTACTGAACATTTAATTTAATAGGTATTCAGGAGCAATCTTCTCTTTCTCCTTTGCTTAGTCATACTTCTAAAGTGCTTCCTCTGCAGAGCATATTACAGCAAATCTTTTGAAGTGTTTCATCAGAAGCTGCAGGTGCCTAAGACAAGTGAGATACCCGAATAGCTGCCTTATGAAATCTACTCATCATGTGGTATTCAGAGAGATTCATGTTTGTCTACAAGTCAATTTAAAATTCAGTTCTTTCAGTAAGCACCAAGACAATGGCTAAAGATTTATTTCCATCATAGTTAGTGAAGAAAGAAAAACCAATAGGATCAGCTAACTGATCTATTTCCATTACGCTGTTTTCAAAGATTCACTTTATTGCTGGAGCAGATGAGAAAGCAATAGCTAAAAAAGGCTCAAAGTTGTCATTATTTGCTGTGTTTACCACAAAGGGCATGTGCTAAAATCTTACTAAATCCAGGTGCACATTTAAAAAGTCATTTAACTTATTTAAATTATTAAACTGGGGATGCCAAATTAAAAGACTGATTCGTTGTTTATTTTCACAGTGTCAGTTGCCAGAAAAATTGCTATCCTCCTACATTGTTTCTGAACATTTTTGCTTGGGAGAGTGACCAAATTTTTCATCATTTCTGACTTTGCCAGGATGCATTTGTTCTGTGACTTAAAGCTGTTAGATATGCTCTAAATACTCTGAAAATTACGGATCGGTTGGATGGCACTGTTAGTCAGCATCTTCAGCTGCTGTGTCTCCCAGTAGCTGTTTCAGGGTGATGGGTAGAGCTCACAGTGATGCTCAGCTCTTGGATTTGGCCCTGTGCCTTGGTGGGGGTTTTTCCTCGTGGCATCTTTTGTGTGCCTGGCAGCTCTGAGAAACACGGAGCTGATCCTGAGGGAGCAGGTTGCTCCGTCTCTGTGCCTTGGATTGTACCCATTTGGATAGAGCTGCAGCTGGGGTAGGGGGCAAGAGGGTGGCACAGCCCCTTTTGGGGTGTGRGGAAGGTTAGGAGCTGTGGGGAAGAGGGGCTGATGAGGAAACATGATGCAGGAGAGGAAAATGGAAGAGGATATGGGAGCGGGACTGGATCAGAGCAAGAGGGAAGAGAAGCTGCAGCAGGGTGTGGTGAGGAGACAAAGGTCTGTGGAATACAAGAAGAAGGAAGCAATGGACACAGCCTCTTTAGAGAAGGCAGAACAAGTCACTCAGACACTGTGCTTAGAACCATGCTTAGAACCCCGTTCCATTTGTGTGTTTCTACGCTGTTCTTATCCTCAGCATTAAAATCATTCAAGCAAGAACACACACAAAATGATGATGTCTCCTTTGTCTCTTCTGATGATGCAGCGACATAACCAGATAACCCCAGCACTGCTGAAAGTGTAATCCCTGAGCTTGGAGTTCAGGGGACAGCCAGTCTGCTCTTGACCTGCGTGTGTCTTTGCACTTGGAGAGTGTTCTGGGACACTGATGGTTTTGCTCCAAATTTAAGACATCTTAAATTGTCTCTTTTCCTAGGTAGAACGGTTTTACAGCTGCCAACATTTGCAGGCTTGACAACATCATAGAATTTGTTTCACATGTGCATTAACTTCTAAAGTGTATCCTAACTCCAAATGCTATAACAGTTAATATGTCTGTATGTCCTTCCTTTTTCTTTGTTTTGAATTGCATTGCTTAGGCTGTACCACACGTTGCAAAAAAATAAATGCAAATGAGAAGTTTAGTTGAATTGAGACTTTGGCAGTGTGCCAAACTTGATTGAGTTAAAAAAAGTATCAAACATGTTTCAAATATGGATATTGTATTAATTTGAAAGAATATGATATATAAAACAAACGAATAGTGTTGTTTTATTAATGTATGCATATAAATAAGAGTAAAATAATTGTATAAATATATATTTATATAAGATTTTGAGACCTTATGTTGTTCTAAACTGTACAGTAAACACAGTCATCCTGCAAAAATCAGAGAGAACTTCTGTCTAGCTCATTTCTCAGCTTCATGTCTGGCTTTTGCATGAGCTAAGAACAGTCTTTAGTTATCCATCCTTGGAGCCTGTGTGAAATTGTCAAATTTAAAAGTTTAAAAAACCCCAAAATATCCAAAGCCCAAAACTAATGCTTCCCTCTCCCTCTTCCTTTTTCCATGTCTTAGATCATTTAGGTGAAAGTGAACAATAAAACAGTGGAAGACCTGGACATGTTTTTCTACCTGTCACAGCAAACCCATCACCAATTYTTCCCTCATCTATCAGTATGATATTTGGGAGGGGACAGAGGGGAGCTTAATGGATCCTTCTGTGAATGCGGCTTCCTCCTGGCTTATTTTGCCAGTTTTATTTCTTCTTTTAGCTGCCTCCAAGTTTATGGCCCATCTGTTGGACATAAACAAGCCAACAAGTTGTCTTGGGTTGCAAGGACTGCCTGATTCAATGGCAATTGGAAGCAGAGCCCGCTGTTGGATAGGGAGGATGTTGCGTGCAAGGGTTAGACGTGTGCAGCATTGCAGAGGCTTTTGTAATACAACACATATTGGGGAGTAGCAAATTTGAGTGACTTGTGGCTGAAAAGGGAAAGGGTGACAGATTCTGCTGAGAGCTTTTTCTTTCTTGCCACGGTCAGTTGTCAAAATCTCTAAATCAGCCATATGCAGGCATGCCTGCAAGTGATTACTATCTTGAAGGTCCTGCATAGAAATAACTGAAATRTTTTATTCAGTTTCAGGGCATCACRATTCAGCAGGCCCATGAGTTTTATAAAGTCAAAAGCTTTTTGCCCTCACTCCCTGATGTAATGAATTGTATGGCTTATCTGGAATTTAGCTGCAGCTCCAAGGCCCTGTCCTTCCCCATGCTGGCCTTGCAGACAGGTGTTTTGATGCTGGAAATGTCGGTGCTCCTTCTGCTGCATCTGTTGTCAGCTCCATGTGCCAGGACATTATTGGGCTGTAGTGCAAGGCCTGGAGAGTTTTATTTATGAAATAGGTCTGGTTTAATGTTGGTGCTTACTTGGTTCGAAAACTCTCAAATTGTCTTTTATTTTGAGAGTGGTGTTTTTTGCACAGTAAAACTGCTACAGCAGAGTAGTTTTATGTAAGAATATTCTCCGTATTTGTAAAGAYAAATGTATGCAGTACATTGGCAATGAACACTATTAGCTCTGTTGCTGGGCCACAGTGGTTGTAGACGATCTTTTTGGACATTAAGCTTTTGTGTTTTGGGGTTTTAAGAARCTTTCAAGGTTTTCTGAGTCGCCTTATAAAGTGCTTCAACCTGCTATCAGTAGGTCAAATAAAATACAAAATACAAAATATGGATAAGTAAACTTAAGTTAGTGCAAATCTGGAACTTGCATGCCTGGGATGGAGAGGTCAGCATTTACATAACCTAAGAAATCACAGATGCCTAAAGAAATGTGTCAAAGATTTACCATGGCTTACTAGTAGATGCACTGATTTCTCATATTTGTGGCTGAATTTGATGAAAAGTGGGCAAGAACTATTTGCCTATTCATACAAAGGCAAGCTGATAATACAGTCTAGAAAAATCATTGCTTTAGGCTGATGTGCTCATTTTATCTACAAGTTTGAAGCAAATTCTGTATTTAAAACAGAATTTTAAAGTTGTATAAAGTTGTATAAACTAATCTTACTTCCRTTGGGGGTTTTTTGTTTGCTTTTGTTACTTAGTTTCACTCTTTTGAGGAATCTCTTCCCATACAGCTATACTATTTAAGCAGATAAAAACTAACTAAAAGGGACACTTTGCAGAGTCTTACTTGAGTTTCCTATGCAAACCAATTCCTTTGGCCCACTTCTCAAGTAGTTAGATTTCTTACTTTTAATGGGTTTTGTTTGTTTGTTTTTGTGGTTTGTTGTTTCTTCGTGGTTTTAACACTTGGCTTTTACTATTCTGTGCTATCACTGGCTTCTAAGTAACACTGAGGAAATTTTGAAACTACAAGTTGCCAAAACAGAAGAGCATGTTGATGGTGTAAGTGCAAATGTGGTCTTTAATCTATACTTGCTACTGTCAAATTGGTGTCTCTAATGGTGTATCAATTCACCTCTTGAGCTTTTGATACCAAATTGACTCTGTAGCATTTTGAGTTGCTTTCTTCCATTTGCTTCTGTTTTCAATATTCCATTTAATTACTAGGCTTAGGCTAATAAATGGTTTTGTTCTTACATCCAGAAAGTATGGTTTTACTTTAATTATTATATCTGATTTCACATTAGTGTGCAGTATCCTAGCAACTTAATTCCTTGGTAATTTTTCTTACTTCGTTGTTATTATTTCTGCAGTTTGACCAACATTTTCTTTTCATTCTGTTGCAATGCGAATCTAAATATGGTTCTATTTAATCTGCCATTTGTTTCTTCAATAAAATGGAGAATATCCAGCTATAAAAAATGGAGTCTAGATTAGTCAGGTCTACTGAAAACTGATGCAATGTGGATCTTCGTGCTGTGTTAATGGATTTCTATTCTTTATTGTTTATTCAGATGAGGTAAATGCAGCTTTTTGCCCTGAAATCTCTCTTGACCCTGAAAAACTGTTTTTTACTCTGTGGTGCATACAGAGTTATGTTCTGCAGGATTGGCATTCACACTGGGGAGGTTGTCCTGACAAGTGTGTGTTTATATCTCCAAGGCTGTTCGTCTGGGAAGCTAAATGGAAAGAACTCTTATGTCTGCATGTGCCTGATGTGGTAGCAAATAGRTTTTGTTTACTGGGTATCTAAATAGGTTTCTGTTGGACTATATTTTGGTTTTGGGTTTTTTTTTTTTCTTTTAGATTTTGAATGTTTGTAGTGATTGGATGTGTCTACTGTTAAAATCACATATATATTATAATTTATTTAGCATCACTTTCCTTCTGGGTAGTCCCTTTATCAGAGTACATTTTGGGAAGAAATTTGTTTATATTTTGGGGCCTTGCAATAGAAAGCGAACATCATCCTGGATGTAAGATTAACATCAAGCTTGGAGAAAATAGGATTGGAGTGCTGTGCATCTGGAATTATTTGAAAATGTGCTGGGCTGAGGAATTAAAGGACAGATGTTTGTCCATGTAAACTAATAGAGATATATTAAATATGAGAGTAATGTTGACATGTTTATAAAAATAAAAAGTACATTATATATACACTAAAAGTACACACAGTATCTTTATGCTGAAAAGAATTCTGAAYCTTTTCTGACACTGAAAAGTTAAGCATCAAAATAAATAAAACTTGTCAAACCTATGCATAATACTTTGTTACTGAAGTGCTCGCTAACATGGGGATCAGCTTCACAACTGCAGCTTGATTTATTGAATTTCACTCTTTGGCTGTAAGGAATTTGTAAATAACAAAGGGGACAAAGCTATTTCTGGGAACAGGGAGAATGCCTATGCTACTTGATAATTTTTGCTAAATAAAAGTCAAAATATCTCTGGGGAAAAAAGTGCCTTGTTAGAAAGAGCACAGCTGTAGATACCTGTTACCTCAGCATACAGTCCTAGAGGCTGTAAAGTCAGGAGACCTARGAATTCTGGAGTTGTTGAGAATCCCTGTGGTCAGAAGTAGATGTCCAGAGAATCCCAACTGCACCTTCTGGCTGCTGCTGGGCATTGGGAGTCCTTGGGGAAAGCAGCAAAGCAGATTTAAATCTGATCTCACAAGTCTTCTGTGGAAGGGATAAGCCACTGCTTCAGCTTGAACTCTGCAATTCTGTGCTCTGCGGACTTAGACATTACTATGGTTTTCCTTCCCTATATCCCTACTTCCCTGAGATTCTGGATTTTTGTCTTTGTGTGTAATATTTACCCATTAATTCATCTTTTCAGTTGATGGATTGAATGCTTGTGCCAGTTAATGAGCAAAGTAATTTTTTTAATCTTCCCGGTGGAAGACTCCTTACCAGTCTCTTCTTATGCTTTCAGTACTAAGAGTATTAAGAAAATGTGTAGTTATTATTAGAATTCCTAGGAAAAAAAGGAAAGTTGATCTGCATCTTAGATTAAGAATAGAAAATATTCAAATAAAAAATAATACTAATCAGAATATTTAACACATCCTAAATTGTGGCTTTTACTAATGAAGTTTAATGTAATGTATCAACATATTTTTCCAGGCACAAATGAAGAAAAATAGAGATCCAGTTTGTTTTAATCAATTTTTATTAATTCTGCCCTGAAGCTCTTCATGATTTCAGCATGGAACACAAACATGCAGAGCAGCAGACAGAGGGGAAATCTGTCTCATTAATCTCTTTTGGACAGAGTGTGGTGGAGAGTCACTTAGGATGCAGACAGCTTTTATAGATAACATGCTGTCCGTGTTTCCAGCCAGGCCAGAAAGGCTTCTATGTCCTGGTCCCAAAAGGTGCCAAGCTGTGAGTACAGAGAGTGCAGTCAGGGAAGGGGTGAACAAAGTTTCCTGTCTTTGGCTTGGGAGGTGAGGGGAAAAGGTCAAGATCTCAGGATTTTTCTTCTGTGAAAAGAGTTATTGATATTAAACCACATAACTGTGTCTTATCAGAGGCCTTCAGTGCTAGTTTCAGGCATCTTTATTTCTAATTCATGGGACATATTTGTAAAACTGTAAATAGCTGATTTTAAAAGGTTTTTTGTTTAAGTTTTGGTTTTCTAATTTGAGATTAAATATTTTTCCCGGATTTACTTTTAGGATTAAGAAATCCAACAATAATTGAAAAAAAGAAATTATAGGAAATACCTTTTAAAAAGACACAAAACCAAACCCCACGCAAACCCCCAAACCTGGAAGAGATAGCAGTCGGYGTTTTATTGAACAGCAGTTGTGCAGCAGATAGGAAAAACGTGATGTGCTGAATAGTTTGAGGCTTTCTAAGGCAGTTTGCTCAGAGTTACCCACAGTCTAGAAATCTCCCAGTTCTTCATATACCAGGCTCCAGCTCTGAGCTTTCATGTGCTCTTGAGCTGAGGCACTCTGAGATTTCTGTGCTCCCTGTTCCAGAGAAAGGGGACACGGAAACCTGGGCACAGAAAGGCTGTTCCCTGCCAGCTCACACGAGCTGATAAATAATTGCTGATGTGATGGCAGAATTACCAATAGGGGAGGGCAACCTCCCCAGCTCATGTGCCCTGAAATTTCTGATTTCCTAAAAGGTTAATCACCTTTGAGACATTTYGATAGTATTTAGTGTTTTCCAGAAATCCGTTAGAAAATAACCAGCTCTATTTAGAATCAATATTGAAGTGCAGCATATTGCAGATGTGTAAAATGAGATACTGGCCTGTCTCTCCAAAGTAATATAATTTATATCACTTTTTATAAGTTATTTTCTGAAAGAAACTGATGTATGCTGTAGGTACAAAAAGTGTATGTTCTGTAACAGAGCACAAAATTATTCCTGTTCTTACAGGGAAGTGAGAATTGAAGTTTTGCGTATTTCTTTCCATACAGTCTGTATTCCTAATCTCTGCTCAAAAAAAAAATAGCTTGGCTTCATTGAGTGTTAAGTTTTATTTTTTAGTAACTTCAATGGCCATTCATTTTTTCTAATGATCTGTATTTTAGAATCTCAAAGAGCTAATCTTTTCAAGAGAACAGGGTAGGAGGGGGAATATCCCAGCTGGACAGCACCCTTGTAGTTTGGCTTGATAGATTATAAACTGGTTCTTAAGTATCTGCTTGTTTGTTTCTGTCTTTCCCTCCTCTAGTATTAGTGAGTTTATTTTTATTGACATGAGGTAGAAAAGAGCCGTGAGTGCAGTAACCTAGYTTGATGAAGAGCAACTGAGTTATCAAAGTAAAACACTGAGGATCTCCACAAAGCAAAAACTGAATTTTCACTTTTTTTTCTGTATCTTCTATGTTGCACTTGCATTTTGGCTTTGGAGACTGAGAATTTGCTGTCATAATCAGTCTTTTTTCTTTGTAATGTGTCTGAGTGCTAAGTCACCACTGCAAACCCTTTTTACTGCTGCTCTTCCAAAAAGTTAATGTAAAGGAGGATTACAGACATCATCTTTTGATGTTTCTCTACATAATATTATAGAAATTCTTGGCTRTCTGGGTTCCCTGAGTGTCTTTCCTGCCAGATGAAAGTCATCAGGAAATTATGAGTATGCTTTTTGGTTTAGTCTGCTGTCATCTTTTTCTGGGCAAGAAACTCAAGCCCAGATTCTCAGAGCAACACTGGTGTAAGGAGGAAATATCTGAGGGATGATCTGTAAGTTACTTGTCCAGGAGTCTCGATATGAAGGAAGATCAGGGCGCACTAAATGAGCTTCCGAGACGTCTCCTATTGTACAAGAAAAAGGACCACCACTTTCATATCTCATAGTCTCTTTCATGCCAAATCAGAGAACAGACTCCCTCCTCAGTCATCAGGGGCTCCTGGCAGGTGTCACCTGTCTAAGATAAGTGCTTTAACCAGAGGGCTTGGAGAATGCTGTTCCGTGGATTCTCTCTCTAGAGCAGCAGGTCATAAAGTGTTTGCTACTCAATGTTACAATTCTGATAAGAGTGTGAAGTAAAAACTTACTTCACTTGATAAAAAAGCTTCATATTCCCTTGGTGAGACAGGATGGATTTAAACTCTTCTGTCTGGGTAGTGAGTCTGTACTTTACCATTTTTTGATTATTTAAACCACTGCACTTTTGGGATTCCATACATCCCACTTAAATGGTAGTGGATCAGCAATACCCTGTTCCCTTCTGCTTTCTGTGATGGTTATTTGAAATATAAAAAGGTTCCCCATTTTACAACTCYATTTCTAGTGATGGAAAATTTTTGACCTGTTTATTTGACAATGTTAGATTCTCAAGATAGATACTTAAACCACTGAGACCTGTGGAACGAAATGAAGCGTTCTCTGTCATCCAACTTGTATATTTTCCTTTAAATTGTGTCCTCTGCTCTTAAATTGCTCTTTTCTCTGAATGCTCTATGCAGACTGGACTCTTCCTGTTGACTTGGATACGACACTTAAATAGTTGCAGTGTAAATGCTGAGTAACACTGCTCTGCAGTACCATAGTTACCTGACTCTATTAAAGATGGCTTTTGCAAGATTTAAGTTTTTAACCATTTTCTTTTGTTTGAACTTGAGAAGTTCTTCATAATGTCTTCATAGTCCTCTCAAAATCATACATYTTCCAGATTTGTTTTATTTTTTTTCCTGAAAAAGCTAATACCTGCCAAATGAAGTGGTGTGATTACTCATCACTTCTAGAGAAAGGAATTGTCTCAGTTCAATGCAAACCCCGGGTAATATTTTTACAAAGAGAGAAGCAACAAGAGAAATTAAGAGTTATGATAATGGCAGTTCTGAATGGCATTTGAAAATACAGTCCACAGCTTGATGTGTTAGGAAAACCTAATTAATTTTCCATATAACCTCCTGTAAGGGTATAGTTCTTTTCTTCTCACCACCAAAGTTAATGTTCCAGGCTTATGTTGCTGCATGATTAACTCATTGGAATATAAATTTGCTTGTAGAGGTATTTTTTTAATAGGTGCTAGCAGCCTGAAGAATAGAAACCAGTTTTAAGTGAGATTTCTGTGAAACTTTTCATGGTTCAGTACTTGTGTTCTCTACAGGTTAGCTGTCCATCATGGTTTGTGCACAATGGAAGGACATTGAGCTGGAATCACTTAAATGAGGGAGAAAGAAGAGTTCATATGATTTTCCTTTGAGAGGAAGAAATTCCTGTCTTTGGGAATTACTCTTCCTTTTCTTACAAGGCTCCTGATTACAAAAAACCCTCTCTCTAGTCAAGGCATTTAGATAAAGGAAGCCATCACTGGACTTCTGAACTAAACTCAGAGGGCTTATTCCAAGGACATTTTCATTATTCTCTTTCTTACGTTTTCAGCAATGAGTATTTGTCAGTAMGTATTTGTGTTTCAAATAAAATAATTTAACTGGATCTTAACTCGAGTCCTTTTTAGGTGTTCATATTGGTGACTTTCACTAACTTACTGACTTGGCTTTAGAATTATATTTATTTTGTAATTCCATTTGATCTTGATGTATTCAGAACCCTCATAAACAATATCTTGGTATCCCAGTTGGCTGATTAAAAATAAGTATGAATGAATATTCTGTCACTCTTCTCATATMCTTAATTCATACAACATTCTGAAACCATTCACTTCCTAAATATTTTTTAATTAGTTGGAACTTGCAAATTGTGTGTTAAGTTTATGCAACAAAGTCTTTTATATTAGAAATGCTCTATAATTACATTTTTTCAGTCATGAAAAATGAATTAGTGCTGCATTTTATGTGATGACAAATTTTCCTGTTTGTTCTAATTTTACTGAATAGCATGCTGTAACTTCTTGGCACAGCCTAGAATAACTCTATTTAGCTATGAAAGTAGGAACTGTGCTTAGTACCAGAAAAGGCCAATATTGTGTGTAAACAATTAACTTACATGAAACCAAAGCAAAACGGCTGTGAGAAGGGTGACATGGGGAATTGCCCATCAGACACCAGTACACCAGTTTGTCTGGACAACTGGGATCAGTGAAAGTGCTTGAAATGGAGCTTCAGCAGGACTGCTGGGCAAGTGGTGCAGATATTTTTTTCTTCTGGGAATATTAGTTTATCCCTGTCTAACTTTRTTTTGATAGTGGGGAAGTAGAAGATGGAAGACATCAGGTCTTTTTTTCTTCATTGCTGAAAAATCTGATTAGAGACATAACCAAGCTCACATTTGATTTTGTCCTATGGGAAAGTGTTGTTTTTGTTTTGCCCATTCCAGATGAAAATGGAAAATACCCGAGAGACAAATTCTCACAAGAAAACACATTTCAGGTCTGTCAAAACACTCTGTTTGGATAAGTGTGCTCTCCTGTTGTATTGTTTTTAACCTTTATTAAAGATTGGTAATCAGGTTGCCTACTATTTGATGTAGTTGGCTTCCTAGCCATTGTTCCTCCTTGGTTCTTGTAAAGTGTCAGATGGAACCAACCAACCATGTTCTTGTTTAACTCCAGAGAATTAGGAAACACGTCAAACAAACAAACAAACCCACCAATCTGGGGTCCACCGAATTACCTCCATTTCATGCAGCTTTCTGAACTAGATCCGGCTAATAAGTGAAAAGAAGGATTTTAGACAGGAGAGAGAGAGAGAGATAATAATGACTATTAATCTAATTTCTGAATTAGATTGCTTTTCTGGTGCTGCCTTCTAATGCCCAGGTTAATATCTAGTTATTTGCTCTTCTTTCTGTCATGTGTATGCTTTTTGCCATTGAGATACTCTGCTTCTTTGTAGTACATATATAAAGTTCAGAATGTTTTTTTATGTTATAAGCAATGTAATAAATTCATTGTTCAAACRGGACAGAATATTCCATGCCTGTGTATATTGTTAGTAATGCCAGATGAATCTCTTGAGTCACTTAATTCAGAGCTTTTACTTGTCAGCTGGAAGGCTTCCTCAGCTTTTAAATCTGAATGCTGTGTCAGACATTCAAAAGCTTTCCAAAAGTCAGTGTACATTGCATTCACTGTGCTTTCCTTATCTGCATAGACAGTCACTTTGTCACAGGGGGAAATTAGGTTGGTCGACCATGATTTGCTTTTTGTAAATCCATGTTGACTGCTCCTGATTGACCTTTTTAAACATGTTTTGAAATGAATTGTGAGGATTTACAATCTGTGGCTTATGCCTTTCTTGTTATCTCAGGTGGTTGCCTGATTTACTYGTAAAACACAACATACCCAAACCCCGTAATGAATGATTTTGGCTTTGTTTAAAAGCCTTTGAAAATCTTTGTAAATTCCTTAGATGGAACATCATTAACCTTGTGCTGTTGTTCCTCACAGAACTGCATTAYGTTTCCAGGCTTTTCTTCAAAAACCCACATTGACTCTTCCAATATAAATCACATTTATCCACACATTTTACTAACTCTACTCTCTTTATATTCCTTGCTATTTTGCCTGATGTAGCAATCAGGAGCATGGACCTACAGTTCCCTTAATAAACCATGGAACCATTTAAAAATTTTTTTAATAATTATTTTCTTCAACAACCACTTTATAGATAGGAAGATAATTTTAAATGTGATTTTATCGTGCAAGCTGTGATGTATTGCACAGCAAGCAATACACTGTGCTGGAGGGGTGGATCCCTACCAACTTCAACATCTGTGGGAGTATCTTTGCTGGGTTTTTAAAATTTTTTAACTGAAAAATATGGTTTGGGCTACCTTGAGGATCTATCATCAGTTCCTGGTGCTGATCAAGACATTCATTTGATCCTGGCTAAATATGATGCTTAAAAAGTAGTTTGCACCTTAATTTAGTAGCTTGAGGTTGTTCCATCCGGGTTAAGGTGTAACACAATGAAATATGTGATGCAGTTATCCAATCTTAGTGACCAGTGGAGAACAAAAAGTCTGCTTTGGACAGGAAAGTTTATGATGTACTGACTTTTTACAGACCAGGAGAGGTTGTCAGCACAGACAGCTCAAGCACTACAGAAGCAGAAATCTTCATAGTGTGGAATTTGTGACAAAATAACGCAGCAGAAACAGTTTTGTAAATACACTAGCTAAAATAGCTGTCTCCGTTATTCTAATGTGGACTCTCTACTAATATATACAGTTTAAACCGAGTCTAAATGAATTGGATAAGTAGCCAAATGATGCAAGTAATTTGAAGTTCTCTAAGTGTTGCAAAAGCAGAGTCCCACTGCAGTTCGGTGCCTGCCTCGCCCAAAGTGAGACCTTTTTTTTTTTCATTTTTAAATACTTTTTTTTTTTGGTTAAAACAGCTTGCATGTTTCTAGCTGAGTTTAATGGTTGGGCACTTGGGAATTCATGGTGCTTCAGCTGATGTGAATTCCTAGTCGTAATCAGTAGGTGGTTTTTCCACATAGAATGTAAGACTGGTTGTGCCCACAACAGTAGTGAAAAAAAGATGGCAAAAGAAARTAAAAACAAGGTGAGCATCTTTGGTGAAGCTTCTCTGGAGTATTATCCTAATCTCCAATAAATTATGATTAAGATAATACCTGTGTTACAGGTGATGTTTCCTCTTTAATTAGGTGTTTGGTTCATGTTCAGTCATCTAATCTTCAATAGCTGACTTTAATCAGCAAACTTGATTACTTTCCTATTCATCTCTTCTTTGAGATAATTTAATAATGGACCATCCAGTTGCTMTCTTAGGGCACTTAATTGAATATCTGTATTTTCAGTATCAATCCTTGCAGAGCTCCACCAGTGACTTCTCCCTGCTGTGAACTGTGGCCATGTGCTACTGCACTGTTCCTTAGCCAGGTATTTCCTCCTGCTGGATCTTACACCTGTGGCAGCTTTGTTTCTTTAAGCACCTGGGGAAGGGGCATTTTTGAAAGCCTTTTGTGTAAGTACACCCCTGTCCACGGCGTTTTGGCACCTTGACAAGACTCCAAGAGCTCTCTGAAGTATCAGTCCCCTTTATAAAACCCAGGAATGTCAAAYTTATTATCCTTAAGCCTCCTACCCCATTTTTAATTACAGTTTCTATTAATCTACTCAAAAAATACATCTAATTCACGGAGATACGAGGGTTTGTGTGCCTCTATACTGTCTGCAAAGATGAACTCTTTTCAGCTTCATTTCAGCTGCTTKCTTTCTTTTTTTGTCAAGTGTCCTTGCTCCTTGAAAATAAGCCCAACAGGAATATTGTTGATACAAGACAAGAAAAATATGTTAAACACTTTTTTTCAACGCTAATCCTTGTAGTTCATCTGCTTAATGCTTGTTCAGGTATTTAAATGGCATTTTATTTCGATATTAATTAAACCCTGGTGGACAGAAAGGTACCCGTTTAAACAAATTTTGTCAAAACTGACTTGAATTTGTGGTGAGTGGAACAAACTAAAAAAATCTGCCAGGGCCCCAAGGACACTAATAGGCCTGAATTACCCTGACCAGCATCACCTGGCACTGGAGCCACACCCTCTGCCCCTGGGCCATGGAGCTCCATTTAAASTCAGCCCAGGCAGCTGCTCCTGCCCTGGTTCCAGCCTTGTTCCTGGACTTTCCCTGCTCGTTCTTAGCTCGTTCCTTTTCCTGCTGCTCCCAGGGGTATGTTGGTGGCACCTGTGACCATCACTTTGTGTCCCTGCTCACCCTGTTCAGAGACTTCAGGGCTTTTCTCTGCCCAGGAGGCACCTTTTGTGCTGGGCTCGTCCACAGCTCTGCCTAGCTCGTGCTGCTTTCTGCCAGTGAGATTGGTGAGTTTAAATCTTAAGCTTTAAATCTGTAAAAGTAATTGAACTGCTATTAAAGATTTTTTTTTTAAAGTTATCAAGGAAGATAAAAAGTAGTGATATGGTGCATGTTGCAAAAAAAGCAGCAGTGGCAGAGTATTCTGTGTCCTGTGATTTGATTAGTCTCTTTTCCTCAGTTTCTCACCTGTAATCTGCCGGTACTGAAGCTTAGCAWTCTTTTAATTTTTCTTACAGAAGTCTTGTATGTATGTTTTGGATTTGCTTTAGCATTGTTGCAGTTTATTTTTTTCAGAAATTTAACTGAAAGTGTATCATARGTGTATAACTTTTAGGACCTCTATCAAAAGCTTTTAGTTTTGGTCTCTCAGTTTTCTTCCTTTTGTTGTCTGTATTTGCAGCTTCTGGTTGTTAGATAAATGAAAAGGCTCTTGTGATATTTTCACACACACAGGCAATTATATTCTAAGTTGTTCAGGTAACAAGCTGTTGGACAAGAGGACACAGCCTCAAGTTGCACTAAGAGGGGTTTAGATTGACTATCAGGAAAGCTTTTCACTGAAAGGTTRGTTAGACATTAGAACAGACTGCCCAGGGAAGTGGTGGGATCCCTGTCTCTGGAAGTGTTCAGAAAATTGTCAATGTGATGCTCAGGGACATGGTTCAGTAGTGTACTTAGCAGTGTTAGGTTAATAGTCAGGCTGGATGATGCTGGAGGTGTTTTCCAAACTAAGTTGTTTATATGATAGTTTTTTATATTTTTGGTTTAGTTTCTGTTAAGCTTTGCATTGCACCTCTGAAGAGATGAGTGGTTATGCAGAAGGCTCTGGACATGAGGGAGAGAGTCCTACCTGATGTGGGAAAAGCAGGAATGTGATACCCATGGAGTCCTGTTTGCCAAACAGCAAGAATAACAGGCTCAACACCATCCCTTATTGAGAGCAGGTGAGCAGAGGTGCTGATTCAGTCTGCACGATACCTTCAGGCCTCTTCTGGTAATGCAGTGCAAGGACTGTTCCTCTTCATGAACAGATCTTAGAAAAGCTTTCAGTTACTTAAAACTCAGCACCAGTACTTTTGGTTAGTGTCTCTTGCATACTCCTTTTTTAGGCAACACTGCATAAATTGAGTTACTATGTATGTGATACTGRGTTGTATAGTTAATTACATGATGTATATTATGGGCAGAGATGATGTAGACTCTCTGCTCTTAAAGTCAGCTCTAAGCAATGGATGTTTAAACTGATGTATCYTGTGTTTCAGCATGGATTACTGCTTCTGGTCTGACATGGTCCATGTGCTCAGTGGGCAGAGCTAATGCTGTCAGAGGAAATATGCTCATATCTGCCTGCCAAACTGCATTCTAGGCTGGACTGTTTGAATTGTGTTGTGAAAGTTGACAATGCATAATGAGTAAAGAGTAACTTTATGTATTTTGTAGAAATTATTAAAAAAAACCTTGGGTTCTGTCATGGTTGGTGCATGCTCAGAAAATGCTGGGAAGAGCGTACAGCTGCAAAAAAAAAGTTGATGCTGTTTAAAATATGCAGGTGTGCTGCTTTGACCAGCTTGGATGCACAAACATATCTGTTGAATTAATGCAGAATTAAAGGCAGTGGAAGATGATAATTAAACTGAAAGATGATGTGACCTTTTAACTTTTCCTTCTATTTCTTAGTGTTTAGGTTGSGAAAAGTTTTGCCTGAGTTCTCTAAGACTTAACTAGGTGTGCTTCAACTYGGGAAGAATCTGCTGCCTCATCTTGGTACCAAGCTTCTTCCCTGGCTGCCTGTGATGCTGCTCTCTGTGCTGAGTGAGAGCTGTGTCTGTGCAGGCAGGGATTCACAGCTGTTCCAGCTGAACGTGAGCAGTGCTGCCGTGCCTGTTGGATTGAGTTTTAGCAGCTCCCTGCAGAGGGAGGTTTCACAGGCAGCAGCAAAGAAGTTTCTCTCTAAGAAGTGTTTGCTGTGAATAATGCAGGATAGTCCTAACTGAATGTCCAGGCTGAAGTCGGTGCAGTTGCAAAGCTAAAAATAACTTAATCTTTTCTTGTAAACTGAACAATCTCCTTATGTTGTTCTCAAAAGTAATGGATCAGTCTAGGTTTCTGTAACCCTATAGTGGTGCTATTTTTTTAGGTAGATGCCTTCAGAAATTAAGTTTTGTGTTTTAGGCTTGTTGTTGCTATTTTTGAAAAGAACAAATTGTGGAAGGGTGTCACAAAACTGCTACAAGAATTAACTATGAAAAAGTCCACTTTGTTTCAAAAATTGTCATTTGAGACAATATTTTGTCTGAAATCAAGGAGTAAATCAAGCTGAGAATAAACATAAAGTGAAAATAAATGTACCAAAGCAAATATACAATTCAAGAAATACAATTMAAAACCACTGCAACTTCAAGTGAGGTCTGTTTCTACCTGTAAGAACTAGTTTGTCACATGAACAGTTCTGCTTTTGAGTGCTCAGACACCTATTGCAATTCACATTGCTTTCTCACTGTGGCTCTGTCAAACTTTGAGTTGGATTACTTAGAATAGCAGGGTACTTTTCATTTGTTTTCCTTCCACATGTAGTTGTCAGAGCTTCTCTTTGCATTACAACCTCTGCTGCTCAAAGTTAATCTGTGCCAATTATTAAGGATTCAGCTGCCAGCAGGAGCTGAAGTTACACTKGTGTTGCTCCCAGTTGTTCACCAGACTAAGTTTTGACAGTCTGATAAAAGGCCAGTGGAAGATTCAGAGAAATTCAGTAGAAAATATAAGTGACTTTATACACTAAGATGTGAAGAACTCTCTTAATTTATTCTATCATCTGCTCCTTTTTACTATCACCTACATTTTTCTCCACTTCAGAGCTGTAGAGAAATCCCTTCTCAAGCAGACTGACTTTTTTATTCAATAGAGGCAGGGATTTTGAAAATACTGTATTATATTGCAAAATACTTTCTCTCTRCAAACTCTTTAGGTTTAAAGCAATGGTAGTCCTTATTTCCGCTAATGAGTGAAGTATTTACAGTCAGTACTCAGTGATGCTCTAWTTGTTCATGCCTAAAAAATTACATAAACTATTTAATATATGATTTTTTTTCTTAGAGTTTATTAAACTTCCCTCTTTAAAGGTGGGCATTTTAGTACATGTGCAGTAAAACCTTGTACAACTCAAGGTTGTACAACTTTGTTTCTGTAGTGAGAGCCACAGGTCATACATATCTCAGACTGTCAAATGTACTAATACCATAGCTATGTAATTTTGACGTGTATGTTTTTTGGAGGCTCATTTAGATGCATATCTGGATTTGGTGCATGAGTCAGGGTTTTAAATATATAAGTTTAGAGTCTGGCAGCCTTTGCTCCGAAGACAAATTATATTATGAAATCATTTCATGTTTCTTAGCCATTGTTTCCTGACTGTCACTGTTGTGTTGTGGTACAAAATAGCCCTTTTGAAGATTATTTATTTTAATTGAACAGTTCTTCCCCTTCTCTTGAATAGTTGTTTGGAGGTCTTTAAACCTATCATTGCTGCTGGTTTCAGTGGTTTCTTTGATTTAAAGATGCTTGGTTTAGATCTGTTAGTGTGTACAAACAGGATAACTGAATTTTTGGAGCATCAAATGCAGGGTGAGAAAATTTACTACTCTGTATATATGCTTCAAGTTTTAAATGTGGAAAAATATCTCTTTCTTGTTTTCTTGGATTCATTGGAAGAGCAAATGCCATCCAAATAAATACAGAGTTAGAACATGAAAACTTGCAAAATGTTATCTATAAAGCTGCCTTTTTTTCCAACTACATTCACATAAGTGTTCTTTTTTTCAAGTACAGTGTTTGGTTTTTTTTTTTTTAAGAAACATTTGTGGTTGGTGGTCCAACAGCAAGGCCAGAAGTGTCTGTGTGATGGCATGGGATCTGAGAACTTGCAGATTAAAGCTAATCATTCTGCTAGGTTATTTTGTGTCTGGATCCCTTCCACAGCCCAGAAGCCAGCAGTCGGAACATAGGTGGCACAGCAGCAGAAATGAACAAAATGGAATTACAGGGAGGGATGGAATTCCTTCCTTCTGTTCCTTACAGTGGCTTAGTTGATGTGGAGTTACAAAGTAATGGGGACAGAGGAGCTCATCTGAAAGGGGATTACCTGCTAACTCAGTACTTTTGAAATATGACAATGGCTTACATTTCACCTTATAATTTTATTTCTTTCTGCCTTTGAAGATTTTTGAAGAAATACTTAATTTTTCCTTTGGTAAGGGCGGCTAGCAGCTTTGAATTTCAAACAGTGACTGAAGGTGTATTTCAACATCTAATACTTGCAGTTAAATTAGGTTTTCATTTGATCAGACATATGTAAAGACTTGGACATGTTCTCCTCTGATTACTGGTTGGGTTTTTTTCTTATTCTGTCTTATTTATTTCAACTTCTTTATTAATGCAGCTACATTTGAATTGTAAATACTCTGGAAAACATCCAGTTGAAGCAGATGTTTCTACTGTAATCTGTTTAATTACAAAAAAAATAGTTTAATTGATTTTAAAGTTGGGGAATTCTGAAGTTTAAATTGGCCTGGTCATAGTTATTTGCAAATACTTTGATTTTAAAAAAAAAACCCCACTAAATTTGGGAAATTTAAAAAAGAGACAATTGAATATTTCTTGTTCATTTTCACTRCTTCAGTGAGACTAGCTAAGAGAGGATGTCACTTCCTTCAGTCAGTAATTTCAGTTTTTTTAATATTTGTAAATAAGAAATTACTGTGTTTAGTCATACTTAAAATGTGCTGCTCCTCAGGTATTGCAAGAGACTTAATTGCAAGTTAATGGATAGATGATATTCAATTGAGAAAAAGTGATTGTATACATGCAATTTCTAATATGCTAGCACAGGATAGGATATTTCCAGTTGGAATGTTCCTGTGGAGACTTCTRACCCATCCTCCTGCTTTCCAAGCAGCATCAGCTGTAATGTCTGACCAGATTACTCAGCTCTTGATCCAGTAGGAGCTTGAAAGCCTCCAAGCACTGAGATTGCACAGGCTTTCTGGGCAACCTGCATTGCTGCCTCTCTGCCCTCACGAGGAGCGAGATTCTCACTATAGCCAGTTTGGACCTCCTTTATTTCAGCTTATTCCCATTGTGTCTTGTGTTCCCACCTGATGTGGGCATCCGCCTGCTCTGGTGTGGGATCCTCCATGGGCTGCAGGTGGATCTCTGCATCCCTGTGAATCCTCCCTGGGCTGCAGGGGCACAGCTGCCTCACCATGGTCTCACCACGGGCTGCAGGGGAATCTCAGCTCTGACACCTGGAGCAGCTCCTGYCCCTCCTTCCCTGGGTGTCTGCAGAGCTGTTCCTCATTCTCACTCCTCTCTCCCACTGCTGATTCTATTGTGCAGGTTTTCCCCCTCCTTCTCYAGTCTCTTGCCTCAGAGGTGCTGCCATTGATGGGCTCAGCTGTGACCAGCAGCAGATCTGCCTTGGAGCTGCCTGGTTTTGGCTCTGTCACACATGGGGGAAGAAGCTTCTGGCAGCTTCTCACAGCAACCACCCCTGTAGCACCCCTGGCTACCAAAACCTTGCCATGCAAACCCAGTACGGGCAGGTGTTTGCTTAGCTCTGGCCAGTTGTTTTCCAAAAAGCGGTAGCTTGGTAAAACTGCTGCAGTCAGTTGTGTGGGTGATGTTGTGAGGTCTGAATGTACATCAGGAAAGGTGGTGTGTTGTTTTTCTAAGCCTGTTTGGTGGCTTCTGTGTTTCTCTACCAGAGTTCTGTGAGGATAAGAACAGGAAAAAACTGCTGTGACTATAATAAAGGGGAAAAGTCTTGGAATACAAAACATAGTGGGGGCTGGCAGTGACACAAAAGAACCATCAAAAACTGGTTTTGTGTAAAAGATCGTCACAACCTCTGAACAGGAGCTGTATCTCCTGTGAGAGTATGAGGTCCACACTGCTTATTAGAAAACAGTTATGTTGGAACTGTTGGAACTCCAGATATGAATTCTTGAAGCTGTACCATGAAGGATAATCCCAAGTAGGCTCACTCTTTCCACAGCTGCTGTTTGGAAGGTCAAGTGATGATACGAAGGTGGGTTAGTGAGGATGTAGTGTTGCTCTGTTTCTCCATTCCTTTTGCCTAGCTTTATAATAGGACATCAGACTGTGACCCCTGGTCTACATCATGGCCATGTCTCTGTGCTTGTCAGCATTTTGGAAAACATCTGCTATTCTGCTATTTCTAAAATATTATGAAAAGTGATTTAAATAAGCTTTTTCAAGAAGATATACTGCCCATTCCAAAAAAGAAGAAATTGTGACAAATGAATATGTCTGGATTTCACACAAAATTGTTGAGATTTATTTATCTTGTGTATTATGTCTTCTGAAAAGCAAAACTCTAACCTAAAATATGAGCAGTCAAATAGTAGATGGTTATATTTCATACTGCTTCATTTTCAAACTCAATGAAAAATTTTATACCTTGTTCTCCTTATAAAAAGTTAAGTTTAGTGTATGTGGATTTTTTTCCTTCATAGTGTTCTACCACTTCACACTTTTTTTTGACAATCACTTTTTTCTCTGCTCTCCCATATATGCAAGGTTGTATTGCCTTCATTTTTCCACAGAGGTTTTCTCAATGAAAGTCATCTCTGAGAAGTTGGTGAGGCAAAAAACGGCAGGGACTTCAACATGAAATCAGGGAGGCTAGTTAGGAAAACAAGTGTGTTCATTGAAGTTTAAGGTCTTTCTTTAGTTTCCCTGCCTTTTCAGTGGTGTATGATTGGATGGTGTGGGGGCAAAGTATATTTCAGTCCTGGAGCTTGGACAGCTGCTTTTGGTCATAGGGAGGTCATTTGCTTTCTTTGACATAAATCCAGGAAAACCTCTTTGTCACTTTCCTCAGCTTCTTCCCAGCGGGCAGTTTTTCARCCTTTTTGTACTGGATGCGTGGTTCTGGGGTTTCATTTTTGTTTAATTTGCTTCTGCCAGTTCTTAAAGTGGTGTCTTATTTTTCAACATGCCAAACTTGCTCAGAAATAACTTTTTAAGGAACAACAGGAGATAACGAGGGCAAAAGACAACTAGGGAAGGAGAGTTCTACCTCATTGCAGCACTTGTGCAGATCTGGAAGTGGTTGTGTTTTCCTAAAAGCCCTACCTCTGCTTTTGCTGCCAGCATCTGTGGATTATGGCACTTGGATCTGTCAGCCTTCTTTATCAGGACTACAGATCCCTGCCAGAAGAGAGGAAAAGGCTATGTGGAGTTAAACCCTCTGTTAGTGGAGTATTTAGTTCAGATGAGCCTCTGCGTGTCAGAGCTGCCCTGCAATCCTTTTGCCTGCTCGTGACCCTGAGTGCCTTGGGGAGCTGGCACTGCTGGGCTGGGTGCCCAGTCCCTGCTTCTCCACAGGGCTGGGGACAGCCTGCCCTGTCTGCCACCTGGGAACAGCACAGTGGTTTGCACCTCAGACTTCTTCAGGCTTAGAGGTGGCATTGCCACGGAAAAATTTGTTCCTGTCCGTGGAACAAGGTACCAGTGGTGAACTTCTGTGGAAGCTTGGGGAGAAATGAAAAGAAGGAAAAGGGAAACAACGAGCGCTGCACTTTCAGTATCACTTCATTCTCATTGGGATGAGTTTTTAATCTTACAGAAATGCTGGAAAACTTAAGGTTGAGCTGGTGACATGAGACATAGGAGCCTGAGTCACAGCACACAGGCTGTGGGTGTCCAGGGGCTGCTGGGTGGCCAGGATGGCCCTGTGCTGGACGCAGCTGGTCCAAGCTGACCCCATCCACCCAGGGCACAGCTGAGCTCACAGCACGGTGGTCATGCCTCGGGAAAAGCCGGGTTTAAGGGAGGGCAGCACTGCCTGGTGGTGGAAGGGAAAAAAGTGAGAAATAGCCCTGAGAGCCCCAAGGGGACAGGGAGAGCAGGAGATCCAGCTTTAGGAGCAGGGATGCCTCTGCAGCTCCCAGTGAAAGCGTGGTGAGGCAAATATTCCCTGGCAGCCTGTGGACAGGACCACAGCAGAGCAAATACCTCCCATTGCAGCCCATGGAGGGCCCCCACAGGAACGTTTTTATCCCAAAGGACTGCAGCCAGTGGGATGGTCRCATGCTGGAGCCAGGGAAAAGCATGAGGAGAAAGGAGCAGCAAAGAGGAGCTGGGGACTGACCKTAAACTGCTGTCCACGCTATGCAGGGAAGGCGGAGATCCAGGAGCCAGGAATGAGGGAGCAGAGCGGGGCAAGGTGTTATAGTCTTGGTCTTTGTTTCTCACTGTGCAACTCTATTTGGGAATATATTATTTTTCCCCAAGAACGGTCTTATTTCTTTGTGATACTAATTTGTAAATGATCTCCCCGCCTTTATCTTGACCCACAAGCTTTTCCATCTTCTCCACTGATGAGAAGGGGGAGTGAGAGCAGCTGGGTGGGTGCCTGGTAGCTGGCCAAGGTCACCTCATCAGGCAGTTAAAATCCATATGTGCTGTTGAGGGTATTTAGCACAATGGTTTAATTTCAGTTTTCCTATTAAAGCATTTTTCAGAGTTTGTGTTGAAATGTAGCACATCTGTGAGATCAGCAAAATGTAAGTGATGTTTTGTTTAAAATTTTGAAGAAGCTCTTGAACAATACTTCTCGACTGAGGCATGGAAAAGGCCATTCAGTTCTAGGGTGCTATGCCAGTTAAAGTTTSTTCACTAGAAGCAACTCATGTGTTTTCATAGCTAATTCCAATGAGACAAATTAATATTTGGCAAATGAAGAGAACTTGATGTGGTAAATAGCGAGCTTCTGGAAAGACTTGAAATAAATATTGTAATAAAAAATATGTTGAGAATTGTCCTAGAGTATCTTCATTTACAGAGAACAGATGGCATGGAGATTATTAATGGCGTACAAAGCTTTTTACCTCTTGGTCGTGAGTTTGAACTGCCATGAGGCTGGACGTGATTGAAAGTTGTGACCATCTGTCTAATGGCCTACATGAAATGAGTTAGTTGTCTAAATCCAGTTACTAAAGAGCRTCACCTTCATCATCATGCAGATATCACAAATAATATCCATTTTTGTCTTTAATCAGTTTGCCTTTTGGAAAGGAAATATCTTTTCACGAATAGCCAGATCTCCTATGCATTGCAAATTTATTTTTGCCATAACATGCATTTGCTTTGTTTTTTCCACAGATATGTGATTGAACAGATTAAATTAAAATATGCTGGTTTTAAGAAAATATATAGATGTGCTGGCTTATTATGTTGAAAGAGGCATTTTAGCTCTGTTGGCAGCTGCCAAGAGTCTTAATCTGACTCTGATCCCACAGTTATGCCACTGCAGTACCTTTGCTGTGCCCTGTCTCCACACAGATGGAATGTTCCAAAGGTTTTAAGGCCAGTTTTATTAATTTTCAACTTAACTTTCTGGCTCTCTAAAGCTCAGAATGATATTAGCAAACTCTGTACTCAGTTCACCTTGCAAAGCAAATGTTGCTGTTTTTCTTTTGAACACTTGAATGATGTCAAACAAGTAAAGCCTTTTTTTCTAAGCAGATGTTTGTAAGAAGGCCTGATATAAAAATCTGAGCCTTTTGATTCTTAAGCTTTTAGATCATAGACTTAATTTGCAGACAGGAAAAATTCATAAATGGGGAAAAAAATACTGCCTTGAGAAGAAAAACAGAAAAACCTTTGCACCCCTAACTGTTGTCTTTGATGTGCTTACTGTATGCACTGTTGAGAAGAATTTTTATACAGAGCTGGAAAATTTATTAAGATATTTGACATGTTTCATTATAAACAGCTTTTGGAAAGGCTTGAAATGCTGACTGCTTTCTTTTAGAGGATTATAAAAACACAACAGGTCATGCTGAGGATTCCTATGCTCTGTCTGGAATCCTAATAAGTATGTGAAAGGCCTTCTCCTCTGCATCAGTCCTTATGTTTTTCCTATTCTTTTAGTGACCAGTTTCCTAATAGGTTACCATCTAGTGAGGGAAGGAGAAGTTATATGGGTATAGGAAGATTAATCTGAATCTACTTTATCATAGCCAGATGCTTTTGTTTCACTGAAAATATTTTTGAATACTTGCTTTACTTGTGTGTGAAAAACACAACTGAACTCAATAGATATAATCCCAAGTAATTTATTCTTTCACAGTTTGATCCTAAATAACTYGTGCTTTTTCACTCTCATTAAGATTATTCTGTGAAATATGTGTAGCGTGTTGATTTTGGCTCAATGAGTTGATGCATGCATAGGCTATGCACAGATGGAAGGAATTCTGAAATAACCAGACTTTCTGCACCCTCAGTGTCTTCCCTTATTGAGAGATTAACTTGTCCCATACCCAGTGAAAGGGAGGCTTTTCTGGTGTGCTGATTAACACTTCAAGTAGTATTGTACATTCTGTAACCACTCTGTGTTATGAAGAATAGGGGGAGAGCTGGGGATGAGCTTGCTGATGCCATCAAAACTAAAATTGTCGCAGGGCAAGATATGGTCATGGTAGAAGCCAGAGGTAATTCAGTGTTTCCCCCTGAAAAGGTGAAATGCCTGTTTCAAAGTTAACATTGCTCCCTCTAAGTGGGAAAGAACACTGATTACAATCTAGTGAGAGTGATAGTTTTTTTGCAGTCTGAAAGCAACTCCTTTTCTGTATTTGTTCTTTTGGTCATAAGTCAGTCAAAAAAACTCCAAAGTCAATGAAAGAGGCATTTGCAGAAGTTATAACGAAACTGCTAAAATGCTGATATAGCCATCCACTGCTTGCTCTGAAACCGTTCTGAATAKTCAAGATTATGGAGAGACAGAATACTATTTATTTATTTTTAAGTAATAGACTTTGTAGCTGAAGCACCATGAAAGGGAAATAAAGGAAATAATTGATTTTTATACTGAATGAAAGCCTGTGATGTCACTGTCTTCTTTCTCTGTTGTGATACTCATGGTCAGAGAGATGATAGAAGTTGGCAGACACTTTCATAATGGTTAATGTACTTCATATTTCACTCTGGAATTAACATGAGAGGGAGGTTGCTGGGGGGACATCCTTCTCTCAACTCCAGAAGCATCAGCCACAAACAGGACACCTCTCCCCCAGTCCATAACAAAATAAACTCTGCTAACTGCCTAGATCTAATATTGTTAGTACATTTAGTTTTTAATGGTCTGTGTGCAGATCAAGTCTAGATGCTTTTCAAATGTTTCTTTGTTTTTAGTGCTTATTGATGAAGTTGCAGGCTCTGTTAGGGACTTAGTTAAGTTTTGGCACCTTAATGCAGAAGTGGAACACTCTTAGAGGAAAGGCAGATCTTAAAGGCTTCATTTGGTTCAAGCATGATGCTAATAATGCCAAGGCTGTGGGTTTGATCCCTGTATGGACCATTCACTTAACAGCTGGACTTGATGATCCTTGTGGGTCTTTTCCAATGTGGAGTATTCTGTGRTTTGTGGCAGGTAAACCCAGTGTGTGTGTTCGCTTTCCTTTGTTTACTACTGACTGGGATGGTGAAAGCAGAGTTTCCCTGTGATCATGTGCAGGATTTCTTTAACTTGGCACTAACAAAGCTGTGTATCAGCGAGAACCAGCTGTTTGAATTTACAGGAAGGAAATATGTGTCATTATCTAGGAATGTTTTATGAGCTTCTGAAGCAATGTTCAGCGGTGCCAGTCAGCGCTGTTCTGGCGTGCTCCGTCGCGTCTGCAGTGTTGGTGCTTCTCTGCAGCGGCTGAAACTGTCAGGCTTCAAACACACTGCAACTTTATCTACTGTTGGGATTGAAATAACATGGTTTCACTTCTGCAGATAGAATACTGGTCATTAATATGCAAGCAGATACCCAATTATTATTTGTCCTGCTGTTTTCGATTCAGGCAGACTGTCAGTGCTGGGATTGGAAACAAGCTCCGTGGTGTGAAAGGTCTCTCTCRATTGTGAACAGCTCTGACATGCACATTGACTTTCTAAGGCTTCTTCACTCATTAGGCAGTGTTCAATGTATTGCTTTTTTGGTAATTTTCAGGATGTTTAAAAATGAATTTTGCTACAGCATTTGAAAGAATATAGCTATATCTTTGAAAATACTTGATATGTTGCTGTTTTTTTCAGGTGACTTTTAAAACTATGCTGATAAAATTAATATAAGCCAGGAACAATATAAGCTTCAAAGGTAGTTGAAAAATACAATTGGGTTTTGGTTGAGTCTAAAAGCTACTTGATTAGAAGTAATTCAAGCTAATATTTTACAATTCCATATGAACTGTCTTCAGAATTATCAGCTTCTGTACAAATGACTAACTAGGTGATGCAGAAAATACAGGTTAGCTTATTAGAAACTACAAGTGGGGGAAAAAAGAATCTGAAGCAAAGCAAAAAACTTGGACTTGGTCTAAAAAGCACATGTAAAAGGTTTCCATGTATTCTGCCTCATTTCCTGTCTTGAGCTGAACTAGATGCATGTGGGATTTTTTTTCCACGTTTTATACTTTGTTCAGTGGTTTCACTGACATTAAAACTTGTTTCCTTTTGTGCCAGCCCAGATTTACTGGGTTACAGAACCAGCCTTGTACTTCTGTAAACATAGAACTAACGTCGTCCTTGTTAGAGGACTTCTTTAGGCAAAGAGAGTTTTTCATTTTGGCTTCTTCAAATAACTTTTTAAAAAAAATATTACTGTATGGGTTTAAAATGTATATTTGAGTTTTTTCTTGGTCAAGGATAAAAACTGTAGCTAATAAGAATATATTTGTTGCTCCCCTGTCAGTCCTGGCTACAAATGCAGACCCGAGAGGATTTTCAAGGTTTGGGGTATTCTTCGTGTAAATGCAAAGCAAAATGTGGATTTTACTTCCTGAAGAAAAGATTGTTAATATATTTTATTTGGAATGGARGCTGATMTGGCACTGGTCATTACAACTTGATMTACTCTTCTACACAGGAATCCTAGTAACATTCCTCTGACCGATTAATTTTGTCCTAAAAGAGTAGTTTTGTGGCAGAAGTTTGCCATGGTTTATTGCCACATTTGCACAGAAGCTTTGGAGGGCATTTTGTATATTTTGGGTTGATCCCGGCTAATGACTGAGGCATCTGTCTTGGTGATTAAGCTTGCCAGACATTCCTGCTAAAGTATATTTGTACTGTCTTGCTTTGCTGAGGAGATGTACTTGTTGGGGTTTTCGAAGTTTTTTGAAATTCGAGATCAAATAGATTGATAAATAATTTTGGAGCTGAGACTCTGCTGGGTTATGTGCAGCCCTTACTGAATTAATGGGAACTTTGTTAATTTTGAATTCCATGGAAGCAGGTAGGCTGCTATTTGAGAAGGAACCATGCTGTTTGGGAAGTACTCCCAAATGTGTCTAATGTTTTATTTTGAGTARTGTGGAGCATCATCTGCTGTAAGAATGCATTCAGGCTACAGGCTTTTGCAATTCATGATGCTGTTTATGGTCCCCAGGTAGATCCTTAAGGAATTTTATTTTAAAGCAAAATTAAATAACATAATTTTCTTTCCTCTTGATGACTTTGGTTCTTGTTAGAGCTGTGAAATGTAACCCTCTGCTAAGAGGCATGTTTGATGTTAATCTGCACATCTCGCTCGCAGTATTTACAGCTTCCCCAAACTATAAATAGCGAGCAGATCTATTTATCACATTGTAAAATGATTTTATTTTCTCTATCAGAAAGAGGTTCTTGAGGTTTTGTTGGAATGATCAGTAAGTGAAGCACTGAGRTAGAGCAGAACATTGAGTTCTCTCCTACCAAATATGTGTTAAGGTGCTACCTCACATATATAACAGGTTGTTAAACAAGTTTGGCTTACCATGGTGAGGTTGGCCCCATTTATCTTCTTACAGTTTTTGAATTATCTTTTGGCTTCAGAAGAAGCAGAATGTTAAATTTAACAGTGAATATCTTCAATATGAAATGTGGTAAAATTCAAATGATAAAAGGCACTCTTTTTTTTGGTGCCTTTTTCTGGCTACATTCTTTTTATGCAGAATGTCCTCTAGTTTTGGGGTATTTTTAAGCAAAAGTCTAAAACATACCACTACACAAGAGTAGGAAAGATGAGATGATTGTTTCTTGCTTTATTGACCCGAGGTGATGTTTTTCTTTTTATTTTCTTTGTCCTTTTTGATACTGCTTTTGTCTGAATTAGTTCAGACAATTAATTGTTTGTAGAATGCAGATCTAACTCGGGTGCTGAATTCTGTCTGGTAATCTGATTTGATTTCTGTAGTTACTCTCCTAGTATTAAGTTAAATGAATATGTTTTCTAATAGGTTTTTGAGTCCYCAAATAGATTTAAACCTCAAGGAAAAAAAAAAAAGAAATTACATCATTGCAGCTTTCTAGTTTAGAGAACTCATGAGTGATGATCTGATATAGTTCATAAATCTATAAAATACTACATTTGTCTAAATTCCATGTCGAGAGCTGGCATTGTGGCAGAAGGTACACCTGTCTCTCTAGACTGGTTCTACACAACAGCAACATTTCTAACTCCAGTCCTCTGTGGTGAAAACCTTTCCATGATTTTCCTGTTTCAAGCCTTTCAATGAACAGCAGACATCCTTAGCTATCACCTTTGTGTGGCTGGCGTGTTTATCCTACAGTATTTTCCCGTGACATATCAATTCCAAATGAAGCTTTCAAAAGGAGCTAAAGCATGTTGAAACTGGGAAGGATTTTTTGTACTTCTCTTGTGTCTCCTGTTACGGACAAAAAGGAACTCACCATACGTATACAGGGCCAAGAATTTACTGTTAGTCCTGTTAATGTTTTTAACAGTGTAATAATCCAAACTACCTAGTTAATACAGGAAAGTCTCAAAAATAAATGTTAACTCTTCATCTGTATCCATGTAACCAGTAGCCTACATGTATCAGAAAAGCAGCAGTGGATTTGCTGGTGTGGTAAACGAATCTTCAGCTTGCAGCTCTTTTAATGAGATTTATTTTGCAATTTGTATGCTGCACTTAGGGGCTGGGGCAGAGAGGGTGGAGTGATTCTGGGTTCTATTGAAAATGTATGGACATAACAAATGAGGGCTTGTGCTGCTGCATGTAGCAGCAGCCTGAGAGCTGAAGCTCAGTGCAGCAGACGYTCATATTTGAGGGAAGAGGAGAGAATGATGGAAATAAAGACATTCAGCCAGAAATTGGGTGGCTGCTGAGGTTCAGTCAGTCTGCACCCACAAAACATAATTTGACTGAATTTCAGTGTGTGATTTTTTTTTTTAATGTTATTTCATAGGAGTGCATCTTGTTTGGATGTTCTTCAGTCAGTTTAAAGCAGTGTTTCAGTTTAGATTTAGGTAAAAAATTCGTAAAAATTGTGTAAATTTTTTTGTTCTGAAGCTCTTAAAATTAASAAAGCTTGTGGTATGATAAAGAAATACTGTTCTGTAAACTGTAGAGACATGACAATAAAAAAGGGGACAGTGTTTCTGTTTTTTTTCTTTAAACCACCCAAAAATATAGTTGAAACCAGTGTCAATGTATATTTGTTTCTTCCTTGAAAGAGTTTTGGCACAATAGGTTTAAATTATTTGGGGTGTTGTGCCCTAGGCTTGTTAGTTATGTGAAATTAATCAAACTTTGTCTAATGAATCCCCTTGACAGCTGTGGAAGCTACTTCTTTTTAGTAATGTAAGAGTGGGATCTGAATCTTGTTGCACCTCCATTATTTAAGGGAATGATTTACTAACCTTGTGGCAGGCCTTTCAAAAGCTTCATGCTTCCTGTTGGTTGTGACTCAGGTGGATCTGAATTTCTCTGTAGCTCACCAGGACATAAAGGAACTTTTGCAAAGTAATACATCTTGCTAGTTCTTGGTTAGGTTGTTGCCCTAATGTAAAAGAAATAAGAGGAATATTTGTTTCATTTCAGTTTGGACCTTTTTTTGTTTTGAGTCTTTAGGATTTTTTTCTTCCTATGGTGGTTTTTTGACTTCATGCCTGCATTTTATAGTATGACCATTCCCCAAAACCACTAATACTTGTGTTTGCATGCAACAGTTGTGTTTTCAGTCGATGGTTAAAGAAAATGTTCGATTCTAGCACTGGACTMTGAGGTATTATTAGGGAAAGAAAAAATAGAGAATATGCAAATTTATTTCTGTAGTTATTAGAAATCATTTGCAAGGGGAACAAAATAGTGTGAAACAGAGGGATGAAATCACAGGAGCAGTAGTGTGAGCTGGGCAAGAAAATAGAGTTCAAGATGTGTTGAATTGTATGTGTTTCAGAAGAACAATGTTCAGATGCCCAGGTTGCAGCTTCAGTTTCTGAAGTAAAGATGAACTATGAAAACTGAAATAAGAGGGCTCAGCAGGGAAAATGCTGGGATTTTTGAGCTACAGAGAGGTCTCAAAATAAGACTTRTGTGTGAACTTTCCTGTAAGGGAAATATTGCTAAGGGTGGTATTATGCTGACTTGGAGTTCATTTTTATGAAGCAATGAGGCAGACAATACTTGCTGAGATGTAAACTTGAGAAGGAATGTGTAATGACCAGTATCTACCCAGACAGTGGCATCACACTCTGAACCTTAAAACTTAGCAGGATCGGTGAGTGTGGATACTGAATTTGTAAAGGAGAGCTAACAAAGAGTATTTAATCTATAATTATTAGCTACACTTTTTCAAGCTCAGAGACACGCTGGTTTTGTTGGCTGTTACCCTGCAGCCATAGTTCAGGTGACAGGAAGCACTCAGGGTAGTTGAGAAATGCAGAGAAACTTTGTTTGCTCATCAGATAACRTGCTCTGTGTAATCTGCACAACCGTGCTGCAGTGAAAATCAGATCAGTGCTGCTGGCACCAGTCTGTAGGGCAAGTACAGAGATACTGACAGAGCTGGTACACTTGGAGGCAGCTGGTGAGYTGCTGCTTCATCTGAAATTTAAGTGAGTCACACCAAGGAAAGTGTTGAGCATGTAGTTCTGGATAACAGCCTCTGATGATGGGCTGCAGCATGCTGGAGAGCAGCTTCACAGTAGCAGGTTCAGCATTGTTCTACTGAACTAAACAYGACAAATAATGTGGATCAGTCTATTTGCACAAAGTTAGCTTTCACAGCAAAGGTTGCTTTCTTAAAATCTGCGTAGAAGATTTTAGACCATTTACTATTTAAATAATAGTTATCAACTTAGTTGGCAGAGGATGCTCACAGGAAAGCAGAAGACTTTGTTTGGCTGTGTCCTGTCTGATCAGATTTGTTGCTAGTAATTGGAGATGGCAAATTTCAGTCTGAATAATTCAGTGAATAATGCTTCAAATGCCTCCCTGATGGGATATTTGTTTTATTGACTAAAAATACAAGTGCTGACTGAATCTGGTTAGCAAAAAGTTGTAAGATGCATTACATATAAGAAACAATATGCACCGTCCTCTGATGATTGTTGCACAGCAAAAGTGATGGTGTGTTTAAGGCTTAAAGACAAAGTTGGAGTAATGAACTTTTTTTGTCTGAGTTGAAAAAGGTGTAGAAGAGGTCACACTTTTCCTTTTTTGTGTGTGTGATTAGGTCATAATAAAAAGATCAYGGTTGAGATACTGCATGGGGACTTTTCACAAATTAACTGTGCTGCTCAGTATTAGATCTTGAATTACRTCAAGAAATTCTAAGCAGAAAGAAAGGAAAGCTAATTTGATGTAATTAGTGACTATTAGGGAATGCTCACTGAAAAAGTTACTGTAGTACTACACCTACAGAAAGTGTCTGGAACAATTGGCAAGATTGCAGATGTTTTGCTGTGAAAGAAATGAGCTTAATGAGAGACTGTCTCAGCTGACTGAAACAAAGGAAACTTCCCAGCAGGTAGCAATTGAGGCAAATAACAGGGTGAAAAAGTGAGAAGCATGTAGTAAGGTTTGCTGGGTGAAATGAACCAGCGCAGTCTATTTCTGGTTTCCCTGTTTTCAAATTTTAAGGTGTGATTTAAAAATATTGGAATTTTCTTATCCACTACAAGAAGTAATATATGTATGGATACAGTGAAGCATTAACTACTGAAAGTAGTTTGTAAATTTAAAGAATATGGGGATCTTAGGTATCCTTTTTTTTGTGTGGTCACAATACCAGCTAAATTAGGAATATAATGTTAGAGTTGTCAAAAAAACCCCTATTATTCATCTCTCCCACTTGTTTTTGAGGTATCCATGGGTGTTTTCTTGTATTACATTGAGCTAATAGTAGGAAACTTTAATAGAGGGTGTCTTTAGTTCCAGTTATGTTGCCAGGTTACACAAAAATGCAGGAAAAAAGGCAGCAGAAATGCAGAGATTCAATTCAGCCTGCAGTTGTCCTTCAGCAACTCATCCCAGAACTTAGTCCTTAGCCCAGCATAGTCCTTCCACATCTGCCTAGGGAAGAAGAATCCAGGGGACCTACCTTTATTTGGAAGATGGGAAAGTAGGGCTGGTTAAATACAATTTTGACCTAAAGATATATTACATTTTCATGGGAATCTTACACCTTCTGTTTTTTCCAGAGAACCTACACAATAGGTCTGAAGTCATCAGGATGACCTAAGTCTTCAAGGCCATACTTAAATGTTTAAGGAAGRGAGCTTGCTGGGCTTTCCTTTCAACCAACAACATGTTTTGGAGTAATTCTGTACTCACTTCAAAAAAAAGAGCATCTAAAACAGAAGGCAAGCAAACCGACAAACTCTGTTTTCTTATGGTTCGAAAAGAGTTATAAGATTTTTTAGATAGATCAGACAAAGCTCTTTGCCCTGAAAATTGTGTGGGTTTTTTTCAGGTTAGGACAAGTTCTTCTGTTTGACAAGCAAGAAGAAAACAGCCATTTGGTGCACAAAGATGCTCTTGCTTGGCGATTTGTAAATACTAGAAAACTACAGAAGCTGAAAATGGTTTATTTTTTTTGATTTCTACCTCATGTCGGGAAATTTGCGGTTGAAGTGGCACATCAGTCTGCATTTCACTTGAGACAGGAACTGATGCTGATTTACAGCTTAAACTTTTCATCCTGCTCTGAGTTCCTAACTACCAAACTACATAAAACTTTGTAGCCCAGATGAAGCCAGAACATGTCTGGCCTTAATCAGGCTTAAGGACCATATATCATTCTCCTGTTTCCAGCAGTAAGCACAGTAGCCCAAGTATTTATGATACTGCCCTTAATATCTCTATCTTCATTTCATGAATTTCTAGAGCCAGATGTGGGCTTGTACATAATTGGCTACCCTCATGTGATTGTTATTCCATGAACTTGCCTAGCCCCTAGTGTAATATTTAGCTTTCACTTATCTTTTGGCAAGAAGTACAGCGGGTTTATCTCCCATTGCAAGCAAACTGCTTCCTTTTGTTTTAAATTACAAATTCATTTTGATAAGTACCAGCTCACGTATTAGAGTGTACAGTGATACTTAACTGCTCTCTGTGCTATGGGTGACTATGGAGAGTTGTAGTCATGGCTTCTAAATGAATTAGCTGCTGCTGCTGCATGATTTTGTTGTTGCTGTTGCTCATTGAATTTTTCCCAGTGTTTTTTTTCCCCCCGGATCCTCATAGATGAGGTGATCTGAATTTAACGCAGTATTCAAGATTCAAACAAATTGGGTTTATACTGTGGTCCAATGATGGCCTCTGTTTTGTTTGGCTTTTCTAATAATCACTGGCATTTCATTTTTTGGGGGGAACCCCCCCAAACAATAAAAAATTGGCTTGATTTTTATAGCATTATCTAGTATTATACTGATGCCTTTTCCTGGTCTTAAAATCAAGAATCAAACACGGTTAGAAGGGAAAAAGGGATTTTACCTTGGTGTTTATCCTAAGGATCCTTAGGTGCACCACGTCCAGGTCGAATGCACCTCCATGCACCCACCCAAAAGATCTGGTATAACATTATAGGTCTTACTCATTAGCATATCTATCAAAGATTCCCCAATGAGAGGCTCGAGTGAGCCCCTCCTCCCCAAGGAACCTTCCCCTGGATGGTTCTATCTTAGATTACAAAATGTGTTCTGGAGAGGACCTTGGGGTCTGGGGCAATTCTGATCCCTAACTATGAAGCTTCTAAAGTGTTGAGTTTCCTAGCTTGACAAACAAGTCCAAGAATCTAGGCAAAAAACACTAAGAATACAGAAATTATGAAAAGGTATAAAAGGGGTATAAAAGAAAAGGCAAAAAATCATCATGGCRTCAATACCAGAGCTTCATTCCTGAATGGAGATAGTCAACTTAGCCTCCATGTGTATGATGACTGGTACTGAAATTCATGTACTGTTTCACTGGAAGCCACACAGTCTCATTAAGATTATTTTCAAGGTTTCATTCGCCCTTTGTACTTACTGTCAAAGTAATAACAGCATTTCTTTTTTGTCTTCATTTTTCTAGATAGTTTTTGTCCATTTTGGTTTGCTGCTATCTATAAACTTAGCTTTTGGTTGAACTGGAAAACAAACTGGGATTAGAATTGTCAAGACAGTAATTTACAAGCTATATATGGCATAGGTCTCTGCCCATGGTATCAGATAGAACATATTTCTGTTTGTTAAAATCCCTGAGGTTGTTTTTCCTGGTYGTTCCTGCTCATTATCAAGGTTTCTCTTTGTCCTTTATTCTAAGCCACCTCCATTTCCTGGTTGTTTGCACTTCTAAACTTTCACCCTCACTGTTACTCAGGTGTGGGAGCAGCTCTCCATCAACATAAGCAAGCTGCTTCACAGCACTGCTATCCATYGCAGAAAAGTACAGTTCTTTTCCRGTGACTCCTGGAAAAACAGTCTTTGACTTGTTTCAAGTCATTACATCTTTATTCAGCTTCTGTGAAATTACACTGAAACCTCTGCCTGATACTCTGTTCCTTTCCCCTCAGGCACAGTCTCCTTTCTCTTTCCTGGTTTTTTTTGTGTTTTTTTCCCTCYTTGGTGATGTGTTAAATGAGTAGGCATCATAGTGGAAGCCTGGTCTGTGTTTTATGAACTCTACTACCACAGGTAAATGAAGTTATACAGAAAGCAGGAGCTGCCACTAAATGTAGGGGAAGCCCTTCTGTAATCATGTGTATCAATAAGGATGCTGACTGTAGTTATGGGAACTGAGATTCTAATTCTATCTCTGTTGGGCCATTAGGCTTTCAGGTAAAGTTGAAAAAAAAACCTAAGTATCTATCTTTTTTTTTCTAATTTATTTCCTAAGATATTATGATGGAAATTATGATCAATAAGCATCATAGGAGATGGGTTTTATTTTCCTGCACTCTTTTTTTTTTTTTTGGTGGGGGGGTGGGGCTGGCTTTTTACTTGATCTGAATGCTTAGATGTTATTAGGATTCCTGAAAGATGCCACATTCATTTACTCCAAAGAAACTCAATTATATTTGAGCTGTATTATCAGCAGAGGAAGCAGTTGGACTGGAGTGAGGCTGCATTGATGTTTGAAGTCAAATGAGGTGATGGGGTGCTCTGGATATGGGTGAGGAATGGGCCTGTTGTGCTCAGCTGAAGTGGGAAGTAGGGAAACATAATATAGAAGAAAGTAAGTCGTCTTGGTTCAGTTCCTAGTGGTTATTTGGGAGTGATGAACTTCATTAGAAGAGGCAGATGCAAAAGGTCTTGAACTGCTTGAAGAAATCTGGAAGAGAATCCAGAATTCCTGAGTCTCAGACTTGGTCAGGTGTTGGCAAGTAGCCATGAAATCCACTAGCAGCAAGCACGTGTGCCATTTCTGTCTTGCTAGTTCACACAGCTGCTGTAGGTTACAATCTTTAATCAGTTAGGACTGTCAGCATTCATGTGACTTCAGTTTTAATTTTGCCCCCCCTTCTCCCTGTGAGTATGTATTATAATTGTCTTTAATTACATGTTCACACACTGCCTTTCATTGGATTCTTACTCAGTTTAATGGGTGGTATTTGGAGGATGAGAGCTGTACAGTTAATGAAGCTGTTGTCTCTAGGGTTTCTGCTGTAGCTTGGTGCCGAAATAAAGTTGTGTAGCAAATGAAACAGATGAATTAGGGAGAGGAAAAATAAGTCTTCCTGTGTAAGCCATTCYAGAAGATGACTGTTCTCATGGCTTTCAACTCTGAAGTTGTTTAAACCAGCTTTTCATATGTCTCCATAAAAGTGACTTTAGTATCTTGTCACTTCCATGGAAGGTGTCTTGGAGTGGCTTTCCAGACACAGCAGCGCTGTAAGGAGGACTTCAGTTACCTTGCTGGAAATCTAAAGGAAGAAATTCCTTTGAACTCACAGCTACAGATGGTGCTGTGTTGTGCCAGGGATCACAATCTTAAACTTGTGGGGTGCTGATGAATCCATATCCTGTTTCAAGAGGGAAGAGGGCTTAAGAGATTTCTAAACCAGAGTTGTGTGACTACTTTTTTTTCTTCTCCTTGTCAGTTTTGAAGAAATCTTGGGAGAGTACTGTGCTGTACCCCATCTTGTTCTAGGCTGGTCTGTCTCACTGTCCTTGAGCTGTTTTTTTCATAAAAATCCAGTGGAAGGAAATGAGAACACCTGTTCACTATCCAGTTTATTCAATAATAGAGGCTATTTGATGGCTTTGTACTCCTTGTGAAATAAGTGCATCTACAAGAGAATAGCAGGAAAGCTAAATGGTGGATAGAGTGACTCTTCTTGTCAGTGACAGCAGACTTGAGTATGAACTGCATTTACATGATAAAAGCAGTTCTATTTATGTAATGAAAATAGATTTCTTGAAATCCCTTTGGCATTTTGTAGTAACTGTGCTTTTCTGCCAAAATGTTAGCTTTAGAAGTGCACAAAGCTAGCCAGCACCATTCCTTGGTTCTATCCCTAGAGCCAGAACACTGAAGGTCTGGAGCCCAGGTTCTTCAGCATGGATCCAGTCACGCTGGGGCTTTCTGGCTGTAGGACACTTGTTACCTTGGCATGAAGTCATGCCCATGCTAAATGGAAATGAAATACCCTTCCTCGCCATCCATATCTGATACTGGCTGAATTGAATTGAGCTGTGACTCGGCCAGTATCCYACCATGAGAAGGAATATAAAGTAAGAGTGGACAGTAAACTTCGCATTTTGTGAAACAAAGTTGCATTTAAACTAATCAGAGTGATTTTTTTCTCACTTTTTGTAAATTATTTTTTTAAGCAGCGTGTGGAAAAGTACCTTGTAACTGACCAAGCAGTTGTTAAACCTCTCTGAAATGACCTTCACAAAAGCATTCTCTCTGGCAACTTTTTTTAATCTCCAAACATTAGAAATGGTAGCACATTTGTACCAATTCGTGTTGAGAGTTTGTAACTTAAAAAGAGTTAAATCCAGAAGGAAGCTTCCTGTGAACACAGAAAATAAGTTTTCTGCAGTGCACGTGTGTGTGGGATAGCTGGTGGTTGTGAGGTTAGAGAAATTTTAATGGGCCACTGTAAACATCTTCTTCRATGTTAACTGTGATTTATTTTCCTCACTTTTGAAGAAAGTTACAGCAACATATACCTTTACCTGATGGGAKTTTTTTGGCAAAAATAAATCATAAATTAATAAAATGTTTCTAGAGTGCTGAGATGYGTTGATGAAGATGGACAAATGCAAGTGCTCAATTCAGAGAAAGACAGTTCTTTTTCAATRAATGATTTATAGGAATGCATTTAAGGATCAGGAGATTTCTAAAGTACTAGTTCATCYACTTTATGGTCTGMACTCYCAAAWTTTTATGTAATAGTCTTCTATATTTAATGCCATATGTAAAAAATGTAGGTGTAAGCCCTTTTAAGAACTTTTTCTGTAAATTTGAGCTTAAAAAGTAARATTTTGACTTTGGGTAATTAGGCTTGATGATATACCATTATTGTAAAAGGAACACTAACAGAATGTATATTTTTTTATGGTACTGTATACTTTTGTCTTTTTGGTATGATTAAGAGATGAAGTAAATAAACTCCCCTCTTGTAGGTGGAAAAAGTGGAGATAYTTTTCTTTCAAATTGTCATTTAAATTATTTTCTTGATATAAAATTCTCAGCTATTTTTAACAAAGTTGGAGCATGTTTGTTTAGAATTCGATCACATGTTATTACCAGATAGACAATAGCTCGTGAGGAATAAAAGCAATAAAACAGAATGTGAATTTTAAAATATTTACACTGACTCCAATTGCYCAATTATTAAGGGGCTTAGAATTCTTGAGGATGACCTTTAGTTGAGTAGTTAACCAGTTCTATTCAGTTTTCTTCTAATTAACTGAAGAGCACTTACAGCCTGATATTTCAAAATGTGGAAAAATCAAAGCTAACCTTTCACCTTGTTTTAGGCTTATTTTTTATCACTAATGATTTTTGCTTTTCTCAAATCGCCTTCTGAATCACTGGCTTTATTTCAAAGTGACARTACCATTGTGTGTTGACAAACTGATTTCAACACTGGTTGCTGTTAACCTGCTCTTTCTTAAAAGTTTGAGGAAAATKAACAGAGTGAAGGAAGGGGTTGTGGTATTTTGTGAAATGGAGTGCATTTTAAGGAAAGAGCTGTACTTTTGCTAGGATTTCCCTGTTTTCCCCCCACAAACAGGAATATGTTTGCATGCCCCRTCAAATATATGCACAGCAAACATGGCTGCGCTCAGACTTTGTGCCTTTGCTGAAAAAATTGTCTGTATAAGAGAATTCCCAAGGATTTCTTGTAATTTAGCTCTTTTCAGCACAGTTAGTCCAGTTCAGTTGAAGTAACTGGAAGCTCTGGCCAAAATAACGATGCTGTGTGCCTGCAGGTCCCTGTGGTGCCTGTGAAGTTGGTGGCACGGGGCATCAGCAGCCCTGTGCCTGCACCAGCATCTCCGGCTGGAGTTTTCAAACATCTGCATCCTCATTAACACAACACTCTCTGATGCAGTTCCTGGGGAGATGGAAAGGGATGCGTGTCATTTCCCTCAGTGACACTTGTATATTAGGCTCTGTATTTTATTTTAATTTTTCTGCAAGGCTTTCCCAAATGAAAATGCTTTGCATTTTGTAGCTGTCAAAGGATGCCTCATTTAAAGGTGTGCTGATTTTTCCAAACCCAAGATCTTTATTGGGAAGAAAGTAAGTTTATTGTTTATTCTTTGTTTAACTCAGAATCATTTGATGGCCTTTTTTGGCCTGTCATGCCTTTCTCAGGCTGAAGGGTCATAGTTACTTCTTCTACAGAAATAATTTGGTACCTTGTTACTCTGAAATGTATTTCCAGCTTAGCTGCTGGAAGAACAAACTCTCATTTAAGATGCGTCTTTAGCTGGTTCAGATTTGAAGTATGAGTAGGGGAAAATGAGATTTAAGGTTTACCCCAATGCCTTCTGGCTTCAGCTGAAATCAACCATCATGAAAATATATTTGCCATTTCTTTTTCTTTCACACTTCCTATTCAGGGTATTACAGTGGATTCTAATCTAAGCCTTGTCCACTATGAACCAAGTCCTAATGTGATGGTAAGTCTGAATCTTTAGAGTTGGACTTGACCACAGTAACAGACTGGAAACAAGACTGTAATTTTTGATCTGGAACTCAGTTTAACCTTGTTGCTTTACCACCTGTGAAAAACTTGAGTTTGCCACTCAGTGCACTTGCCTTCCTTAGCCATAGGTTTCTGAGATCAACATAGGTTGTTTCAGAGCCCTCCACAGGACCAGTAAAATCTAATAACCAGTGAAGTCCATAATGATCAGTATTTTTCCTGAAAAAATGACTATTGTACTTAAATGCACAATAGTGCTTTGATTTGTGCTATTTTAGGAGAAATTAGAGCACAATTAAGTGCATTGTGATTCTGAAAAGGTGTAAACATAGATGATACTGCTTTTCTTCCTTTTTGAGTAGCAAGTAAACAGGAAGGGAGGTCAAGGCAGTAAAGATGTTACTACATTTTGCACTTTAGAGATCAGTGTAGTTGCTAGTGGTTTTTTTTTTYCTAAAGTTGTAAGATGCAATTTAAGAAAAGATTTCTGAAACTATTCTTAATCTCTGTGCCATTGTTGTTATCATATTGCTTTCCATTTCAAAGTTTGCATTAGGACCAACAATTCATAAAAACAAACCATTTCCAATTTCAATGTTTGGAGGGCCTCTGAACAGTTAGAAAATCAGATAAATGTTGCAGTCTAACCGGACAAAAAAAGGGGCTWTAAGTTTCCATGCCAGCTTCAGCTTTCTGGCTCTCCTGTTTTGTATTAACATTCTMGTGTCCAGGTATTTGAGGGGTTAGATGTTCAGCAGAGCCTCGTATCGGTGCAGCGTGTGTAGAACTATTTAAGGTTGCATCTCTCCTCAGCCACCTCTTCCTTCCAAACATCAGTGTAAAGATCGATTCAGGGAAGATCTATGTGCAAAACAAAATTTATGTAACATTAGGAATCAACTTTGAGGCAGGCTGGTAATTTTCAGTAATCAATATGCTTTTAAAAATCAAACAGTAACATTTCTTCCATTAAAATTCTTTGGTTTTGTTACATTTTTTGTCATGACTGTTATGTTCTGAAATAATTTGAGTGTTCAAAATTATTTTAGTGAATCTGCAATTGAGCAAGTCAAATTTATCTCTTGTCCTGCAAACCAATTATAGTAAATTACAGTCATTCAGAACCTAAAAACTGTAATAACTCTGACAGAATTATGAGCAAACTAATGGGTCATTTATTATCAGATAAGTTTGCTTTCATTGAAAATGAATATATACTCGGCTATTTTTCCTTCTACACTCAAGAATGGTTGTTAAACCAAAAAACTTGAAAGATAGCCTGCTATATTGCTATAATACAGGTCTACCTCATACTGTGTTAACAAAGATCTGTTAGATTGGAATAATATTTCACCCCTAACAGAACTGACCAAGTTAATTTTTATTTCAATGAAGCACTTGTTAACACTTTATAGTTTTCTGTCAGCCTGGATAATAACACCTGGGGGAAAAAAAGTATCATCCAGTTTTGCTGTTGCTAAAGGGCGTATTTGTATGAAAGACTAATCTCAGCATTTTGAGTTGTCATCCTCACCAGAAAGGAGAGTTTTGTTTACTAACTTTACAGGGTATATCTGTGGAGTGAAATACCAACAACAAAGCGGTCATCACGGGGTGGTTATTCCCCTAAAATTTGGCAAATGAAACTATTGTGTTTGCAGATAAATTTGAAAATGCGTATATTGAAATCAGGTATGAATGATTCATTGTGTTTTATACAGCAACAGTAGTAATCACATGCAAATYTGGATACACATTCTCTAACACTGGTATGGTTTAATACAAAAAAAGCTAAAAGACAAATAATGTAAGTTCTGAGTAGTGTCAGTGTTTTTAACTGTGTTGCTTTTTGGGTTATGGACTTTACCTAGATGCATATTTGTCTGTTACTTGCTTTAAAATTCAAAAGTCTTTTGCCTTCAGATACCTGTCAGAGAAACCTGATGCTTCTTTGATCAATACATCTGATATAATTTGAAATTTAGGTATGAGCTTTGTGTTTAATTGTGTGCCTAAGAGGGTAGGAGCATCAGTTGTCCATAGCTAGGGGCACTTTTGAGAAATGTTTTAATAGGGTAATTGATTGATGTGATCAACCAGCCTAATCTATAAAATCACAGGGAGATGGAAGAGGCTTTTTAAGTAAAGGATAGTTAGCAGAAGGGTTTGAAAAGATCAGCCATTATGATTAATATCAGTAAGTGCCAGGAGAATCTAAGCCTCAGACTGCCAAGGAAATAGGCTGCTGAAGGCTGTTACTTCTGCTGAACTCAGTCTAAGGGGACTTCAGGCAAGATGATAGAATTTGGAGTTGTTAATAATTTTAATTCAATTTATGAGACAGTAGGAAACTAAATAAGGGTAGAGGGAGACRTGTGAAGATGTAAGCCATCAAAGATACCTTTTATTCTTCCAAATTGTTGAAAGAAATAAAATATTTGGAAGCACCAAAGTATTTGGCATGAAATAATATCTTAACAGTGCTTGAAGCTAAGGTGTTTTGCCATCATCTCCCTTCTGAGAGTGGGTACAGAGGAAATGCAAAGCCTGGTTATTWTTTATTCTGGCATTGAGACATCCAGCTTGGGAATGTGGTGTGGTGCTGGACTTGGCAGTGTGAGGTTAATGGTTGGGCTGCTTCTTAAAGGTGTATTCCAATGGAAGGATTCTGTGTGTTGTTGATGAAAACTCACTGAGACACTTGCTGTTTGCCAAGAGGAGGGAAAGAAAAAACACCTCAAGTAAATTTTAGGAGATGCAAGCCCTGTGGTGAAGAGGTCTGTGCTGGAATGGATGTGTTTATCAGGTGGGCTCTTTGGTTCTGTCTCATCTGACCTCACTTAACTTAGGCAGAGTGATTCCCTGGTACAGGTGTATTTGCAGTTCAGTTTTGCTCAAAGTTCTCTTTCTCTGTTGATTGTTTTTTTCTTTTTTTTTCTCTATTCCATTGGCCTTCAATATTAGGGCTCTTGAACAACTATAATGTGTGTAAATGAATATATATAAATAAATATATTTGATGTGCTCTGATTTGTGATAACTTTTTTCTTCATCTTAGTTTCATGTGACAAAGCAACCTTTATCAGTGTCACATTGTAAAGCTGTTAATATCACTCTGCTTTTTTATCACATTGCTGTTTTTTATTCGCATCATTAGCTGTTAACAATGTTTGTGGAAAAAACAAATCTGGAAAATTAAGAGTTTAGCTGGTACTAATAATTAAGTATTGTTCATAAACGTGTCATAAAAACCATGTTAGAGACAACTTTCATAAGAGATTTTATTTTTGAAAGAGGAAATGAAAAGGACAAAGTTTGAAAATTGGAAAATTCAGTGTCCAAATAAATACAAAACACTGAAATTATCTGTGGTTAGATTCTTTCCTGCTGACAAATGGATACTTGCAATGGCTTGCTGGTTGTGCTTGAAATTATTTTGACTGTGACATTTTGATAACCCTGTAACTTTTTGTTGCAATGATGATGAAGCACTACCTTAGTCATCATTTAGTCATTCCAGTAATTATGGACAATATAAAAAAGCAGAAATTTAAGGCCAAATGCCTATTTGAAAAGTTTATGTAATGATTCTGTATCTAATAATTAAAATTAATAATTTAGCTTGAAGGAAAAAGGGTGGTTTTTTCCTTTTTATTCTTTGTTTCCATTCTTCAAKAGTTTATTTAATTCACTGAATAAAATACCTTAAAGCAGCATTTCTGGTTATTGACACTTGTAGCCTGTGATGTTTGGAAATTAGTTTTCCTTCATAAAGAAAACAAGTACTAAATGCTAAGCTCCTTTGCAAAACAGGTCTTGAGTATCATTGGCAAATCATTTATGTTCAAATTCACAGACACTGAAGTGTCTGCAAGAAATTTAGTCCTCAAATGCAGTGTGAGCCATAGGAGAGTATAAGCTTTGTTTCTTTTTCTGTCCTTTGTCTAAAGGAAGGCAGGAGGAATCTATTGCTCAAGACAGGTTTTTAAAATGACGAGTAGATAAAGTGACAAGAACTCTGCTACCGTAGGGACCATGGGCTAGAATGAAAATGTATTAGCGTATTAAAGAGGTGATATCAGGTATAAGGAGAGAATGAGGCCTTAAAGGAAAGCAAGGGCCCTTGCCAACTCGGACTCTTAGATTTTGCTGTTTAGAATTGKGCAAGCTCGTGTGATCTAATGATGAAAATGCTGCAGAGTTGAAAGACAATTGAAGAAGATGAAGATATAAGAAGTAATAATATAAGAATTAATTGSCTAGGAAGAATTAAAGTTATTACTAAGGGCTTAGGGTTTTTATTGGAAATTATTTCAAGTTTTTTTGCRAAGAACAAGAATGTAAGTGTCCACATGGTATCAATATTATGCATATGTTTTTGTGTTTTAGTTCATTTAATTGCTAAATTAATTGTCCTTTATTTTATTTTTTTKGGGAGACTGGGTAAAGGATTCTACACAGTGTAACTATTTCCCCACTCTTTTATTATTACTGTATTTATTTCCTTCTGTCCATATACATAAATAGCTAGATAAACRTTAAGCTGACTGTTTTCTCTGTGGTGAAGCAGCTAAGATAATATTCCAAGCTTGAAGTAAGGATGTGGCTGCCTAAATTAGAAGTCCATGGACCAAACACTGGTGATCAATGCCCATCCCTGTCAGTGTTTGAGGCATTTGGAAAATGCCCTTAATGAGGTGTTTTAGTGTTTGGTCACCATGGAGTGGTCAGGCAGTTGGACTAGGAGGTCCCTTCCAACTGAAGTACTCTTTTCTAATTAACACTGTTATTATCTAACTCATAAGTTGAGAATGGCATCGTTATGAACCATGGATTACCATTAAAAACAGAAGGGGATACGAAAACATGCTGAAATGCCTCAAAAAGCCTCAGGCTTGCTTAGTTTTCTTTCTTACCTCATTTGCAGTATATTTATCAGTAATAATGCCATTGTAGTTGACTTAAAATGACAAACAATGTCCCTATTGAGTTGTTTTTTCATTCAGAACTGCTCTCAGAGTGTTAATACAGCTTATGGTCACTTTTTCCTTAAGCTGTCTTTTTTGCTGGAATCTAAAAATCCTCAATTGCACGTTATCTGTGTAACAAAAGACATACTTAAAAATGGAAGAGAAATGGAAGATTCTCACTGATAGAAGATAACAAATAAAGATTTTGTTTTCTGTGCTTTTAGCTTAAAGTAGAAAGTGAGGAAGTCCAAGATAGGTATAGGCAAAATTTATTTTAGGGCAGAAGTGTAGAAATTTATGCCCACACTAGATGACTACATACAATCAAAATCTCTATTAAGTCCCACTACAAACTACAAATGGAATATTCTTTCTTTTATTAGTCTCTTGTTTGACTAGAAGGTATTTTATTGTTTATACATGCCTGTTTTTCAGCAAATCCATTGTGATACCAGTCTGGACTCTATTACATTTTTGTAGATGTCTTGTACTCTTGTTTCTTTTTCAAAAGTCTTTTTCCTTCATATTTTTAAAGGTAAAGTAGTATTATATATAACTAATTCTTTTGATGATGAAATAGTTTTATTTAGTCAAAGAATGTCTATTTTAAACCTTCCCTTGCTGTTCTTGCTATTACTGAGAACAGTATGCAGCCTATCAGTAATTGATTATTTCTTGTCTCATGTTGAAATAAGTATTACTCTTTTTATGTGATTCAATAATGAGTTGGGACATTCTGTAGTCAAAGGCAAAAAGGAAAGCTTTTCAGCAGTGATTCTGTTGAGTCTTGTTTTTTGTAGTAATTTGAAGTTTGAATTTTGTAGTAGTACTGAAGTTTGGCAGAACTTCTGCATTTCAAGTTCCTGGCCTCATTCTTTCCCTTCTAGGTGTGTGCCATTGACTGGATTAATATTTCCAATAAAGTTTGGTGTGTGGATAAATCCTTCTCTTTATGTAAAATATTTTCAGTTTATTATATGGTGTTAAGAGCTTCAAACTAACTTTCTTTGGTCAGATCTGCTACGAAGTAGAAACACTGATGCACCTGAAGTGGATACTTCAGTGAGAGTTTAAAGCAATTATGCAAGCCATTAAGCTGTAGATTAGACCAAAATGCTGATCATAACATTGTAGTAAGACTATATTCTGATTGCCACAATAAAAAAAGCTTCTGTTAGTCAACCATGTAATATTTTTAGAGAGAAGAAGGATGCACATTTAAACAAAGCCGAAGTCCCAGCAGAGCTTATGTGCATATAGAAAGGAGACCTAATCTTTTTCCTCAAGAATAGTAGAGATGGTGTATTGCAATAGACAGGAACACTAATGTTTTAATGCTTTTTATAGTTGATTGGCAGTAGTTAAAAAAAGTTGTAGAAAACTGGCATGATGCCTGTGCTTTTTTTTTGGTATGTTGTTTAATTTTAGGAACTGCAGTATCATTCTGTGAACATGGAAAATACTGTATTCACTGTTCATTTTTTTCTCCTCATCTAAACAGTTTTTTTTTTAAAGCAAGTCACCTACCCAAATAGCCTTTTGTTTCCTTAGAAGATGGCAAAAGATTAAAGGACTCATGGCAAAGTACACAAGTGGTGAGAAGGAATGGCTGCTGCTAACTGGCTGCACGAAACAGTTTTACTGGAAGATATTTCTGTGAAAAAGCTGATGCCTCCTCCTGTGAACATTGGTTACCTGGATAAATGCCARTTCTTTGCGCTTAAGGCTGCAAAAACTGCAAATATATTTAATTACRCATTGACAGCATCTAATGACTATGCTAATATGATTAGTTAGATTTTGAAATTTTTAGTGGTTTTTTCAATGTTTTTTTGGCAGGATTTTTGGGCTGGTGACTCACATGCTGTGACTGCTTTACTTTTCTTTGGTTTCTTTGGTTTGGGTTCCTTGAGAGGTCTCTGGCATACACAAATTCATTGCTGTTTGATTTTGCAGATCCCCTTTCAAYGTGTGTATGTTTTTCACAGCTAACAGTGTGATGTGACCTTTGGATTCCTGCACGTGCTGTTGCTGACACTGTTTGGGTTTCTCCTAGGCTGCTCTTGAATCTCAAGGATTCTGCATAGGTAGCAGTTCTCTCTGGAGTATGAAGTGTGTATTATTAGCCAACAAAGCATGTTTGTCTGCAAAGTCATGACACTTCTGCACAGTCAGCTGTTGTATTTTTTCCTTTGACCTGTCTCTCCACCATGCCTTAAAAAGAGAAGGTTAGAACACAAAACTGCTGGGTGGTGCTGCCTTTGTGAAACTTGCTTTGTAGGTTTATTTTTCACACTGTTTACTTGCATTTTCTATTGGCTTGCTTTTTTAGGTGAGTTTGGATGGATCTAGACCGTTGTTTGTAGCCTGCAAACCATTCCCATGGAGCACATGTCCAGTGTGGAAGCTGCTCATGTCATGTCAGCATAACACTGGTCTGCATTTACTGTCCCMTGGAGGCAGGTGATTATCTGGGGCACTGTCTTTGTCATGGGATTTTCAGGTCAGATTTGTCTTGTGGGAGCCTGGATGTGGTTACGTGATAACCAGATGCAGAACGAGTCCTGCCAAGAAGCCCATATGAAAGAAAATTCTGATTCAGAAGCAGCTGAGGTTTCTGTAGTTTTGTGAGTGCTACTCATGTATTTTTATCTGGTATGTGTGTTACAGGAGATTTTGAGCTCTGGCCTCTTGTTTCTTTTAGTCCAAAGTTATTTATTATAACTTCTGTACTCTGTCCTGAATTTCTGGTTGGTTTTACCTGAGAATTAAAGTATTGGGGGGAAAACATGCTGAAGATAAGGCTGTGTTAGTCTGATGCATAGTCTTCCTCCTCCTAAATTACTGGTTTTAGCTCCAAAGCAACTCTTAGCATGTTATCTTACATACACTCATGTCTCTTATTCAGAGACCTGTTTCTTATGTCCATATTGCCACTAAAAACAACCTGTCTTAAAGAACAGTTGTGAGGCTTGTTGTAGCAAAAGGCAAAGCAAGTACCAACCATGTAGGCTGTATTTTGGTAGGGTTGTCAGCTGCTGTTGTGCTTCAAAACAGATGCTGCTTCAGCAGGCAGCTCTTCTGAAAGAAATGCGTTTAAAATGGAAGTAAAATGAAGTGCTTGGAGTAAAAAAAAAAAAGAATCACTAAGCTCAATAGAGTTTATTATGAGATTGCCTGAGAGCACTGGGAGAGTGAGCCAAGCATAAAAATTAAATGCCTATCTGCTTTTTGTCTTGGAGAAATATCTTAAAAGYTGGTGTGCTAGAAATGACCAGAAAAATGATCCAGAACCACACTACATTCTTCCTAGGATAGAGCTGCTTTTCTGAAGCTCTGTTAAATTGGATCTTCTGTCATGCCTCAGCGGAAGTTCTAAATGAGTCAAGTGTATGTGGCTTCCTTGGTTCTCAGCCTCCCACAAWCGTTCCCTGCCTTGTGCAGAACAGTGACTTCTGCAGAGAAACAAGATTTTCTAGGTGGTTTTGTACAGACCTCTAGCTGATATTGTTTAGTTACTTATAAATCTAACTAGACAAAGAACTTACAGTACTTCAGGAATGTCTATCGAGCTGGTTTTTTTGTAGGTGTTGCTTTAGTTTTGTGGATTTAAAAAAAAAAAWTGTTACCAATATATAGTGTACCTCACAAAAATCATCTTGTTAAATGGCTTTACACTGTATGTCCAGGTGAACAGACTTTAAATTTCTTCTTGGTCTAGAGCAAATGTAAACAATTTTCAGATTCTTGCAACTATAACTATCTGTTTCATAAAGAATCAATCCAAATCCTTCTGTAGTCCTGTGCCCCCCCTGTACGAGGTAACTTTTAGTTGCTCTTTTCTGTAATGAACTCTGCAGACAATATAGACCTAAGATCAGCAGTATAGTTAAGAAATTTCGACATCCTAGCTGAATGTAAACTCAGTTTTCCTRCTTGACACCTGTGCTGGGTATCAGTACTACCAGAGYGTTTCAGGTTCCTAATCCTTAGCTGGACTTGCATTGTCCATGATGTGKGAAGTTGGAGTTGCCAATGAGATTACAGTGTGGGGAATGTATCCAGGTTACTAAAAAAAAAAAAAAAAAAACCACAACAAAAGAAAACCCCACTTGTATAAAATATGTTCCACAAATTATACTGAAATGCAAGGTAATGGTTATCACAAAGGCTTTGTTTCAACAGAAAYTACAAAAAAGAAAGCAAAACCAAAAAAAACCTGGGGAAATTGGTTGTGGGGGTTATTTTCGTTGGTTTGGTTTTTTTCTGGRTTTTGGTTTTGTCTTGGTTTGGGAGTGTAATTTTGCTAGTGCTTTTTTAAGTGTGAGGGGTTTTTTTTTGGTGGTGGGTTTTTTTTTTTTTTCTTTGAAAGATGCTTCAAGTTTAGTTCTTGCTTCTCTAATGACCTGTAGTTCATGAGAAGGAAATTAGTGCAAGGGTAATGTCCCCAGCATTGAAGAGATAGAGGGAAGACTAAGTCTAAATAAAAAAAAAAACCTTTCAATTGTTAAATATACTCTAAAACAGGTTAAATCCACTTGTATTTACCTGAGAAGCATCAGGTGGTCTGCTGTGAGATCTGGGGAGTGCCTAGAGGTTAATACCTTTTAAAAAAGGGGAGGGGAAGGAAGAAAGTAGCAGAGTGGTGGGGAGAGGGTTTTCCTTGACTCAGTCTATGCAGTACTACACCAGCACAATGTGATTTATGGTGGTCTAATTAAGTCTGGAGAAGATCATTCCGAGGTAGCTGTGGAGGAAAGTGTACAAAACTGTAGTGAAGAGCGGCTCTAAACAGAGATTAAGGCTGGTAAATGGAAATTCTGTCCCCAGCTTAGAAGCTTTTGTGAATATTGGATTTTATAATCCCATGAGAATTTGCAATAAAAATTAATTGGGAGAAGACATCATCAGCTGCTTCTGTTGGTAATGGTTGGCCATAATATCTACCTGAGTAAATGTATGCAAATTGCTGCATTCAGGGACTGCTTAGTATTGTAAAATGCCCACAAATGTGAACGCGTATAAGAATATTCCTCCCTCACTTCAGTGACTGATGAAGAATTTTTTTTTTATTACTGTGTGAAACGTGTGATAGTGGCTGCTGAGATATATCCAGTGGTCAGCATGAATCCTGAATTGGTCAATTACACTGTAAAATTTTCTGTGCTTGAGATATTTTGAGGTTTTTACTCCATAAATTAGGGTACTAGAACACTGAAAACAGTCTTAAGTTTTTTTCTATTTCCTGAAAATATGCAGAAATCTAATGTATTTCCTTATTCRCTAATTTTTTTAACTTTTAAATATTTTTTATTTTTAGCACGATCTGCAAGGTAAATTCTTTCTACAGTGGACTCAAACACCACTTTAGGTATTGAAAGGGTTCCTGTGTGTTGTGTGGACAGCTTTGATTCAATAAGTAGCAAAACAAATTAAAGAATTTTGACTAAAAAAATATGAAGCTCTTTCTAAAGAAAGCAAGTCTAAGGAAATCTCCATTTAGAATACTTTTGTAGTTTGGTTGGTTTTTGATGATGGTGTGTTGTGGTTTTTTTGCTGTTGTTGGCTTTTTGGGGGGAGGGGTATGTATTGGCTTTTTTTTTGCTTGTCTTCTGTTGGTTTCTTGTTTGTGGGKTTTTTTTTGTTTTTAGTTTGAATTATACGTTTTTCCAATTCTATGAGATCTGTAAGCCCTAGACTGTCTCTTTTGGCCAGTGTGACACAGTTACAAGACATTACAATGAGAAAGGAGAAATAACACTCTCCTGTCTCTTTATCTTGCTGAAAAGTGGGCCTGGCTGTTTTTAAGTCATTTCCCAGCACAGCTAGACTGTTGTGGCTCCCACCCCTTCCCAGCCTTTGATTTCTTTATTTTTTTGGTTTTTTTAGCTTTCAAAACTTAGCACATTCTTAAGTTTTTTCTGTTTGAATAATGGAGTAATTAACTTTATTTTTTAACCTGAATATTATAGATGCTGAGTAAAATCAGTATTTTTTGAGAAGTATTACACTTCTAAAATTAACAGATACTAGTATTTTGCCTGTAATTTAAGTAATATCAGTTTGACAAGTAAACTTTCACTTGAAGACTTAGTCTTTCAGTATTCAAGTTTTAAGAAGCTGCAAAAGACCCCAGAAGCACTGTAGTAAATGTGTGAATAAATATGTGAAGGAGTTTGAGTATGTGCTTAATTAAACTCTGTTACTTTGTATTCATGGAGAGGATTTGTGAACATTAATTAGTTCATTTGCAAGACAGTCATATTGGCAGATTATTCCTTTCTGTTTATAGGGTCAGATGTTAAAGTGAAAATAGGTGGGGGAAACCTAAGACTGTAGCAGTAGTTTAGCAGACCTGGTGCCAAGTCCTGGTTCTGTGCATTTGCTGTTGGACCATGGCCTCGTGTGTTTTCCATGCTGTGCATTGTTTTGATAGTGACCTAATGATTGGAAAACTTTCCTTTTTTCCAAGTAAGAAGTTGAGAACAGAAGTTAGTTCTAATAGGCTGTGAAATATGAGCAGCACAGTTACCTCCTTCAGCACACACTTTATGGAACATTTATACCAAATTCATGGTATCAGATTAAGAAACCTTGGGTATAAATTTATGATAAAATAGGAGGAAACTGTTTCTTTGCTCATAGCTGTGAATCATTTGTAGACTGATGCAGGGAAAGGAACCTGCCTCTTAATTTATTTTTTTCCCCACATCCCATGATGTTTTAGAAGTGGGGTAGAGTTCTAGGGGAAAGAAGAAACAGGTTGCCTCTTCCTTCATTAAGACTTGGCATGTTTTTCATTTAAATTCGTTTGATATCTATTAACATGTGTATTAGTACAGACAGTTATGTAATTTACTTTCCTACCTTTCACTGAGCCAGCATGAAGTGTTCAGGTCATAAGAAGCAGAGTTAAGCTTGCCTTGAGCTCTGATGACTGCGTGGGTAGTCTGATAACCTAAACCAACCTTTTACAAGCCAGCTCTTGTACATTTCTGCTTTGCAAGGTTTGCAGTGATAGTTTTTGGATTTGGGACAACAAATGCTGAGGATAGGTCAATTCCCTTCCTTTCTCACCATCTTTATTACTTTTTTCTTTTTGCCTGGAAAACAGTGTTCTCAAATAAATCTCCCCTCTCCCCATAAATACAATATTAAGTAAATAGCACAAGTAAAAGGCATGTTGTGTTGCAGCTGTTTCTTCTTACTTGTTGCCTTTTCGATGTAGTTATTTCAGACCAGAGAAAATGAGCTTAGTTAAGAAATACTATGCTTTAATTATCAGATCTGTTTTAATTTCAGATATGATGGTCATTTATCAACATCCCTCTTTTTCAATAATAAAACCATGTTTCATTTTTTTTTTTGGGCCTGCTGAGAGTCTAAAATTGTTTCTAAGCACTTATCAAAATACTCCCCAATTGTGAGACAAGAAGGAGATTAAGGGACTTGCCCAAAGTGTCAGGCTGAGTATCTGCCTACAGCGAGTTCTCCTCTTGGACTCTATATGCCCTTTCCTCATTTATTGCATATAAATACCAACTTATTACTAGAGATGAGCTCAGAATACCAGGAAAGAAAATCCCCCATACAGAAAATGGGAGATGAGTACATTTTTGTGCTGTCAGTGCTTTAAAGGAGGGGTGAAAAGAGGCAATGCATGCTGAGATCAGACAGCAGATGATGTTTTAAAGCACAGGTGAAAAGGTGTAAAGCTTTTTCTCTTGTTTAAGTGTGAGTGGTAGGCTTGCTTTTCAGAGCTCATACCTGCAAGACACTGACTTGTAGAGCCAAGGTTGTTCAGTGCCACCACTTGGAGCTGTTCAGGCTTGGGAAGGCCTTTTCTTGCCTGGCACCCCAGGRTGCATCTAGCTGTTAACCAGTTAAGTATAAAATATCAGATTTCCTGTCTGCTGCACAGGCAGAACATGAAAAATGGCTGGTAGCAGGTTACACAGCATCAGGAAAAGCAAGTTAGAAGCCAGTTAAAAGAAATGTTCACCTTTAGGTAGATCAAAAGTAGGGCGGGAAAAGAGAAGGAACCAGAATGAAGAAGAGAAAAGATGGATGGGCTGCCATGTGGTCACTGGGCTCTCGGACTGAGGGGAGAGGGGGATGATGGAGCCTTGCTCTGTGCTGCAGTCGGCCTGTGATAAAGGTATAATTGGCCATGTACTTAATTTTTTTGTTGCTTCCATTATTTTGGCCCGAGTTGACATTCTTTATGTGAAACAATGCCCTGTCATCTGCAGGAGTTCGGAGTGGACAGATCTGGTGGTCCTTTCTGGACTTTTAATTGTAAAAATGTCTTATGTCAAATGTAAATGTACATAAATTAAGGGCCCTCTGTGATTGAAGAGTGCGCTGCTGATTATGGTAAGATTAAGTATTAAACGTGGATGTTTGGGCTAGGAAGCCTCCTCAAATGAGATCTGTTGTGGGTTTAGCGCTGCCACCTTCACGCACTATGCTTCTGAACTCTGAAGGGGTCACCCAAGCATTCTCAAAATCATCATCACAAAGACCTAAAAACATTCTAGTGTTAGTGCATGTTTGGGGGGACTCAGCCCCTTTCCTTGTGCGCCACTGGGAAACGCGGAGAATTGCGCATCTCGAGGTTGTGCGAAGCAGTCGCCGCTCTTCCCCGGACTGCTGTAGACACTCCTGGCTGTACCCGAGGGTTCCCTGCCTGGGGATGTCTCGTTGAGCAGGGCTGACTGACAGCTTGCACAAGGTCATTTCAGGCAGAGCTGGGAAGGAAGCCAAGCTGTGCTGCGCGCTGGCAGAGCGTGGCTCTGCGTTACCCCTCGGCAACTGCGCTGCCTATCGAGGTGTGGCAGTGCTGCTGTTCCCGTGCACGGGGATTTGTTTACACCTTGAGCCCATGTCCACTCCTTCACCTACCTTGAGCAGAGCTGCTGTTTTATCTAGCTGTGACAACTGAACTGTGGTTCCTTCCAAGAACTGAGGGAAATCGTGGAGTATATATTATTGTGGTRGTGGTGTTGTGTGTACGTTCGTTTGGCGCCCTTTAATGTGAATCGGTGTTTTTTGTGTTCTCCAAAGGAAGAGCAGGAGAAGTGCTTGTTTCTGCCTGGTGTTATGCCTTTAAATAAAATGGTGTGTTTACACATGGAAGTGTCACCTTCCATGCTATAGCTTTAACATACTCTGTTTTATCTCGTGGTGTTTTATTTCTTGGTGCTTCTGGCTCATGGGTTTTTTTTGCTGTTGTTTTGTTTAAGTTGTTCGTTCTGGGGTTTGGTTTTTTTCTTGGTTTTTTTTTTTTCCCCTTTTTTTTAGGTCAAGTACAGATGTTTCACTCTTGGGTCCTTTCCCATGAAGTCTTTCAGCTATAGCCAGAATGATTTTATGTAACTTTCATAAGATGGTGAAATTGTTGTCTTATGTACTTAACTAAGGGTGGGGATACAAAAGGTTATGATGGGGCACTTCAGCTGCAGAGATCTCAGAAGAGCATTGCCACAGGTGAAAAAAGCAGAAAATCTGGATGCTCCTGAGAGGCTCAGAGAATCTAGGGAACATAGTCAAAGATGGCATTTAGATGATAGGAATGAATGACTGGGAAGCAGATTTAAGAGGGCAGAGAAGGAACTCAATATTTTCTCCTTGGTTGTTTCTGCCAAAATGAGTTAGAAAATAATATCTGTTCCATATGAAATCCTCCTTTTGAATTGTCACTCAGATTCAGGGTAAAAACTTTGTTTGCCACAGAAATAATACCCCAGTAATTTAGTTTTGGGTGTATTGAAGTATTTTTGCCTGATGTTGAATCATTCCCATTTGATTTTGAATAATCAAACCATTACAGATTGTAATACATCAAAATTCAAACAGRAAAGTTTTAGCAAAATGGAAAAATCCTAGTCAAGTGTTTTGAAACTTAGCAAGATAGAAAATGTTTTCAAACTGTTCTGAACAAAAACAATTTTGATAAAAAGACTTTTTTGATGAAAAAGCATATAACTTTCTCTTACTGTTTTTAAGTCCTGTAGGCTATATCACACAGAGATGAAAATGAGGTAGTTGAAACTATTATCAGGCACTTGTAGCTAGAAAGGAGCTGTAAAGGTGGGAGGCTGAGATGGCATCCTGCTTCTGCTACATTTTCATGTTGCTGCTGAGCACCAGAGTACTTATTTAAAAAGGTACAACTGTTTTTGTATGGCTCACAGTAGATATTAGCTCCATGTTTGAAAGGACCTGACTTAACAATGGTGAACTGGAATTCTCTTATCACAGCAAGAGATTCAATGGATGACAATCAGGCTGCTTGTAGAGAAGTCCACAGAGTTAGTTTGTATTTATATTTGTCTAAAACAACTCGAGGTGATAGTGTTTTTTTGTTGTTTTTTTTTTCCTAAGCAGCTTTTAAGGGATTAATGTAAGGCGATCTCCTGCAAAGCTGACTGGAGGAATGACACAGAAACAATCAGTTCCATGTTTATGTACTTTTGCATAGAGTTGTACTGTCAACAAAAGTGAAACAGATGTTGCAAATTGGTATAATCCCAGAGGAATGTACAGAAATCATACAGTGCTGATGATGCACTTAATGAAATAGGTGTATATKTGACTAGGAGGAGCAAGTTATTTATACTTGCTGTAGATAGAGCAAAAAAAATCCAGGCAAGGCCAGGAATTCCTTCCTCTTGTTTCAAAACAAAGTTGTTTGTAGTAGAAGATATCCTTAGGCAAGAGTGAAGAAAAACGCTTCAGAACTTTTCATAGCAGTTCAAACTTCGGTTTTTAGAGTAGAGCTTCAGAATATATCTTGGAGTTTTACTACGTGTTTTTGTTGATACTGTTTGCCAAGATTCCTAACAGAATACATTGATGTAAGATAAACTATCAGGTAACACTCCRAATGCTGTGTTGCTCTGTCCATTCCAGTGAGGCTTCATTACTGTTTCTGTGCTTAAATTTTAGGATACAATTTTAGGTTGACTGTCATTATAACCTGTAATTTCAGGGTAAGACATCTGCTCRTATATAATCAGTGTGTGTGATTTCAGCCTATGTAACAGCAATCAAATCCAAGTACAAGGAAATTAAAGTGCCCACAAGTACTGGCTTCCTTTTAACTTTGCTATAGACATTGTGTAAGCAAAATTCAGATAATGCTGATCAATGGTTGCTGGTGTATCAATAGGTCTTTTACTTAAGAGGAAAAATAGGCTGGTAGAGGCTTATTCCCCTAATTTTAGAGTACATGTCAATTGTTCTGAGTCATTACCATGCATTTATGAAGCAGTTAACCCCACCAAAGAAAGCAGCAAAACCCTGGAGTCTAAACATATTTCCAACTTTGAGATGTACCATAAATTAACATGGAGTCTTCAGTGTGATTCAATTCCATATCAGGTTTTTTGTTGTGTTGGATTTTTTTTTGTGGTAATTGGTGTGATTGGATTTCTAGAGTTTGTACTATGGGTGAGTAGAGTAGTATTTAGGTGATSAATGATGTTTGTTTATATTCTTCTCTAACTTCTCTTAACTTTAATATATTAATATATTTACCTAAAAAAGACAATCTTTACCCAAGAGCACAGTGATGCAATATTTGTAGTGGTTTTTTTCAATCTCAAAAGATAGGTAAAGGTCAAAAATATTGTTTTGCACTGAGAGATATTTTTATTTATTATGTGGCAGGCAACATTACAGTTCTGTTCTTTCAAGAAATTGTCTTTGATTTTAGTAGAGATCATACTTGTTTCATGAAGAAAATACACTGTTGTAAAAACGATGTCTTTATAAAAGTACGTATCAAAGAAGTGGTGCTTTACTGTGTTTTCTCAATAATTAACCACTTTTCCCACTCTGAACCCGAATGTTACGAAATCCTTCCCAGAACACTGCTTTGAAACATTTACACTCAGTGGATCGTTCATTTACATAGCTCTTGTTCATTCATGACAATCTCTTAAGACTTAATTGCTGTCAAATGATAAGAAACATTCTGGATCAGTTGATGATTTATAAGTAAAGATAACATTTATTCCTGAGTTTGTTGAGATTGTATCAGGCAAGTTAGGAAGCTTTTCAATAGATAGCAATTATTTTAAAGTTAGGGTCTGTGGTTGTAGATTCCCTGAAGAAGAGGGTATATTAATCTCTTTGACTACTTTATTTTTCTGTTCAGAAATTCAGTTCTCAAGAACGTGTTTTTCTGAAACATTCAGCTAATTCTGCAGAGATATTTCACTGATAATCCAAATCCTCTTTCTAGCTGACTTCTGTTTACTTTTTCAATGTGAAAACCTCGATTCTGTGCAGAGGTGTTTAACCTTCTAGCATGGGAGATGTTCAGTAATTCAGCCACAGTCTGACTTTTATTTTCTCAAGAGAAGTAAAACCCTAGGGTAAATAACAGAAATAGTAATAATATATTGGAAAGCCCACTAACGCTTCTGGGTTTTTCTGAACCTTAATATTTTGAATAACCTGGCCTTCAAAGGGTTTTCATACTGTCTAGCCATTATGAAATTCAAGAGTATTTATTCTGTGTGTATATAATTTTACATAGAAATACCTACGATTTTTCAGYGTGATCGTCACACTTCTTAAGTAAATTGGACCTTTAATTGAAGTTCCTATTCACTGTCAATGCTGTTCGTCCTAAGAGATGAGGAGATAGGGGAGAACAAAGTTTGTGCTAGATCTTTTAGTCCCTGAGGTAGGTTGTATCAAAAGGATAGTTTTGGATGTATTTTGCAAGTAAATGATTTTACTTTCTTAGCTTATTTTGTTTGTTCCACAGCCACACCTGTGTTAGCACAATTATACTGAACGTGTAGAAAGCACCAATATTTTGTGTGGTTTGGTTTTCATCCTTTTAATTGTTTGTTTGCTGAGTCCTATTGAGCAGGGCCATTGGATTGTAGTCAGGGTGTGACACATTCGTGGCCTTGTTGGTGATGCTGCTGAGGACATTGCACTGCCTGAGAAGTCAGACCAATGTGCTGTGATTCTGTTGAGGTCACCCATCAAGGATGGAAGTGGTTGGACTGTGAGAAGTCAGAAGTAAACATATTTTCTCTGCTTTACCTAAATTATTGKTATTATATATATTCATAAATACATATTCATTATTATTACACTGTTATGATATTATTATGTCTCGAAGTGGGAAATATATCCTAGCTGGATCCTCATCAGGTGGGGAAGGACACTCTCATCCTGGAAAATGTAATCTTTGCAGAACCTTTAGAAGGAAGATTGTACTTTTACAGTGATTGTTTTTTTTCTTTTCCTACATTAGCAACTGGGCTTTCTGTTAACCACAGAAACCTTTAGATATTTTTCCCCTACTTTACTAGAATGTACTTGCCTGCTGGGACGTTGAGGTTAACTTGATTTCTCACTTGAATTGAAAATCAATTCAACTACCCCTTAGTCATAATGCTATAAACTACATTTGGGAAGCTGATCTAGTTGAATTATATGTGGGTTTGTGCTGGGAATTGAGTCCAAGCTTCCTGAAATTGAAGTTTTCATACAAYGACAGGCTTTTTTTCCTATTTTTCTTTTAATAGCACCTACCTTAATGAGAAGCAACTATAAATTGTATTTTGCCAAAAGATGGAGGAGGTAGAATTTTCTGACTTTGCTTAGTTGCTTTTTGTGGGGTTTTCATTGTTTCTTTGATTTTGGTTGTGGATTTTGCTTGCCTGGGTACAGCATAATGCAATTTTTTTTTTATATGTGTGAGCRTTTTCTGAGATTCTTTTCATTAAGTGCTTGTGGTCAGGCTGCAGCTCATAAAGACAAATTCAGTAAACAAGCAGAAGTACTAAATGGGTGGATAATACTTGGCTGTCCATAATACAGACATTTTTAGTTTTGGAGATTTTTTTCTTGTTTTGATTATGTTCAGACTTCCTTAAAGTGAATTTGTCAGAGACTAGTTTTCCTGGTGAAATTTGTTGTTACTTCTACAACAATGTAAAAAGATTTGTTAGTACTGTTGGATTTTTTTCTTTCTTTAATCTCATGTACCAATGACTCTGGAAGTGAAGTTTATGCAATTCAGCCATTTGAGTCATGTCCCCTTCATGCCTTGCTTGTTGTTTTGGTTGCCTTGGGAACTGGTGTAAATTTGAGAGAAATTAAATACTCCCATTAGTCTTAGCAGAGATCATACTTGGCTGTATTTGCTGCTGGCTAATCACATCCATGATTCAATGTGGTTCAGCACATCTGTATTTTTAAATTAACTGTGGCAGGCAGCTGTTGCTGCAGCTCAGGGTGTGATTACAAGCGGTGGAACAGACAAGGATGCCATGGAAGCTGGTGGGAGGGAAGGTGTGTTGAGGTGGAAGAGTTCGTAGGAGAAGTTGTTGCTGTTTTTTTGAGTGCAAATACAGAGTTCAAATCCAGAGGAGGCTGCATTACTTCAGTTTGATTGYTCAGCTTGATGTTTTGTGCTTTATACTTGGGTGGAACCACATGTGGAGTACCTCTGGAGAAGTTACAAAGTCTTTGTGACAGCAGACACGATTTGGGTACTCTTCAGAGAGTCTCCTTTCTTATAAATGTGGCAGTGAGAGGCACAGAGCATAAGCATGAATAGCATGGAGAACTTAGAATGGTATTCAGTTTTCTCTGAATTTAATTATATCATGTTTATATTAGTAAAAATGAGTCACAAATTTATTGAAGAAATGTGAACCTCATGGAATCTTCAAAGATAAGTTCTCAGTTTTGTGCTTAAGTGTATTCATAGTCAGCCATGATATAGAATTTTATTTTCTGTTGATTTTTAACGTGGGGAGAAGAGAACAAAAATCTCAAGCATGGATGGAGTTTGCAGGCAAGTGTTTAGGTCTGACCTGTTTTTTCTTCATGATTTCTTCAAACTGTGATCTGGAAACTTCAAAGTTACCTCCTAGATCACAATGAGCTCATGCTATTGAAAACAAAACCAAAAAAACCAAACCAGACTCATCATTGCATTTTTGTGCTGTTGAATGAATCTATTTTGCTCTAATACTGTTGCTGTAACAGCYAGGAATTTGTTTTTGTTAAACATGGGTCATATTACCACAAATTTAAGTGAGTACATGTTTCGTGTCGGAAGGCATAGACTATTGGTTTAGCATTTCTTTCCCAAAACACTCCCAAATTGGCCAAAGCAAAAGACCAAGTGATCTCACTTTTTAACCTTAATTTTCTAATGGCTGTTTTGTCTGTATTAAGTTTTTACTGAATCTCTTTTATGGTCAGTTCAGTTCTATTGTTTGTGAATTTAATAGAAAGAGGTAAAATAAATAGTTATAGCTAGCGCAGATATGTTAAGATGATTTGCTTTAATCTAGTAAAGTCACTCTGATTTGGTATGTTGTAAATGAGGATAATTTGGTCTCTATGACTAGGAAAAAGCCACTTGATCTTTTTTGATTTTCCAYCTGTTAAAGGGTGATTGCTGCTTTTTATCACCTGCAGGACAGTAATATTTGAAGTATGCCTAAAACGTGTGCCTGTAAAGTATTCTGTGGACTTTTGTGTTTTATGATTTCAAGTACCATAAAAATGAAACTTAGTTATAGGAGTTTAAGAATGAGAAGTAATTAGATTTATAATGTCTGCAGCATATGATTAATTTAGAGCAGTGAGTAATTTYAATTTTTTAAATGGATTACAATACTCACTTGGCATAAACTGTCTATTATCCACCACTTTTGTAGACAAAATTTTGTGCAGCTACATGAAATACCAATATTAAGGACAATTATGTCTTCTCACACTTTCATGGATTTGTTCATATAAATAAAAACCATAACCATATCTCACTATATTTTTCAAGGTAAGAAAAGCCTTGATGAAGTAGGTTTAGGTTTTTTTTTTTCTTTGTGGGTTAGTCAAGACTTCTGGGTTGCTGTTTCCATTGCTTGCTGAGTAATCTTCAGTGCAGCTGCACTGAAGTTCTATGGGCCTTAGCAATTTTTGTGTGTGCAGTTTTGTTTGGAAAACTCCTCCCCTTCATGAAATAAGAATAAAAAACCAGACARCTGATCTGTTACTGTGTGTGCTTGCCTGATAAAAAAGAGATTGTATTGGCAGGCAACCAGTGTAATGACTTCCTGCTTTATTACCTGATGTGGCTCAGTAATGTTGATTCTATCTCCATGCAATCTACTTGATTATCTTTTTAGGACATATAATAAACACAAAAAGCCATTTGCTATAGAACTTTGTAAGGGAACACTTGTGGTAGTAGCATACAATACCACTTCAAATTCTGTTTACTGCATAAAGCATGAGATTTATTCTTTTAAATCTCATAGTAAATAAAAAAATGTAAGTGATTACAAAACTGCATTTTCATCATRCATCAGGAAGTGACTAGTTCTAAAAAGAATAAATTAAATAAATTTGAGGATTTTATTGTGTGGGATATGTTCTGAAATTTTGAAATAGTTTGTATGCAATATCTTGGTTTGAGCCTTATTGGTAGAACTGAAATAGCTGGGAGTGCTAGGAATTTCTCAAGTTTACAGGCTTTTACAGGAGTTATGTTAAATATCTTTTTCTTTYGTTAATGAAAAAATTAATCTTACTGGGGTTTTTTTTAAGAGTAGTATTCTCCCTTTTCCCAAACTGTAGAGCCTACTAGGTGTTGGAAGGAAGAATGCAATCTAGCTGAAGTAACCTTCTCTCATATGGTTCATATAAGTTCTGATTCTTTTGTCCCAATTATCAATGACAATCAGTGACAATAGTAGTCAAGTTAGATGACCTTTTGGAAAGTGATGGGGGTTTTTGTTGGTTTTCATTGTTTTTTTTTTTTTTCCTTAAAAGAAAATGTAGGCTTTATTTTTTAGGAATATTGAAAAATTCACGCAACATCCTCTTGAGCACAGTGTGCAGTTTTGTCCTCTTAATTTCAAGAAAGAGGTGGTGAAATTAAAGAAAATGGGGAGAAGCTGGTAATATTATCAAGGATATAGAGTAGCTGTCAATGAAGAGAGGAGCCTCAACATTTTAGTCTGAAGTGAGTGAGGGATAAGACTAAAGTTAAAAAAAATCATTTAAGTGGTCAGGCAAATGCAGAACTGATAGGGGGATAGTGTCGGTACTAGGAACATCTGATGAAATGAGCAGAGATCTGTAAAACAGATGGAAAAAAGGTACTTGTTTACACTGGTTTATGACCTTCTGGAAGCTGCTGCCACAGGAGGTTTGTGCCAAATGGTACCAGCATGTTCAAAAAATGATTAGATGAATTTGTGGGCAATGAATACACAATGATACCATAAAGCCTAGGCAGGGATATACCTTTTAGTACATCACAGAATCATTAAGTTTTCAAAATACCTCAGTTCAAATCCAACTTTTGACTGAAGTGCCATGTTTACTTGATTTTTGAACACTTCCAGTTGAGTAGTTGAGTATAAAAGAATTGAACCCTGGAAAGAAATGAAGAAGTTGTGCTTTTCTGGTGGCCCCCTCTGCTGACAGAACTGGGTTAGCTGAGCTATTGGCTTGATCCAAGAGAGGATTTCATAGATAATAATGAATTCATAGTGAAAGTTTGAGCCCCAATTCTTGTGTTTATGCACAATGCAGAAGGCTTTTCAGCATGAGGCAGCATGTTCTTTCATTTTGAATATTAAGCCATCTCAGTGCTTAAAGGAAAATTGCTAATGTTTGGGACAGAAGTCTCTAAAACAAACCAAACCTGCTGTTTATTCAGTAGGAGACTTTCTAAACTTCTTTCCTAACAATCCTGCATAGTAAGATTGGGRGACACCAGATGTTTGGGATTTTACAATGGGCACTGTTGAAGTTCAAGTGTTGGGAGATGAAATTACTGCCCCACTCCTTCCTTTACATATTTTGAAGCTTTGGTGTGTGGAAATCTTGGAGAAACCTTGGAACCCTGTGAACTTTTACTTACCAGTGCAGTAAACTGACCAGTGGGGAAGACTGCTCTTCATGACCCCAAACTGCAGTCTCCTTACAGTACGTGWCASTTCCTCTTTTTTGGATGGTTTGTTGTTACTGAGGTGTTGTGGCTTAACCCCAGGCAGCAGCCAAGCCCCAGGCAGCYACTTGCTCACTCGCCCACCAGTGGGATCAGGGAGAGAATCTGAAGGGTAAAAGCTGGAAAACTCATGGGTTGAAATAAAGGCAGTTTAATGGGGAGAGCCAAAGCTTCACACAGCAGGACAAAACAAGGCATTGATTTCTTCATTTCAACAGCTTCCTGTGGTTGGGCAGGTGTTCAGCCATCTCCAGGAGAGCAGGGCCCCATCGCACACAAGGGTGACTTGGGCAGAAAAATGTCATCACTCCAAATATCCCCTGCTTCTTCCTTCTTTCCCCAAATTTATATACTGAGCATGATGCCACATGGTCTGGAATATCCCTTTGGCTCACCTGTCCTGGCTGTGTCTCCTCCCATGCACCCCAGGCCCCCCTGCCAATCGGGCAGTATGAAAAGCAGAAAAGGCTGTGGCTCTGTGCAAACCCTGCTCAGCAATAACAAAAACATCTCTATATTATCAACCCTGTGTTCAGCACAAGACCAAAACACAGCCCTGTTCCAGCCACTCTGAGGAAAATTACCTCTACCCCAGCTGAAAGCAGTATATGAGGCCACACCTTTTTATGGGTATTATGAGTACAACAGCCCCTTTTTTTTTGTTCCCTTGCCTGTCAGATTGATTTTGGGTGTATTAAAGCAGACCCGTTAGTCCCTCCATCAAAGTGGAACCCAGGAGCTGCAGAAAAGGATGGAAAGAGTTCTTGCTGGGATGGATTAGCAGTAGGCTCTTTATTGATTGATGCTTCCATGTGGTCCCTTATTTAAGTTAGACTGCATCCATACTAGTCTGCCCACCATGGTAGTGTTCAAGACAATGACTGAATTGAACCACTTGCAGATATGTGGTTTGAATTTATTAGCAGTAYTTTACTTGAATATAAAAGGATTCCTGACTCAAATAGGCTTTGTTTGAGAAACTGTGTAACTGTTTTGTTCGTAGAACAGTACATCCTATTTGACTTTATTTCTTTTCAGTGTCTTTTGAAAACCTTTTCARGTGTTCAGTAGGAACACAGCCAGATCCACACCAGATAGGAACAGTAGTTGAGTGCACTTATACTTGTTGTGTGCAAGACATCAAATATAATGGGAACATAACAATATACTGTTGTATACAGTGCTTTTTTTTTTAAGTCGGCCTCTTTAATAATAACTTTTAATGTTGTGGTTTTCATAACTCATAGTTTGCTGTACTATTCTAAGTGTAATACTTGGTTCCCTGTAATTTCAAGGATTTGAAATTGCATGCTGTGTGGTTTGTTTTTTTTTTTTAAAAAAACCAACCCTCTCATGTGTGAGCAAGTTATTAAAATTGGATGTAGATGTGATGTAAATATGGATGTAGATGTGATGTATTAGTGTGGTCCCTATTTGATTTAATGGCTTTTTCATATTTAATGGCTTTTTCATATTCTAAGTGTCCTAATGTAAGTGATAAAGAGAAGATTGTTTTTGGAAGAGGGTTTAATAATGCCAAATGTGGCCTCCGTCGTTCTATTAGAGCCATGAGCCATTGGGGAGCAGAATTGATATCAGAACTGTGGCAGGTGTCTGCTTGCATGTAGGTCACTGCAGAAATGGAGTCATAATGTTTATTCAGTCTTCACTTTTTCTTGTATTACATGGGTTTATTATTTATTTTAAGTCAGATGTGGTTCTTCGATGTTCTGTGTCAGGCACTGTCAAAAACTTATTGTGTATTAGTGTYGCACTTTGCTCACTTAAAAGCAGCCTGCTCTGGGGTCTAGGTTTTTTTTTTTTTTTTAATTACATTTAAATTACATTAGAACACTACCACTACAACACTAATGTGAACATTGACTTCCCATGTGKTTTTTTTTAACCTTCCGTGAGTTGATTTTGAATGACTTTTCCTTGTTGCTTCGTAATTAATGTTTCTTTTATGTTTCAGATTATATGTTTCCTTGTTTTGAGAGTCTTAATTTTCTATGAGTTGGTTTCATAACAGAGGCATGCAAAAGTGCTTCTAATTCTCTTTCTTCAGATTTACCAGAGGGACCCTTAGTTGTGAAGAGAACTCCTAAATATGAAGCCGTTTATATCAGCCTGAATTTTAAGGCTTGGTCTCATGCAAAGTAGGGCTACACAGAAATGTAGTATTGCTTATATCCATTCCTGCATTAAATATCCTCCATTATTTAACTCAAAAGACCAAGATGTGTTTGTGTCACCAAGCAGGGGGTAGTTTAGGCAGTCTGGGTGGGAGGTAACCTGCRTGTGCCAGAGATCCCAAAATGGGACTTTGGCTGTGGCCTTGGAAAGGGATTTTCTGTCTCTCCAGAGGCATGCATTTTCAAATGTGTGTGAACTGTAAACTTCAAGGGAGTGGTCAATTACAGGCAGAACTGCTTTGGTCTTTTTAACTGGAGGTTTTTTTCTCTGAATTGCCACAGTTCTGAAGGAGAAGGGGAAAACTATTTCATGGTGTGATAAAGTAAATTCTATTAGCGTGGAGACCTTGGGTGCATAATAAAACCTTAAGGCTGGGTCACAAAAAGAGTGGATGTGACACTGAACTCGGAAGAAAAATTACTGTTTGGTATTTTATCATTTTTAACTTAATCATGAAGTTAAGCTACTAGAAAAACTGCAAAATTATCAGACTATGGGAATTTTAAAATATTATATTACTAACACAGAAACAATGCACATTTGCTCAATGGGGTGTCTTTTGAGTTGTACAACCTGTAAGCCTAATTTTAGAGGTGGCTCCAAGGTGGACCTGCTGCTGGCCAAGGTCAACTCCATCAGTGAGGGTGGCAGCACCTCTAGGATAACATATTTAAGAAAGGAGGGGTAAAAAAATCATGTTAAAAGTAAACTTGATAATAAAAATACCATAGTAATCACAGTCTCTAAATCAGCTGTTATTACTTGAGGGGGAACAAAAAGCACCCTCATGGAGACATTATAGGTAGSTGTCCAAAAACACCAACATAGTGTTTAGCTCCTGTTACTGAATTTCAGAAGAGACATGGAATCAAGAACAAGGGAGGAGAGATCAGTATATAATTAGAAATTCATGAGCAACACTAGAAGTCTTGAATTAAAAATAGAGAAGTTGCACAGCAGGATAATGAAGATGTTAATTTTGGAAAGGTTTCCATTTCAGGTGAGATTAAATGTACTGGTGTGCACTCTGACCTGGGAGAGGCAACTGAGAAGGATGTAACAGTAGCATACAACCGTGAAGTACATGGAAAAGAAGAACAAAGAAATTTTATTCACAAAGTAATGTATTGGCCGTAATATAAATAAATCTTAGGCAACTGGCTTAAAATTGAGAGAGAATGCCTACCTACAAATCAAGCAATTACTGTGAACTTCATGGATTCAGAATGCTACAGTTGCCCAAACACAAACTCGGAAAGCTGTTACAGAAATTAACACACTCATCTATTAATGAGCATTCATACCAATTACATGTGCAACTCCCAAGTACCTGAACTGCAGGTTGTTGTAAGTGGGGATAATACAGAGCCTCTGTCACATAAGAACCCTGTGTTTTAGTTTATTTCTTCTTTGGGCACCTGTCAAGGCATGATTGAGTATGTGGAGATTGGTTTTCAGCTGGTTGTATGTTCCTTGTAGAGGAAATTAGGCTACTTAAGAAGAGTAACTGTTGCTCTAAATTCCCACTTCACCCATATTTTGACCACTTAGTATGGATTGGTAGCTATTCAAAAGCAAAATCTGTCCATTATTATACACTTGCAGTTTTTGTAGGACTGTGGTACTTGAATTTTCTGTGCAGGAAACCCAAGAAAGCTAAAGAAAACTTATTAAAGTCCCAAGTCAAAATAGTATATGAACAGCATCATTCAGTTGTAACCTGGTGAGCAGCACTGTCAGTCTTCAAAGTATTGCTTAATGAGCCTTAAAAGAAGTTGTTTTTCTTCTACTAGATAAATCTCCAGTAGGTTTTATAGTTCTAAAGCATGCTGTAGGAAAAAGAAAAATTGCAAATGTAATTTAGTAAGCAGAGAAAACAATCATTTGCAGTAAGTTTGCCTCAAAAAATAGTCCACCAGGTGAAAATAGGTGGTTGGTTTCTGTACTTGTTTAGTTGTCTGATATACAGATGAAGGTTTATTTAATGTGAGATTAACTGCTCTATCAGTCTTAGTTTTCCTAATTGTCTTTGTATCTTTCTCTTCATGAATTCAGCTCCACAAAGTATTTTTTCAATTGAAAGTTCACCATGTTATCTATGCACCAAGTTAACTTCCTCAAGCGCTAAGAAAAAAACCAGACATTGGTGTTGCGTGCTGCTACAGAGCACAGCTAACAGCAGCAACAAACTCCCTTCATGAGTGGGAACTTCAAGTATTGGCAGAGCATGGGTACCTGTAATCACTCGTTTTTTTTCAATTTTATGTATTTTACAAAGAATTATTTATTTCATTTTATGTAGATTGTAGAGATCCTGAGAAGCCTTTTCCTGAATATTGAAGAATAGCTTTTCTTTGTTCCTTTTATTGTTTATTTTGGTGATACGAGCATGATTATAAGACCTAAAATATGAATATGAAAATCTGAATAATGTTTGCCCTACTAAATTATAAGAATGAGCCTAATAAAATACAGGAACATTTTAAGGCTAGGAGTAAGGTGTTAAAAATAAGTAGGTAGAGTGCTTTTTAAAATGTTTTAGCATCTTTCTTGTTAGCTTGGATTACTATAATAATGGTAAGAAAATAGAGAAGTATGACTTCTTGAATTCTTGCAACTCTGAGAGAAACTGCCCCTGAAAAGACCAAAACTTTTTTTCAGTGCAAATACTTTAAAATGAGTTTGCCTTGTTGTAGAAAGGGACTTCTGCAACTCAGTAGGATTCATGAGAGTAAAATAAACCTTACAGCCAAGTTTTTGGAATGGAGGAAGGAATAAATTAAAGGATTAGAAAATTTAACTGATTTTCAAGGTCTTCAAAGTGGTAAATGATCTTCCCAGTTTTAGCGGGCTTAAGATTTCCTCTTTACCCCTTATAATAGTGGCTATGTTTTAATAAGTCAAACCTGTACTTATCTTGATTAGGTTTATTTTGTGTTTCCAATATAATAAAAATTGCAGTGATTGCATGCGTACTGCTGGTAGCAGATGTGGCATGTTAGACTATGGACAAATTTTTTTGTTCTTTTTTGACTCAAGTTGAAAATTGGAAAGTGGGGAAATTTTAATAGATTTTTCAGCATGAAGGAATTATGTGAATGTGTTTTTGGTATGCATACAAATTCTCACTTYTGACTGATAAGACTTTGTCGGTATTTTTAATGTTCTCATGTTCTTGCATTCCTGGAGATAGTGGTGTGTTGTTGGTTTTTTTTTTTAGTTGATAATTAGAATGTATGATGTGTTCCTGTATAAAAAAAATACAAAATTAATTCATTCAAATTATATAAACTAGCAGTTGGAATACATGTTTTCAAATTCATTTTATGAATTTTTAATGCTTTGTAATTTGCAAAAGGTGATCTATAAAGGTTTTTTCCTGATGATGCAAACAAAAATTATTACTTCAAATTTAAATATTAAGCTTAGCAGAAATTGCATCATGGATAGTGGCAGAGGATTAAAACGTTGGAGGTTAAAATCTGTCAGATTTGGTTAATCAGCAGGCTCATTTATTTGAACCATGAAGACATGTTTATTTTCCATGACAGAATCGCTCATTAAAATTAAGTGTACATAAATAGCCATGTCACACAGAAAACTGTAAAATGTTTGTTCAATATGTAGTGTTTTATTCATAATTGTTGCATTCAGTCAAATATCATGTCACAATACAATTCCAAAAGAAGCACTGCTCCAAAATATCTTGTATCCAATGAACATTCCCACTTGTTTACAAAAAGGCTGCAGAAKGAGTTAGCTTTCATTATATATGCATACACACATACTTATGTATAATTTTCAAGAAAATAGAAGGCAAAATGCTACGCAGTACAGTAAATTAATATTAAATTTTCAATCACTGTCTTTTGAAATCCTATCAAGTTGTGTTTATGCCCAAGATAAATGGGTCTATAGAAATGCCAGTGGAACAGAATATATTTAATTTGGCAGTAAACAAGCTAATAATTAAAGATCATGTCCACTAGTTTGCCAAGGGTAATTAAGACAATCCAGATAATACCAACTTCTTAAAAAAGAAGTGCCAAACAAAACAAACCACCAAACAAAGCAAAGCAAAGTAAAAAAGGCAACAAACTCCAAAGCCTCACAAAACTCAGAAACCAAACTCCAGAAAAATGTTACTCTGTGCTGCTCAGTGTGGCTTTGAGTATTGATCAAGTGGACCTCAACAAACTGCTTTGGTAAAACTAACCATTTAATGTATTATGCAGAAGGGATGAAAAATAAACTGTTCTGATTTTTGTTGTTGGCTGGGTTGGGTTTTTGGTGAGGTTTTTTTGTCTTCTCAGGCTTTGCCATCACAGATCTTTCTAGGAYGTTCTGGAAACAGTTGCTCGTAACTCATATCCCTTAGGAAGATTGTGTTTTGYACTGGAGACTTTGGGCTACCAGGATCTGCTTTTGTTGCCCAAGCACTTCACCTCTTGCCTCGTGGGTGTTTCTGGTGTCATCTCTGAAGTTCAGCTGTCATTGTGCAGGGTGTCCCCGGTTGCTTTTGGATGCTGAATCAAAATGCCTTTTACTTTGGTGCTGGACAAGCTGAAGAGGTGAAGTGCCCTTCTCTCTGGGAGTTCTGGGTGCTTCTCTCTTTTTCTTTAGAGAGAGTTCTTGKGGAAGTGGAGAGATGTATGGGAGAGGGTTAGAAGAGAGTGTGAGGCTCTAGGGGAGGGAGGTGAGGAAGGCACTTTGAGTGACASATGCTGGGGTAGGAGGTTATTTGTCAGGGCCTGCCTTTCTTCTGTGCTCACCAGAGTAGTGTGTGTCTGATGGTGTACTGTCATTCTTCTCTTGATAAATCCCTCAGTGTGTACATCCACTAGGACCATGCTTCCAATATTTGCGGAGCCAGGGCTTCAGTTACTCTCATTTACTTTTATTCATTGCTTCACTGTGTTGGAATTTCAGATGCCAAACTATAATCTTGATACCAATCAAGACTTCTCCAGAAGTTATGGAGACAAAAAGTTGTCCATAATGTAGAAYGATATTTCTGTTGTATTTTTTGTTTGTGGAAGGTGACAAAATACACATTTTTCAGACATAAGCACTGTGGTACTTGTGACATTCATTCATCGTTACTAATGTCAGCATTACAGGTAGAAACCATGAAGTTGCTATTAAAATAACTTTGATAATTCTTTTGTTAAAAACTGCTGCTTTTTTCCCCTCGTCTCAGAAATTAGATAGCTTTTAACTTTTTTAGAAAGCAAAAGGAAAACTGCCTTGTAAGGCAAATATTAAATGAAATCTATGTGAATTTGCTTTACCACTATCAATAACATTCTGTTAATTGCACTACTACAGTAAGTCAAAAAGTGTCCATTGTATTTCTGTGCTGCTTGACTGTCAGGCACCACTGCAGAGATCTGTTCACTTCCTGTTTGATTCCTTGGAGTTGGGTGTTCTAATCTTTTAGAACATCACAGGCATGTAACAAAGAATCCATTAAAAGAATGCTTTGGAAATTTGAAAGAACAGAAGGTGTAATTGTCTATGGAGAAGAGAAGAGATTACAAAGTCCCATAACAAAAGAAATTAGGGGCGAATTTTCCTTTACATAGAAGACCTGGTGAAATGAGTCATCCAGGTGAACAACTTGGTACCTCTTTAGTAATTCAAGTAAAACTACAAAAACAAAATGTGTTATTTATTAAAATATTAACCAATAGAAATTATTCAGTATCACAGTGTGCCCCATTTTGGTGGCAATAAGCAATCAGTTGTGTTATCAACATATATATATATATGAAATTTGCACATGGGAGAAACTTTTCCTTTACACATTTTGTGATGTTTTAACGGTAAAACTATGGATGACCTTGAGTACTCAATTACATAATATTGTTCTGCCCAACCTGTTAATGTATTTTGCTTCTCTAGCATTTTGAGCCCTATCAACTAAACCAGTAGCTTGTTATAAAAGGCAGTGTGATTGTTTTTCAGCACCATGAATATGAAAGAGGTAGCAATAAAAGTTAAATGAGATGGTTTTAAACTTTCTCGAAAACCCCAAAACCCAGCAGCAACAAAAAACAACCAATGAAAAAAGCCTAAACAAACAATCAACAACAACAGAAAACACRAAACAGGAAAAATTATTCCCATACAAGTGAAACTCACTATTTAAAAGTATTTCAGGTCAGTTGCAAATAGAAATTTTAAGTGATTAATTAGTAGTCCAAACAGATATTATTTTTATTATCTTTTCAGACTCATTGAAGGATTATTAATGTCTTTGTTTTAAGATAACAGTATTTGTGTAATTTAGCAGAAAAAACAACAGAGAATTTCTAAAACTCAAGTTCAGCTTATTTTCCTTAACTTTCCTAAGAAATCAGTTAATAGCATGTTGTGATTTGAAGTGATACCTATTGTCTGATTTCATGTAGAAAATTTCAGACGGTACTTTGTGTGTTCAAGTTGCTTATTATACGTGGTTTCGCTTCTGTCCTCTCAGAAGCACTGCCATGTACTTATGGCTTACAGGTCACCTGTAGGAACTGAATATTTACCATTTGGTAGCACACTTTTCCCCTCCATGTGTACTACACATAGTAGTTGGAATAATTAATCATGGAACAAAATTTTTTGGGTTTTTGTGTGGGTGTGGTTTTTTTGTTTTGTTTGTTTTAAACCTCAGGACTCTAAAGGAATGTGAATTTATTTTTATGTGTGATGAGCCTTTGAATTATCTCTGTCAAATCAGTATGTTAATGCAGTTAAACTTCTAATTTGAAGGCAAACACATGTGCTTACTGAAGCTTGTTCTCACCTGTTGTAGTATCCAAACTGGAAATACATTAAATGCCTGCATGCTAGGTGGCTTAAAGACTTCGTGATAATGATATTCATAGAGTTTAACTTTTGAGCATGGTTAGTGCTTTGCATGAGAGGCACGGGTGCACAGAAGGTGTGTGCAACATTAGCTTTGCTCTGTTGCAGATGCTGTGCACTGTCTTTAACAGAGTGAATAAAAAAATCAGTAATCTGTGGAGCTGTAGACAAGGCTAGAAATCTATGTCTGGAATATTATGAGGAAAAAAAAAAGCTCCGCTCACCTTTTTGGGGTGAGAAAAATTACTTTCAAACTTGGAAGTGTAGAGGGAACCTTTTAGGGACTTGGTATTTCTGCAGTTCCTGTAAAGAATGAAGAACAGCATCTAAATTCAGACCTGTAGGAGTGTAATTTTAGACACACAAAAGCCTGTGAAAGAGTAGAAGCTCTTCCACTGAAAGTCAAATTTAAAGGAACCTAGGAAAATGTGGTTAAGAAAACAAAAGCAGAAATGTAGATTTGATCTAATACATGTAAAGTACTTCTGCATATTTTGATTCCGTTCTTTGTTTTCCTCAAATACCATTGGATTTTTAAAAAAGTGTATATGCTTTGATTTCTGCACTTATTTTGTGCAAAAAAATGTTGGCTTCTTTTGGCACAGATTTGATCAGTCACAGAATTAAAGCATGATGTTTGGTTATTACCTCTGAGTCATAGAGCACCTTAATAACTTACAGAAATATTAAACTGAAAAACTATCTAAATTGGGACTAARAGTATTTTTTAAATCCATGTTGTTTTAATTTAACTTGAAGTGTCTTGACCATTAAAGGGCAGTGAATTTCTGTTAGTCCACTTGAATTAATTTGTTGGTATTCAGTGGTTCAGACCCATTCAGTCTTAAGCTGGCTCTTCCCCTATGGCATTTACTTCTAAGACTTCTCCTTTCAAATAGTGGAAGGAAATGAGAATTGGAAAGGCAGTGATTAATTTATTGCTTTACTTCATGGTTGAGCTGTTGGGGATTATTGAAAGTTGGCATCAGTGCTTGTTTTCCTGGAACTCTGGGCTCTTACTAATTCAGTTGATTATTTACATTTTGTGTGTGTATATATGTATTGTCAGGGAATGTTCAATTCGGAATTTCAAATTTGTGAGAATTTTCAATGAATTTGGCACAGAACTGACAGTATTTCATGATGTACCTCTTGTACAATTCCACCCTGATTTAGAGACATCTCTGCTGAAAAAATTACTCTCTTGTCTGATTTTTAAACATACTTTATCTCTTTCTTTGGAATCTGCATAGACATTTCAGAAAGGAAGCTTGTAATTATTTTTTTTTAAATATCTTCTATTCATACAAACATACATATATATTTGCAGTCTGAAGATTCCTTTTGTTATTATTCAGTGCCTATTGAAATTACAGATTCTCAGTTCTTGACAAGAGGTGGGGTTTTTTTGTGGGAGACACARTGTTATAAACAACTTGGGATGAAATGCAGGTAACCATTGGAGAGTTATTGTTTTTAAATTGCTGCCCTAATTGTGTTCTGAATAGTGTCCTGTAACTGCCACAGGAATTAAATGTACTTCACTACTGGCTCTCTGGTCTCTTGAAGGTGCTTAAATGATGAGGTCTTCCCTGCCTAAGCATGGGATCATGTTGTTCTTTCATGCCTAGGTGGGACTCTGGGCCAGTTTTTGAGATGGCARTTCTGATGTCCTGGTTTAACTGCTGATGCTGAAGTTTTTCTTCTGTCTTTATCAAGATGTTGATGTTTGAACAATCAGCCATGATCAAAGCATAATGATATAGATGAAGAAAAAACACGTAAGGCAATATTTACCAGAACTGGTACAAAAGCTCTTCCCTTGGAATTCCTGATCATAGGAGCTGTGAATGCCTAGGTTTTCTCTATGTTGACTTGCTTCTTGTCAAGAGCACCACAGAGATGATGTGCTGGCCAGCTGTGGGCAGTTTGTTCCTTTTTGTTCCTTTTCCAGAGTGTTTTCTTTGACTCCAGGTTTGTGCTTGGTCCTTAGTGTGATCTCTCAGGTGTGGCCTTAAATATCCTTGTCTATAGCCCTCGCTTAGTCAATAGGTGGGAAAAATGAAACCTCCTTTTATTAGTAAATGTTTTTCTCCTTGTTGACTAACTCTTCATAAAATGGATTTATAAATCCAGGAATTTTAGAAGCTTTCCACTGATAGTGATTGAGGGATTGAGATCTGTTCCAATGTGTTTAGCATTCCAGTTGTTTTAGAAACTCACCTAGAWTCACTTTTCCCCATTTGTGTTTTTTTAAAAATTGTTTTCCCATGTAGAAAAATCATTTGATAAAATGACATGTGAAGTCCTGATCATGTTTCAGGTTGGACTAAGTTTCCAGCCTGCACTGACCCAATAGCTTTTAGTCCTGCTATTTTGTGTTTCACCCAAAAAAAAAAAAAAAAACCCACAACAACAAAACAACTCAAGAAAATCCCTAAAATTCAAACCCACTTGAATAAAATTTTTCTGACCACCTAGAACTCTCGAAATATCATAAAAAATTTATTGGATTCGATGAAATTCTGAAGGCGATGTATCAACTCATCATACCTTGTTCAGTAATATTAAATAGAAAGGAAAGCTAATAAACATTTTACTGATGAATTAGTAGTTCACTAGGCTCTGTGTTGAATAATGGACATATAATTTAAACATCTGCATGCTCAACAGTAGCTTCAGAACATGACATCAGCAGTGCTCTTCTTACATGTGCAGGGTGGTTTAGTGTGGCTGCTGTGAGTTCAGCCACTGACTGATTGTACCTCAAGCCTGAGTAATATGTTTAGAGTAATTGTTTTAAATTCCTCTTGCATTTTATTGACTGTATTTTGCCATTTATTGAGGCAGCCATCCTGCCAAGCAGCCTTTCCACATGGATATTGTAGTGACCCCTTTCAGCACTTTGATGTGAAAATGCCCAGGATCTTAAGCTCAGAAAATGTGCTTACTCTTTTGTTATTTTTTGATACCTTTCGCAATGAGTTTTTTTCTATTCCAGAATGAAGCCTGCAAAACTGACTTCAGCCCTTTTTCTTGGTTTGGCATGGCAGCAAGTTGAAGGTTATGTCAAGTTGCATTTTATCTGTGATAAATAGGCTCTTAAAAAGTTTTCTGTTTGGCTTCGGTACAGAAGTTTCCAACTGGACAGTATGGTTTTTGGACAGCATTTGGTGGACTTGTCCTGAGGATAAAGCTTTGACTCCTTCCCCTGTGTGTGTGCTACTGGAAAAAAAAAAAAGAGAGAGAGAAAAAAAAAATTAATTGATCTGAAAGTCTCTAGCCTAAAGCCTGCCAACTCCAACCCCACGACAATTTCTCCTGCCCAAAGGAAGTTCTGGAGGAATAAACAAGCCAGGAGTAAAGGCATCTGGGAGAGAAGCCAGAAACAGTGTAGCAGGTTCATACATGGTTTTAATCTAAGGTTTCTAAGGCTCTCAYGTGACTCTTGAAACTTTGCTGTTATTATTAAACTGGTTTTTTCCTACAGTAATGGCTTTTAAGAGCTTATTAAAGAAACTGGAGACAGTGGGTTGTATGGATCCAGATCAAGCGTGTTATTCCATTTTTGAAGGTGATGTSTTATGGCAGAAATGAAATAAAACAATCAGCTGGGGTGCTTTTTGTGAGAGGCTGACATGGGACAGGGAATAAAACAGGTTTGGTCCAAACAGTCACTGCACATGAAGTGGAAGAAAAGGTAGGGTTTTTACAGTAATTATATGAGAGCGCAGGTAAGTGTGCAGGTAATCCTGCTGGTAGTGTCAAACAAGATTGAAATAATTAAAATTGCAGAAGAAAATACTAAATTTTAGATTCCTATTAGATTTTGCATGTAAGTGAGGAGAAGTAAAGGAAAAAAGGATGACTTGCTGCTTGTAAGTGGTGAGTTTCAGTGGTCACAGGCTGTGGGGGACTTCTACCTTTCCTGTGTAGAAGATTTTCTAATTCTCTTTGTCTAGTAGCTTTGGTTTATTTTTCTGGGAATTCTCTTATTTGGGTTTTTGGATGGTGATTTTATTTCAGCCTGTGCTCTTCTTGTAGAGTGTTAATTCCTTTAGATTGAAGATGGAGACTTGTAAACACATCAAGAAGAGCAAAAAAAAAAAAAAGCAGCAAATTAAATCGGTGTTAGTGCAACTTATACATTACATCTAATTGGTTTTGGAAAATTCACAGGATATGCAAGAGTTATTGCCAAGTCATGGTGTACAAGCTGTGGTGGTTCTTATTGARGACTTGGTTTGATTTACATTTATGTTTTGCCTATTAAGATCTTCAATTCAAAAAAATCTTTMAAATAACCTGGCCAGTGATTGGAACTCAATTTTATCAATAGGAGTGTGGAGGAGTAGYGGGGAGGAGGGATTTTTGTAGGGGGTATATCAGATGTGTCAAGAAGTTGGACAATAGAAAGGTGCAGAAATGCTTTGAATTGGTGAATAACGAGTAGAAGTTTAAGTGACAAGCATGAGGACAAAATTACCTTTTTTAYTGGGTGGCTCACCAGAATGTACACAAAGTAGAAAATTAATTCAGCAGAAAGGCAGGTTGGTTTTTTTCCTTTCTTCATCTTGTTCAAAAATTAGGTTGGACCCATTTAGTCATGAGTTTTCAAGACTTTATACAAAACTGAGATGTTCATATGTGAAACCAGCTGAAAGAAGGGACCTCARAATTTAAGTTTTTTCCATTACTGGGGAAAAAAAATCAAAACTCTTCTCTGTTGAAGCTGTTTATSTGTATAAAACATTTATATAATTTGGGGTTTTTTACTGCTGTTGTGGTCTTGCATGAAACTGTTTGAAAAAGTGTGAACTTTGTAAAATGAAAACCAAACACAAGCAGAAAAGCAGCCAGCATGTGTGGACCTGCTGTGCTATGGAAATGGTCAACAAGAGAAACAGGGCTGACCTATGTAAAAAGGCATTAAACCAACAGCAGTGAAACCCAGGGCTGGGCTGGCAGCAGAATGACACGAGCAARCAGGAGCGGTGTGATGTCTGTGAAGATTTTGCTAGATTAATAATAAATAGCTGTACATAAATAATTACCCTTTTTGACAGTTTCAATGACAAGTCATCCAAGGGAAAAAAAAATCTGCATATTTGGAATTGAAAAATGACAAGTTGGAGATGACAGAGGTGGTTGGGAACACAGACAGGCAGCTTGTCTAAATATGTGCAATGCTAAATACAGGTGATTATTTTATTTGAAATTAAAAATAAGCCTTTGATTCAGTTATTTTTAAATTGTTAGGCCTTCTCAGCTGCAAATTTTGCCAGGTGCTAGAAGTTGTAACACCAAGCACATAGCTTATTACTTAAAAATGACATTTCTAGGCATCAGTGGATATCTTTCTACTAAAGAAATGCTGTTTAGTGTGGTGAAAAGCAAATTCCCCTTTTTTCCCCATGTAATTTAAGGTAATTTGTGGAACTGTGTGATTCAGAAGCAACAGCAAAGATTTTAAAATGTTGCCTTTGTCAAGTTAACATATTGATCAATTGGGTAACTTGTATGTACTATGGATATTTTTTTTTGTGGGTATCTAGAGTTGGATGAAGAAATACCCCTTTTAGCTTGCAAACAATGCTTTTAAATATCCCAGCATCGCAGAATATCCAGAGTTGGAAGGGACCCACAAGGATCATCAGAGTCCAACTCCTGGCCCTGCACAGCACCATCCCCAAGAATCACACCATGTGCTCAAGAGTATTGACCAAGTGCCTCTCGAGCTCTGTCAGGYTTGGTGCTGTGCCCACTTCCCTAGGGAGCCTGGAAATCTCACATAAATTTGTAAATATGATCTTGTTTCCCATTATTTTACCTCATCAATCTCTCTCATTTCACTGGAGCTTAGAGTACCGTGAAAATCAATAGGCAAAAATAGAAACCTATACTTAGTGTTGACACATTAAGTACGTACAGAACACTCTAAATATGTAAAAACTCCCTTTGTTATTCCCTTGTTGGCCTGTACCAGTGGAATAAATTGGTCATTGTTTGAAAGCTGAGTCAAGGAAGCCTCAGGAATCTGGCAGGAGATGCAGTTGTGCAGGTCCAGTGTCTGTGCTGTCATGGAACCAGAAAAAGGCAGGTGTTGGAGCAGTGGTGGTGGTTGTAAATGAATCTGCTCCTCTTGGCATTACTTTATAATGCAGGGCCACCACAGCTGGGCAAGGGGTGCCCAACTTTACTGGGGCCAATGTGAGTCTGACAAAAAAGGAGCAAGATTCTGTTGCTATCTGGAAGATTATCACTCCACCTCTTGTTGCAGGTGGTGGTGGTAAGAGTCCTCTTCCAAATTTATTTTTAAGGAGATTTGCTTTTTTTGTTTTATCTTGGCATTGAAAAGATAGAGAAGGCTTGTTAGGTGTATATTGAAATAAATAAAGAATATCTTATGAATACTTAAATACTTACAAACTTGAGAAAAGTAGCTTTTAGGTAATGATGGGTGAATTTATCACAGTATGATGTGGTATCTCAGGATCTCATTATCTTCACATGCTGCTCTCAGCTTTGATTGGCAGTAAGTATAAAGGTCTAATATACCATTTTCAAGCTATTTATCAGTTGTAATTTTTAGTAATGACTAGACAAAGCTCAGATAAGCTTGTTTAGTTGTCACACTTGTCAGGCCTCCAGTTGGCAGAGGACTGCTTAAGGAGGTTTGTTGTTTTACTTAGAGATGTGTCAAAAAATAAACCTGTGAAGATGATACTTAAAGAGCCACCACCCATAAACTTCAATGTGTTTTATTTTTGTGTCTTGATTTGAAATGTTATATGGTAAACACTAAACTTAGGAAGAAAACCTGGGCTCCCTTTTAATCTTTGGCTTTAAATGCTGTCAACTTTCAGAGAGCAAAACCCATTGAATCTCTGTGTGCATTTTGGTGTGATGCTGATCTCACTGTGGTTGTCACTAGACTAAAGGTTTTATTCAGTGATACAGAGATCTTTCAAGTATCAGATCTGGTGTGTTTTAAAGAGCGCCTCCGTAGCTCTGGGTGTGTGTGTTCATCTGTCTGTGTATGAATATACATGAGCTCTTTTATATTTTTATATTGTAGAGTGTGTTTCCAAATAGATTTGACAAAAGTGTGAAAGCTTTGATCAATACTTTAATATTATCATATATTTGATCTTTTGATAATTGCAATTACTTTCTAGTATACTCATATCCATGTTGTGTAATAGATGAAAGAAGCACATTGTGTTTGGAAAAGACAGCACAAAAATAGCCATGGATCTCTGAAGATTATTATGCGAAATATAAGGAGCTAATTATTCACAAAACTGTATTTCTTAATAATTCTGATTGCTTTTAAGCAATTCTTGGAATCACATAAAACATGACAGTAGTTCTATTGTGTGTCTTTACTGGTGGTTTACYGGGTTTCTTGCACAAGTGGAAGAGGTACTGCATCTCTAATGACAAATGCCTATTGTTTACTCAAAATTCCAGGTTTAACGCTTGATAGAAAGTACTTCGTAGTTAATGAAAAAATCCCATCCTTGCCACTTGTTGCCATAAAAATTAGTATTACAAGCAGATGAAATCAATAGTTAAATTATGCTTGACCCAAGATGACATGCCAAGAGATATTATCCATTTTGGAAGAGCATTGGTGTGTGGAAGTTGTGTGAAGAATGTCGCTGCTCAGCCTTTTGTGAAGGATGTATGTTATCTAGGACAACCAAAATGATGTTCATTTGTCTTTAAATCATTAAAGTTTTAATTAAGCTTAATTGCACTGGAAGTTTCAAGAGTCTGTACAAAGATAATTAGAAAAGAAATGTACCTCTTAACAATTTTTTGCAGTCTTATAAAGAATTTACTTCAATTAGTTAAATGATTTCTTAAATGTCTAATTGACTAGAAAGTTTTTAGGAATTAACCTCTGCCATTAATATGCAACTGTCACATCATTTTTCATATATAGACAGCTGAATTCTGGCTTTAGGTGTACACCTCAACCTAAATTTTAGATTTTCTGCAGTTGAAGCCCACATAACGCCGAGTGTTTTCTCTTTAAACTTCTGCGTAATTACGTCATCTGTTCAGTAGGTAACTTTGCTGTCTTTTTAACTGAGCAGGTGTTTACAGAAGGTACTCTAGTGCTTTCATGACTTCTTTAACTGCCAGTATACTTTATGTGATGTATAAGTTTACAGATTGCTATCTGTAAAATAAAAAACCCCCAAAAAAGGTCTAGTTTTGACCTAAGTTACAGCAGAGAGGGAATGCTGTCTACCTTGCTCTGACATGCTATATTTTTATTCATCGTGTGTGACTCCTTGTCTTATCTGGCCTGGGCTTTGAGCAAGACAGTGTAGCTAGAAGATGTTTAGAAGCAAAAAACCCCAAAATCCTGCAGTTTAAGATGACGTGGTTTTTGGGGTTTTTTTGAGATTAAAACTTGAAGTGTTGTTAACACTGCATACATTTACTTTTGGATAAAAGTAGTCATGTAAAACTCAAAGGAACTGTGTCATTGGAATTAAATACACATTTCTTTGCTGTTTCTTTGAAATGCTCAATAATTACTGATATTAACCTGTTAAAAGTGATTTTCATTTCATTTTAAGGAAATAAACGTATTTGCCTTAAGCTGTTTCAGGTATCCTTTCATTTGAAAGCTAATTGTAGATCTCTGGGAGTGGAATTTATCAGGATGGCAATAARATTAACTGTACAAGTCCAGTGGAATGCCACTATAATTGGGAATGGAACTATTTGCTTTCTGTGCGTGTATTCCCAAGCAGAGCAGGCTATTTAGCATTATCTGCATCTTCCTTCAGTGAAATTAGACAAGCTTGTTGTGGTGTTTACTTATACACAGGCACACACAGAGAAGTGCTAGATAGTCAAAAAAGAAAAGTTTTCAGACAAGTCATGAAATGCACCTCTCCTCTCTGAAAAGCAACACAGACATGATTTTGTATTATCAAAATTGTTCTTAATCATTTGCCTGTTTTCCTGCTTGCCAAAGAAGGAAAGAAGTAAAATCAGTGTTTTGTGTCGTTTTGTGTCCGCTTTTCCTCCCTATAACACTAAGTCAATGAAAAAAAAAAATTGAGATGACTGAAGTTCAGCCAGGTCTCTGGAATTTTTCATTTCTGCTAAGTCCTTTTGGAATTACAAGGCTTTTATACAGTATTCCAATTAATAATTGTGTGGACAGATCTTTATTTCTCAGGAATTTTCATGTTTAATTWTCCCGTACTGTAGCAATGCAATTGCTGTGCCTATCTGCCAGTAGCATGGTAAATTTTCTTGAYGATGTCTAAATTTTCTGACTGTGTCTATCTGGCTACACTTAAGTTCAGATTTCTTATATAGTCCCGCATACATTGGAAAGTAACAAGCGAGTATAGAATAAAAAAAATGAGGTGCAGTTCAGTTTTTAACTTGAAGTATGATTTGATTTAGTCAGGAGCAATCATGAAACAGCAATTGTTTTGGCTATCAGTATTGTACAAGACAGTCTCAAGGTCACTTTAAGCATGTAAACCATTTTATTCACTAGTTTTGACTAATGACTACAATTTGCTGTCACGTTAATAGTCTGACACTGGGAAATCACAAAAGCATAACATTGGAAAATGYAGTTGCTTAGAAAATTTTTCACTGCAGCACTGATGTAATTTGAAGGACTTTATGGAAGAATTTAGAGGGTTTTTTGTCTCTAAATGACACTTCTGTATAGCAGTTGATTTTAAAAGAGTGATTTTTATTTAAAACAATAAAAAACTATCTCCTCTTAATATTGCAGCAACAAAAGCAATATAGCATATATTAGAACCTCACAAACCCTTTATTTGCTGGTGAATGGCTTTGTTCCTTGCTGTTATGGAAACTGGGTGCAGAGATACACGCTTCATGGTCTGGTTTCATAGTAGAAATTTGATGTCTTGTGTGGTAATGGTAAATAAATATTTTAAATGCTATTTGTGTTGATTTTCAATTGCTTGTTTAGGAAAAATCTTTGTCTCACTAGTGTTTTATACAGCTTCCATGAGGTTTTGATGTTGTGAAGTTAGGTAAGCATTATCCTTGCGAGCTTAGATTACAAATATTGCTACTTTGGAATATAAACTGGAGGATTCCACAATTACACTGGAACTGACAGCACTTGAAGGACTTTTTACACAGAGTATTAAACAAGTTATAAGGAATAAATAGTTGGTTTATGGGTGCCAGTTTAGTTACCTGATACATTTGGAAGTTCCACAGCCATTGGCAGAAATTAATCCTCTCTGCATGAGCAGGACCAAGTCTTGTGCTCAGCTGGATTATCTGTTAAAATGAGATACTCAGGACTTTATTCCCTGCATTTTTAAAATTTGCTTAATAATTGCTTCAAGTTGTGCCGGGTGAGTTTCAAGTTGGATATTTGGAAAAATTGTTTCACTGCAAGAGTGGTTAAGCATTGGAACAGATTGCCAAGGGAAGTGGTGGAGTCACCTCTCCTGGAAGTGTATGAGTGCATGCAGCACTTCATGATATGGTTTAGTGGCTATGGTGGTGTTCGGTTGAAGGCTGGACTTGATGATCTTGGAGCTTTTTCTCCAACCGTAATGTTTCCATGATTCTCCCTTGGACCTTTAGCTATGCATTTCGTCTGTAGTCTCTTCTTAAATGGTGGAATGATGTGGACCTGATCTCACTCTAGGCTTACTTATGTCCTTAGGTTTTAGAACTTGAGATGCATCATTATGAACCTCATTAAAAATTGGCTGTTGCCTTGCCAGCAGTATTTAAAATTTCTGTTATGAAAAATGCTATGTGCTTTTTTGTATGTTGCTACACTATTCCACTCAGCAGTTATGCTCTAGAAAAACATAAAACGAAAACTGCCTTTCCTAAACCTTGAATATGRGTAAGAGCCTACAATGGCGTCTAAGAGCTGCTGCTCATTATAAAATTTTGTTAGGTTATCCATAGTAAGCCAATCTAACCTTCTGTTCATAATATTTGAAAGTTTTTGCTGAAGAACTCCTGTAAGAGAACTGTTTGTACAATGAAGAATGGCAAGGGTATAACAGGAGCAGTTTTAAGTCTTCTCCACACCACTGGAAATTCTCGTGGGTTATGCAAAGCACCAAGTAATCCTACTTGGTCTGTCTGGCTTTGCACCTCGTTGTCAGTTCAGCAGTCTGGGTGCTGAAGTGAGATTTGTGAGATGTGTGAGTGGCTCTCCATGCACTGAAATGTGGAAGTGTGTCACTAGTGTCACCTGAGTGGGCAGCTGGGGTGCCCTGGGGCTTTGTGAGTGACATTTCTGAAGAACTGTGTTTTAGATTTCCTATGGTTATGACTACGCATTCCATTGATGTGGAGTAAGGTTTTCAGATGTGTTCAGTTCCTAGCAACTTCCGTTTTATTACATCCTTTGAAATTTAATTCATTGGAAAATCTCCCAAATTTAACAGCACAGCCTTTCCTGAAGCTGATGCACTTTTGTGTAATATACTATAGAAAGATATTAGTGTTCTTGGTAAAGGTTTTACTGTTTATTTTTTTTTCTATCAATTGTAAACATTTGAGATCCCAGACTTTTTCTAACACATAGCTTATGTGTGTACACTGATGAAGAAAACTTTTTTTCTGATAGTCATAATTGCTTTCCATTCATGCTTCTCATTAATAAATGCTGAATTCATGAAATCTCTAGAAGAACACGTCATCATTAATACTCATTTGGCATTACCTAAAGCACAGTGTGTTCACTATTCTGTTAAAGAGACAATACAATTAAATATATAAATGTGCCAGTTCAGAAAAGTTGTCTAATTTTGTCAGGCAAAACTTTAGGTCTTTCATTGGCTTCACTGGAAACCTTGAAAGCGATTATGGTAGTCACAATAGTTAATTAGTTTTGTAACTGTGTTCTGTTAAAATGTTGCTTTAGGCAGTGTATTCTGAACACAAAGTCTTTATCCGTTTTGGTTTTCAAAGATTTTGGGACTCCTCTTGCGACAGCAGAACAGAATTGTGTCAGTCCTCCAGCTGAATGAGCTGCTCGGATTGTACACAAATGCAACTTCTACGGAATTGTTGTTTTGTGATCCACTTTGCTGTGAAACGTTTCTATCTGCATCCTTTTAACTTGAATTTAAAGATATTTTATTTCAAAAATCTCGTGAACATGGAAGCTAAGGTACATTACAAATTAACAATGTTGTCTTCCTCCTCACACAAAGTGTGCTTATCCCTTTCTCTTCTTTTTCCTAGGTGAGTAACTGAAGGTTAACAGAATTCCTGCTTGTCAGCTATGCTTGTTGCTTTTCTGTAGTTCGTGGTGGGTAAGTAAGAAAGATACTGATTATTTTTTGATTCTTTTTTGTTTTTGTTTTTTTTAAATGAGCACACAAGCAAAAATGAATAATTGATRATAACATCTGCGGTGATGTTTTAATCCTCACTGGCATGTGCCACAATTGGTTGCTATATTAACATAATATAAAAATGTGCAAAATATTTGAGAATTATAAGGGGAAGCTTGGCTTGGATTGGATACTCAATTTCATGGAATTGTCTGACTGTTGTCTTTCTGTTGTTTGAATTATATATGTAGGGTTGACTTGCARACTTTTAGAATGGTAGATGTGAAAATGGTTTGTTTTGTGTAGGAATGGGTGTTCCATAAAAGACTAAAATTCAAAGTCCTACAAACTAATTCAGAACATTATTTCACAGATCTRGACAACTGTTTTGGGCTTGTGGCTGCAACACTTATGAATAAATGTGTTGTATTTCGAATTTTATTAATGGTCAACATTATGCTTTGGAGTTGTATTTCTTCTGCAGAAGTTGTTAGGAAAAATAAATTTGTTGGTTAATACTCAACTTCAATTTCTTAGTTATAACAAACATAAATGCTGCAAATCATAACTGGAATTTTTTTTTTTTTTGGGAGACCTTTAAACAAAGAGGCTTGCTTATGCTGGATTTACTTCTTATCAACCACTGAGTGTATGTTGGGAAAAACTGGAAGTAAAGGCTTTTGCTGTAGTCCTGGCCCTATAGGAATGCATTGTACATGACCAGCAACTCCAGTGGCAGCAGTTGTTTTCACTGGAAATGTCCTTTATATCAGTCAGAAATGACAATTAATAGAAACATAGCTGTTTAGAAGCATATACAAAAATACACTAAAACACTTTAAACTCAAAAAAAGTCTCAGTTCTGACTTCACATAAGTTGGCATTTATTTAAATGGTAGTTAAAATACTTAATTTGTGAAATTTAAAACTTGTTAATTTAGTGGTTCTTTTTGTCTGAAAGTGTATTATCAATATGGATGCTTAAATTGTCAAATGCYCAGTTGGTTTAAATGATGTTAGAAGGAAGAAAGTGTTTAAAATATGCCTCAGACATGGTTCTAGCTTCTCTAGGAAGGCTGATATGTCATCAAGCTAAAAACTAAAAAGGGTTTATTCAGTTAGGCATTTACAGTGATATGCACGGATCATGGAAATAGCATCCTTCCAGCAAATGAGAATTTTGAGGGGGGTGTTTAAACCTGGAGATCTTAAAAGTTTATATAAAAAATGCGGAGTAGTCCCATGTGATGTACAGCACGTGTGTAGAAGGATTCACGAGTAGAGCAAAGAACACAGAAACACTCAATAATTATGAATTCAAAGCCTCAAGGCAGAAAATTTAGATTTAAAATGCAGTGAATGGGATAAATTCAGGATGCCAGATAGCAGTTTTGTTATAGCTTTCTTATTTGGGCTCTACCATTTTTTTTGTCACAGCCATGACTTACTCGACTGTTCCACTCTTCCACTTTATCTTTAAATATTTAAGAAAAAACCTTTACAAAAGGTGGAAGAAAGATTACAGAGATATTTTGTCTGATTTTATATTCTTAGGTAGCAGGTTAACTTTTCAAGAACTATTGAAACAGCCTTGAAGTGCAGATGTCTTGCAAAAACAATAAGCAGTGTTTTCCTCTCATTTGAAAACTGTTTTTATAAAACTTATGGTATCAGATCTTAGACTGCTTACTTCAGTTGAAAGACAGAGAAGGCAGTGATAAGCCTCATGGAACTGAGTGGAAATTTGATTTTGAAGGTCAGTAATTCATCCCATTGGAAAATATTCAGCGTTTTTCATTATTATTTTCATTATTTTAATTCAGTGGTATCTTAATTAGTACCTACAATGTATAGACTATTGATGGAACCAAAATTGATTCAAATGTGACAGCTTGTAGACTTTAAAGGTATTTTGTATTAATTTCCATCTGCCTGGGTATCTCTATCTACCAAATGAAGTAACTGAAGTGTGATTTACTTGCTCTCTATCACTYCTGTTGTTGGGAGCTATTCACAGTTGCATGTATCTTAGGAACAAACTTAAAGCAAATTTACAAAAGGAAATATTAAGGCCATGGATTTATATACTAGGTTGGATTCTATTTAGAAGCGTAGCTTTGAATATGGTAGTCCTGGAATAAGAAAATGAATAAGGAACAAAAAACTTCCTTATTCTATGAGTAATTGCTAACACAAAAGCAGGACTTCAAAAAGCCTGGAATTTTTATGTCAGCATTAATTAGCTATTGGAGAATCCTCTGATAGTGTAAGAATAGATCCAAATATTGGTGACTTACATCTCTTGGATGTAGAATAGACTATATTAATCTTACATGCTCTATAGAAATCATGCGAATTGCATTTAATAAAGTTGAAAAGCTAAGCAAAAATACAGCGAAATTTTAACTTAGGTAYGTTAATAAACAGTATTAGGAACAAATTGGTTGCAAAATACCAATGCCTTTTTCATTCTAATTACTGAATATGGATGGATTCAATGTGTCATCCAAATACAGAATTTTGTACATAAGCTGAGTTGCATTTTAAAATAATAGCTGCCTTAAAAAGTTTCTACAGGAATATCTTCTGGCGTCTTGGTTAATTACATCAGCTTTGCTTACATACTAAAATCAGTCTTCATATCTTTCTGTGAGTAGGCTTGTGTTACTAATTACAGCAGTAATGGATTTTGTAAATTTTGGAGACATTGCACTATTTAAAAAAGAAAGCTTTAGCTCCCATTTTTGTAGCCAGGTTGCTATTTCTTTCTGGTTTACATAAAGCTTGATGTGAATGCTTCATTGATTTGTATTTGATTTAAAACTGCTTAGATCTTTGGTTTTATAAACCAGAGCAGATCCATCCTTCCACCCTACTGTTCCTCTTCTCCCTCCTCCCCCAGACATTTAGGATTGTCTTGTGATATTAATTGAACCATAAAATGCCTGGAATATGAGAATAACTGATGACAACAGGAGCATCTTCCTAACCCTTTTGATGAGCAGATTTAAAATTCAGCTGACACAAAAGCAGGCATAGCACTTCCTATCAAAAACCARAGGCATTGCATTCATGCTGACTCTCCTGCAGCTACAAAATCAAGGTGCAGCCAAACTGCACGATTCCTGAAGTACCTCAACAATTTGAGCAGTCAGGACCATGTGTAATGAAAAAGGTGTGTTTCAAATATACATTGATAAAGGATTCTCTCATCTGCAGGTAACTTTAATACTTTGTTATTTGCCCCAGTTTGAGATGAAATTTGAATTTAATAGGCTTTTGAGTACTATGACCGTGCCTTGTTTTATTCTGACTGCAGGTAAAATAAACAGAAGAAATAATGGTTTGATAACCTGTTACTTATTCTTTTCCTCTTGGAGCTAGTTTATTGTTTTTTTTTTTTTTTTTTTTTTTGGGAGGGGGGAGGGGGTGTTTTGTGTGTTGGTTGGTTGGTGGAGTTTTTTTTTTTATCCTGCCAAACAAATGTCCATTGTGCATTTAAAACAAAGACTTTTATTCCCTCCCTTTTGTTCCTAGGGCAAACAACTCCTTTAGAATGCCTGCATTGTACTTCAAAGTGAAATAATAGAACGGGAAGTCTAACACCTCAAACTTGATAGGTTTTTTTATATATGCAAGTGCTACTTGTGCAGCATTTTTGAGATCTCAGCAATTACAAACCAAATTATTTATTCAGTAGTTTCTGCAAGCCCTGTGAAACAAAGATCAGTTTGAAGCTTCTCTGTTTTATACACTCAGGAAGAGACAATTTTGACACCAGTTATGTTTGGGAATCCCTAAATAAAAGTTGTTCTTTGTGTGTATTCTTTAAATGCTTTTGTGCTAATATATGCATATACAGAAGAGGGTTTTCATAATCTGTTTAAAATCAGATTTTTTTTTCCTGTCAATTGCTGCTTTGTGCATTTAGTGTGGGGTTTTTTTGATTTTTTTTTTTTCATTACCTTGATTTTTGTGTGTACCCTAGATAGAATGTGGTAGCTCTGGTAATTCACAGTGTGGACTGACACACCTCACCTTGCAGGTGGTTTTGTAGCTTTCTGTTGAAGGGTGACAAATCAGCCTTAAACAGTGGCAACTCTAAGCTGCATGGAGGTGACCTGTTTGTGCAGTATACGAAATTGACTCTATTTGGGGTTTCATGTGTGTGATGTAAATGACTTGAGAGAAGTCATGCTGGCTTGGGAGAGATGGAGTAGAGCAGCTGAGTGCAGCAGACTGATGTAACAGCAAACTGAAGAACCATTCTGTCAAGCTGAAGCGCTGAAGTGGTGGCAGTCGCAAATGAAAAYGCGTCAGCTGGTGGACAAGATGTGAGTCTGGAAAGTCAAGATGTCCAGAATAGCAGCATTAGGAATGGGAGCAATCAAGGCTAGAGCATCAGCATCTRGGTTAGGAACAGGGCTGGGCACTGGGGTGGGTGTGACAGATCTGAGGATCAAAGTGTAGAGAAAGTGCAGAAGGAGAAACTTAAGCCAAGGGGTGAACTGCCCTCTGTAAAACGGGGAATGAGGCAGCTTCATGTACCTGAGGGGCTGGGAATGCCTCCAAGGTTGATTCTGACCAGCAGCATGGGATGAGCTCCAGCTTGTTCCCAGGTAGGCCAGACAGGGGCAAAGAGCATGCAGAGCTGAAGTTTAAAGAGGAAAATATAGCTCGGTGTTTATAATAGCTCTGCTGAGAGGGTTTGTGTTTGTTGCTAGCAGCTTTGTGCATAGGTGTATATGACACTAAATATTTTTCCATATCAAAGCTACCATGTAATGACAACGTGAATTAAGCAGGGTAATTACTAAGAGAAACTTCACCGAGATTTGTCATGACTGCAGCGTTTTTCTGTGCACTGAATGGGAGGTGTTGCTAAGGGGCATGATGTACTTTGTCTATGATCTGCAGCTTAATTGAACATCTTGTTATGTTTCTGTTTGATTACTTACAGYGCAGAAAATATGCTACGTGGCTTCTAGTATAAATAAAATATATTATTCTTCCTCTAGCTTGTAAGATGCAGTCTAGGGTAGGAGTAAGGTGATAAAAAAAGCCAGGGAGGGAGCGTAGTGAGGTGGTATTCACTGGCAGCTGAAAGCGTGTTGATATAAAAATTCTTGATTTGATGTTAAAGAAATAAATAAGTAAAAATCCTTGAGGTTTTTTTGATTTCAGAAGCTACCCATCTTCCAGAAGACAGATGTTGACCTGATCCCTGGGTTAGCTCAGGGAAGGCAGCAGAGCAATTAAGCTGCCAAAGAATACCTTGAAGTTGCTGCTAGTTCTTGCAGATAAACTCTAGCCCAGTTTGTACTATTTATCAGGGTGGAATGAAAACTGCTGATTAATGAAGTTGCCAGAGGGCCCCTCTGGCTACCTGGATGCTCTTTTCCATGATGCTCATACATTTTTTTGCAGTGGAGACAGGTAAAAAGCCAGACTGTCTGATTGGTAGGACTGGGCTAGTTAGGTGTCCGTTCAGTAATGGTGACTTGTGAGCGCGCTGTTCTCTCACATTGCTCGCTCCAGGCTCTTTCTATTCCCTTTTAGCTTTCATCTAGTAAAGCCCATTTTATGCCTTCTCAGCTGCCTCCCATGCCTTAGTTTAGTTGGTGGTTTTTGTTTTTGAGGTTTTTTTTTTTTAAGAAAGGAAGCATAAATTAATCTCTTCTGCGAGGAATAAGAAAAGACTAACTTTGTTTCTCTCCAGAAATTTGTCAGTCCTCCTCTCTTTCCGTATAGTTAAAAACGTGTGAGGCCACAGAGGAAGATGGATCAGATAAACAGTTTAGTAGTTTCCTTATTTGCATTATTTGTGGAAACTTTGAGACAAATATAATTTTTTAGAAAGTGCCAGGTGCTTAAACAGGAAATAGAGGCTTTTCAGAGAACAGTCAGCAGTTCYAGGCAACCTGTGTGTATGTGGAGACCTGAGATTTCAGTGCTCTTCCATGTCTCTCAGAAGAGCAGCCAAAACTTGGTTTTCTTAAAGATAAAGATCATGAGCAATGTGCTGTTAATGCTGGTGTGAAGTAGTTTTGTCTACTTTTGGACAGAGGTTGACCAAATCTAGTTTGAATTAGGGAAGTATTTTTCAAAGTGTTATGTTTTTTATAATAACAGCAGTAAAAATTGTTAGACTTCAATAAATAGTATTTTTTGTTCTCAGTGTGTTGTTTTTTTTCCTGAAAAATTCATGATTGATTAAATTCTCACACTCCAACAACTCTAGTAAAATCTTGYGTGGAGTTTATCTTCCTAACCCTTTATACTATAGATACAATATGTGGAGTATTGTATATCTCTTAGATTTTCAACATTGGAACAGTTCTTAAGTATTTTTTACTCTCAAAATATTTTCAACTTCGCTATAACGTTTGCAGTTGCTTACATTGGACTTATTTTTCTGCGGGCTTGCAACCATGAGCTAAAAGCAGAAAAATATAAGCAACTTAATTTTGTGTCATCCAGATCCCTGATTTCTGACACATAATCTCTTATAARAGGCAGTTGGATCTTGTCTTATTCTAAATACTTAAAGCGTGTCCAGTAAGCATGAGTTTAAACCCTAGTCAATGAGATGAGCTTTAATTCATAGTCAAATCAATGACATGTTTGTGTTATATAAGTCACTGTTTAGGTCCATAAAACTTCCAGGAAAAAAGAATGAAAATCATTATCCAGTATTTAAAAGAAAGAGACCTGTGCTTTTTGCTTATGTGCAACAGACTTGTTTAAGGTCAGGATTTTTTCTCTGATACAGGTCTGCTTGGGCTTGTTGGTGTTTTTTGGCTTTTTTTTTTTAATTTCTGTATAACCTGGGTGAGTGGCATCATTTTACTTACTGCTATTTTAGGGAAGTAATAACAGGTTTCAGATATGAATGTGGTCTCTGGAATGCAGTCTATTAAACAGAATGAAAACCAGGGCCCTTTTTGATAATATTATGAATGGTTTATTAATAAAATGTCAACCTCTTATTGTGAATATATCCAGGAAAATTGGCTTGAACTCGATCTGGTTGAATAAAAGCACTGACAGACCTTCAGATGCATTTACTGAACTGGATTCAGCCTGAAGAACTCCCAAAATTATGGGATAGATAGGCAAAAACCCCAAGTGACTCCATGTAGATCCAGTTTGTAATTAATTTTTATTATTGTACTTCATATACTTTATAATTCTTACTGGTTGGAGGAGGCTCTTTTGAAAGTGAATTATTATTACTCCTCCTTGTAAGGTAAATTATACTAGATATGTCCTCGCTCTTCATTTAGACATTCTGTTTCATTTTTGTCTTTAAAATGGAATGACTGCACTTGATGCAGTGTTATCAATTTGTATATTGCAATTATACTTACTTGTGGCACATTGTAGCTTCTTAATCCAGTGCCTATATTCTATTTTCTCTGTACAAATTCTGACATGTACTTTCCTAGCTTTGAGTTCCTTCTTTTATGCTTTGTAACAATGCTCTTTCTACTGTTTATTCATCATTGCTCCCACATCAAATTTTTGTTTTCTTTTCTCCTCTTCTGTACGCCATGGCTTTATTTTTCTAGACTGCTTTGTAGCTTCAGCAGACAGTTAGAAAAAGTAATTGAGACTTTGATCCTACAGTAAGCAATTCTCTCATTCTTTGAGGGGAAAAGTGACTCAGTACAGAATAAAGCCATATAATGTTACACCTGTTTTATGGATTAAGTAGTGCTAAAAAGTTAACTGTGGTAACACTAAATACTTAAGAATTTAAAAGTGGTCTTAACTTTCTTAGTCCAATCTCAGCTGCTATCGTACCTTTTTTTTTATTATTATTTAAGCTGCAACTATAATATTGGGGCGGTTGGCAAGTCAAGTCTATCTTGAAATRTTTCTCATTACATTTTTGAGGGAGAGGTGATAGTTTTCTGGGTTTGGTTGTTCTATAATGCAAGACAAGTCTTTCTTGGAGGTCTTCTGGGTGGAAGAAGTTAGTCACAATGAGCTAAAAACTTTTTTCTGATCAATGATTGTTTCCTTGAAAGTAGAATAAGACAAATTCGTAAAAAGTAGAACTGGAAGATGTACCTCTTATTTATGCAGTCACCTATTGGTAGATTTGCTTGGGTAGCCAAAGCTTAACACATGGTTTTTGCTATGCACTAGAAGCCAAGGCACGCAGTTGCCAAGCTGAATCCCTTTTGGGGTGCAGACGGATTATTTCTGTAGAAGTTAAATGTAGTCCTTTAAAATGTCTGCCACCTTACTGGTGATTAGCACCTTTGCAGCTGAATTAACAGGTTGTCTGAATTTTGTTCCTCAAATCAGAGTACAGCTCCTGGCAAGTCCAAATAACTTTGTGCTGAAGTGACCAGACTCAGTAATGAGCATCTGGTGCAGTAAGTTTTCAATCATCCCAGCTTGCTGTGCCAGAATTCATCTTTCTATGCCCTTAGTCATCGATTTCGCTGGGCTTTTTGCTCATTGACTCATGGCAGTGTTGCAATAGAAAGTCTTGACTAGCTAAATCAAAACCCTTTTCAGAAAGGTAGTCATGGAATGAAAAGATGAAGAAAAGAAAAAAAAGAAAAGAGATAAATCAAGGGGAATCTGAGAGAGGGCAAAAATGCTGGTGTTAAACTCAGGATCAGTTTCAGAAAGGAGCGGAAATCAATAGGAGCCTCAAATACTTTGGAAACCTCTGCATCCTCCTCTGGTTTGTTTGATCTGGACTAGCACTGAAGTGCCAAAGACAGAACAACTGTTCCTCAAATCCCAAAAGGTGACTGAGTGGCAAGAAGGGTCCTCTTTCTTCTTCATTTTACGTATGTTTTCATCAGTGCCAGCCTGGATAATTTTTTTTCTGTTTACATTTAGGACAAAATTCCAGATTCATGGTATGCAAAACCCAACCTACTCTTTCATCCCTTGACTCACTATTTATTTTTTGCACACTTGGATCATGGATTTTTGCTAGTATGCTGTTTTTGTTACAATCACTTTTCTATTAACTCAAATTCAGTGGTTTCAATAGAAAAATTCAGTCTATCATTATTGTTTTCTGACTGTTAAGGGAGAATTTTGAGAAATGCAAAACTAAATAGCACARGTTAAGAAGTAGCCATGCAAGATCTCTGTAAAGTGAGTTGTCTACCAGCTTTGACAGCACAGGTTTGTGCTGTGCAGTCACTTCATGTGGCATTCCAGAGATAAATGATACCTTTGTCTTGCCTTGCTTTTCTGTTAAATGAAGATTTACTCCATCAATAAAGTCAAAGGAGGACGATGCTTTCCATGCYGTAGTGAACTCTTTAAGCAGATTATTCTCTTATGCTGCTATAATCTGTTTTGGATTAGATATTCAGTAAATGGGCTCTAATGTCTCATACAATTGGTAATGTCAAGTGGTTTTTCAGCAGTTTGGGTTTTCTGCTGGTGATGGTGGTTTGGGTTTTTTTTTTTTTATTTGGAATGTTTTTCTAATACTAATTGACTGGTTGTAAGACATTGGATGTGCTTTGTGTAATCAAGACATGATTCACTCCTAAATTTTGTATAAATATCTACAATATATTTGCATGTTCCTATGCTCCTGTATTCTSTTCTGAATGCACTGTCTGCTCTCACTGGAAAATTCTCAACTTTTGGGACATTCTTACTTAGGAATTACACTAGATTTGGAAATGTGAGGGAAACTAATATTCTTAATTCAGGCAGTTATCAAATTCAGCCTGTCAGTGAAAGAAAAACCTTCAGGTGTGGATTTTTTGCCTTTTTTTTTTACTTATGAACATGTCTGCGGTATGTATGTATGCATAATGGATAGCATTTTTTTAAGGGGGCTCTTTAGTCTCTTTTTCACTCCTAATTTGGTGTTCTAAACTTACACTAGCAGCTACTAAAACACCTTTTATGTTCTTTGAGGTTGGTTTTGTTTTGTTTTTAGTAAGTGAGAGAGAGAAGAAAGTTGGGTGGTTTTGCAAATGCTGTGTTGAGAAGATTTAAAAAAAAAGTTCTGATTTTTTAACTTAAGCATTGCAAAAATCACAGTTGTACTTCCACTCCATTGCATTAAAGAATTGCTGTCCACTGCCTGAATGGACTTCTCAGTTTCTTAAAAAGCTGAGAAAACAACTACTGAGTGGCTTTCTCCTGTAAGCACCTCTGTGCACTACACCCAGGGAGATTGTTCAGCACACAGTGAATGCTGCAGTTCCCTGCAGGTATCTTCATTTCACATCCAGCACTAAAAAATCAAGCAGTTTTACACATCCATCTGGAATTAAACTTTTTGTATACAAATATGTGGTAGAGACCTCTTAGTGACTTCAGAATACATGTAGTTTTGGATGAGTTGGTGCTGTTACAGTCTAAAAGTTGAATTATTTGCTGTGCCTATGTGAGGACTTGTATGTTGATGGCTACACACTGAACTGCTTTTTCACTAATCATCTAAAAGAAACTTACTGCAAAGGCAGGTGATCCCTCTGATTTGTAGATTCTAAATGCCTGGGGAGTCCTTAAGTATCGTGGTGTTTTATGCCTCAGTTGGCCTGTGGTTCAGTTTATGGAAATACAGGGGATGTTAGGACAGCCTGAGGTCTGCTGACTCTGTCTCCTGAACAGGCTTTGTTGAAGTATTTGGGAGATAAAATTGTCTGGAAAAATGCCTCGTGGAATGTCTGAGAAGCGATGAAAGGATTAATCCGAAAATTGATCTGGCCCCAAGACTTGCTTGTCCTCCCAAGGTGGGAAAAAGCCAAATTATATTGTTCTTGCAGAGTTAACTTATTAAAGAACAGCAGAGCTTGGGTATGTGGGGAGATTAATTTTAAAGTGAGAATTTCTCAAGAAATATTTACCTCTGATGGCTACAGAGTGGTAGTTTTAAGCTCTAAGTGGTAGTTTTAAGCTCTTAAGATCTTTAATCTTAATTTATTATAAATAATTGTTCATAAGGAAGAGAGTATGAGTATGAGTAAGAATTTTCAGTACTAAAGTGGCTGAGAGCCCTTTTTCTAAAGAATAACAAATGTTTTTGTTGAGCAATGAAAATTATTTCAGTATGCAGAGAGTATGCAGGACTTTATCTGCTCTTTTTATCCTACTTTGACAACCACGTGTTCCTGGTGGTCTTTTTTTTTAGCAGTCCAYGTTTCCATTGAGGAAAGCAGATGAAAACCTCCAGTCACCCTGTGCCCATGGTCAGTACTTGAGCCGTGCCATGCTTTTACAAGCAGTAGAAACTTTGGCTGAGGGGTATTTGCCTGTGGGAATTAAGGGCTGCTCTAGAGTGGATTGGCAAGGAACACAGGGAGCAGTAGTTGGAGTTGTAGAGGGAGGTAGCTTGAAGACCACTCACTCTCTTGCTCAGCCAAGGTGTTTCTGGAGTTATTCCAGGTGAAGGAGTTTTGTTCAGAAAAGTCCCTGGAATACTTGCGATTCCTGACTCATCTAACATTGKCCTCGCTCTGGTAACCCCTTGGGAAATCTAATTGCTAGCAGCTTCTTAGAGGTCAATATTATGGATTGCTTTTTACAGCAAGATCAAGGGAAAGATCAAGCTGTACTTCTTGTTTGAGGATGGGAGGGAGGAAGGACAGGTAGGAAAGGGCAGGGAGCTCAGTAAGAGAATATGATCTGTGCACTGGGGCACTGAAACAGCTTTTCATTGTAGCCTTGCATTTGATTATGGTGCTTCAGAAGTGAAAGCCCAGGGGTGAAAACAGGATGGAATGRTTAAGCACCAGCCCTGTTAAACAAATAATTTCCCATGGAGAAGGAGTTTAATTGTGAAACTTYGGTGTTTTATTGTGCAAACAATTTTCTTTTTGTTTATTTTGAGTCCAAACTGTATTTTCAGGCTCAGTTACTGTAATTTTTAATTAGGAGCAATTTGGATTCTGTTAGTTTTTGARGAAGGGACTCTACCAAATAAGTTCTGTTTGGTGTGGTAAAAGTATAGGACATACATAGATGTACTGAACACTTTGATTGAAAGTGATGGTATCAAAAATGAACTTAATCTGCTTCTTTATAAAATTGAGAAATACCTTATTCCGTAAGTCAGACATGGAGTTTGTCTTGTTTTCCTGTGGGCTTTTTTCATCTCTTCTGAGTTTTTTGGTCTTGTTATTGTGGGAGTGCTTTGAGTAACCATATGAATTGACACAGTATTGAGCAGTACTGACAAACAGATAAATTGAGTATGCAGCACAGATAAATAAGACTCCAGGATAGTATTTTTTGAAGTTATTTTCTTAATGAGTGCCTTCACTTCCCCATATCTGAGGCTGTAGTAAAGGTAAACCAAGTAGCAAACTGAAGCTATGGAAGTGGTTTGCTTTGGCTGATTAAGTATTTTAAGAATAAAATATTAGTAGATAAATGTTTCAATTTATATAACCAAAATGCCAAAATAATCTTCTTCTCAATAAAACAAAAAAATGCAGTTGTGATACCTAAAGCACGGGCTCTTTGAGTTCTGTGGCATGACCAGGCAAGCTTTCAGATGGATTTTAGTAGAATATGTCTGAAGAATACTAGAAAAACTGAATTTCTAAACTGTTTTTTGTCTGAAAAAGAGTACTTGTACAATGGCTTGATAGAACATAGAGGAAGAGGCTCAAGCTACATTTTGGTTTTTTTAGCTTTTATGGTGAGATAACAGAAGTTGACATAGATTTAGTTCACATTTAGGGAGACAATTTAATATAAAGAGGCCTGTTTTAGTGTCCATATAAGAAAGCACTGGGCAACACAGCAATAGCACTGTAGTATCAGGATTTTGAAGGTATGCTTTATTATCACTAATAGTTTTGATTGTCACTGCAGTTTTGAGGTAACTGCAGTGCTAATCCTGGGCCTGAATTGCCACTGGTTGGTAATATCTGGTCTTTATGCCTGGTTCCTTTTTTCCCTGCGGTCCAGCCTGGAGTAATTACTGCAGCAGCTTCTCATTTGCAGGGAGGAGGGGAGTGAGAGGCTGGAGACAGAGACCCTGCTCTGGCATCACTGCCTGCCTTGGTGCACTGGTTTATCCACAGAGCCGTGTCCCTCTACAGCTGCTGTGTGCTTGGGACTGAACTCCTGAGGTGGGAAGTAGGAAAGGAGAGGTGGTGGGGTGTGATGAATGGGGGAATGTGGTGTTGGAGAGGTGAGCTGCTTCTCAGTACAATGCTTGGTCAAGACCTCACCTTCCTCCTTCTTTCTGTGCTGCCGAGGGAGATTAGACTCATACCCCATGCTGCTCCAGAAGTTCTTCAGAATTATTCTTAATATTGAGGTGTACCATTCAAATTTGTGAGCTACGAGGAATTAAAGAATGTACAGAAGTGTAATTTTTCAGTTTGCACTTCCTTTGATTTGGGAAACTTAAGTCCTCGAGGAACTCATAATGAGCAAACAAGTAAAAGGTGGTAGGTTGAAAAGGGTTCTYAGAACATGTCACAAGACAATACCACAGCTCATCAGCATTCTACAATCAACTTTATCTCTATTAAAGCCTGCAAACCAGAATCGTAATGGGACAGCAAGGAGAAAAAGTTCAAAAGACCGTCATTCTTGCCTTGGGTCCCTGCAGAACCAGGACCCCGTTATGTAAATCAGAGCTCATTTTAGCAAGGACCAAACACAACTGCAGGGGTGAATCTGTTCTGCCAGAACCACGAGGGGGTGAAGGCAGGAGACTCCCGTTTTTGTACTGTTGTAATTTCAAGGGCTTCCTTGGATGTTTGCTATGCTTTGCTTTTATCAGTGTGCTGTCTTACCATCCCAGGCTTGATAAAATCTTTACTTAAGTGAATGTTTTTTCTTTTTGCCATTTTGTTCCAATTATCTTTGAACAGTGCCTCTTAAATAATGCTTCTCTGTAAGACAAATATTTTTCAGGTACAGTGATCTGTCAAAAAATGTTAGGATATCGTAGTGTAAATTTTATCACAGGTGTCTTACATCCTGACTTAACTAGTTTAGCATTTATTGTGCAGTAATGATTTCCATTTTCTGCTTGTTCAAATAAGCTTTTGTATTTCATGCMCCTAAGTTTTGACTGACACTGGATATTTACTCTAATATGCATTTTGGTAAAGTATRGAGCAATTAGAAGGAAGATGACACTTATGAGGGAAGACAAGTAGTTTTCACTAGACAATATCATTTATCATCTTTTTATTAGAAAAAGATAGAAAAGCTATGTACAGTTCTAGAGTGAGGGCAGTGGAGTGTAGAACCATGTGCCCCTGTCAAATTGATAGAGTAAAGATGTTGAGGAAGATAATGGAAACTTTCTATTCAGTGAGGAGTGGAATAAAGAAACCATTTCTAGTCATTCTTCAGCACTGATTGCCTTCGTGCTTTAGGCTTAGATCAGAACCTGCACATAATAAAAGGAAAGTTGAACAAATATGGAGATCCACTTTGGGAAATGTAGTTAGATGAAGCTGATCCTTTGGTGCAGAGACATCAGGGAAATATTTAACATGGAAATTTAATGCAGGTGATAACTACAGTGGTGATAATGCAAAGGAATAAGCTGCAGGCAGTAGTGCTGAWAAAATGTAAAACATTTAGTGTGTAGTGGAATAAATGGTCCGGTGAAAAACATCTGGTTCCATATTCCTCGTTTGACCTTATTGCAGGAAAAAAAAAGCCACAACATAAACCTACATTTCAGCCGTAGCAGCTCATACTATTCTTTATTTGGGTATGCCAGGATTCACTTCAGCTGGCTTCACATCTGGCTGTACCAGTCAGACAAACACTTGAGTATTCTGCACCCGCTCGTACCTTGCCTCTGCAATCATCGTGGCAGCGACGGGTGTGTTAAATTAATCACTTAGTAATTTTATTATGCAACCTTCTGAAGCTTTAATGTACTATCATTTTAAAGCAGTGCCATTATGGTTACCTGCTGGGGARTTTTATGTTCAGATCCTCTGATGCCTTGGTATTCGTTATTTGTAGTTTAGGGTTGTCCAGAAGAATGGATTTTGCAAGGATTAGTACAAGAAGCACAAAGACTTGGAGTCAGAACATCTGAAAGCAAATGACAGAAATGTAAGCAATCAGAATAGCTGCTGCTGTAACATGTACAAGAATTTGCTGTTCCTGCATCATGCTTACATTATTTGTAAAATATTAAGTTGCTATTAATCGACACTGGTTTTATTAGCCTGGGGTCAGGAATGTTCATTACAATAAAAGTGGTGATTGCTGTAGCTGAGAATAAATTAGAATTTCTGTGAGTCACAGTTTGCAGATACTCATCAGTTTGGGACGTATTCTTCTACAGAAAAAAAATTGTGAGAGTTGGTGTGTAAATAGAACATAAAACTACCTTAGTATTATAAAAAAAAAAAATTTCACTGAAGGRTGAAGCAAGATTAGAAGACAAAATTGCAGGTAGTGGGAAGAGAGTTTTTCACCAAAACCTGTTTCTAAATGGAGAAGGTTGTAAACTATAAAAGAAAAAWATAATAAAAAAAAGGGAAATTTTCATCAGCAAGTGATATTAATCCAAGGGTGAAATAAAAGTTGAATTCAAGTTTTGTAATTTCTTCTGAACCTTTGGTTTTATTAGTGGGAACAGCTTAGCCATTTGTTATGGTCTTTCTATTCTGTTTCTGTCATTGTCCTCATACAGATGAAAAGACTTTAAAAAAATTGTAGGAGGTAACAAAATTATCCATAATTCAGTTTGCTAGTATGTTCRCTAATGGATCTATTTTTGTTATTTCAGTCTGACGTTGCAGGAAGTAAGGTAGAGAAGTGGATGGTCAGAGGAGTTTCATGAATGTCTTCTCTTCTTTAGCCTACTCTCTAATGAGAAAACACATAGTTTGGGTCAATCTCATTTTGATAGCACATTTCAAATGGTTGTTACCCATCAAAAGTTGCAATTGAGAGTGTCTATTTCTCTCATTTTAGGACCAGCTATTTTTAATCCTGGCCTCAAGTTAGAATTGGGCCCTGTCTCACTTGAATACTGGTTTTTTTCTGCATTATTTTAAATATTTGCTCTTCAGTTTTGCAACCTTTTTTCCATGTTTTTGTGTTTTGACGTTTAGGGTTTCCTYTCTTAATTTTAATTGAAAATTATAATGTTTCTGATAAGATTCAGGCTACTGCAAACAAGCAGCATTTACAATATAGCTGGTAAATGCAAATACCAGAAGGAAGGAATTTTCTATTACAGTCTCTCATTTTAACAGAACTAGTTTTATTAYGGTAAAAAAAAGCTGTTTCCTAGCATGCTTTTCACTGTCTTGGTATGTATTCCCATTARTTAGTATTGTCATATGCTAGCGTATCTCTGTATATATGTTTGTGGAATGAAAGAATTTAGTAGCTTAAGTCTAATTAGTTCCTGTATCTAACATCTACTTGAGAAGACAYTGTAAGTGTAAAACAAGCACCGAGAATCAGAAGCCTTTTTAGCRTTATTATGAATCATGGCAATGGGACAAAATATTTGTTGAAGATGTGATACAAGCACTAAAAAATTGGCAGTATAATAATGGGATCCAGTATATTAGCCAGCAGTATCCACTAATTTTGCTTTCTAAAATTGTATTTCTTAAATATCTTCTTACATTTCTGCCCTTTTTTTTTAACCTGTTGTTCTAGTAGCATGTCCCTTCTAAACTAAAGGTTACTCTGTAGGAGATTGATAAGGTTCACCTTTATATAAGCCTAATTTGTGGAAAAAGTATTAATCTCCCATTTAAATAACCAAAATATATTAAGGAATAATACTTCATATTTCAGGTGTTTTAAATAACTTCCTTGGAATGTTTCATGAAGCTTCCATCAGTGATGGCAGTTGGTATTGCTGGAGTACTAATGTCTATTGAAGTGTAAAGTGTAATAGAAAAATGATGTTTTATGAGATACTTGACCTAATTTTGATCAACTCGAGATACAAAAAAGTCAACTACCTGGAATTTTTCAGTGAGCAGGAAGGGAGAACTTTCAGTGTGTAACTGGGAGGACTTGTTATTTTTAATAGCCATTCAAGAATAAATTCAGCTGCTAACAGTAACTGTAACAGCCAGAAACAGAAAAACAGAGGGGGAAATGGGGGGGAGAAGTAAGAAAACTTTGTTCTTGTAGTAATATTAGCTCTTTCATCAATTTAATGACTTTTATTGGCAGGCATCATGTGTTGTGGTAGTCTGAATACAGTATGTCTCGTGTTTGTAGTGACCATTACACCTGTCACAGTCTTAAATCTGAATTGGTAAACTAAATGGAATATCCTTTTGCATAGGTGTGAAGGGAAGTTCAATAGGTATAAAAAAAGTTGAAACACAGGAAAAGGAAGACAGACTTACTGAATTCTGTTTTGTTCAGCGTTCCCCAGAGGAGGCAAATAGTGAGTTATTAACAATAGATTCAATAGATTCTGTGAGAGTTTAACAACTTAATACTAACAATGTTTCTCACTGCTAAAACATCTCCTCTTCTTTGGATTGAGGGAAGGCCACTCTGACAATCATTTTGTTCTCTGAGATTTTTGAACTTTATCTGTTTGTAAGAAATTGAATGAAAAATATATTTCCTGACCTCCACTAACTACGATGTCATTTGGCTTTTCCTTTGTGATTGTTCAACTTATTTTGATGGGTTTTTAAACTACCCATTTTATTTTATTGGACTCTCATCTTCTACTTACCCGATCTACTTTTATTGGACTTTCACTAGCCTGCCATGATCTTTATTGGATTATCTGATCTTTTTAGCCTGAATGTTTTGCTCTTACTGAGGAAGCTGGGGAGATGGCTTGGGAAACAACTCCTTTAGCAGGATGAGATGTGTCTCTGTCCTTATGTGTTGGCATCTCCTGGGGCAGTAGATAAAAAGGAAGCTGTTTATGTGAGCCTAGGGCTTGGAGAGAGCTGTTAGCTAGCAATAAACAGAAGGTATAATAATTTCCTGACAAATAATGAGGACGTGGTAGGTGGAAATTACTGGAACGAACTCTGATGTTCAGCGGAGCTTGTTGTCAAGCCTTGAGCTCATGGTTGTTACTTGGAGATTAGACTAACAGAATACTTTGTGATACTTGAACTGTTCCTTTATCAGTTTACATAAAGACTGATTACCTAAAAATTGCTGTTGCTGTTATGTATTTCTGGGCCTTGTATTGGCAGAGATGGCAGAGATAGGGTCCTCTTAAAATACCTGGGAAGATGCTGGTAGCAGGAAGCAATTGTAAGAGACATCTGACTTGAGGTTTTTCTGTCTTTATTCCACAACAAATTCCATGAATTTGTTAACCTGCCAGAAGTTCACTCTCTTCCTTCCCTTCTCCCCATTTTTTCCTGCCCAGCACATGTAAATACTCTTTTCATGTGCTGTTGAGGAACAAGTGGCTTGAGAACATTCTTTGTTGTAGGCAAGTTGCTTTGTGTTTCTACTTGTTTAATGTAGTACAGACATGTATTTAATGGCAGTTTTTAGTGGATTCGGGTAGCAACACAAACATCTGAAGAAGGGAAGGGCTGACTCCTTCCGATGTGAGGAATAGATCAGTCTGGATTCATGAGGGACAAAAGTGACTTTCATGTCTGTGCTGTCAATCTGGTCGCATTTTCAGTGGGTAATGAGTGACAGTTGTTACCAGCTGATGGCTGTGTGGCGACCTGTGTGGAAAATTGCAGTCATGTTTGATTTCAGAGTCTACAGGTGCCTAGACTGCAGAATAAACCAACAAAACTGACAGTAATTGGCATTGGTTTCAGCAGGCTCTGCAAGGGGTCAAGGACAGCCTGGCATTCTATGACGTTGCTGGGGCAGTTTGGAGCTGTTGTCTTGAGAAAATTTCCTGTGGTGTTCCAAGCTCTAGCTGCCCTGAGGATCTAGAGAGCTTTGATTTCCAGGAATGCCAGATCCATAGTCTTCAGCAGGACTGTCTTTCCTTTTAAAAACATAAACAGTGGAAGGGAGGAGGGCAAAATAATAATCTCATTGTGAAAGTTTTAATTCCTTTATAGAAATACCCTAATGGAAGTGTATCTTGCACTTTCCATGAAATAGAATTGGAAATTAGCTTCTAATAGTGGTTTTGATTTCCATTTTAATCAAGAATAATGAGAAATAATGGCTGCTTTTGTGAACACGTGTGTATGCATGCGTGTATATGTGTAAACACACGTGGGTTTTGTGTACAGCAATTAAGCTCAACATATTGTATGTAATTGGTGATTTACGACAGAAAGTGGCACAATTAATAACAATTAAATGCCAATAAATGCTTAATTGCACCTTATGCTGTATATAATTGCTCAGTAGTTTCCTTTTGTATTTACTGAAGATTCAGCTATCAAGAGAACTAAAATCCACCGTGAGCCTGTGTATTTTGTGGGTATAAAGTGATTTGGGGGATTTTCTTCATTTCTCTTGGGTTGGAGGGCCCTTGCTTTGAGTTTCAGTTCTGGAAGGTGATTTATTGGTTATTTTGGTTAGAGAATAGCTTAGTGGTTTTTACCCTCACCTTTGTTGTCTTGTTCAGGGATAGTTCAAGAAGTGCTAGCAGAAGTTTGCCATTTTCAGATGATATTTAAATGTAGTTACATTGGCGTTCTGGTAAGGACGTCTGGGAGAGACTCTTCTGGTGTCTAATGTATCATTCTGCCTTCAAATATTTCTATTCTTTAGACAGAAAGACAGTGGAAAGAAGTGAGGAATTTGCTCCCCTCCAGTATAAACTGAAGAGTATGAGTGAATGATTATATCAGGATGCCACTGGGAGGTATCTACTAACCCAGCCTCTTGCAAGATAAAGCCTGGGATCTTTTCACCTGAGAAAATCGTCCTCTTTTCCAGATGTTTGGATTCAGTTTGATCCCTGGTTACAGCCCTCCCCCTTTGTGCAAGACAGTTACGGGCCCATTCCTTGCTCCCGGAATTTTACCTAATAAAATTCATGTGGCATTTTAATAGCATCAGCAAAACAGATATATTAATTAATTCATTATGCATGTATATTTTTCTTTTTAGTGCTGAGTACCACAAATATTTAATCAGCTAGCTGTAAGTACTCTTTAAATCAAAACTTGTGCCAACTCTTAGAAATCAAAACATACTTTCAGAAAAGAAAAAAAAAAACATTGAAAATATAAGTAATATCTGTCAAAATGATTTTTTCTTCTTTTATCTTTCCTCCACAATTTAGAATCCCAGTGGTTACTGTGAAATTGGCTGGGCTTTTTTTAATCTTTTTAAGTTTAAGAATAAAAATCAATCTGTCTTTCCACTGTCATGAGCTATATTTGGTGTATTTTTTCATCACATAAGTTGAAGATTTTAACTTGGACATTTAGCATATAATTATGTATTTATAAATAAAAGCATCAATATGTAGTGCTAAATAGTTAAGCTTTTTCTAAACCAGCATTTAACTCTGAAGAGAGTTTGGTGTTTGAGTCCTTCAGGTGCTTTAAATAAATCTTAATGTAGCCATGTATTAATTTGGAAGCAGTAACTTCAGTTTTCTTCCTCTTTCTCCCTTCATCTCCCTTTGCACTTTTTAATTGAAGCACAAACATTGGTGGGCTTTTATCATGAAATAGTGTCATAAAAAGGGATTTTATTATTTCCTAATCCCATGGCATAGGAAATGGATATTTCTGTGCTAGATTGCAATTGAACCAATAAAGCCATTTTAGCACAGTCTGGACACTTGCTTAACTTCCCAGACCTAGCATGAATTTTGTTTGTTGTTAGTTTATGTAAGTTAGGATGAAAATATGCAGGTACTTCTCAGTTTTGGAGTAGTCACTGAAGAAGTATCAATAGGTATAGGCTGTCAGTGTTATTAAACTGTTGATGCATCTAATTCAAGTGATTCACATCAATGTTATCTCTCATTTTGTATTTCAGTGCTGAGCCACATCTTACTTTCATTAATATGCATTTACATAGAACCAATAAATGCCTTTTAGAAACATATTAATGCTGTGGTTTTGAAAGATATTTTAAGAATTTGCTCTATCCTATCATAAACAGCTTATAAACAAAATTAAAAAGGTGCATGAGAGAGAAGTATTTTCTCTTGGTGTTGCTACCAATAGAGATCTATTTTAAGGTGTTTCAGACTGACCCTGGGGGACAAGTAGGAAAGGAGAAATGTATTGATGAATGAAGACAGAGATATTTCTAGAAATGTAAAACAATGGTGTCAAGGCAAAATAGGTAAGGAAAATGCAATATTTAGGAAATGCATTAAAAAAAAATTGAAAGAAAGCTACTTCAGATGCATGTCCAGTCTGGTTTGTGTGCAGAATGCAGGTGATAAAGAAACTCCGTTTCAGGGCTCAGGAGGTGGTTTGGGACTCTGGGGTGGATAGCAGGGTTTGGATGGTGGAATAGAATTCCTCTCAATTACAATTCATTCAAAAATAGCATTTTGAGAAGGGACTAAGTAAGGCCTTGTTAAACTGTTTTACTTAAAATGATGCATTCAGGAGTCTGATTTAAGCCTGAATAGCTCGCCCAACAAGAGAACCTCAGGCGTGCTAATCTTCTGTAGGGGCTGTTGAAGACGAAAGTGGTGTGATCATCCTTTGATTTCTGCAGTTCAAATGACCAGGCTCTCATTCATGTGTGGATTAAAAAGGAACAGTTCTTCACATAGGTTCAGAGCAAGGCTGATGCCTGCCTGGCTTTGTGGTGAGATGCATTAACTGCCTATTACTGATATGAAAAGTGAGTTTAAAGGTAAACCAAATTTATTGCAGCCCGTTTCTAAGTGAACTGTGTTTGCAGAAATTTCAGTCACAAAAGAAACAACGCTCTTCTGATTATGAAATGGCATATTATAAATGCACTATAGGTCAGGAAAAAGTATTCTGTAATATAGTTTGTAAATACATGCTCTATCATTACATGTATGTGTATTGAGAGAGCATCTGTCTYGCCTAATCTTTGCCTTCTACTTTATTTTTGTTTGGAAAATTAAAAACRCATTGTTTTACTGTTGTGTTGCCTCCTTGATAACTAAGATACTGTTTTCTTTTTTAAAATTTTGTGTATTTCTGTGTTAGTTAATTTTTGAGTCTTTGCCAGGTTTTTTTCTTTGCCAATTTTGTTTGTTTCTGACCTGCTGATTTGATACACGGCTTGTATTTCTAGATATTTCACTTGGGTTGGAGGAAACTCAGGTGCATCTCATTTTGCTGTTTGCATGCAGAGGCACTTTGATTCTTGTTATATTCCTTGAATCAGTTGTATGTTTTTCTCTGTTTGATTTCGATGCTACTTTTTACTGTATTAGTTATAGATGATCTGAGAAGTCTTTTATCAGTATCAATTTTGTTCCCTTGTGGATGAAGCATGGGAAGTCCRTGGTATTTGAATATATGCTGGTTGTTTTTTGACCTGTTATATGAACTTGCTTCCTGTTGTTCGGGAGAGCGTACTATGTTTTAAAAAACATGACTGCCATGAATCTACAACTAAGAAAGTGAGCTTCAGAAGCTGGAAATAATTGTTTAATTGCCAATGTATTAGTAGATAAATCAAAGGAAACCTGGTGAAATGTTTCTCTTGACACACTTATTTTTTGTGATCTTAGGTAAATGACTGAGGGCCAGATTTTACAAAAGCACCAAACTCTTCCTTATTTTTTCTTTTTAAATCTTGCTCAATGTTTTGTGTATTTTCTCCTTGYGCTAGGAGAGCAAAATAATTCCAAATGTAAACATAGGCATAAGTCATGTGAAGGCTTCTAATACAAATGTAGAATACACTGATGTCTAGTGCAAGTTTTTGATGCTGTATTTAATGTATTTGGAAGATACAAGTGGTATCTTTTCTACTCAAAGCAATAATTTTGCTGTAAATTAYAGGGAAATAAGCAGTTTGTCCAGTTTGGGGGAACTGGGAATACAGTGCTTTAAAATCAGTGTCATAGCACCAAGGGGGGAAAAAAAAATATCCAGACCTTGATCTGGAGAAATTGGAGAGGGGAGGAGCCTCTTAACTACAAAACAAGACACATTTGCTTAATGGCATAAGCAAATGTCTGTGGCCAGAGGCTTTTGCAGTATTCATAATAAAGAAACTACCTTTGGATAATGTTGAAATGTGGTATATTTTGAGAGTTCAAGAAAAACCTTGTTGCTTCCTTGAATTACAAGTCTTTGAACGGAGTGGGTTCCACTTTCTCTGAATGTACAACAAAATCAATCATTAAATGAAAAAATCTGCTTGGTTTTTGTTTTATGATGAGGGCAGGCTGACTTTGTCCCAGTTGAGACAGACATGATGACATTGAAAGCTTGGCTATGGAGGATGTTTTGCCCCTCCATTCAAATGGAAAAATGTCGTTATTGTGGAAAAAGTAGAATCTAAGTTTAAAACTAATAAGTTTATAACTTGGATTTTTTTTTTTTAACTTGGTCTCTCCTATTACAGCAGAAATTAAGCATTCAGAGTTATATCTGTAGATGAAGAGATTTTTGAGTCAGTTGAAGCAGTGCAGCCTCTGTTACCAGTCACCCGCTCTTTGGGGGTCTCTGGAAGGAGGTGGCTCATGTTGAGCTGGTGCTAGAGCAGAACAGAACCAGAACTGCTGAACAGCCCAGTAGGTTTTTGGAGTAATTRAAGGTTTTAGTAGCTGGATATTTTACCTGTGCTATGCTTTAGAAAATGGCTGCTGCTTATTTTTGTTTTACGCAAGTGGTTTGATTACRTGGGTCTAAATGGTATAGGGCTGGAGAGAAGAGAGGCAATACTGCCTTTTCTCACCAAATGCTGTAAGGCAGCATCCTTACAGGAAAAGCCAGACTTCTGAAATCCATTGCCTTTGTGTCCAAGGTTTTCCTTTCAATTTTATAAACTTGTATGCTTGATTTTTTTTCTTAGGATGAAACATCACTTGAGAAACTTGATGACAATTCCTTGTCTTTTTTGTTGCGGCGTGTGAAATTTCAAGTTGATTTTCACCGAGAAAGTAAATTTAAGCTACAAGGGTTTATTAAGTTTCTTCATGCAGTATTTGAAGGAAGGTTTAACAGCTCTTTGTGCTGTTTGTGCATCTGAGTGTACACACGTGCAAATATATATATTTTTATATATATATAGTCCTACTGCCTAAATAACTGGAAGGCTRTAGAAAAAAGTATTTTTTGTAACCTCAAGTAAAATATGTCTTTAGCACATAWGGAGATGATCCTAGAACTATTCCTTGTATATTTTATTTATGCTCTTGACTATAGCATTTTATGTGTAAGGCCCTAGATCATCTTCAGTGATATATTAAAGGTTTAGGAATTAACTCTCCACAAGCAGCTCCAGTTAAACATGAAATGTACTGCAGATACATTGTTAATTAGTTATTGTTATTCTCAGATGTTACTGTCTTTTAACTATAGCAAYGCTTTGAAAAATTGTGGTTTCCCCAGTGGAGTCATCCGTCACTTTTTATGTATCATCTTCTTTTGTTGCAGTTTATTGTGACATGTTTACTGGAATGTCTTAGTGTTGATTGGTATCATGCCGTAATTGTGAGGTGATATATTTTATTGCTCTGAAGATTTTTAGATTGGATGTTATAAAATATTAGAGTCTACTAAAATATTTCTTCTTTTAATTTCCATTTTTTAATGTGAGTGCTTGATACTCTAAAGGCTAGAAACAGCTGTTTGCAGGAAAGGACACTGCACTTTGGTTTATTTCAAGACACAGCCCTCTAACAACTTGGCATGACTGCAGTCACCCCTGCTGTGAGGGTGGCTTTGGACCAGGTAACTTCTGAATGTCCCTTCTAGCTTAGTCTATCATCTTCTCTATGGGCAGATACTTGCCAAAATCCTTAGGGAATTTAATCTTGTAGGCACTCCCGTCAGTAAAAGTAAGGGCAATGCTTCATCTAGTCCGGGTCAGTGCTCAGGTGCTCTCACTTCTAGATATTTCCCAAATTCTATGGAATAGTGTTGTTTAATGAAGGAAATGTTTATGCACAAGTAAATTCAGCCACTTTTTTTTCTTTCATTCTTTGATAYATTTGTCAAGATGCCCCAAATTTTGGGGGGGGTTGTTGTTTCAGCGCTGTGATTTGTTTCGTTGCTTGTTGTTKGTCATTTCATTGCTGTGACTGTGTACGTGACTCTGAGGATAAGTTTGGAAACATGAGGTAGTGCCTGTCTTTTAGCATGCAATTTTTTCCTCCCTGCTAATAAGTTTGAAATACAAGTTTCTTGCCTGAAATTTTAATTTATRACACTTCATCTTTTATAAGTTTTTTTTAACTTGCTGTCTGTATTTTATTTACAGAGTAGTTAGTATAGCTGCTGTTATTTGCTAGGCTAACTGATAGAGAATATTTGAAATCTTAAGATTTCCTTCATGGCCCATTTTAAAATAAAAACTGTTGGAAGATACGATGGTCACTGCAATTTATTTCTGGCAAATAATACTTATTATAATGAGCCTGGAGGTCATTGTGTGTGAGGTACAATGCTGTATAAATGTCCACTATTATTTTTTATTACTGAGTAATTTACAATTCCCTTGTCAGTCAGTGACCCATGTATGAACATTTCTGTATACCAGTCAAAGCAGATCTTTTCTTTCACAGGAAAAAATCAAGTCCTCATTGCCTTACAATATTCTCTGACAAAAGACATTATCATGAAATAATTGATTGTGCTGGAGAATTACAAATGTTGCAGCACCACCAAGGTCATCTAACCCTCAGCARTGTGGGTTACCCAACGATAAGAGTGCTTTGTTCAGAAATATTGCTATTGCAAAATGGTTTAATAGTAGCACAAAGAGGATGTTCAGAATTTGGAAAAGCCAAGTTTTGAGGAAATGCTGCCCAGAAGCAAAACCCATCCTGACAGTGGTAACAGTTTAGTGGAACACTATGGGTGATAAAAATACTAATGACAGAAAGTTAAGTGTCCTGTAGCAAGTCCATGCAGTTTGCAGTATGATCTTTACCTTTTGAAATAACTTGGACTTATGAAGAACTGAAGCTGCATACCAAGGTGTTCTAGGAGCAGAACACATGCTTAAGCCTTCTGAATCTCAAATATTCAAATCCAGTGTGTCAATGATTCTAATAATGGTCTGATGACAAGAGGTCAGAATAACTTTGTTTAATTGGCAGGATTTCTGTCATTCCTGAGTAGATAATTTACCCTGAGTACGTTGTAATAGCAATTCAAGCTGTGGCAGATTCATCTCTCTGTCTATGGCAACAGAGAGCACAACAATTGATTTTAGTTGTGTCATTAGAATGTAGAGATAAAAAGAAAATGTTAAAACCAGGACGAACTTTGTGTGGAAAAGCATATGTCACAGGAATCCAGAGGGCAGGTGCTCCAATTCATTTGTTTCTCTGTTAAAGAGACARTTTGTCTACATTTCATATACTTACACTCACAAATTAATTTAGATTGGAAAGAGTATCCTTCTGTGTAACTAATACTGCTGCTGCAATGAACATCTTTAGTGGGTTCCTGATTAATRTAAAAATACATTATAGCATCAAGAAACTTATGCTGATAGGTGGTACTTTTATTCCATATTTTGTGCAGCAGGTGCTTCAGCAGTTTTGAAATCAAGTATTTATACATAATATTTTTTAGGGCTCTTATTTATGCACTTAGGACTCCTGCACATTATTCTTGTATCAGACAACTATTCATTTTCATTGGGCAGCTTTCAAAGCTGAGTCCCTGAACTTGTTTTAGAGCATGCATTTTCAGCTTTAAAGATCTGAAAACAGCTTCTCGTGAGTACATGATCTGCAGAATCTTTCCTAACAGACACTTTTTAGTCTTCTATGAAGACAGTACTGATATTCCTTCGCTCATTCAGTATGGGATGTTGTGGGTTATCTCTCGGCCTGTCCTGTGGGGGCCTTGCTGATTTATTTGCTGTCTTGGTGGGTGCAGAGAGGAAGACACAAGGGCTGAGTAGAACTTCTTTAACTTGATGCACCAAATGGTGGTTGTGCTCATCTGGAAACTTAAGCTAGCAGGTCTCCTTGGGAATGGGATTTTTTTGGTCATTTGTAACATTGGGATGCTTTGTCTTATTGTGCAAAAAAAAAAAAAAAAAAAGAAAGGTCAATAAACAGATCAAGCCAAGATGCCAAGGAAATTACCAGACTGTGAAATTAAGGTGTAAACCACATACCTCTTAGCTCTTTCTCTGGTATAGATTACTTAGTTTTGTTTATAAAGACTGTTTAAAGAGTTACCTCTTTTTGTAAGCAGTGCTGGCACCATTTAAAAAAAAAAAAAAATCTTTACCGGTGTGCAGGTTGAATTTCTGTWATAAGAGATTTGACAGAAATATTTGGATTAAGTGGCAAAAAGTGGTCTCAGGCTTGTGGCCTCTGAGATGATTTMTGACAGAAGTAAGGTTTGCAGTGCACAGCCAGGTAGCCATGGGGAGTGGGTGGTCACAGGTGCCCTCAGGATTACAGCAGTTGCAGTTACCAGGGTCTGAGACCACTCATTTTTCTGTTTGTGTTGCTGTCTATTCCCATTGTATAAGCCTTCGTTCCTCCTGATTTTCTACCTTCTTAGCTRTGGTTTGAAATTATTAATTTCGTAAGTAAAATATTTTGATTAATGAAATCCTAAAAACTGTTGTTAGCAATAAAGGTTATGAGTATTTGGTTCACAGGATTTCTAGTAATATTTTTTAAAACTGCTGCTTACTGAAATACTGTGGCACGTCTACTCACGTGAAATGATTCCTAGAGGTTTTACAGATGCTTATTTGAACAATTCAAATTCTGTTCTGGAGGGGGATTACACAACAAATATGGAAAACTGATGGACAGAAGGGTGAAAAGACTCTGGTGTGATTAAGGACACATCAAAGAATCACAGAATGGTTTGGCTTGGAAGGGACCTTAAAGATCATCTTGTTTTGGCTCACCTGCTAGGGGCAGGGAYACCTTCCACTAGACCAGGTTGCTCCAAACCCCATCCAACCTGGCCTTGAACATTTCCAGGGATGGGGCATCCACAACTTCTCTGGGCAACTTCTCCGGTGCCTCACCACCCTCACAGTGCASAATTTCCTCTTAATATCTAATCTAAACGTACTGTCTTTCRGTTTAAAGCTCTTTCTCCTTGTCTTGTCAATACACRCCCTTCTTTTTGGTCCCTTTAGGCACTGGAAGGTGCTTTGAGGTCTCCCTGGCACATCTCTACTCCAGGCTGAACAGCCCCAGCTCTCTCCTCTTGTCTTCAGAGGAGAGGTGCTCCAGCCCTCTGATTAATGTAGGCTRTGTTTGAATATTAGGGTGTTTTTATGCTTGAGAGAACATGGCAAGTGTTATTTTTATTTCTCACAACAAGAACTGTTTGAAATACTGATGCTGCCATCTTCACTATGGCATTTTAAATATGTCATTTCAGTCAGTTYTTGTTGCTCGCTGCCGTGAAAGAGTTTTCATTTTATCTGAATATTTGGCACTGTGAAGGGTAGCTGCAAAGAAATAAAAGTTATGTGATCATGGGAAGTTTTTTTTTTTTGTTTGGGTTGTTTGGTTTTTTGTTTTTGGTTTTTCGTTTTATAATCTTAACTGGAGTGAATACCAATTCAAAGACAAATCTCCATCAGTGTGGAAATGTGAAAAGGTCACTGTCATGTGCTGATAGCTGCAATGGTTACATATAATCAGATGTCAGATGATAACTTGAGTTTGCAATGAATGACTGGAGTTTAGAAGTCATTTCACTGACTGGAGCTGTGTAGTATTTGAAGGATAAATTAGCATTTTTTGTTTCTTGTTATCTTTAATTTACTTTTTAGATGCTGTTTTCTCTCATATATCATTCTTGCATAGTTATAGGGCTGTACTACTCAAATTCTTTTATTTCTCAAATTTTAATTACAACAGAAAAATGAGGATTTTCTTGTAGTTAATTATAATAAATCCTCTTGATATTACTTGAAGTTTATTTTTTTCTCTCTTGTTGGGTTCAGTTTCGCTTTTCTAGCTGTTCATCTTCCTCTAAATAATCATTAGTGTAGCTTCACCAAAATGGTTAACTTTATCTAAATTCTCGAATATGTATTCATCTTTACTTTGACTCTAGTTTAATTTGGTCTTTTTTAGTCTGAGCTGAGGGCTCAGGTTTGAAATTAAAGGTAGGGATGGTCTGCTCTGTTGTTTCAGGATTGATATAGGGATTACTTTTCAACCTGATGGTGGAGAGTCCCACTCTCATTGCCATTTAYCCTGGTGGGGTGAGATGCATTTCTGTCAGGTCTGTATTTAGTGAACAGGGGAATGGCTTTTGGTCAGCTGACCCTRTAGCCAGTGATGCATCATTCCCCTTTGAAGGGAGAGTGTAGGAGATTCAGGACTTCAGTTTCCCCATCAGAACTGCTGCCTGCAAAGCTGATCCCAGTGCTAGCTGTGTGTTGCTCTGCTGGCCAGGCCACACTTATCATTTTATGCTAGAATTTCTGGTCTGTTTTCCAATATTAGATCACTTTTTGGATTTTGGTAAAGCTTTTGATATGGTCTGTCACAGGATCCTTCTGGACAAAATGTCCATCCCCCAGCTGGATAAACACATCGTGGGGGTGGGTGAGCGACTGGCTCACGGGTCAGGCACAMAGGGTTACAGTGAYTGAGGTGACATCGGACTGGTRACCTGCCACTAGTGGGGTTCCACAGGGCTCCATCCTCAGCCCTGTGCTCTTCAACATCTTCAGAAATGACTTGGACACAGGACTCTGAGGTATTGTAAGGAATTTTGCTGATAATACTAAACTGGGAGGAGCTGCTGACTCCCTTGAGGACAGGAATTCCCTGCAGAGAGACAAATCAGATGGCTGGGCAGTCACCAGCTGGATGAAGATGTACAAGGGCAAGTGCCGGACTGTGCACCTGGGACAGGACAACCCTTGCTGTGTGTATAGCCTGGGGAATGTGAGGCTGCACAGCAGTGCCATGGAAAGGGCCCTGGGGGTCCTGGTTGATGGTGAATTGGAAATGAGTCAGCAGTGCCCTGGCAGCCAGGAGGGACATCCCTGTCCTGGGGGCACCAGGCCCAGCATCGCCAGCTGGGCAAGGGAGGGATTGTCCTGCTCTGCTCTGGGGCAGCCTCACCTCCAGTCCTGGGGGCAGTTTTGGGTGTCACMATGTAAAAAAGACATGAAGCTATTGGAGAGYGTCCAAAGGACGCCACGAGGATGGTGAAGGCTCTGGAGGGGAAACCTTGTGACAAATGGCTGAGGTCACTTGGTCTGTTCAGCCTGGAGGAGACTGAGGGGAGACCTCACTGCAGTTTCAGCTTCCTTGTGAAGGGAACAGGAGGGCAGACACTGATCTCTGCTCTCTGGAGACCAGTGACAGAGCACATGAGAATGTGTGAATCTGTGTCAGGAGAGGTCTAGGCTGGGTGTTAGGACAAGGTTCTTTATCCAGAGGGTGGTTGGGCACTGGAACAGACTCCCCAGGGCAGTGGTCACAGCATCAGCCTGTCTGAGTTCCAGAAACATTTGGGACAATGCCCTCAATGATGTCCTGTGCAGAGCCAGGAGCTGGACTTGGATCCTTGTGGATCCCTTTCACCTCAGGATATTCTATGATTCTGTAATGATGTTGAGCTTCTCTCTTCCTGTTTTACAGATAATTTTTTGGCTGTCTCATATCCATGTTATTTGTCTGCTTTCATTTTCCTACAAAAGCTTTACTTACTCTTGAAAAGTGTTACTCTGAGTTTTTAGTATACTGTCATTTTCCTTTACAGTGACTATAGATGTATTTCTTTAAACGTCTTGGCTGTGTAAGTTGAATCTTCATATTTGTTTTAACTTTGATGTTTAATCTTATTTGATTATCCCAAATATCATGACTTCTTTTTAAGACATTTCCTGCTCTTTTCTTGTTTTTCTGATGAGCTAATGTTGCTAGAAGATAAATCTCTAGAGATTGTTATATTTTGTTACTATATATGTTAACTGATTACGTATTACTTTCTTTATTGTTCATGGCAGTGCTTGACACCAGTTACTGCAAACACTGAGGGAGCTAAGCCTGTCTTTTAAAAGATGACCCAATATAACATATGTCTTCCTATGTAGTGATCCACTGGAGTGGAATTTCATCCTGTAATATCCTATGATTACACATCACTTCCTGGAGTGTTTTGCACTTTTTATCTGGAGAGTTCAGTGGGAATGCAGCCGTGCTCGTTGCCCTCTCGCTAGAAAACCTTTCAAGTGAAGATGGCTTTTCACAACAACTAACAGAAAGCAATATTGCTTTTGCCCTCAGTATTGCTGAACCTTTGGCAAAGAACCAATGCTTCTGAGAAGAGCTGCTAAACGTGCTTTATCTTCTTCCAGAAGAGGAAGGGAAAGGGTAGAAAGTTGTCCAGATTGATTGAAGCTCCTTAGAAATGACATCCATGTCAATAAGACTGGGGAGTCTCACGCCAGCTAGCAGGTGGGCAAAGACTATGCCAGGCCATCCAGATGACCACATGGATCCACCTTTACCAGTGCCAAGTGTGAGTTTTGTGGAATTAATCCTGTGTTTACTCTGTAATTCTTAAGGGATAGCAGCCTTTGCTGAGTCAGACTCGAGGTTTCTGAGTAACAGCCTTTGTGACCTCTGTCAGTTGATTTCATATCAGCACCTGTGGACTTCTGCATTCCTGTGCTCTGACTCCTCAATCTACCATATCTGACTAAAGCTGTCCYTTATGGGGAGAAATACCTCTGAATCCACGTACTTAGACAGTGTTTCTTTTTTCCAAACACTTTGTGACTACAAATGGATGTCTTTTCAGTAGCTGAAATCTGTCGCTATTGTGCAACAAAGCTTAAGCCTCTGTTTCCCCTCATCTTTCTCTGCAAGCTGGAGGAAACCAGGTGAGTTTGCTGTGCTAAATCTGCTGATAGGCAGCCATCCTTCCTCGTGGAGGACCAAAAGCTCCCTCTGCAAACCTGTCACTTGGCCATTCACTTGTCATGTTTTACTGAGCTCTTGGTAGAAGGAGAAGTTGCCAAAACGCAATGTAGCTCCTAGCCTTGAGATTAATTCTTTTGCCCACAAAGTGTTTTTAGAGCAAGAAAACCCTTTTGAAACAGACTACTGACAGTTTGCTTTTCTTATTGGAGCTTATCCTTCCCTTTTGCAGAGACAGGGAAAGGTTTAAAAATGCTTGTAGACTGCCACGAGAAACAATGTTAAAAATGTTCCTCAAAACTTGAAATAAACCTTAAAATACTGTAATTCAGTAATATAAAGCAGAGAGTTACTTTTATTCCAGGCAGCTTTTCCAGAATGCTAGYGTAACTGTTGTTCATGTTCTCCATTTTGTTAATGTGAGAACTTTCAACTTGTCTTAAATTCTTCTTTTTCATTAATATAAGTGAGAAAGGAGTCACAAAAAGTATTGTTACATTCATATTCATGTGTACCCTACCTAGAGGGCAGTAATTCATCCCAGAAAGAGAAGCTCCTTTCCATAGAATGTTTACTCGGTAACTGATACTGTATTTCTAGAGACTGAAAAACCTAACAAATACTGAAATTAAAAATATAGAAAGCAGTTTTAAATCTAATTTCAATGTTAATCAAAATTTCATTTTGGCAGTATACTTAATTTCAGTGAATGTGGGAAAAGATATGTAAGACTTATTCAAGGAATGTTTTTTGTTGCATACATTAAAATAGTAACCTAAGAAAAGATTAATTTCTCAAATAAAGTTCATATTAAATGGAATTAATAGCTTTTATCCAAAGGAAATTATTACTTGTCTAGTGAGGAGGATAAGAAAATGAGRCAAAAGAAAATCTGAGATGCAGGCAAAAATAGCATTTAGACCATTTTAGCTGATTGAGAGAATATGAGAACCTGTTTCCTGAGCTGAAATCTGCCATCAGTGAAAGAAAACTCCTACACATGAATTACAGGTACATCCCCAGAACTGTCAGATCATATATAATAGCCCTTCCAGATACGTGGCTCTCAAGGTGTAAGGAAGAATTTTTTCCAGCTTTGCAGGACAGAAGTCAGCAGAGATCATCATTTAATTTAGCAAACAAWAGATAATGAAAACTTACTGATTCAGAAATCCTGAAGACTAGGAGGAAAATGAAGCATTTTTCTTTCTCCTGTGCAAGTTTCACTCCTGACAGGCTTTGTTCCTGGTGTCTTGAAAAATGAATGTCTCCCATATCTCCCTTCTCTCTTCTCTGTCTGTATAATTTTTCTTATTTAACAAATATAATAATCTGAACTTGCCAGTCTTTGCCTTGTTTTTATTGCTTCCGCTTTGGATCCACTAAGTGTTTTGTTCATCCCCAGAAAATCTGTAGTTTGCACAAAGGGACAAGTTTTTCCTTTCTCAATGTATTGATAAAGGCAGCCTACAGGGGGACATGATTCACTATAAGAAAGGGCCTTTAGATTCTGAAAGAAATTAGCTTTCATCTTGAATTGCTTTTGGATTTCGCTGCTGCTCCCAAGGAGTGAAGTGGGAGCACCTAGAAAATTTTTGTGCAGTGTAGTCCAGTTAAACAACCTTGGTTCTTCAGCCAGTTTGGGTCCCTTTGCTCTATAAGAGGCCTCAGTCTGAAAACAGCAGCAGTTGCTGTTGGGAGACGCCCATCCAGAGAAAGGCCTGTTCGTGGAAAGCAGAATTCCCACAAATGACTCTTGTACCAACCCTCCCTCATTGCTGCTGGAAATAAAGTTGTGTTTTGCAACTGTTGGAAGTCATTTTGTGTGGAGCAAGGCGARCTGGAATGAAGTTCGTCCATAATTTAAAATTTCTTGTGTTACTTCAATCATAAAGTCGGAATCAAGAAGAAGCAGCCTTTGGGTTAGGATTAGTGAGCATGAAAAGGAGCAGAAATGAATCAGCAAGTAATATCCGGATAACAGTAAAGCTTCCCTTTTTTACTGAAGTTGTAAATATAGATGTAACTTTGCACATTAATTTGAAATATAGCTGGGTTCTGTATTATTTAGATGCAAAACTTTAGTTCTCCTAGATCCAAAACAGCAGCATGTAAAGGTTTRGTTATCTGTATTATAATTTGATATCATGGACAGTTTTTAAGGACTAAAATATAATTGAGACAGGTTCTCTCATACAATATGTATCAATTGAAGAAAATATTTTTTGTACATGGAAGCTTTGCTTGACCCACAAAAAGGACTAATTTGTCTTTTTTTTCCCCTCAGCCTGTAAGTGACATATACTGAAAAAAATATTATGAAGAGTTTCAGGGTTGGTTTTTTAATATTAATTTTTTTTCAGAAAATAGCTAGAATTTACCCCACTGTATGAAACATTAAAGCTAGAAAAAATACCTGTCTAAGGGAAGAAAAAAGTTAGTTTGTTTTAAATGTACTTTAATTATTGAGTTTTGTAGTCAATATACTGTCACATGATGAAATTCTTCGAATATAAAGGCATAAAAACAAAGTGATGGAATATACATAATGTTGATGTTCATATGCCTTCGTATAATAGACACATAATTTTCATTCTTTTTCCCTGTGCATCTCAATTCAGAGTTGCACATGTTTTATATCAGGATAAATTGCCCAAAATAGTGATTTACAGCCTTTACTAGCTGTGATTTATTTCTCATAAATTTCATTTCACTGGAATGATCTGCTGTAGTGTGGCATTTAACATTGTCTAAAAGAGCTGCTTTATTTGGGTTAGAGAAATAACATTTTCTGTATATGAACTTCCATTATTTTTGGGTGGGTTTTTTTTTTCACAGTAGCTTGAGTGTTAAAGCCTGAAAGGATTTAGAAAGCTGCAGTGAATGTGTTAAGACTGTTAATGAAGCCTCTGAATCTAAGGACAAAATTAGCTCTCACACCCACACTGCACAAAGTACAGCAACTGTCTGATAGAATTGCATCATGGCTTTTACCTGGGGACACGAGTATTATGTTCAYTTGAAATGATGGTATTGGGAAGACAGATGTCCCCAACGGATGCTTTAAGGAGTTTGTACCTACATGAGTGGCTCGACAAAAATCCCTGGAATTTGAATGTGAAACCTATGTAGAAATGCTTATGAGTGTGAGCAGTGGATAAAACATTCCATCATGCAGTATCTGYTTTTAAGTGTGCACAGGGATGTGCTTTTGAGACAGAAGAACCTGAGAAAGAAAGAGAGGGAGCAAAAGGAACTTTTGACAGCAAGGGCTTTGAACTACTTAGTTTTGTTAGGGGGAAAGTTAGATCTGCATATGAAATTCTAATTCGTCAGAAGCAAGGACTGGAGAATGAAAAAGGGGTGGTTTCTTCTTTCCTCCAGTTCAGTGAGTGGGAAAGATGCACGTGGCTGTAGTCATAGAGAAGGAAAATCTCCAAGATCTGGAATATCCTGTTCTTCTCACCTCTCAGCCCACACAAGTTCCTTCTTTCAGGTGTAGCACAGCCATCAGGACCAGGAGATCCATGAAAAACAAGACCAGGGGAATCGCCATTGCCTTGACAGCACATTGCTSGTCCCATGTTGCTGATTTAATCTATTTCTTCTTGATTTTATATGAATTGTTTGTGCAAGATCAGGAGTGAATAGCAGTTGGCACAATCCAGCAGTGTAGGCTTGGAATAGGATACGAGATAGCACTACAGGAGGAAGAGGGAGTAGAGAGAGCAGGGAAGAAGGGATATGATAACCTTCCCATAGAGAGCACTGAAATGAAAATATTCTGGATAGAGGTCAGTGATGGGATATGCCAGTGGAGGTAATTGACATTATGAAAGCACAAAATGAAATCTTGTGAGCAAAAAATTACAATTTCAGTGTGTTTGTACCATACATTCTCTGCAGAAGTTGAAATGCCACTTTAGCCAGAAATACAGGAGGTGATCTGCAGATTTGTTTGCCAGCAACACAGTGGTGCATGTTGTCCGGCAGAAGCTCACAGATAAACACAAGTTATAAACTCATTTTTTCCCTTCTTTTAACGGAAAACTTATCAGAATGGGAGTCTTAAGCAGGCAGTAATTGAGAAGAACCTTAGTATAGATTACAAAAAGGGATCTTTTTAGGCACTTAATAAAATTAAACGAGGAGTAAGCTTGAAATCTTCAGCCTTCAGGATGAAGTATAATTTCTTCATAATGGGCTACTGAGTGTGCTGGTGACAAGAAGGAAGCACTTCATAAAGAAGGGTTTACTTATTTCTTCATGAAGTCTGTTGACTGTAATAGCACAGAACTAAACATTTCTGTGTCAAGCCTCCTCACATCTCTCTAACTTCCACAGTGCTGAAAAACCTACTAGCTACTTCTGCCTTGGAAAGGAAAACATGTTGCTTTTAATAAAAAGGAGTTGTATTTCATGTCCATTATTTTGTTAATTCTTATAGAGAGATTCTTATGTGTGTGATGATATTTGACCTTTGCTTTATTAAAGTGAATATTATTCTAACTACGTAGCCCATCATGGTAAGATTGAAGTTTTAGATCTGATTCTTGTGGCTCTTCTTAGAACCCTGTATAAAATTAAACTGTGTTTGGAACTGATGAATGCTGTGTATTTGCAGTCATCAAAATTCAGAGTGATTTTGCATAATGTAGTAATACAAGGACATCAAAGCTTAAAAAATTATTTTAGAAGAATTTTAGAAATAAGGAGTTTAGGGCATGTGAGAATAGTAAAACTCTTACATTCTTGATGAAGTTGATAAATTACAACTGTTATCACTGTTTTTTAGAGGTAGTATTTTATAAACATGACAGCAACATGAAGTAAACTAAAAATCTTCAGAAGTTCATTTTACAACTATGGGTTAAGGCACGTGCACACAAAATCCTAGACAAGTTACCAAATATAGGAGATCAATTGCCGGGATACTGAAATCAATTTTAAGTGGGACTCTTTGACAAGGGAAATTGAGAAAAAGCATTTATGATTGGAAAGTTATTAAGTTAAAATCCTGTAAAATAATTAATAATTATAGATAAAAAGCAAGAAATGGAATAACTTGAAAACGTCTTTAACTACATATACAGTCATACAGGAAGGTGCAGATATTCCTTATTTACTATTTACTGAACAATTGACATAGATTGACTTTTGATATTTACCTTCACAATTTCTGTCGTGAAGGCTGGATCCTGTTTATGTTGAAAATGGATTGGTTTGGTCTGAACTCCATTTCGATAAAACTACAGTATCTTACAACTTATACTGAAATCCTACCAATGGTGATACAGATTAATTTCCTAGATAAATCTACTTTTACTTTCTCTGTAGAGCCTAAGGCTATACTCCTTACTGCTTTTAAGTCATCAGATCAGTACTTGGCAAAGCAGTGTCTAATACAGCACTGCCTATCACTCCTAAAATACCAGAAGCTGTGAAGGAAATGTAAAGTACCAGGAAGAAAGCAGATGTAGCACTAAAAATTGTATAAAAAATCCAAAGGATATGATAGAACAAATACGTAGCATATAATTGTYGATTAAATTGGTAAATAGTGCTTACTGTTTTAGTTGATTAAAAAACCTACAAAACTTTGGGGAGGAGAAAGGGGATGAATCCAGTGTAGTAATTTTGGATTTTTGCAAAAGGTTGGCTGTTGCTTTGCTAAGCCTGACTTGCAAAATTAATTCAAATTGGCTTGGATAAGAGCACTGTCATGTGGATTAAAAGCTGGCTGAAACACTACAAACAAAGGGTGTCTTGAGGGTACCACAGGGATCACTGCTAGAACCAGTCATTTTTAATGTCTTTATTAATGATCTGGGAGAGAATGTTTAACAGCATGCTAGTAAAATTAAYATGTAATACTGAACTGTGAGGAGATGGAAGTACTTGAAAGTTTAGAAAAAAGAAAAATATACAAGGTCCACAGAGAGATTAGAAACACTGCAGAAGTACCGCAGTGAGCTTCAGCTTCAAGGAAACGCGGTTCAATTAGATCTCAGGAGGAGAATTTGGAAGATGGACAACATACTTAAAGAAACTTGGATGCAATTAGGTAGGGGAAAAAAAAAAGGCTGAAAGGAGGAGTGGTAATCAACAGCAAACCTAACGTGCATACGCCATGTAAGAGGGTGGCAAAGGAGGATGACAGGAGCTGGAGGAGCTCAGGAGCCCCTGGGACTGTGGGTTGGGCTCTCASCAGCTAAGTTGGAAATTTTTGAGTTTGTTAGAGCAGACACCTGGTAAATGCTGCAGTGAGGAATACCCAGAAAATGACAGATTAGTTGTTTATGTGTTTTCTTCCTAATTTCTTTGGATCTGACGTGATGTTCTCAAGGGCACGTTGTTCAAATATTGCAGCTATTAAATATGAGCATTTGAGCTAATACTGCATAGTGATGGAGCTAAATTATTACTCCTGAAGTACCAATGGTAAGTGTTTGGCAGAATCTTCAAGTAATAAATCCAATCACAAATAAATAATGGAAAATACAATAGTATTGAGTACCCCTGGGAGTGAAACCAATTTAGTGCACATAGAGCAGCAACTAAACAGTCTTCAGATSTCAAGAATTTACTATTTCTGTAAGTGAAATATAAACACTTTTTATATCAGAATAAATGCTGACTGAGTCATGGTTACATCATATACTTAGTACTAAATTATTGAAGAAATAGACTGGCTTTCTTAAAATTTTACTCAGATCACCTCAACAGCTAATGAACTGCTTTTGGAAATCTTCATTTGCAGTTTACACAATTACATGTCTTTTAAACTGTATTGTAAACAATATCTCCCCCCACTTCAACTGTGTTAGTGTGAACAGGTAGCTTTTGTTCTATTTTACTTACATATTTCTAAAATTTGTATTTAGAACAGGGAAAAAATAACCTACTGTTTTGGAGGCTTAACTATCATGTAAAAGCATAAATTATTATATCTGTGTTGGTCATTTAACTTAACTAATAAAAATATCTTCTTTTGAGACCRTTATTTTTATTTCAGTGAAATTCTGCTTTGCTTTCAGCTGTAATTGCTTGCTCACACTGAAAATATGATTTGCTTGATGGAAACAGGTGCTTCTTGCTGGTTGTTTTCTTAGTTATGTTTAAGGAATGTTTTCAAGACTGGCTGTTTTCTCTCACAGAACTCTACAAAAGTTTGAGGATTTTGGATCCTCCTTATTTGTAACTTTTTTTAATCAGAGAATCAGTCCATCTGTGTTAGGAGTCTGTCACATAAATGTTTTAAAAACACTCATTTTCTTACTTCCATTCGAAAGAATCTTTCGAACATGTTGAAGTTGAAATAGAGTTGCAGTAATAAGAATCTGTAAAATTCTTTAGCAGTGTTCAGTGTGATTTTTCCAGCTTCCAACAGCTGATGGGGAGGCAAGATTTTTTGGAAATGTGTGAAAGACAGAAGATTTTCTTTGCCAGCTGTTTCTTCTTACGTATCTGCTTCCAGTTGGCCCACACTACGTGTTTTGGACATCACCAAACAGCCCACATTGTTGGAAAAGCATTTGCATTGATTTTGAAGCTGTGCATTCAGGAAGAATGCTTGAAGCAGCAGTGATAGGCTGGGAAACATTTACTGCCTTAATTGTTTTTGGAGCTAAAGGTGAAATACATTGGAAAATTGATCTGTCTGAACAGTAACCATTATTTTATTTTAAAGCAATTTATGTAGCATGGTTATGCATGAGATATGGCCTCCAAGAGAGAGTATCTCTTGCAGCTCTGTTGCTTAATAGAGAAGGAACTGGAAGTCTATCTGAAGTATCTCTGATGGGATCTATACGTGTGGCATCCATCGAGGCTTTTTGTGGTACGGGGATTAATTCTAAGGACTTTGTTACGCATGCATTCCTGTGAAATAGCTAATAGAACCTAGAGAAGAAAATGCTAGGAAAAAAAGCATTTCTGATAACTCATTTATCAGCTCTTCGTAAAATAATAGAAGTTTCCATCTTGTAGAAAACTCTGAGAATTAAGTCGGCACCACTTGCGAGTGGYGTTGGTTGTGGTTCCAGTAATCTGTTTAGTATTCTGCTGAACCCTGGGGCTGTCTGAGTGCTCTCTATCAATAACAAAGGTTCAGTTGTTTTATTTGCTTAGCAGCTTGCGCCAGCTTTAGTCAGCACATTGAAATCTACATTTTGAGTGCTTTTTTGAAACATTTGTGAAATAGATTTTTGCCTTCTGTTGATGATTAAGGTAACATGGTACGGTTCCAGACTGCAAGAAAATGCAGTGGGTTTTATTTGTGATTAAATAGATGCAAATCTGCATATATACTTTTTTTTTCCATATTTTTTAACTTCAAACTGTGAGGCTACTTGGTCTGTGGGCGTATTTATTCCACTGTAGTACTGGTATAAGCAAATAAAAAGCTGGGCATGAAATTGGATTTTGATCAGAAAATGGAGTTCTGGTTATGTATTTTTTATGTGCACAGTGATATTATAGATTTACAATATTTGAGGGGACAAATATAATATGCATCCTAATTTCCAAAGACTGAAGTATATCTTTTGTCACACCTGTAAACATAAACCAATTGAGTTCATAAAGTGAAGTTTGTAAACAACTCAAACTTGCAAGGTCACTTTTGCAAGTCTTTTACAAGTTTTTAATCTTTTAAAAGTTTTAAAATAGTAGCTATCTAATCCTTTCAAAAGCTCAGTGAGGAAAGCAGTGAGTACAGTCACACCACTGAGCTCCAGGCAGCCAGAGTGAGGTTCCACCATAGCACCCAGAAGCTTGCCTGACTCTGGATTTAAGCCCTGACTCTGAGTTGGTCTAGACTGAGTTTGGCATGGCATGATTTTGAGGAGATTGCCTGGTTTTGAAGCTTGCCTGACTCTGGATTCAAGCCTGTGCCCTGATTCCGAGTTGGTCTAGGCTCACTTTGGCATGGCATGGTTTTGAGGAGAACCAGTGCTCCTCATGGATGGCAAAGGCCATGGAGCATCCTTCAGAGAGCACCACAAGCTCTTCCTGCCCTGGCGCCTCATCCTGGCTCAGTTGTTACCCAGAGCAGATCAGAGAGAGACAGTGAAATGAAGTGTTGTTATTCCTGTTCCAGTGGAGGGGCTTTTTATCCAAATGTTTAAGCAAAGGAGCAATCATTAGAACGTTCTGCTTGTTAGCAGCAGTGATTGCTCTTGAAGGCRGTGTATTGCTTATACTTATTGACATACTCTAGAAGTATGACCTAGTATTAATGAAAAGGCACTTGGCAGAATCAATTAACGCAGATGTTTGATTTATTATTGTTGCTCTTTGTTGTTCCATCAGTTATTCACCGAACGTGGTTGATTAGCCTGTTCTCCTTTGTTTCCATTTGCAGTGGTAAAGTCTTCTGAAGAGTTTGTTTAAAGCTTTCACTTTGACACATAAAGCTAATAAAACTAAGAAGATGCACTGTGCAAGATCTCTTCAGAAAACTCTCTGCAGTGCTGTAGTACAGAGTTGAACAAGGCAGGTTAAACCATCTGATTTTGCATTTAATTCACAAAGGAGTGTGCCAGACATTGGTGGTTGTCTGGAGAACTGGTGATAAAAACAGGATCATATTGCAGCTGATGGGCCAGATAAAAYAAAACATAGGAAGACCAAGACTGGCATCTCTAGAAGGGAACACAGATTACCTAGTTTCTCACTGGGAAAGACACCATCTGTTTTCTCTTTCCCCTGCAAAGAGGGTGGGAACATTGTAGTTGTGGATTAGATTTTTAGACTTTTTTTTTTTTTTAATATGAGATAACGTTAAGCCTCAAAAAGGGAACAGAAAATAATTGGCAATTGTTTTCGCTGAAATTGGTAATRGAGTACTGCTTTGATCATTTCTGTGATGTGAACTACTGTGAAGACTTGTGCTGCAGGCACACAGGTGCCAGAATGGTTTCGGATTTAGGGAATCTCTAAGACTTGTYGTGTGCAAGGTATGTTGTTGCTTTTAACACGTTTTGATAGGTTTTGTTGTTTGATAGCATTTGCTAGTCATTTCCTATGGTTGAAAGAACTGTGTAGCATAAAACCACTTCATATTGTATCCTTTAATTGACTATAATCAACAATTTACCACACATTGTTTGCAAGGGACTATGGAATCTCAGTTACAAATATTGCTTATAGGATGGAGCTCCTGCACAAATCGCTTTCTCAAACAGAAAAGATGTAGTCAGTTTTAAATATCTACAACAAATTTTGTGAAATTATGTGATGTTGTGCTCACYGTATTGTAACAGCACCTTATTTAAATGAATGGGATATTTGAATGTTTATAACACCTCGTGGGGCATTTTATTACGGAGCAGTTGAGAACTTAGAGGGTACGTGGTATTTCAAAATAACAATTAAGATACTGTCAGAAAAGATGGCTACATTTGAAAAACAATTGATGTTATCCACATGGATAATTTGCAGACAGCCCTGTTATGCTCAGGCTGTGGTTTATGTGGAAAGGACTGGAAATACTCTTTTTTTAATCTCCAGCCAGCAGTTTGTGTTTGCCACCTCCTGGATGCTGCTGGGTGGGGACCGAGGGGCACCAGGCCTGTCCCAGTGTTCTTCCAGGTTCTGGAGGAGAGAGCTGTGCTGTGCCAGGGGCAGCTGCTCCCAGGGGTGAGGAAACAGCAGGAGAACAAAATGTGTCAGAGACTCCTAGACTTGAAATAATGAAGTGCAACAGGATTTAACTTGGTGTAGAACCAGGGCAAGCCCAGCATTTTKTGCTTYGTTYRCTTTACAGTGGTGTTGTAGTCTTTTTATGAGGGTATGTAGTTATAAAACAAAAGGTAACGTCYTCAAACTGAAAGAGGGCAGGTTTATATTAGATATGAAGAAGRAATTCCTCRCTGWGAGTGTGGTGAGGCRCTGGAACAGGTTGCCCAGAGAAGTTKTGGWTGCCCTATCCCTGAAAGTATTYRGGCCRGTATTCAGGTCGGTGGAGCTCYGTGCAAGCCAGTCTAGTGGAAGGTGTCCTTGCCCATAGCAGGGAGTTGGGAACTAGATGATCTTTAAGGTCCTTTGCAACCCAAACCATTCTGTGATTCTATGATTTGTGGCCTGTTTGGATGATGGCTGCTGTCTAGCCCTTGGTAGTCAGCACCAGCATAATTTTATAAGCAGTGCACTGTAAAGAAGAAGAGGAGATAATTTTTTCCTTCAGGACTTTGTTTCATTGATTCTTTTGGTCCTATCATGCCACAGCAGGCAGTTCCATAAATTTATGTCTGTTCCTCTCATGTCTGTCTTGGAGTAAGATAAATAATACTCTAAACCCTAGATGGGAAATTATTCATTGCTCCTTGCCACCTCCAGCAGCCTTTGGTAGAAGTCTCATGTTGCCTTCTCCATCCACTGTATCACTCCTTGCTGCTGCATTCAATAACAATAGATTCGCCAGTGACTTTTTCCCTCTGTCGTGTTCAGCAGTGGAACAATTAACGCTGACTTTTAGATTGTTATCATTTTGCATTTTCATTAGCACCTGMTTTGACATGCAGGATCAGTTCACACCTCAGAGTGGCTGTGTCAGCCTGTCTGCAGCCCTCTGCAGGTACTGCTGTAAACCAAACCCTGTGATTGTTGCTCTCTCTGGCGTACAGGCTGGAGAATTTGGGATTGGTGCAGCTAAGACTCTGCAGTGGAGTTATGAAGGAGCCTGAACTAGAAGGGGCAATTAAGCAGGGCTTTTCTGCAGCTGCGTAATTGCTTTGTACAGCAGGTCATGGCTGTGCTGCAGTAATAAATTGTAATGTTGTCCATGCCTTTTAAAATGTTATCTTTGCTTTTGCATGCAAGGAAATAACAAATAAGATGTATTCCAATTTGCAGGTAATCCAGCTCATTTAGTTCTAGCTTGCATACATCACATTTTAGTTGAATTTATCACTGCTACCAAAATCACCTCTTAGAAGGCAAAGTCTGACTAATTCTGGCTAATCTTGGCAATGGTGCAAGCAGTGCTTTATTTGCGTTTGGTTTTGTTGCCACGTCTAACTTGTCAATTTAAAAAAAAAAAAATTATTTAAGTTTTTTTTTTTATTTATTTCTGCAGCTTATAGAATCAATTACCGATTCAGAAKAAACCTTGTTTTCTTAGAACTGTTGTTTTTAGGATATTTGGAAGCAGTTGACTAACARGCTGTTAAAAGCAAAAACCCTTAAGGTTTCATGCCACCCATGACAGCATACTTTTAGCTGTAAAAAAATCACTATAATTTGAATTATTTTAATACATATTTTAGCATAGTCTTACACCACTTCTGTGATATTTTCCCTTTCTAAAAGTGAAATTGTTCCTTTCATTTTAATAGAGTTTTAACTATTTAATAAATGCTTTTTGGGATCTTATTACTGAACATTTGATTCAAAGCTTTTGCTTAAGTCTCAAAGTTAATAAAGTTTTGAAAGAACTGAATTTAAATGTGAAAGGAAATTTCTTAATACATGACTGTTCARTTTTCACTGAAGAATTCAACACTGGAAAAGTAAAATATGCTAAATTATCATCTGTAATTTAAAGCCACATCTATCTCTAAATGTTGTTTTGTGGCATTTAATCATCAGAGCTAATATCTGTGCACTTCCTTTGGCAAACTGTCAGAAGAACCAACAGGGACTTCAGTCCAAGTGTGCAGAAAGTGTTTCTGCTGAGAGGGGCAAAAATAGGGCTTTGTTTGGGTTTTGGTTTTGTGTTGGTTGTTTTTTTTGTTGTTTCTTTTTGTTTGTTGTTGCTTGTCATTGTTTTGGTTTTTTTGGTGTTTTTTTTTATGTACATTTCATCACTTTTTTCTGTCCCACTAGTTATTTCAAGTACTTAGTTAAAATTTTTCTGTTGTTGGGGTTAGAATGAGCTTTCCCCATAGCAAGGGAACCTCAAACCTTTATTGGAGTGAAGCAAAGACTATATATATGTGTTTAGTTTAAAAAAAAAAAGAAATGAAAAACCCCAAATTGAAATGCAAGCAAACAGATAAATGATTGCCTTGGGGTAAATGCAAGTTTGTTTGCCTAAATACTCAGCATTGTGTGGTCACAAATAATGATCATTTCTGCAGTTCAATAGCATGGGTAGGCTTATCACTGTGTAGATGTATCTACATGTAGGTGTGTCACTGATCTTTYTCCCTTATCTCTCAAAATTTAAATTAGACAGTAACCCAAGTTACTTTTTTGGACTTCAAAGAAGTTCTGACCTTTCTTCTTGTCTCCTTGGTGTCTAAGGTTCAAATGTTTTAAGCTTGCATGTTTTCACTAGGCAAGTAAAAAGCAAATTTAATATGAAATAATGAGAGTTTCTGTCCATTCTTGAAGTACTTAATGGATTTAGCAACTCTGCTTCAAACTGCCTGCCTGTTTCCCGGTGRCTGCTGTATCAACTTTCTTTCCCTCTTGAAGGGGAAACACAAACTTTCCTTCCTCCCTTGGCAAAGACTGAAGTGTAGGTGCTTAGATTCAAGCTGTTTTATGTGTTGGGTTTTTGTTGGTTTTTTGGAGGGTTTCTTCCAGCAGTTTTAATGAAAGTAATACCTGTTTGAGGTCTCCTGCCCTGCTGTGGTCTCCAGGTTTTCCCAAATGTCAGCACACCTCTCTCTTGCCGAAGATATGTTCGTTTTTGAAATTCATTTGTTTGCTTTGTCACAATTATTTTAGAAGATGTCTCTTCTTTTAAGAACTGTCTTTTCTGTGGGTGAGGGTCAAATCAAATTGCTGCTCTGCAGGTAACATCATCAGTTCATGTACTGCTTAAACTTTGTTCAGCTCTTATGCCAGGAACACAGAACTGTGAAAGAAACCAACATTCTTTGCCTGTCCTCCTGTTGTCACTTAAGCTTCCTGTTCCTGTGTCTACTCACTGCACTATTTCAGATGCTGAATATAGGGGGCTATCTTCCTTCACACTAAGAAATAAACAATTAATTTTTTTGCAGTTTGTATAGTGACTCTGTCACTGAGTAATTGAATCTGAATTATTCATATGCCAGCTAGTGACATGAAGTGTGTTACAAGTTTTCCAAGTATATATAAAATATTTTTTCCAAGCTGTATTGTATTAATTTGTGGTGGAGGTAACAAATTCAATTTGCCTCACTGAGAAAGCAAACCAGAAAGTTAATTCCGTTTTCAGTTAGCATGTGAAATCAGCGGAATAATAAAACATAGGAAGGAGAAGCAAATCTAAAAAGTTGATTCAAGACTGGAGAAAATACCTGAGGGAGCACGAGTTTGGGATCACACAGCTAGAGAAAGTATATCTCCAATAAAATGTGTGGCATATAATGGGGGAAGATAAAAAGTGAGAGGATCTTGGACAAGGTACTTGATGCCCGTGGTGTTGGGGTCACAGTATTGGGGCACATGGAGCAGTGACAGCAGCCCAGCCCATCTGTGTGGCTGCTGGGCCACGTGTGTGGTGGCTGAGGGATGCTGAAGCAACACTTGACAGCCCAGGGTTGTGATTATCACAAGTCAAGGACTGAAGCCTGAGAAAGAAATTGTCTTGTCCAGAGGAAAACACCAGAAATGCTGATTTGGAGACAACTGCTGTAGATAAATGCTATTTCARATATCGGGTATGAACTCCATTGCTGTTGCTCAGAAAGCCTCTTTTTCGCCTTAATAAGACCTTCTAAAGAATCATCTCTTTCACAGAGGAAAAAATCCAGCTTTGTTGATCCTAGGATTTCTGTTGTCTTACATAATTTCTAGGACAAAGTGAAAGAAAGGGGTAGTTAACAATGTGCAAGAGAGAAATGGACTTTCTGAGCTAACAGAATTTATACTKTAACATAACTGATACACTGAACATGGGAAAAAGGGAATCTCAGTGAAAACCAGTGGAAGTCTGACAAAGAATCAGTGCATGTGCAAAGTACTTCAAGCACTAAATGGATCTTGATAGAGGGATCCATTCTTTCGACTAAAGAACAGGACAGATTGCTCCAGCTCCTGCTGTTGGGGATCTGCAGACAAATTTGTTTTGAAAGCCTTGTAAGGCCAGCTCTAAGAAAAAATGGTAATTAATATCCAAATTGTTTCTTCTTCAGATTTCTCACTTGAAAGATGCTGGGGAAAAAAGCTCATTTAAGATGTGCTAGGATCTCTTTCGCAATGATTAAAGAAGAGAGATCCCTAGAGKAGAAAACCTCTAGTCAAAATTTGTAGCTGTAAGTGAGGTTGTATTTCCTTATATCTAAGGAAATGTTTGCTTTTGAGTGGACAGCAGGCTGTTGGGAGAGAGAGTTATTTAATAAGCAGAAAGTTGGAAGCATTCTAAAATGGATAAAACTACTGCTTTTATCAATGAAATCTAAAATGTAAATTGTTGCAAGCATTTCTTTATTTATCTTCATGTTTTTCATGTGTGAACCTGAAACTTTACAAATGTTGCCATTTTCCTGTCCTTTTAGGCAGGTAGTTATTTAACAGAAGTACGAAATTAAGCAAACCAAACTCATTCAATACCGGTTTGAACACTCTTGTGCCTGTCTCCTCTGCAGCAGCTGAAGTAAAACAAATGAAGTGTTTCTGGTCACACTCAGTTTGTCAAGCATAACAAACTTGTATTTCAAGTGAAATAAAGCTGGCACCAGAACACCATAAGCCAGGATGGTGCTTGTCTTGAGCTCCATGACATTAATTTTAGTCCAGAAGCATTGTCAGTTCACAGGTCCTTAAAATAACCTCTTTGCTTGTGTCTTTGACTAGATAAAACTGCATCTGCTTATTAGTTTCAGCACAGCAGCACGAACAAAAGCTCAGCCAGAATTTGTTTTGGTGGTTAGCTGCGAAATACTTCAGCTGTACTCTGTCTTACCTCCACCATGAGTGCTGCTGGGAGCTGAGGCATCTTGATTGCAAAACTCCTGAGAGGGTGTCAGAAATCAGGGAGACCATCACATCAAATTCAAGGGAATTAGAATTTAAGAGATAATAATTTTTGTAACTGCGCAGACCATTTATTTGTTTTGTCAGTGGCTGTATGAGGTGTACCAGGTATTTAAACCATCCTAGAAATTGAATGTGATTGACTTGACCTTATTCTACCCCGGTGGTTTAAGTAGAACTTCAGTTCTGTACCTTGACAGGTGGTGACTGATGGGACACCCAGGCTTGTTTAAGTACAAGCAATCTGCCCATAATACTCAAGGCAAAGTAATTGGCATTTCCCTCTGTGTGCACAGCCTTGTGACTGCTGGGCCCAAAGATCCATCAGCACGAGCGCAATTACGTGAATGCCTGGAGTCCTTTCTGCCCAAAGTGGTTTTAATCAGCATGCAAATAATGTAAATAAATGCAAACGTRAACCACTCAAGAGAAGAAGCCTCACCTCGTATTTTTTTCTATTCAGTTATTGTTATGCCTGTGTTTATGCCATTATGTATCCATATCGCACCATTCCTTTATTCTTTTTGATTTTGAATGCTTTAAATTTGGCAAGACAACTTCGTGCACAAATTGCAAAACCAGTATGACCTGAACTAATAAATTTTCCATGAGCTGGGCTCAGTTTCTTATTTAGCTGTAAGAAATCTACTCAAAATGGGCTTTTTTTTTTAGTGTGTGTTATGCTAAATGTAAGCCTTTGATCAGACAGTACATGAATAAGGAATGTTGTTTTTCTGAATTAAGTGGAAATGAGGCCTAAGGCAGCCTGCTGTTAGGATCATAAGTACTAAATAAAATATAAACTAGTTAAACTTTGCAACCTTCCAAGGACAGGCATAATTTTATACATTGAAAGAAATCTTATATGATGAATTAAGAGATTTGTCTTACATCATGTCATGTATGCACAGTTACAGCTTTAAATACAAGATTGAAATTTAAAGTGATACAGTCTTAGAATATAGAAAATTTTTAAAATCTATTTCATCTCTATTAACATTTTTTTTTAATTATCACAATATTTTTTTTCCCTTGTATTTTGCTGGTCTTTAAAAAAATATGCTTTGGAGTTCTACTTGTATTTCTTTCTTAGCGGCCTAAAAGCATAAAAAACCCCAGTTGATTATTTATTCAGTATTATAGGTCTTTTACRTTCTTTTTTTTTTTATTTCTTATGGCTTGCTACTCCAGCAAATTGGAACAGAGATGAGTCTTGAAGCTGTGATGACCAAAATGTAAATGAACAATTTAGCAATATTTTTTTCACATTCTTGAAATAATTCTTGACACTATTATGTTTTTCAGCCTTCTTTGACTATTGGGGAACCATTCATGGTCTTTTCTTTGAATCCATCACCTTTTCATTTTTTGCCTTTTTTTTTTTTTTTTTTAATATTCGTCGGCTATTGGTTTTCTTCCTCTTGTTTGATGGTCCTTAAATTTCAGTTTTACCATTTCTCAATGTATCAGCTGTATTGTGTGGATCTAAATTTTGGTCACAAATGCTAAGATTTTTAAAGATTTTTAACTTACTTTGATTATTGTTATTCCATGACAGTGACAAGAATAGAGCAACTATTCCATGCAGCTCCTCACTCTCCCTCCTTTTCCCTCCTCATATGACCACAGGCAACATCTGTTTTGTTTTGTTTTGTTTCGTTTGGGGGGTTTTTGAGTTTGATTTTTTTTTTCCCCCCGTTGTTTGCTTAATTTAATTTTCCCAGACGTGGTTAGCTGGATACATGCCTTCAGTATCTGTGTAGGCTTACACAAGATGGGGTGTCACTGAAATCCCTCAAGACAAATCCTGCCCTGTTCCTGTGGCTACTCAGGTAGCTGGAAATATTCTGATCCACTCTTTGCTGCCTTGTTTCTCTGATGTGGTCTTACTGTATCTTGTTTCACCAGTTTTTCACTTGATGCATTTCGGGTGTAGTTTGTTATTTTTTTCCAGCATTCTAAATATGTTCGTCCATTAAATGCTTTATTAGGAATATTTCATTCTTAGTACAAGACTTTCAAGCTAATAAGTAGAAACTGCTGCAGGTGTTTTGTCTCAAAGCTGGGGATAAGTGTCTATAACTTTTTTGTGTCCTAATTTTATTGTGTGCACCATTTAGATAAATTATTGAACATTATGCGTATGTTATTTGAAAAGATTGGTAAATATGTGTAATATTTTCATGTGCTGCGTTATCAATGGCAGTTCATAGAAACAATTTCTCATTTCAGATTGGAGCTTTTAAAGTTTCAGCCTCCCATGAAAACAGAACCCATAATATTGTAACACAAGTTTAGTATTTTCCTAATGACAAAGATGTTAAAAGGTTTTAATCTACACAGAATTTTTGCTTGCTTAATCTAATAATCCCACCTTTATAAAATAYAAACCCATTTGAGACAGGGCTTTGTCACTTAAAGGAAAATAAGATAGCTTAATTAATTTTCCTGCGTAGTTGTCAATAATGCCACAAAATGAGTTCAAATTAGCTTCCCATCTTAGGTGTAACTACCATTTATTATATTCTCTGAAACTGCTATCACAGCCATTTTATTTTATTTCGACTTTATTGCAGTCATTATACTCTGGGAGCTTTTCCATGTATAGAGGAAAAACCACACGTGGTTGCCAAGATAGTGACAGGGCTGCCTGACCTTGCTGCCCAGGACCTCTCCTGCTGCTGCTCCTCCGTGGAGTTTGACACTGTGGTGACAGAACAGCGTGGGGCAGGTGATGAGGAGACCAGAATCTCCACGAATTTTCATTAAAACCTAAAATACTGCCTTTATTTCTTATTTTGATCTTGTTCAAACCAATACAGACCAATTCAAACTAGTTTAAACTGGTTCAGACTGTTGGACCTGGTCAAAACCTGTTTGAACTGGTTGGATCCGGTCGACACTGGGTTGATCCATTCAGAACTGGTGGTATCTGGCCAAAACCAGTTAGAACTGGTTGGATCAGATTGAAACTGGTTTGAACCAATTAGAACTGTTTCAAACCGATTGAAACCTGTCTGAAGCAGTCAGAAATGGTCAGATCTAGTTCAAACTGGTTTCAACCGGTCAGAACCAGTTTTTTCTGGGCTGAACTGGTTGGATACTGTTTAAACCAGTCTGAACCATTTTGAACTTGTTGACACTAGTCAGAACCGGTTGGATCTGGTTGAAACTGTTCAGTTTTTTGTTACTGATCCCTTCAGGGAAGAGAGATGTAGTTCTTGGTCACTGTTCCTCATGTGCATCTCTTAAGGAAGGTGTTCTGGAGAGCAGCCATCAGCTTTTTCTTCTAATTCATTAACTTGTAGGGTCAGAAGGATAAAGATGCAAATTAGGCTTCTGGGCAAGTTTATCTCCTTTCAAGCCGCAACTTTGCATCTTAACTTTAAGAGCAAGACATGTGTCAAGCAACCTGTGTTAGTGTGGCCTAAAGAAACACAGTGTATGTGCAAAATCAAGCATTTGTTCTTAATCTCATTAAAGTCTTAAGTCTACTCAAAGAGCTATTAGTCTTGGTGTAATGATATTAATTCTTACAGACCAAATTATGCAACTATTACAAGTCACTCCCAATAATGAGACAATCAGAACTGATAGAAACAGACATTCTATACGTACTTCTTCCTCTGGTGTTACCCTTAACTTTTGTAAAACCTCTTGGGGCTAAGATTGATGGTGACAATTCTGTAGAGAAGCAGTGTGGATTTATGGTGAGTGGTCAGCACCTCAAGTTCTTCACAAGAAATCCTTAATATTGATGGTTCTTTCTTCTCTTTGTTGGGAAAAGTGGGATGTTGACCTAGAGTGTTTCTTCCTCTGCAGTGGGAGGCTGCTTTGGTTCATTTTTATTGTYTGGCAAACACAGTTTATTAACTTGATCTTTATTGACTTGTAAAACCATTTTTTTTTCTTCAGCTCACAAACTTGTGCTCCCTTAGTAACTACAATTGACCACTTCTGATCTGTGTTTGTAGCCCTGGCAGCTTTGCCATCATCCTGTGCTCCCTCTCTCATGGCCTTCACTGTCATCTGGTGTTTGTACTTTTTGGGAACCTGTACTGAAATCTCCTGGTTTTCTTCAAGGTGTGGTTTTCTGATAGCCTAAATTAGGTCTCGTTACCACAAACTAATCAMATATGCATCTTTTGTTTGAACACCAGTAATGATTCACTTGATGACAATAATGATCTCTGTAGAAGACACTCATCCATAAAGTAACATAAAGCCTCAAAAATATTTTTGCCAATGTTGCTCAAGCCATGCTGCTGTTAAAGGGAATGCAGTTGAACCAAACCTTTAATCTCCCAAATGTCTTCTCTGGTGTTTAGCAGGGCCGAGAAAGAACGAGCAAACACAGGGAGCACAGGAATATGGCAAAGATTCCTGACAGCCATAGGAAACTGTCAGCAAGAGGAAAGCAGGAGTGGAAGATTGTGTGCCAAGACTGAGGGATGCTAAGAAAAGTTAGAAGCTCTGAGATGAGTTTGACATCTGTTGATTTATAGGAAAACTATGAACAGTGAGAAGTGAACTAGAACATTAAGAAATGCCATGCAAAAATAATTTTTTCTTTTTTTTTTTAATGGCAAGGGGATAATTTTGTGTGTTTATGTTTTGTTCTTTTTCTAGGTCCATATATTTCTTTATGCTGTTAGGTAGAGCTGTACTGTGTTTTATAGGTATCGTGTTTTCTTTCACACGTAATCTAAAGTAGGCATGGAGGAGAAGTTCTTGTATGTTACTAGAAATAAGGCCAACACCGGTCTTGGAGGCCTAAAACAGTTTTGCTTTTGGACTGCTTTCCTGTCAAATATTAATAGGCAGATGTCACAGCCAGGAAATGTGCCAAGAGGCTCAGGGATTGAACAGGGGGACAGCTTAATATAGTAATCTTGCACACTGTGAAACAGCTTTGGGGTTGGAGGCATTGTAGCTTCAGACGTTTTATCTTCAGACAAAATTATTGCTGTACAACCTGAACTAAGTAGCCTTGCTGGCAGCAGGGCTTGCTGGCTTCTCAGAGCGTTGGAAGATGGCATCACACTGTGGCCTGACCATTCCTGCAGAACTCGTGTAGGAGTTGAACTCTTAATTGGCAGAAAGGTGCCTGCAATCCACAGAAACTTCAGYGACTACGTGTGTAGGACATTGCACAGGGACAGCTCATCCATCTGCTCTTTGTGTTAAAATTATAAGGAGAAAAGGAAACAAACAAACAAAGGTCTTGTTTGGTTCTGCTCAATACTTTCCTCCAGCTTGTGCAGGTTCAGGCAAACATGGCTGCAGCAGTGCAGTTGAACTGTGTCTTCAACAAGCTCTGCACTTTGTGATCAAGGAGCACTTAAATATGTTTGGGATATTTGGGTTTGCTGACGAGAATATTTGGTGCTGGTAACTTGGTTTGCAAACTGCAGGTTGAGGTGCACATTGAGCTCTGGTGGGAGCCCAAGACAAAAGGCCTTGATAACAGAGGGCAAGAAGATGGGTGTCACCAGCCAGGTGGATGGACACTGAGAGACAGCAGGAGAGGGGAACTTGGGGAGAAGAGTGAGACCTTGGCGTGCTTGGACTGTGGGAGGATAAAAGCCCAGGGGTTCCTTTGGGCTCTCTCCTCAGAGGAACCAGCTCAGGCTGCTTCTGTCTTACTGCAGCTTTATGGAACCAGATGTCTGAGACTCTGCTTTGGGAAACSTGGGATCGAGCTAGTGAAGAAACCTGGCCTGACTGTGAGTGGGGTGTGTGGGGAGTCCAGTGGAAACCCACCAGCTCACTGGGGCCACCACTGAGAAGGGGCTTTGGTCCCAGCAGCAGTGAAAATCTGTGACATTGGGAGGGTGGCTGTCAGACAGTCTTGTGGATGGTCACACCAGGAAATTCCTTTAACAGTTTCACTGTTTGGTTTCTTTTTTGTTGTGTGGATTTTTTGTTTGTTTGTTGTTGTTTTGTTTTCCTCAAAAGCAGAAGGATTTTTAGCATTTTTCAGTGTCTATGTAATCCACACRTTTTTCTAAAATCTGCTCCTACATCAAAATTTGAACTGTGTGTGTGAAGTGACTCACTTTGAACAGCCTGGCTTGTGGCTGTCCCTGTGGGACAGAGCCACTTCTCCCCGCTCGCTGCTTTAAACCACAGTAACACCAGTCATTATGGGTCACAGTGTGAAGACCTAACATTATAACTGCCTTTGCATGTAGAGTGATTATAACTGTCAGAGGTAATGTTGGGAGTGTACTAGAATATTTTTCTGAGAAAACGACCAAAAAATGTCTGGGGGATATATAAGAAACGTTTTGGTTTTATGATTTGGTAAATTCTTCCGCAGAAAGATTTTTTTGTTTTGTTTTGTTTTTCAGAAATTTTGATTAGCTGATATTAAATGCTACTCACTATTATTTTTTGTGCTCACTCAGTATCTTGCAGGCAAAGGTTTTAAAGTGCATCACACATTTGTGGCAGAACCCATAACTGAAACTCAAATTTCCTGGCACACTTAGCATCTAATTAGTGGCCTTGGTTTCAAGTGGATGCATTTGGGTAKGTCAATACACATGTATTAAACTCTGTAGAGCAAGACAGAACTGAGCTGAGTATTTAYGTTTGTACTTGCAGGAGCAGGTTCCAAATTTACTTTTATTTTCTCAAATATTATTTAACAGCCMCTGGGAACAGGAAGAGCAATTGAATATGATTAACCTGTCATTGTGTTAATTATATACAGTGTAAAGTTGGGATGGCAGCAACAACTCATCAGTTTTGTTTCAAACACTAGTCTTCCTGGCCAGTGAGGATTTAGTAAGTTTTAATTCCATCACACATGCTGAGGTTAAGCTCAGTTGGAAGAACTTTATCCCTGAAATTTTTAGTCAAAGCTTAATCACTCGATTAACTTCCTGAAACTAGAGGATTGACCTCAAATCCTCATCCTTAATAAGAACTTTGCAATAGATAAGATTCAGTAGAAAACACTTCTCTATCTCCAGAAAGGCTTTTCTTTACATTTTTTTAATGAAACTGGAAGGATGCAGTTACCCTTCCATTATCWAATCAACCTTCACTGAAATTTAAACTTCATGACCAAAATTGCAGTTCACTTGCTATTTGACTTCTCAGACTTCTTATTGTTCTCAGTGTGAAAATATAATTACTTGTTTACCAGTTAATGCTGCCTACCTCTAKTCAGTGAAAGGGACGCAGCATCCACACTGCTCTTAGTCACCAGTTTCTTGTTGAGACTGAAACACTTGCCATAAAGATTCTTCTGGTGCTCTGCAATATTCATCATGACTAAGCATTGGGATGCTTTTGGTGGGGGGGGGAAAAAAAATCAAAGCTATTATCCGCCTTCAGAAAAATGTCAGAATAGGTATTTGCATGTATTTTGTATTGTTATTTCCGCAGCTGAACTGATTTTCCAGGTGAGGCTTTATTCAACTGGAGCTTTTCCAGATTCGATGGCCTGCCTCAGGGTACTCCTTCAGACTGAGATTTGCAGAGCAGAGAGTTGGAGTTCATTTGGCAGTTTGGTAAACGACTACTTTGTTCCTTACAAAAAAGCAGGATAGCTTGACTTGAGTTCCCAGTCAAGTAGTTTTGCAGTATTTGTTATCTAGATTTTCCCTATCCAATAACCTTGTTGGTTTTGGTTTTTTGGGGGTTTTTTGCCTTTTTTTTTTTTTTCCCCGGGATATTCTTGCTTTTTTTACCTGAAGTTAAAACTTTTTCTTAAAAATACTTAGTTTACAATTGCTTTTAAATGCACTTATGTTCTCTTTCCCCTCTCTGTAAAACTTTTACTGAATCTTTCAAGCTTGATCTGTTACTTTTGAAATGTAGAAAGGGAGAGGAAGATCTCTCTCCTTTGTTTACTTATCCTTTTTTGGAGTTATACTGGCAGCTTTTTCATGTCATCCTTTGCAATGTGGTGTAGYGTTTGGAATTATCAAAAGTCCCTAACTGCTAGGTACTTGGATTCTACTTAATTACAGTGAGATTTGTATTCCTAAATCACTTAGTACAGATTGCCATATTCCCAGGTGTTAACCCAAAGCAGTCAGCATACCTGAAGAGCATCTACTGGGCAAGAAATTGGACTTTTTCCAGCCAATTACCAGATGCTAATTAGAAGATGAAGTRGGTCAAATGAGAATGAATAACTTCTCTTGCTCGTCTTTGCTCARGTTCTTTGAGCGGGCTCACAGGCGAGGCTTGGGAGGTATCGCAGCTTCCACAGGCAGATGTTTTATGTGCCCTGGCTCATTTCACTACAGCTCCTCTACACCGTGTGCTTCCTATCACTAGGGCTCATCTAATTTTTGTGTGATTGATAATTGCTCCTGTGGTCCTTCAATGCACGCTTCCTTTTAATGTGCTGCTGGTAATTCTGTAGGTCATTCCTGAATGCCTCCCAAAAGTCGAGTGAGGCTGGAACTGGTATGGGAAACCAAATTTAGAGCCAGCATAAAATAATAGCTAAACTTACGTGGTGGTAAATGAGACAAGGAGTACACTTCTATGGTTTGTGGGCTATGTACAGTTTTGGGAAAAGCTTCTTGATAACAGTGAATGATATGCAAGAGTACAATTTGAAGCGTATAATACCGAGGTTGCTACAGAATTATGATGTTATTTAAAGCATTTTGATGTTTACAGGTGGTCCAGTTGTAGAAAAAAGTTTGAATTTCACTCATCTGTATTTATGGAGTGAAGGAGTGCAGAAGATGTCAGAGTTATGTAAACAACAGAAGTTTTCAAGATGTTGTCTAAAAAATATGATAAAAAATTAGAGTACATTTTTAGGCTTTAGATTTTGGTTTCTGAGTCTTATTTTCAATAGTACTAAGGTTCTTTTTGCTAATTGCTGCCTATGTAATGGCATTTCAATAAATTACACAATTTCTACAGCATTTTCCCACTTTTATTTATGATAACTATTTATACTCCACAAAGAGGCCAAGACCCCTCCCTCCCAGAAGGAACACAAAAACGTAGATTCTTTCTTGTCCGTTCTGCTGTTCTTAAATCCTGATCTTGTGAATTCTTTTGGGTGTTGTGGTTTTGTTTGGTTGGTTTTTTTTAAATTTAAATCTAATAGTTCTAACAAATAGAATTTTAACTTGATCAACTTTATAGCAATATTCAAAAAGTATGGTTTATGAAGGGAAAATGAAACATCCAMGAACACATTAGATTTCAAAAATGAGATAATTTGGCTTTAATTTTTTTTTGAGGAGAAAGAATGACATCTGCTAGCTGCCTGGAGCTGGGAAGAAGTCTCCCCTTGAGACTTTCTTATATCTTCTGAAACACCTTACTCTGTCAGTGTCACAGATGGAGCATCCTATTAGACTACTTCTACTGTAATTTTTATATTTTATCTATGAAGTGCAACTCTAAAGGAATCATGGCAGGAGAAAAATAACCACTTCTTAAAATACAATGAGCTCATCAGTGAGTAAGCCTTTAATAAGATTAGAAATATGCATAAATATCTTCCTGAATAAAGTCCATGGTATGAAGGATAATGTAAAAATCCTATTGAAATCCTTCCTGCACRGACAGCATGAGAATATTTTTTTATTTAGTGCTTGGCATTTTATTCCTKTGCTCAAGACAGTTGAAATATCTGTCTGTTTTTTAGTTTGAACACTTTTTAAAGGATGGTATTTTGGAGCATTTTGTTGTGTTAAAGTGGGTGGGGAAATTGGTCTTCCTTCAATTTCTGTCACAACAAAATTATGGGTTTTTTACATCTGGAAGTCTAAAGCCAAGTACTGAAGCTTTCTGCTTTTATGATGAAAGGCAAATGAGTTGTTATTCTAATTATAAATTTAAAATATCAATAGAAGTACTCACTAAGTAGCAATAAACATCTCTCTATAAATTTCCTGTTCTATCGATTGTATCTCATATGATAACCCATTAACTGATTGCTGTTGATCAGCAAAATGAAGTGAGATTATATTTATTACTTTTCACTGCCGGCTCTCATAATAGATTATTATGGTAAACGTGAAAGGCAGAAAAGAGTAATTGCTGCTTCATTTATGTTGATTATTCATTATTTTTAATATCAAACTCTTCTAAAACATATATATGGAATAAATTAAATCACCAGTTTACTGTTGTACAATTAAAATGCAACAATTATTTGCTTGTTTGAGGCTTTGAAAACAACTGATTTTTTTTTTGTAATTTTGCTTCCTGCAGTTCTGCAGCTCTCACATTACTGTATAGTTGAATTTTTTCCTATGTCAGGAAACAAATATGAAGAATAGTAGTGCAGCTGCTGTGCATATGTGTAATTGCTGACCTTGGTGACACTTTACTTTTGCATTGACAACTCTGGCTTGGAAGGTCAGTGTGCTAATTTCCAACATGGACAGAGCATAAACTTCCTCTGAGCTTTTTCAACTACTTTATTAGCAGGCTGATTTGTGGAAGAGGCTGTGTTGCCTTGATGGATCCGTTTTTCTGTTTTGCTCAGTCTATTTTATGTGCCACCGGTGTCGTTACAGTCTGCAGAGATCCTTATATTACCCTCACCTCTGTCACCTGAATGTCACCAGTCAAATTGCCAGAGTAGCCTGTTTTCCAGGCACTGAACTAATGTAAATCCGAAATATTAAAATATTTTGTTGGCTTTTTGTATTTGGGTCAAATTCAAATGTCCTGTGACTGGCAACAGGAAAATACGTGACCAGGCCGTAGTGAATTTAACTTGTGATTTCAGTGTCGTGCACTCATCCTTGTCTGATGTATCCAAAAATCATTTTGTGTACTGCAAATTACCATATTAATAAGATCTTTCTGAACGGAAACCAGGGGCTAGGTCTTCATTGTCATCTGAACTGGTTCTGAAGCTTCTTTCTCACAGTGAGCACTAAAACTGTTATTTATGTCTTTATCTTCCACTGGAACTCAATAGTCTTTAATGTCCCCTTGAGTTGTGTGTAAAAGTGAAACATAATTCCTGTATTTCACAGTGTAACCGGTGTGCCTGTACTTTTCTGACAAACAGAACAAACAAAACCATCACTGATGTTGAATTAGCACTTACCCCAGTGGCAGCCAAAGGTAAGTGTAGTTTTGTATCAACACCAGGAAATCCCTCTCTGTGTGAACAGCAGTACACAATGGGCTGTAATGGGAATTTTACAAATCCATCCCTGCAGGGATTTACATTGTCAGTAGTCTCCTGCATATAATGTGCCATAATTGAAAGTCAGGGTTTTTCTTCCTCCTAATTATACAGTAATATTGTTTTACCTGTCATGTAAAAGCATGCATTTTCATGGTTTGTGTATATTTACTTTCAGCAAATCAGAAAGTGGTGGTAATTTTTTCATTTTTTTTTTTTTTTTTTTTTTGTCCTAAGTGTGGTTTGTTACTTCTTAATCCCTGTGTTTCATACCACAGGGTTGTTTCCCATAGCCTGGTGGCATTCCAGCTTAGTCAGAAACAGGTACAGCACTGAAACCAAAGCTGGCCAGACTGAAAAGAATGGACAGCTTATTTTTAGTGAACTGAGTGTCAAGGTCTTTGACCACGCATTTATTTGTGGCAGATATGGATATTTCAGAGCTACTGATGTAATAATTGTATTTCTTAAATAGCCTGAATTACGTGTACTCACAGATGACAAAGGTGTCTAGAAAACTGGGTAAACCAAAATGAGAATTAAAACTGTAAGAAATGACTGTGGAGGTTAGAAACCTTGACATATTGAAGATATTTGCGGTGATCACAAAGATTGAAGTCTTGGGTTGGTCTGTCTAGGAAAAGTAATCTTGCAATTTTAATAACATGTCCTGAAAATTGAATCACTGATGGGCCACGTGGCCCTTGTGGTTTGTCATCAGTAATTTCCGTAACAGGTTTTTCCTGCTGCGTAAACCCCAGGATAATGTGAAATTTGCTCAGCCTCCAAGGAGGAAGCGAATCTGAATGAAGCAATCTATCCACACGCCTCTGAGGACAAAAGATTGAGACCCAAGCACGGGGAAGTCATCCCTGAAAAGCTGCGGTGGTCTGCAAGCGTGCAGGTTTGGGGGACACATGTTAGAGCTGTCCTGCAGGARCACGAGTTGGGCAGATGCTCCACAGCTCTGGGCAAACCCTCAGGTGCCAGATGTGGCTTTGCAATTTGCTTTTGCAACAGCAGAGTTAGGAGAGGTGATGTTGACATGACTTGGCTTTAGTGTGAACCAACTGTAGGGCAGCTAAAAGGGGCTTAGGAGAAAAGAGTCACAGAAGACCTGAGAAGAGATCTGAAGTTTTGATATTGGCATTTTAGTGTAACAATTGATGAGGGGAAAAAAAAAAAAGAAAAGCGTGATCTTGGATTTACTCCTGGCTTGTCAGTGAAGGGTATAGATGACAATAAAGGAAACAAACTTCTCAGGTGTCTGCGTAGTTTACCCCTTCCTCTCTGGGCTACTCAGCACCTTGGAGTTCCATCAAGGGTCTCATCCAATGAGGCAGATTGTTAGTTTTCTGCTGGATAATCCACTGTGAACCTCTCACACAGCTTTAATTATATGWAGTACAAGATGTAGGGTGGTAGATGGAAATTAGGAAGGTAATACTGATTTTGCAGTTAGCTGGTAAAGCAATCACTGTCATAATATACTTATTTTCAGTATCTACTGTTAAAAACAAAAGTCTTCAGCAATTGGAAAGGTGACGGAAGAGAGTTACAGGATGTTTCAGGAATGGAATTCATTCAACTGCAGTCTAAGAAAACTCCACAGACACAGTTTATCGAGGGAGGGGACAAAACATCCCTTTTATAACAATTGTTCTGCGGTGCTGTCCGTGTAGACTGCGGTTGTCTCCCCCAGCTTTAAGATTTTCTGAATGTTATTTAACTCAGAAAGACCTTTTGGCAGAAAGGASAGTTTGTGTAAAACTACCTGGGAGYGTTTCTTGACTTTTAAGGTGAGCTTTTCCTTGTGTGTTGAARTTGCCTGTTGAAGACTGAGTGGAGTAGCTTRTAATTGTATTAATGAAATGACTTTGGACTAAGAAACATGCTAACGGAGGGCTGGAAGCTGTGAGGTTTGCTCTGCCATTCCTCATCTGCTTCCCTGATCTGCTGTGGGACTGTGTTGTTTACCCTTAACAGCGACATTTCGGGTTTTGCACGTAAATGATCATATTTTCTTCAGTAGTGCATAAGTTGATATTACTTTTTTAAATTTGCTGTCTTTGCATRTAATATTCATTTCACTGCAACACTCAAGGCAAAGAAAATACAACTGGGTTCTTTTAACCCTTAAAAGTTCATTTCTCTTGTATTTTTATATTTTTAGATTGAAGTTTGTGATTCATGAAAGGAAGACCTTTCAAAAAGTCTTAAGTCAAAATGGATRTTGCATATGCTATAAATCTCTGTAATACTTCTCCACAGGGGCTTACCTTGTTTTTAGATTGCATTAGTCTCCTTTCAAAATATGGAATCACAGAACCATAGAATCATTTGGGGTGACAAAGACCTTTAAGATCGAGTCCAGCCATTAACCCAGCTCTGCCATGTCTGCCAATAAACTATGTCCATAAGTTACACATTTAAATATCTTTTAAATACCCCCTTCCCTGGGCAGCCTATTCCAATTCTTGACAACCTTTTTGGTGAAGAAATTTTTCCTAATGTCCAGTCTAAGTTTCCTCTGGCACAACTTGAGACTATTGTTTGTTACCAAAGCACCACCCCATGATGAAAACAGGAGTGTTGAGCAGTGAAGCATGGAGTACAGTAATTTCATATTGGGGAAAAAAGTGTAAATTTGAACTCGGCAGCATACGACTTACAAAAGCAATATATCTGTTCTGAAATATGTTGTAAGAATAATTGGATTTCTAGGCATTTATTAGATAAACTTCACCATAAAACAAAAAAAAAAAGTTTATAGCTCAGATAAAAGCTTATAAGATTTAAAAGATGAGTTGGCATATCTCGTGCACCTACCTCAAGATTTGTACTCCAGTGAAGGAAACCCACTTTTTTTCCCCCAAGTGAAAATAAAGCAAAAGTTGTGGCAGGTTTTTAACAGTGTTTTATCATTTAGAAATAAGAGGATCATGATACATTTTCTGCAAAATCTGTATTTCCTCACAGGAAAGTTTTAATTCACCAGAGCATATTTTATGTAAACTCATTTATTGTAGGGATTACTTCAAGCACAACATGTAATGAAAATGCCATTCATATTTTTCAAACACTGGAGTATTACACATTTTATTTTTAAAATGGTATTAAATGCATGCTACAGGCAGAAACAACTTCCAAAATGCTGAAAAATATACAATCACAGAAAAAAAGCCACATTTTTTTTTTAATGTCCAAATCTTTATTTCTTAACGCCAGGAGCAGTCAAATTTTATGTATAGGAGACCGTCCCATTTTTTTCCTTCACAGTTTGCTGCTTTAGGGCCAGACTAATGTGGTGGCACGCCAGGCAGTCAGCAAGAAAACACTGGATAATGGAAAAAAACCTTGAAAATACCCACGCTGTTGGGATGTGCAGCACAGCCCAGCRTGAAAGCTGTCATATGCGCCCAGCTTATTAGCGCTGGCTCCGTTCCATGCCAACAGGACCCAGGCTGGCTCCTGCTGGCTCATCCCCCTGTTCCCTCAGTGTTTTGGATGCAGAAGGAGCTTATTAGCTCAGGTGCATCGCCTTGCAGGGCCAGGTTTTGCCTGGGATTAAGCGGAGGCTTAATAGGAACGCGGAGCTCCCCGGAGTCAGCTGAAGCCTTGCCACGAGCATCTGCGCTGCTGACCTGGCTCAGGCTCTGCTAGAGCATCCTCCTGCACCTCTGCAGACTGCCAGCTCTGATCTCCCAGCATCTGTGGTGCGCTTAATCCGCAGCCCAAATGAGCTGTTCCTGGATATTTCCGGGCTTGAAGGTGTTTCTGAAGGGTGACCCCGCGACTAAACCATCTCCGACGCTTTGGTGCCTTCCCCTTTCCCCCGTTTGCAGCTTAACTGGGAGGGCAGTGAAGGTTGAGCTGGGGTCAAGCAGGCACTGGTCAGCACCTAATTAACAGCTAGTTCATAATTACTCCAGGCCTGTCTCTAGCTGCGGACACTTGTTGTTGCTTAGTCACGTTTGAGGCGTTTTGGAGGCTAAAATTCCTGTCTGATCTGGATATTGCCGTGAGCCGTCTGCTCCAAACTGTTCTAAAATCAATAAAGTAAAGGTGTATCCGCGTGCAATTTGCTGAATCTGTACCGTGTGTGACTTAATCCACATGTCTTTGTGATACATTGTGGTAGTTTAATTACTTCAGTAAATCTACGATTCAGAAATTAAGCTTRTCTCAGTTAAATTAATAATCTATCTTGCCACTTTGGTAAACTGGTCGGCTGTCAACTTTGCATGTTAATAGAGAGAAGAGCAAATAAGTGTTACATTACCTCACTAATGAAAAGATGGGGAAACTGGATGTCTTCTTCAGTGATTCAAGATCTGCCTGTTGTAGTATTGTGTACTATTATGGGCATAAAATAATAATAATAATATTGCATATTATTATGGATGCCTAGTAATAATTACTAAAACCAAGATAAGTTAGAAAAGAATTAAAAAAGCCTGTAATTATGTTAAAAAACAGTTGTTGTTGGTTTTTTTCTTTTGAAATCACTATGAAAATCAGCTGGAATTTACTAGTTAAGAAGTACAAGCAACCRTTTTTACTTTCCCCAGCTTCTCTTCCAGATACCATTTTCCTCTTGCCTTTAGGGAACATTAGCTTTAAGAGTGATTTGCTCATTTTTCTCTGCTTTCTGTGCTTTTGAGGGTACCTTGAGACATTAAACACAGGGCTGATCACAGCAGTTMATGTTTATATTGGTGGTTTCTGTTGTCCTGCCAAGTCTTGCTGAATCCACAGGTGGCCACAAGTTTGGACAGTTTTTATTTTTTGTCAAATTAAATATTTTATACTAATGAATGCATAAAATAATGTAATTAGATATATTTTAGTGAATTAATATCAACATCCTCCTAATTATTTCTGTTTCCTCAAAAGATACTTAAATTTTCAAAAGCATGCCTAAAAATAGACATGCCAAAAAAGTATATTGAGGTGAGCCAAGTCATTATTTTAGTTTGATATGCAGATTTGCTCTATACAAAGTATTCCTGTTTCTGGTCATAGCCATGGGATTCTTACTAGAGAAATCACCTATTTCAGAGAAGATGGTAAAAAACTGTCACTTGTTTTTAAAATTAAATTTTATTATCCTAGACACCAGTACAATTCTCATTAGCAGATTTTCCAGCCAATTTGCCCATTTTTGTTTTGTGGATCTTGTATGTTCTAGTTGTCATTATCAGTAGTTTTTGAAAGGAGTCCTTTGAAAAGGAGGGAGGAAAAAGCAATTTTATTTTAAAGGTATGACTCCTAGTAACATTTCTGGTGAGTTTTTTGTCATCTTTTTTTGATATCTTCTGATGTTATACAGTTAATGTAATGTGAGTGCCTGTTGCTGCTTCATTCTCTTTTCTCTTCCTTCCACCTTTCATTATCTAGTCTACTTTTATGAACATAAATTTCCCTCTCTGCAAAAGCAGTCRTGTCAAAACACTTTCTACCAGCCACTGATCTATGGTGGGATTCTATTACAATCCAAGGGATTGCTCTTTTAAGAATCTCATTAAAGTCTGAACAAACAATATGAAATGAAAAATCCTTCCCCAAGGCACAGAGGCTGTAGACAATACTGCTTTGCAAAGCTAGATAGGTGAGATGATATTAGACAGGCGATAATGAAAATATCAGAAAGATTTCATAGCTAAAAATGTGTAACAATTAYGGTCAAGAAAGTGGCCCATTTTCTGATTTTGAACATTAAATGTAATTCAAAGATGAGAGAGCATAAACACACAAAATCTTTCCTGATAAGGCATTGGTCAGAGGGGATGTTTCTCATGGACTTTGTACATCAACTGAAAATTTTACAGTGATTTTTCCTTTAAAGATCCCCACTAAAAAAATATACCAAAAGTTGGGGTTTAATATCTTTTTTTAAAATAAAAATAGTTGAAGCAAAAAATGTAGTTATATTAGCATGTTTTTAAAGTTCACRCTCTATAAATATTATCAATTAATGTACTAGAACTGATTTTTTTTATCTGAGGCATGGACATACTAGAAGATCTTGACAGTCATTAATCTGTGGGTAACTTCTGTTAGTTTTTAAAATATTTGCATTTAAACACGTAAAGACTGGTCTATATCTGAGTATTTAATTAAATTTTATCTGCCCTCAGGGCTTAACTAAGTTTGTCTTTCTGAACRGCTTTGCTTATGATAGCTGAGCAGTTTGTTACTGTAGTTGTCTCCTGAGAAGGAAAGAAGAGCTTGAAAGCTCTTATTCCTGAAAGGGTGATGGGATTAGAGGGATGCTCCAGAGACAGTGGGGGAAAAAWAAAGTATTTTCTAAATTAGACCCTTTGAAAATTGTTGTATTCTCTTGGTACTGAGACTTTTAGCGGTGGGGTTCATGGCAATTCCTGTACTCTCCTGGGTGGCCAGAGTCTGGCACTGTTCAGAGCAGACTTGGGAGTTGTGCGTTTGTCTTCTGTTTGTATTTTTGGGTGGAAGGCTGAGTGGTTTTGTTTTTGGTACAGACCTCATTACAGGTATTCATTTCTTCTATCCATCTCCGTGTTCAATCTGCTCTTGTTTCTGTAGCTGTGTATTTGCCATGAAGATGCCAAGGGAAGGTAATCTAATGGAATTGTCCCTAAATTAAAGCTTGAAAAAAGAGGTGATTAATGTTAAAATCCATAGCTTCTAAACAGAGATACATGTAAGTTGCTTTTGTGTGCTTTGGACGGTTAGGATTTTTGTTTTGGGGTGAGTGCTGTTTGTTTCCATATTCCACTAATGTTTCATTTCTGGGTTTACTCTTAAGGCGTTAACAAAGGGTTTATCAACAGAATTCATTCATGATACGGGAAGATTCAGCTGTTTGAGGATTACACACTGTCAATTAAGACAAATAGTTATTGGCTGGTGGGAAGCTCATGAGCAAGTAATTACAAGAGATGTTCCCTGTTGAACCACCACACATAATCCATCAGATTTCAAGTGATGTAGATTAGGTTGATAAATTGAGTTCCATCATTTGTACCTTTCTCCACTGAGGGATCTTGCACTTTTTAAGTTTTGTTTGCTTTTGCAGGTGGAGAAGAAAAACTGTTTTAGGAATTCATTGAAGTCATTAGTAACTGAGCTGAGAAAAATCCTATGGAATCAAAGTTCCTACTTAACACCTGGCTGGAGGCTGGGCTGCCCGAGTTTGGCTGGGAAATGCCATTTGGTCCCATCTGCTGTAGACCAGAGCAGGGACTGCAGAAAAACCAAGATGTGGTAATTACCTCTTTCCAATTAATTACTTACCACACAGCACAAGGCAGATAGTCCAGGGAAGGCAATTCCAAGAGAGGGGCCATAGGTGGGTCAAACCAGGCAGTGACTTGCTCAAAATCTCTGCAAAAGTGATTTATTTTTGTCTGCTATACACAGAGAAAAGGAGCAAGTAGAGTTTTGAATGTGCACTGTGAAGATGCAAGTTTTCATACCACACATCAGTTTAAAAATTCTGTTTCCACAACCAAATACATTAAAATGATTTTATATCTTTAACAATAAAAAAAAGAGAAATAATGGAAATATTAAAGACACACTGATCAGAAAAGTCACTGAAAGTGCAAAATTGTAAATTTTGATATCTGACACAATTTTTTCTATTTAGATAAAAATCACTGGCCATATAGAATTTGGACATATGTATATCAACAAACATTATCAATCCCATAGAAAAGAGAAGATACGATGGCTTTAACTCAAGGGTTGTTTCTTTAGTGTTCATTGTTGTGGCTCTAAATGGGAGTAAAAATGAACTTATGTGCATTCATGTTGTGGGATAAATGGAATGAATATTAAAAACTAGAGTTTTGAAAAGCAGAGGGCAAAAAAATCAAGTGACAGTAAATGGATACATCTGGGCCCTAATGGGTTAAAAATAGTTTATTTTTGTTTGTGGTTGCGAGTTAAAACCCAGACATCACCTGGCACTCTTCTATTGGACTGTTCCCATGTCCATCTCATACAGTGTCTGAGCACAACATACAGGGAAAGGAAATGTATAATTGTATGGTCAGGACAAGGAGAACTCCTAAGCCAGACTGAAGGCTTTTAATCAGTGTTCAGAGCTTTGGGGACAATATGGTGAGGAGAAACACAGGCAGAGACTTGTAGCGCACCTCTTGGCTTCAAAGGGCTGATGTATTTTCCATAGATACCTTGGATTTTGCTTCAGTGAAGACAAAGTCACCTGTGGGATCTGTACCATGAAGCTGAGCTTAAATTTCCATGTGGTCCATTCTCTGCTTGCACTGGCAGGAGTGATGTGAATAGTGAAGATGGGTTTCATTCAGGGGATATTCACCCAAATTGCTGGGGCTGTTAAATCTTTAATGGCCTAATAATAATGTGTGAATTGTTTCTGACTACTAACTAGTTCCTCTGTGGGATTTTTTTKGGTTTTTTGTTTTTTTTCTCTAAGGATAAGTTTGTTTTTACCTGAGCTCTTACAATGCCAGGTCAAACTGTGGTGTCTTGTCGGATGCAGATTTTGTTGCATATGCCTGATTAGGAACACATGAATAAGGACAAATACAGAATTCCCCTTGTTTTGTTAAGTAGATGCTTTTGTCATAAGTCTGTTTCAGGAACATTATTCTGAACTCTATGGACCATATAATACTGGATTAGTTGCATAATATACAAAATATCTGSATTTTTCTCAACAAGACAGAAATCCTGTAGGCTGAATCAACGTGTCACCTTTGATTTAAAGGGGTGATTTTCTAAAAAGAAAACTTCCAGAATGATCCATCTCTGTAGGCATATTTTGTGTCTAATAATGCGCTACAGTATCAATATATCTGATTTTTAGTGAGGATGAGCTGTGCTTTGTGTTTAGGCCAGTCTATAAACRTACATGCCTTTTCTGTCTAAGCTGTCCTGTTTACTGTGGGAAGTTGGGTTGCATAAATGCAGTGCAGTGGATCCCCCAGCAAGCCATACTGAAGCAGTTTGTGGCATCTGGTTTGGGTTTTTTTCTAATTTCTGTTATTTTATTGCCTAGATAAATGGATGCAAGTTTGCAACACCCAGAACTAAAAGGTGCCACACCTTGGATAACTGAGAAGTGAGGTTGTTCATATCTTTGAGTGAGGTTTGTTAAGGTTTCATTGCAATGTTTCCAGGGCATTTCCTGTGGTTTTTGGGAGCCTGGGCTGATCTTAGTTCTGGAGAAGCTGAAACTGGCGCCTTGTTACAGAGCAATCTTCACACTGATGATTAAATTTAAGGCACTCTGACACTGTCCTAGGATGCTGAACCACCCCAGCACTTTTCCCTGTCCATGTTTTGTTGAGCACGTTAAAAGATAATCAAAAACGTTTTCTCAAGGTGTGATAGCAATAACGTGTCTCCATTTACTGTAAGTATTTACATTTAAAAAATATTTTTTAAATGTAATCAGGATTCTTTTCTTTTTTCTTCCCCAGAAGTTATATTGTGAAGTGAATTTGGGTATAACATGAGTACATCATCAGTGTGTTGTTGGCTTTTTTTACATAAAACCTTAGTCAGTCAGATCTCATTAGGCATCTTACATGTCATTAATTTATAAAGAAAATACTGCATGTATTAAAATGTAATTTTGGTTAATGGATAACAACTAAAATTATTAATTATTTTTTCTGGTAGTCGTTACTTTTCAAACCTCTTTCTCCGTGGAAATCTACAGCAGCTGAAATAGCGGAACACTGTGTGAAGTACAGTATTTATCAGAAATTACTGAGGATGTGCCACAGCAGTGACAAACATTTGTGATAAAAACCCCACCATCTYTTTCTGCTCCAGCAAAGCAGGCAAACATCTGTACACTGCTTTCGGTGTGCTTATTTAGACATGTATGTGTGCAGAGGGCTGTGCACACGGCTAAATAGAAATGTATTTAGCAAAACCAGATGAAACTTGGACTGCAGTTTATTGGAAAATAGGTTGATGGAGAAGTATGCAGATGAGGAAGAAAATTATCCTCTTCTACAGTGTTACCGTAATAGTTCACTCTGTGAGGTGTAAATTCAGTTTGGATTGAAGCTAAGAGATACATAGATATAAAAAGATATAAACCCAGCTTCTTCCAGGCTGCATTCCATTAGTAACATGTGAAACACACAATATTCTGTCCCTTTTATGTAGCACCTTGGATCATTTCAACATTTTTCACTGTTACTGTGACTGGGCTCTGTTCTGTACGTCTTGGTCGAGATGTTCGTAACGTCGGCACTGACTTCAGCAGTCCAAGTGCTGTCTCCTGCCTCCTGTTTGGAGATAAAACATTGTTCCAGCCACTCACTTGGAACCAGGAGATTGCCTGCTGCAAAAACAGGCTATCAGCATTTATTAGCATGGCATTCTTCACAAGCCTAAGACAAATGAAACATTTAAAAGGAGCGGAGCGTGTTGGGTTGTTGGTTCCCATTGCTCCTGGGAGGGGAGGGGATGCTTTTCCCTTGGACTCATACATATAAATGTGTATGTGCTTCCATGTAAGACTTAATGTTTACAAATTGAGGTTTTATTGTTGGTGGGTTTTACTAGCTCAGGAATGTTACATTTGAGCACGTTGAGGTTAACCGTGGTTTTGAAATTACCAGTGCATGATTTTTGGAGAGGAAGCGAAGGGAGATTATTGCCTTAATTACAGTGTAATGTTCATATTAAATATATTTATATTTTAAAATTCCAATTTTAAGGGGATTTTAATAGAAGCTGGAGCTGATGAGGCAAAGCAATGCAAAAAGGCTGTTCCAGATGGCATTCATCCAGAGGGAGACATTTGTGTATTGACAACAGTGGAAATATATGAAAAGAGAAATAAGCAGCAAGTATGAGACTAGTGAAGAGAAACCGAGTGAGAATAGTCCAGGACTCAATCTTCTGTTGCAAGGAGAGGAGTAGCAGTGTTCTCTACATGCTGTAATCTGATCCCAGGGAAAGATGCTGAGAATGCTAAGTGTTTCAGTCAAGCAGTAGGGGAGTGAAGGAGTGAGTCAGCAGGGCAGTTGCAGATGAATTTCCAGAGCGGGAGAATAAAAGTTTTGCAAAAACGTGAGAAAAGAGGGAAGATGAATTTATTGTGAAGGTCAGTCTTGATGTGATGATAGAGATATAAAGATTATTTTTATGGATTGAAAAACATTGTGTGGGGCTTTAGTGACTGCCATGGGTAATTTGGTGAACCAGGGATCTGATCTGGCATAATGGTGATTCTTCCTTGTGTCAGAGGACACTTTTCTTCAAGGGAACCCCTCTGTGAAGCAAAATGTTTACATTTGTCTAACTGCATTTAAAATTAATTGAAAGAAATACAAAAAATACTCTCTGATGTTAAAAATCTTTCCCATTCCTTTTTGATGTTGTTTAAAGTGACACCACCAATTCTAGGAAATACCTTATAACTAGCTCAGGCCAAGGTTAGAACTGAATATTGTGTCAAGGAAAGCAGGCTTTTTAGTTAGAAGCAAATACCAGCTGCTGACGTTGATTTTAGAAGAGAGCTTTTCTTGCTAAACGCCTCATTACAGTGTTGTGTATCTGCTCCCCTTCCATGCAAGTTTTGTTCAGGCTCCTTATTCTGMAGTTGCTTTAGAATTTATTATTTCGTTTTTAGCCCTGTGCTATTTGGATGTTTTGCTTTAGGTATTAATTTCTTCTTCATGTGCTTTTTTTTCCCCCTCTGTGCTGTAGAGAGTCTTCAGTGTCGTGCCATAGGCGCAGTGCACCAAGGGAGGCATTTTTTCACCTCCCCAGATACCAGCCAAGCAAAGGCTCCCTGGGAGGACTCCTGGGAGCATGGAGAGTTTCATAAATTGCAGATTAATTAAGGATTGCCCTGCTTGGAAAAATATATGTGCTGCCTTGTACTTCATAACTTCCATCTGCTGTCTCCTATCCAACCTGGCAGCATCCTCCCTCTGACTCTGCTGCCCAGAATGCTGGCCTCTGCGTGGCTGACCAGTTGTCCTTTGCAATTCAGAATAAATGGGATCATGGAGTTTTTGTAGCCACCTTCTGCAGGTAATGGAGATTTTTGTCCTGCAGTGGAAAGCAGSTTGTCTTAGTTACATTGCAAACTTAAAGGAGTAAATGCAGTGAATTGAAGTATGCTGTTTRTAACTTGGAGCTTAAAAAATACCAGAGCTGCTTTTTACTCTGCTAGAAGGAGGAACAGTTATGTCCCTTATGAAGTTAAAGCAAGTCTGTTTTATAATGAAAATTGTTATGAGATGGTAGAGGCATGGTTCAGTGGCTGTATCATTGCCATCTTATCAACTTTCTGAAAGCGCTACCTATCCATCAAATGCTGATTCATTTTCCCTTATTAAAATCACACAYGATGCAAAAAAGACACTGATACATTAAAAAAATAAAATTCTACCATGAGAGTGCTTTTTTTTATCAGAAAATGTTGGCTTTGTGTTATCCTGGCTTATTGTGTAGTATATATTATATAGCATATCTGAATTTTTTAGCACGTTTTCCTGGTATGAGAAATGCGGCAAGATTTAGTCGCCAGAGATTTTGCAGAGAATGAGCTGTTTGAGAGAACATTCTGAGCTGTAAGGCAACATGTGAACTTAATGCACTGAGACTTTGAAGGGGAGATTTTTCAAAGGCACAAAGGGAAGGAAGGTGCCTGGCTGCCCTGCCATCAAAGGGCTCTGGTCGAATGGGGTGGGAGGGTTGCAGGTGCCTGCCCCAAGTCCCRTGTGGGCAGGGAAGTTGGTTCAGCTCCACTTGGGAACCCCAGGGCTGCTGCTGGAGCAGACAGGGAAGGGAAAAGGAGGGTAACAAGCAGTGTCTGGTATTAGTGGGGGAAAAAACCCAAAGGAAAATGTTTGCCTTGTTGATATTTGCTTAAATAGAGCTGTTTCCTAGAGGAGGATGTCTGCAGTGTCAAGGCATGTTGGATATGGCTTTCAGTTTACACTGATGTAAGCTGCAGGGTCTAAATTATTATTACTTCATTGTACAACAAAGATGGAGCTGCCCTCTGAAAAGAACCTGCTAATACAAGCTTGTAATTTCAATTTTGCACGCATTTTTCGTTCTGTGTTTCACTAAAAATCTAATCTACCCAATCATTGCTTTAGGCTAATAGCCTGTAATACAGTATAGTGTCAAAAATGTCAAACTTAATGAAAAAAAAAAAAGGAAGGAATCATAAGTGTTCACTGCAACCCCTCCTTTGAATAGTTTTTTTTCCAGAAGATCTAGGTTTTGTGAAGTATGTACTACTCAAATCTGAAATAAAAAGGGAAAGCTGTACAGCCATGAAACTCTTCCATGGCTAAGGTATGTATTAAAGCTATAAATCTATTAAATACATTTTTGAGAAATCATCGACATAAAACCTAGTGGAAGGTTTTATGCCAGGCATGTCAGATACATTTTGCTGTATCCTTGTTGAGGCTTGTACTTGACCTTTTTAAAATGGAAACCTGAGAATTTTCGCCATCTGTTGGGCAAGGTGGTCGAATTCTTTGCTTTTAAGACACTTCAGAATTTCTGTTGGAAAGTTAGAAGGGGAGAAGGAATAGATGCTGCCGCATTCATGCTATTTAATTGCAACAAATAGTTTAATTACCTGACTCAGCCGTGTATGACAAACGCCTGGAATCTCCGAGGTGCTGTGATGGTCCATGTGAGGTGAAACACCTGCATGTCAATGGTTGGGTCGATTTGCAAAACTCCCTTCCACAAGGGAGGCCGTGGAGGATCGGCAGCAGTGATTTAACAAGGCTTTGTGTTCATTGCTGTCCTTCCRTCTCTCCCCTTAATATTTGTTTTGTTTTTCTCCTTCATGCTACAGCAGTAATGCTGATGATGCAACCCCAGGCAGTCGTTGCTGTGTAATAGCTTTGGGCATGAAATGCTTGATTTGCACTCCTGAGCAGCTACCCACGGGCTTTGCTCCCCAGGTTTGGATGGATGAGGCATCAAGGAAATGAGGAATTTTCATGAACTTGAGTGTTGAGGATATCATGCACAGAGTGAAAAAGGAATAGGGCGAACGAGTATGCCACCACAGTGTGACTGATAACAGGAGTAAGAAACTTTTTGCTCAAGATAAGRTTTATTTGATTCAACTCTTGGAGAAAAATAAGCAAGAGTGTAATACAAAAAAAAAAGAAACAGACTGTTCTTAGTCTACCCTACCATATATAAACTCTTAAACCCCCTCCCCCCGCCCCCCCCAAAAACTGTACACATAAATAAAGAATAACTTTTTATCTTCTGGGCAAGGACTGTGTGGACTCATGGCAGCTTTCTCCTTAGTTGTATAGGTAGTAAATGCAGAAGAGGTTATTGTATGCCAATATGTTAAATATTCTACTTTTGAAAACTCTCAGAAAGGTCAAGAATTATAGCATTGACAGTTCTGGTTTTTCTTTCATTTAGAATTTCACGACTTCCTCCCCTTTCCCTCTTCTGCATATGTGTTCAAGAGATTTTAAAACTTTCCTTTAAATCCTCTGTAATGGTCTTAGCTAATATGATAAATGTCAAGTATCTTTGAAAAAGTTCTGAAAAACTTGTGTCACAAAATGAATTTGAGGCTGAGCAATTTGAATCTTTTTTTGTCCATGTAATTGAAACTTCAGTGGGGAAAAAAAAATCCATAAATAACAATTAAATTTGCTGTTGCAATGCGTAAAATCATTTGACCTCAGTGAAAATTAGTCCATGCGCAGAGAAGAGAGCACCTGTCATTTTGCTTGTGGGTCAGAAATAAGGCCAGATGACTAAGAGTGTCCTAGTAAAATATGCTACTGCCTTTATGCCACTCTTCTCCTATACCAACAGATTGCAAAATATGCTCAAGATAAATCCCCAAAATGCCCAAATCAGCATTCAGCAAAATTTAATAGACTTGCCCTGTTCTTTTTTTTTTTTTTTTCCTTTCTTTTTGCCAAGAAGCTAAGGGCGTATTTTGGAAAGTAAAAATGACTGAAAACGTTCAGGATATAAATTCAAGCTGTGTGAGTGGCATAGTATACAGATGCCAGGAATGCCAATATTCTCCACTGATGGCGTTTCTAAATACACTTTGTTTTTATTTAACAAGGCCTGAAAATCACTCCATTTTCACTTTACTTAGAAGCAAGTCTTGAGCTTTGGTTCATGAGCTTATCTCCAACCCCCATCCCCATCATTAGTTCATCACTAATTGGGAGAGTTGTGAAAAAGTTGATGATGAGGTTAGTTTTAACCATCTGCCCAAAAAGTCTCTTCCCTGGAAGTTCACACGTGCATGCACCAAGACACACACCACAGGGTCGCTGTCCTTCTGTAACAAGCTACTTAGGCACAACTGAATGAACAGGATTAACTGCATTTCTCTACAGAGACCTGTTCATGCTTGAAGTTAGATGCAAACTAAACTCGTATTTTGATGAATTTAATTCAGTGCTGCTGGATTTCCACAGTGAAAAGGTTTTTTTTTGCTTAAAAATAGAGCTGGCTGCGTTTTCTACGATTTAAAGGATGTTTTTGTTCAGTTAAAGGGCACACTTGTGAGTAGGAGTTTTTGGGGGGAGATCCATTTCCAACAATGTTGCTTGATCATGTGAAGGTGTCGCATTATTTAACCAACAGGCATTCACTTGTTAAATAAGTATGTTTGTGGTCAGTAAAGTACCAAATAAATGGCCTGTTTTTCAGTTTTAGTGACAGATTTCCCTTTAGCCCTTGCTAAAAAGGAAAGGGGGTGATGGAATAATTTCTGCCTCTTTCATGATATTAGATTGTTAGCAGTATTACTCAGATGCYGCTTTACAGCGTTACTTACGGTGGTATCAAAATCTTACATTCATTAAGAAGTAATAAATTCCTTTGACTTCAGGGAAAGTCAGGGTGACTCAGCATCTGTGGCAGACTGGCTTTAAAATATGCCCATTACAGTGTCTGTGTGCATGGGACATCAGAAGCCTAATCCATGCAAATCCATGGATCATTAGATGACAGTATTTTAACCTATTTTCTGCTAATCAATACATGAGCATTTCTACATGAAATGCATCTTTTAAGTGAAATCAATATACCAGAGTCTATTATAGAATGTCAAAGAAAAAAAGGAATTGGTTACTGTGGGAGTTTGGTTTTTAGGTGAGTTTGTTTGTGTGTTTGTGTTTTTGTTGCTGTTTTTGTTTGCTTTGTTTGATTTTTTTTGGGGGGGGGGGAGTTTAATAAATTGTGATCTAAAATGAAGAGCCTCTTTCCCATACAGTATTTTAGAGCAGCAATGGGGAAAAAAAAAAAAAAAAAAGAAAGGGGTTAGGAGAAGGGTTTGTGTTTTGATTGAGCCAAAATCTTCATGTTTTTCTTAAAAATACCAAGAAAAAAAGAATAGACAGGAATTTGATCCTAAATCAAAATTTTAATGTTATATTTTGAATACTTRCCTTCTAAAACATAAATTTAAGAAAATTTCAAAAAGGAGTTTTATTTTAAAATAAGATATCTATAGTTTTTCTTATGTTGTTTTAAAAAGTTGGTATGAAAGGTTAAAAGCAAAACAAAGAGTAACCTTCTGTTCCTTAAGAATAACTTAATTCTCATCAGAACTATCTTAGTCTCAGGAGACAACCATAGTTATGACTGAATTCCTGCCTGCACAGTTCTTAGCGTTTAGGCTCTTCAATTTATTCATAGTCCTTTCTGGTTCTTCACGGAATTTTTTTCAGGTATCAGAATGTCTGTGTGATGAAACCATACACGAATCTGTTGCAATGTAGGAAAAAACTGTGAATACAAATAACTAATGCTTTAAATTTTCCACAGCTGTGAACTGTGATACCAGAACAATTAACCTGTGACATCAATAGTGTATCTAACAGAAGAATCAATCAAAGGCTGATAAGCACAAATATATTTGTAGGTATATTGTCAGTGTTCCAATTGAAAAATGAAACTCGAGATATATATATATCTCCTTACACTAGGATGACATTTTTGTGCTGCAACCATTGCATTGTTGGGAAGAACATCTGAATTAAGTTGGCAGGTGTGGAAGGATTCAAAACCTGAGCTAAGAAAATTAGTTTCCTTCTCAATCAAAAAAAAAAACCAAACCAAAAAACCCCCAACAAAACAAAAAAACCAAACAAAGAAAAGAAATAAAAACAATCGGTATTGCGGTTGAATAAATAAGTACTAAATAAGTTTCCTTTTAAATATGTAATCAATTGCACCTTGAAAATTGACTCTTCAGTCATATTTCCAAAACCACTCTTTCAAAGACATAGATGTTTCATATTGGCTGTTCTCTTGAAAAATATTTTTATGAGATAATTTCTTACAGAGGACTGGGATTTAGTTTCAGGATGAAGAAGGAGGGAAGTTCATTTGCTGTCTAAAAGTACGAAATAAATATTGAAGCAGAAATTTGGCTCAGTTTTCTCATATTAACTTAGATGATATGGTTTGACTTTGTGTAGTCATGCCAACAAGATGCCATTTATAGCTATTTAGAAGTCACTTTACAATATTAAAATCTTGGTACAGAACCAYGTAATTTTAAGAACAAAAGCTCGTAAGTGCCGTGGTGAGTTCTTTTTACTATGTATGATGCATAAAATGTCAGATTATAAAATTATATGTATTACAAAGTATATGTAAAAAAGTACAAGTTACAAATATACCCTTTTTGATGTATAAGTATCATGGTATGGGTCTGTTCTGGATGATAGGAGTGATGCATTTGAATTTTTAATTTGATTCAGTGGCGATCACTGAGTGGGGGATTTGAGGTGAGGATAAGTTGCTGGGATCTGTTTGTGTGTTCTGGGGTGCTGGAGATTTGGTCAAGGTGTTCTCACCCTTGGATCTATTGACTTATTCTCCTGCAGGAGTGTTGGCAGAATATGAGTTTGAAGATAGGCTGAGATGTGTTACATGGAATTGCAAGTAATTTTACCTCTAATTAAATCGATAATCAAACCCAATGGTTTTGAAATTCTTTTCTTCTATTGATTTCAGGGGCATTGGTGAGATACTATGTTCAAAAAAACCTGGGAACAAAACCCCAGCATATCCAGGTGCTTTTCACTTTTGAGGATAAAGTATTTTGTAACTTGAAGGATTAAGACAGAAATTTCTTTTTTTTCACTCAGATCTTCACTTGCATCATCTAAAAGAGAAAGCATTATAAATTTATTATAACTGTGAAGAGGCTTTAAATTAACCAGTAATTTCTTTCTTCTATTGCAACCATTTTATTTATTTCTTTCAACTGTGTTTAAGCCTGAAATTTAATTTTTGAATAAGTAAACACAGTTTTTTAAGATTTTTAAATTTTTGAGTGCTGTTGTGTTTGGTGGAATATATTTCAAGTCTTTTTGGAAGTTTTGGGGTTTTTTAATTTTTATTTTTTGGACAGTGCTTTCAAAAATACATGTCACAAATACACATAAGAAATGGATGAGAATTTTTTTTACTTTTTAATGAGAATGGGCTGTGAAATATTTATAGTTAAAGTTTTTATACCAGGCATGCACAATGTGGTTGGTTTTTGAGTTTTTTTCCCCTCTTATCAAATATGTAATGCACTAAATTTTTGGTGTCAGGAATTGTGAAAGAGCAGACATCATTAGATGGCAAACTGCAGGCTTCAGGAAATCTTCAGTTCTGGGGAGAAGGATCTTCTTCACAAAGAACTGGGAAGAATGATCCAACTGTTTCTTCTCTGCTGTACTTTGACTGTTTGATAGTTTGGGTGATCTTAAGAAATTAGAGTATGCACATACAGCATTAAAGTTAGGCAAAGAAATGATAGTACAACAACATTAAAAAGCCAGTTGGCTRGCAGGGAATCTTAGATAAAGTGAAGAAACTCAGGATTTTTGCCACATTCTCARTTTTATTTAGTCAGCTTCCCAAGTCTGGCATGTCATTGCTTCTTAGGTGTTGCTRTTTATTTATATATTGTTTTATAAACATAAGGGCTATGTAAAATTTGCCTGAGAAAAAAAAGATGAGGCTTAAGCTGACACGTAGAGAAAGTATAAGTAGACTGTAGCATAAATAAGCATTTTAAGTGTTCTAACATTATATATGTATAAACAAAGGCTGTGTTGCTGTAACACATCTATGAACATGAACAGTCAGAACAGCGTTGAMTCATTCAGAGGCTGAATTTTTTCCTTCGTAACAGCACCCTGTTTTGTATGAATTCTCATTCTCTCTGTGACCAATGCATGCATTGGTCATTCTTTTTCTCAGGTTTAGCTGAGATAGAAAGGGTATTGCTGAGATAGGGAAAAATGAAAGGTGTGTTAGAAAAATATGTGGAGGCAAAGGGTTATAGAGCAGGCTCTCTAAACTCCAAGGACATTGAAGTTGAAGAAGAAATATAAATCCTAATCAGGTTGCATCCCAACATTTCCTGTCTATGGTAGAGGTACTGAGAAGCATTTCAAAATAATATTTTAGTCTTGTGGCTGCCCTTTAGTCTCCTAAAGATGAATCGTGAACATTTGTGGCTCTTGCTGATAATAAAGTATTGGTCCTGTTTTGTTCAACAAAGAAATAGTTTGGGTATTTTCTTCTGGTTGTAGATAGTTTAGAAACAGCATGTTCAGGCTCYGTTCTTCCTGTCCCTCAAGTTGGCTTATAAAAAAGAGCACAGAGCAATTTTAAATTAGGAACTCGTAAAACCAGCTGGATACTTTTTTTACTCTGTCTTCTCCACCTCCTGTTTTCTTTTTTGTGTGTTTGTTCTTTTCCTCCCGCATACCCTACAGGTCAAGCTGCATTAGAGTGTCTGCTAGGGAACATCACAAGAAAATCCTGAATGCTTGTTGAGTCAGATTAAAGATTGTTTCGGTGGAGCTGCAGTAGCCTCAGGTCAGCTCCTCCTGATGAGATTTATAGGATGGCTCTTCTGAGTTYGCTGCGTCCTCTCATTAAACCCGCTGTGCTGACACGGTGTCATGGACAGAATCGAAATGTGGGTGTGCTAGAGCCACCACAGCTGTTTTTTGTCTGAAATTCACAATTCAGCTGACCCTGGGCTTGACTCCTACACTCACAAGGTGTCTGGGAAGCATTGGCAGCGCTGCATAGGCTGTGGCCATTGGGTTTATTCGGCAAAGAGTCACTTGCTCCAGCTCCCATATGGAGCAGTTTTATCTTGTTTTAGCTGACAACTTTCTCTGTGATTGCATCATCAGAGTAATTAACTGGCTGCCTGCTTCAAAGTTTCAAGAACCTGTCTTGGAGTTTAGCTATTTTAAAATTCGAGAACTAGCAGAGGAACAAAATGCCAGCAGAAAGTGGTGTGGTTTCTGCTGTGAGTGCCACATCAGTTGTCATCATCATCATCATCTGGTAGCGTGTGGTTTCCAGGTTTTGTGAAAGCATTTTCATGGGGGGTTCTAAAGTCAGCACCACATGAACTGCAGTAAGAGAGAATTCTAACAGAAGGGTGTATATGATAGTATATCTAATTATACCAGTAATGTTATCTGTAAGAGAACTCATGAGAAATCTTGTTTTCTGTGTACTTTTTTTAATGTGAAGGTTATTTCTAAAATGAAATCTCGTAGTTTTATAAATCAGGGAAAGCCATTTTGTAGAATTAGAGGGGTATATGGAGAGAAGTTTTACATCAAAGGAGAAAAAAAAGTCTTTTAGTAGCTGTCTTCATAAAATAAAATTCAGTACTTGAACCATTCTAGTTTCAAACTACACCCACTCAACCTATACCCCATACCCCAAATCATAATTTCCTGTGGGGGTCTGCTGGTTTGGGTTTGGGTTTTTTTTTTTTGAGCGGGGACATGTTTGTGTCTTTTGTGTGGGCAGGTTTTTAAGCTTATAAAATATGTCTTAAATCAGTTTTGCATAGGAAGGAAATTTTAACTGTCAGAAATCTGGGGTACACAGTAACCCCCAAGTCTGGATAGAATCAAATCAGCTGTCTGGCTGACATTCATAGTGAGGATTAACATTTCTGTTTGCCATGAAATAATTGTGTTACTTGCAGAAAAGGAATTTTACTGTTTGCAGCTCAAAATGAAATACAGTAGATATTGTATTTCTAAGCCATGTTTATTTTTCATTCCAAAATTTAACATGGAAAGCATTTGTAGTAGTTAAGCATCAAAATGTTTACTGAAGCTGCACATTCAGATCTTGTCTTTTCTCAGTAGACTGAGAATGGAAAGGTRTTAATGGAATATCCCATAGATATCTGTCAAAATGAAACTTCCAGGGACACTAGTCATTATCAGCCAAGAGCCTTTATAGCCTTTGGATAGTTTGCAGTCATTTGGATCTGCAGTATTAATTCTGCATTACTCGATATCATACATATATTATTTAACATATACCAAACAATCAGCTTTCTACGTTAATTCTTTGCTCTCCCCAGCTTCTCATTTTCTCTGAAAACAAAGCATTGCAGAGAAAGYCTTTGAGATAAAACAAAGTAACTATTTGGGAGAAGTGATGCCAGGTAAGGCCAAAAGTGTCTTCAGGCTAACAGTATTGATTAGCATTTTTAGAGTTTGGTAGCTAATAGTTCAACRCTTTTTTAGCACAAATCCTCTGGTTTAACATGACAGCCACATTATTAATTAACAGAAATTGGAATGAGCAACTTCAACTAACTGCTAGATGYGTAATTTATTAATTTATATACAGTATAAATAGTTCTGGGTGTATGCCAAAGGAATTAATAATCATAGGAGTAATATCACGGAACATTCATATCAAGGAGACACGGTAATACTTTATTACAACRTTTGAATTAATGTGAAAAATTAACATCCTTATTGTATGCTATGTTTATTGCAATTCAGAGAGAAACTGATAGCGTTACAGACCTGGAATCAGGAGACTGCAGCTCTGGAAAACACACACAACTTTAGAGATCGCCTTTCACTTTGCAATTGCAGAATATGTGTAGTAGAAGGAAGCCTAACATGTCCTTTGGTTGGATGCCTGATGGTTAAAAAACAAAAACAGGCAAACAAATAAAACCCCCAAAAAACCCCAAACCGAAACCCAAACCTGCTGTGAATGGCCTGTATTTATACCTTATTGAGCTGCTACATGTCTCATATTTTTGTGTGTATTAGGGAAGAAAGTTAATGTTTTGCCACACATGCTTAACTGATAATTATGCTAATAATATTTGTTATTCAATGGGGGGGGGAGATTAGCATATTTTTGTTATGTTTTGCATTCTCTTATGTTTGAGTCTGTGACACTTGAATATTCTGATGAGTTCTGGTTGTTAATTTCTGCTGTCCAGATTTAAATAACTCAYTTTTGAAGTACTTTGCCCATTTATTAATTACTTCTCCAAGTAAACTATATGTAGAAACAGGACATGCTGAAGGCAGACATCACCTGGGCTTCTACTCTGTATTTTGTTATATTAAATCATTATTTTACTCTCCTTTGATGGCACACAACAACTTTTCACATTCTGATTTTGTCTGCTGTGCCTCTGGGCACACCAGAGGCCACACAATACAGTTGTGGCCATATATTAAAGTTTTGTTTCATCAGCATCAAAAATAATCACAAATAATGACAACCAGAGCAGTCCTRTGAGGGTTATGACTGTCTGTGGTCAGAACGAATTCGGTATATGATGATATATTGAAAATCTACTTTTCAAAAGTCATGYGCATATTACCTTTCCAGCTGTAATCTAATGGATAAGTGAGGTTTCTTTGGAAGAATGGATTTTGAAGTTTCCATATTGAGTTTCTAAGAAATTCCCATTGCGAGGCATCTATGCAATCTTTTTCTTTGTGAAAGACTTGAGAAATCCACCCTTATTAGGTAGATYTTCTTTTTCAAATGCCATTTCTTCTGTAGATCATGACTTATACCTGTTCTCCTGTTATGCTGTGATTTTACTGTGCTTTTTGTATATTTTAGTTTCTGCGTACAGATGAATTACTTTTGTTTCAGCCATGTTTAGTGCTGTATTTTAACTGAGCTATTTCCTTAGTATTAATTAAGTCCTTGCGTGAAGTATAATTGCAGCAATTTTATGCGAAGCTTGTGGGTTTCCAAGAGTAGTAAATAAAATAGCTTTTGTTACTTGGCTATATCTTAAATTCCCTCAGACTGRCAATATTAGAAGTCATATTGAGCACCAAAGTCCTGCAATTTTAAAGAAAAAATAAGAAAAATATGTAATTCTTAATAAAGGATCAGGTGTGGCTTTTTTGTTCAGAGGTCTGGTGCTGAAGCTGATAGAAATAGAGATGTGCTGTTCAGAAGGCAGCAATCCATTGCTCAGCCAGGTCAGGAGCCAGGACAATGCACAGCATGATGCTCCTCTGCATGACTCACTCAAACCCACCTATTAAATCATCAACAGCTGTGCAATTAAAAAGACTTCTGATAGACCCTTGGCTGAGTTAACCCTCATCTAGTAAGAGCAATGCTAAGGATTGTGCAGTCCTTCTAACCTTCCCCTTGTGGTAGATTTGTTTGGCTTACTCCTCCTGATAATCACAGAATCGTAGGACACCGGTTTGGAAGGGACTCGGAGCATCATCTGCTCCAGCGTTTCTTGGCAAAAGCACGGTCTAGACAAGATGGCCCAGCCCCTCATCCAGCTGGATTTTAAGTGTTCAGCGTTGGGGAATCCAGCACTTCCCTGGGGAGATTATTGCAGTAGCTGATTGTTCTCTTTTTGAGTAATTGTCCTCTTTTGTCCAACTGGGATCTCCCCAGAAGTAACTTGCACCCATTACCCTTCATGTTCTCTGTGGGACTCCCTGTAAAAAGGGATTCTCCAGCCTCTTTTTAGGCACTCTTTGAATACTGGAACGTGGTGCCAAGGTCTCATCTATGCCTTCTTGTCTCAAGGCTGATCCAACCCAGTTCTCTCACTCTCACATGCCAGGCTTCCCAGGTCTTTGCTCATCTTCRTGATTATGCTTTTATCTCTGTGATAATGTTGTTTTATTATGATCAAGAGGATGATTTTATTTTTGCTTCAGAACGATGGTTTTCAACTGAGCCTTCAGCAAAATGGTGTAAGTGTTTTCCGTGGGTTTATGTTGTATTGCAATTACTCATTTTGTTCTGATAGTATTTGGAAGCTGTGAATATCAGGTTTGTAAGTGAACATTGAAATTAGGTTTATAATTTCTAAGGGAAAATGGAAATGTTTACAGTACTACTTCAGTCTTCTTTTAAGATCAAAATATTTAGTGCCACAGTTAAGAAGCTCTGCTTTTGAAGTTGAAATTTCAAACTAAATGCCAAAAGTCAAGAAAAATACCACTTGGGTAGGGAGCAAAAAATTCTCAAAGTGCTTGTAGAATACAGTGTATTGTATATAAGAGAATACACTTTTAAAGCAAAACAAACCACAAAGAAACATATTGAGTGATTGTTTTCTCCACTTCTTAATAGAGATACTTAATTATAAATTATGCTCTTGAAATTTCTATAACATCAAGACAGTTTTTGTATTAACATTTATAGAAATAAGTACTATTTTACGGTTTCTCTTTTTTTTTTCCAGTTGTAAAGAACTTGAAATTGTAACCTGAACTTTACCTCTTCTTCAGTATGTTCTGTGTTACTTTTAGGCAGGTAATCACAGAAACAATTAGGATGTTGTCCTGAGGCTCSTGTACTGCAGGTGCAACTGTGTGATTGCTGTTTTGTAATTACTGTATAATTCTAACCACACATACGCATCAGATAAATTGTACAGTGTACTTCAAATGAGTGAAAAGCCCCTTTTCGAGTTCAAGTGAGTACTTAATAATTTGGGTTGCGCTGTTACTTAGTCTCAGATCTACTCCTTGGTGTGGTATTTGGCTTGTGAAACTCAGAGCTAATGGAGAATTTGTCATGCAATTGGTTAAATTGTTGCAGAAAACTGTTGAATAACAGTGCTGATTAAAACATTGAAATTAGAATTCCTTGAAATATGCAAAAAAGCTTTACATGATTACAGAGGCAATGCCAACTTTAGTATTTTTGTTTTTGAAGTCTTTGAAGTCTGACTTTGCAGAACAGATTGTGAATCCCTGGCCCATTACACACCTGCAGAGATTTTGGTGTTTTATTTCTCTTGGGTGAAACAGCAGAAGCCCAAACCATGTTAATCACTGTCAGAACCAGTTGTATAAAATGCCAGAATGCAATGAACCAGGAACTTTATAATAAATATGACAATACAGTTTAAAGTGTTGTTTTGTTAGGCTTGCAATTTGTTGTAATTTATCACCTATGATAGTACTGGAGGGGAAACATATCTGGGACTTTCAAGTGATCCTTTCACTTGGAAGAAGTGTTCCTGTATTGAATATGCTCTTTTAAAGATCAAGGAAGGAAAAATGAAGTGCAGCTATGAGATATATAACACATGTGTTTTAAATACATGAAAATAAAATGCACTACAATTACCTGTTAGTATCTACTTAACACTTGGGTTCTACTTGAGATAAGATAGGTAAGTTGCATCTTTTTTATAGAAAGGGGCCTATATTCTTTTATCCTTCTAAACAATCAGCAGCTTTACCATGTGAGAGTATTGGACTTTATATTACAGAAATGACACTACTAAAAGCTGAAGAGAAGAATGGTTTCAGCTACATGAACAGAATCTATCTTTTGTTGTTTCAGTTTCTGTACTGCTCTATTAAGTGAATTRTTTTATCAAAAGTTACTTCTCAATGTGCTTTCTGAGCAACTTTGTAAAATAATTTTCAGAAGATTTTCTGGAAAAGAAATTTCTCCGTTTCAGTGGCCTTGGCAGGGAGTGACAGTGTTGTTCTAGAACAGAACAGGATTGTTTTCTATTACACTGCCATGCATGCAAGTCCAGTTCTTATCTTCTGGACTAGTGAATTCCTGAGTTACTTATCCAGGAGTGACAGATTCCTCTAAAACAGAGTTAATTGAAAATACACGTGCATTATGGATATTTCTAACAGAATTTACAGATTCAGATTGTGATCTTTAACATGCAGAAGTTTATGCAGATGTTTAACTTAAAGCACAAGAGTAAGCAGGTTTACTTCACTGGAACTGATATTACTGATATTTACACTTAATTTAATCAGGCAGAGTTTCACCTTCTAATGTGCTGCCTCCCATGGCTTTGCTCTTGTCTGTTGGCTCCAGATTCCAAAGGTACCTTGAAGGCAGCTGTGGAAGGTTCTTGCTTTGTTCCCACAGGAAATTTTTACTGCTTCTGGCATAGTCCTAGTGGAACTGTTGACCACGGAAGAATTGCCTCTGTGTCTCTGTTTGTTGTTCCTCCTGCTGTGACAGCTTCTTCCATCATGCACCTGTATTATGCTCCTGCTGAATCCCTCTGATGCCTCTTGGCATCATTGTAGTCCCTGAACCAGGTCATTGGCAGTTTAAACACTAGGATATGATGTAATTTCAGAGGTGCTTGTAGCTCCTGCTCTCACATAGGTGATCAATTACATATTTTTTAAAGTCATTTTCAGTAGGGAATCCTGAAACAATCAGAATAGGGTAAATATATTTTGAGGAAGAGTACACATGTTCTCCTTGGGAGGGAATCAGAAGAAGAAAAATCACCCAAAATTTACCCCTGAAATATATTTTCAAGTTGGATGATTTTCCTGATTTTCTTTTTTTTTTTTTTTTCCCCTGAGAGGGTTTTCCCAATCAGTGGTAAATCAGCTGATATGTTTCTCTGCRAGGCAAATAATAACTTTTTTTTTTAATTGTTAGAATTAACTGTTACTTGTCATGCTGGTCRTTTCCACAGACTATATCCCAAACAGAGCTTTGAAATGGATATAAATGATTTACTGCATCCTGAGTTGACTGGGAAGGATATGTCCCTTGGAAGGGTGGTGAAATAAGTTCCCGTATGTATCATACTTCCCAGTGGATCTGTATTAGTTGTGTAGTAGAATCCATCACTCTTCAAAACCTCAGGCAAGTCTTTCACATGGAGCATATTATTATTTATATTATATTATATTTATTTATGGTGCTTAACAGAGTTTCTTGCTGGAACTCACCTGAAATCACTGATACTTGATGACCATATGGGTTAGAGTTTGCACTGTGAGCATTCCTGCCATGTCCAAATTTAGACTTTTAGGTCAAAAACCAATGTAGTTTGAACAATTGGCCTCACTTAACTGCATTTGATATCTGCAACTTTTTCAAATATTTYTCTGTATTAGAATAATCCATTTGGAACAGCTCTGGCTTTTAATGCGAGATTGACGAGAAATTTGTCACACTCTATTCTTGAAAAAATTTTCTCCTCATGAAAGCCTAATGTTCCTGGGCTTGTTTCTCAAACTTTTCTTGATTTTTGAATGTGGCTAATGAAGCTTCCTTCTTCCACAAGAATAATTGGAACAGTGCTGAGTTTCTCTAGGTCATTCTCTAGAAGAAACAGTCTCTCTTCACTAAGGAATGGCCCAAGAAATTCCCCCTAAGGAAGCCACTGCTGGTGATCTGACTCTGTCTGAGGCATGTGGCTTTTATCCAGTTGCCCCTTTTGGTGTCACCCATTATTATGACTTCTAATAGTTTCTCTCCCTGAGAAATAAGTGCTTTCTAAGCCTATAATTTGTGACCAAAAATACCTGAATTTGCTGTAAACATGCAAAGTTTTGATTTTCCTGTTCTGCTTTTTCCGACAATGGTGAGACCTGCTCTTACTTCATTCCTGATCAGACTAGTGAAAGTAAATTGCTTTGCTATTGTTTTGCTTAAAGTCTTCTGTCCTAACAGAATAATAGGGCAGAACATTCAACTGTTACCCGAACATGTGTTTTGGTATGGCAGGTTCTTTGTGATTTCTCCTGAAAGCCAGAGAAGATTTTGCTGTGAAGTAGATCTCTGCTGAATGGGTCTGAGTTGTAACAAGGTCTCAAGATAGTGACTTTAATCTGGTTCCCTGTTTGCTTCTTGTTATCTACTTTTATCTCCCATTTTGTCAGAGGTGTGATTTTTTTTTTTGCCTTTTTTCTGTTACATCTGCTGCACCTGTGTGATAAGGTCTCTTATGTTTGTTTATCTTTTGATGAATGAGATCTGAAAGTCTTTTGCTTGAAAGTCAAACAACAGTCTTGTTTGAAAGTGTCTTCTCTGAAATACCATTTTGGGATCCTGCTGTTCTCTTTGAATTTGGCTTTAAATGAACTCAGGAAAGAATTGGATATCTATGTGAATGGCTGACTGACTTTTTACTTGCTTTTTCTGAACCTTTCACCGTTAAAATCCCTCACTTCAGGGGGGTAAAAAAGAAAGCTCCGTGTGATATGCTTATGAAGTATGCATGAAGTCTAGGAATTACATGTTTAAAAAGCATACATGTATTACAGAAAGCATGAGCCTGTTAGGCTCTATAACCAGCAAAATGAAAGGGGAAATGGCCAGAAGGTAATGGACTTGCCTAATTTGGGCTCCTCTTCAGGAAGCTCCCTCTTTCCTGTGGGCTCTCTCCCTCAGCATGGACTATAAAAGTGAAGTTGAATTGCAACTCTACAGCAGAAATCTATCTTTAAACAAACATACCACTGGTGTGACGAACTCCTTGCCACCGGGTTCTGTAGATGCCAAAAAGTTCATGTAAGCTAAAAAGGCAGCAATTGAGTTAGAGATGAGAAAAGGCTCTCAGAGCAATTAGATTGGAAGATACAAACTCCAGCACAGCATATCCTTTAGTGACACCTTTCTGCAGGATACCAGAAAATTCTGGGGAAGCTTAAATCTTTAAAATCTTAGTCAAACAAAAGGCATTGTTTCCATTCTCAGGTGTGTATCCCCGCATACCACTAGAAATCTGTAGTGTTGGTGGGACTGGTCATGCTTCATTTTCAATGATTAGTTTTAAAAATGTGACCAGTTCATACCACTATAAAGTCTGGCTTGTGTTCCCTACTTTCCAATGATAAATCAGTAACAAATAATTCAGAAATGTAATTATTTACAGTACAGTATGTAAAAATGGATTTAATTTATTCTGAGCGAATTAATACATATGAAAGAATCATCCAACTGAAGATCAATTTGAATGTATCCCTAAATGTATTTGCATCTTAATTCTGACTTTCTAATATGATATTAAAGTGATTATTAAAATACCATTTTTCATTTTAACCACATGTCTTGAATGCTGTTAATGTTCAGGTTTCTCACCTGCACTTGAGTCGGGGGTTATAAATCTGCTGTTGAGCTGTGACAGGACTGTTGTGCCCTTCACAGGCCACTAGCTCCTGATAATCTCATTTTATCTTCAGTGCTTGTGTACAAGAAGGATCACATAAACGTGGTGCTGTTGAGTGATGCCACGATTGTTGGGAGAGACACGTTTGGGCCCAGGCTGGTGCCACAGCAGAAGGGAGGGGAAGGCTCTTGTGTAAGGAGGGCCGAGATGGGAGGCTCTCCAATTGCTTTTTCAGAGTTGATTGTTTCGCTCAGGCTGTCTCCCTGCACTCCCAAAAGGCTTCACATCCACGGCCTCTCTAATAAACTTCACAGCCTCTTTTGGAGTCAGCCTGTGCACCCTTCCTGCAGTAGTAGTGGTGGAGTGTCTGGTCACATTAGTCTGATGTTATTTTTCTCCTTTCTCAAACCAGCGCAGGGCACTGCAAGGAGTTGCAGCCCAGGCTTTGGTACAGAGAGGGCTGTTGAGTGAAGGGAAGGTGAGAACAGCTTGTCAAAGTATAGGCAAGGGCTTAAGGCAACTAAAGGTAAAAAAATGCAGTTTACTTGGGTGTAAAAACTATATTTAGGTTAGGTATAGCATTACGCAAGAGAGTGGAGTTTTGATGTGCTCAGTTGTTTTTGTTCTTGCTAATCATTTGCCAAGCATTTGTGTAATAAAAGTATTGTTGATATAGATGAATTGTAAGACCCAAGCACATGTCCACATAGASACTGAAACACTGGTGGTAGCTCAAGTCTGCCTAATACTATGGTTTTAAAGGAGTATTTGGCAGTTTGTGGCAGGGATAATTTGATCTAGTTCTTGAGGAAAAAAAAATGGAAGCCRTTACTGTGGCTGTGGGATCAAAAAGAAACAGGAGGGTATCCAGATATGCCCTCAACCTAGAGAAAAAAAATAATAATTAAAAAAACCGTAAGGAGAGAAAAGTAAAGAAAAAAAGAAAAAGAAATAGGGGTAAATGCAGACCAAAACCAAGCTTTACCCACCAGTTTCTGGGTAAAGCAAAAAGCTGAATGACATACATAGGTTATAAAATAGGTGATATAAACTTCTTTCAACCTTGAACTAAAACCAGAGCAAGCAAAAATCCCTATTCTCTAAATATTAAATGTTGAGTACATAATATATTAAACCTCTCAATCAGGGAATTTTTCTCCCTTACGCCCCCTTGACACTCTATAATAATGAACAAGTTATTTAGTTAATGAAGAAAGCATCTTGTATTTAAAGATCTACATATTAATGTGACCTTCCTTTGTTCATAGCTGTTAATATTTATTGCCTTTTCTCATTGAGATTTTATTTGGTGTTCTGTGACAAACAAGAGTATGATTAGTGAAGCTGTAAAGTTCTCATGGTGGCTGCCTGTGTTCCCAAGATAGCAGCATTAGTGTCTGCAGAAGCAGTTAATGCTGTTTATCATTAGTGACAGAGGCTGGGAAGGACCTTCTGTAGCTTTTATCTTTCACCTTGCAAGCAGAAGTTGATGAGCTCTGTGATTTAAATGCATAGGTGATATTGTAATATTTATATTCATTTCACATAGACAGGAGCACAGGTAAACTAATCTTGTTGATGGAGATTAATTAAAACCATGTTACTGTACAACTGGACGGGCTATGAATGGATATGCTTGGGAAAAAAATAGCCATCAGCACTTCATTTGCTTTTCTTTTTGATTAACCTGATGTTTTCAGAATTTGTAAAAAAGGCATACAGGTAAGGATTTTATGCCTGTTTTTCCACTGATTTTGAGTTTAGAATCTTGAACTCTGTATCTCCCATCCACAGTTTAGAATAAAAGAATTTTAGAAACTTATTGCAATGGACTCTACTTTGGAAAACACACAAAATGCCTCGTAAAATTATGGGCCTTATAGACCTTCCTATCCAGAGCTCCTTTTGTATGTACATGTTTGTGTACCTTGCATCTCCTCTATTTCCAACTCCATGCAGGATGTTTYGGCATTCAGCTTGTCCAGTATTTAACTGTGCATATCTGGGAAATAGATGATCAGCACTGCTTTTGTCCCGAAGTCTCATCATCCATTCCTTCTTACAGAAAAAACTGACATTTTCTGAGCCTTAACTTTTACTTCTGAAACTCCATTCTAAACTGAAGTAAGTTGGCTGCCTACATTTTGTAGGATCTCACTTTCAAAGGAAAACTTGTAATAAAAAAGCCAAAACACCTTGAATAACAAAAATAGCCGTATTATTTGTATACATATTAATGTAGACTTTAAAAAAAAAAAACAAACTTTTAGCTGTTTCAAAAATGCTTATTTGGAGAGGAGCATTCTAGAGGCAGTCTTTCACAACTACTGTCCAAAGGAGCTACTGGCTGCTAACTTTCCTGTGCTCCTTATTTGGATGTTGGGAAGAGTAGGAGATGTTATTTGTTCCATAGCAATGCAAAAAGATAAAAGGTGATACAGAGGTGATAAAAGGTGAAACTCTCCACAGGAAATGTTCTGACCTGAGCTTCTTACCAAAAGGTAAGCATAAAGCTTGAAGGCCTTTCCTATCAGCTCAGAGAATAAAGTGCCTGGGTATGAGACCCCTTTTGTACAAAGTACCTTTTTTCTGGTGATAGTTATCCTTCTTTTTCTGAATGCAACTGCATAAAGCATTGATGATTTACAAGTGTCTATAGTTTGGTGATTATAATAATCCAGAATATGTCTTGTGTTCTTTTTCCTAATTATTTTAAGCAGATTACACATGAATTATTTAGCCACATAAATAATGTATAGTCACCTATAAAATTTTTGTCTCTAGCTAGCTGTAGCTGCTTTGATGGTCAAGGCGAAAAGGAATGAAAGGGATGCATGGGGCGAGGGGTTTAGTGATATATAAAACAGCAGCTGCTTAAAAATGAAAATTAATAGTAATGTTTCTTGCCAGTTTACGTTATTACAGTATTTCTGAATTTGTGTGAAGGACGAAGTTTAAGGATTAAATATCATATCTTTTTGTGGCAGCTCAGTTTCACAAGGCTTTGGTTTCACAAAGTGTAACAAAACAGCATTGCAAAAGTGAGGTATGAGGTGAAATACACACCTAAATATGCTTGCTTATGTGGTATATTATTGCAGATACTTAATATTCATTTGTTCTTGTAAATGCAGGAGTCTTGCTTCAGTTTAAAGTGTTAATGTTTTAAGAGTTCATCTTTTAATTGCCTGTTTTGTGATGGCTTTCACAAGGTAGAAATCAGGCTGAGTGATCTTCCAGTACATCCCCTTCCAGCTGCCGAAGCAGTGCAAGCTTTTCAGCTTGACATCCATAAATCAGAGTCTGATCTTTGCTTTGACAATATAATTCTTATGTTCTTATGTTGGGGAGGGGGGGTGTTTTCTACTTTCCTCCTTTTGCTGTGAAACATCCTTGATTCTACACTTCCAAGTTTTGCATTATTTGTAAGGGAAGCTTAGGCAAGAAGCAAAACTGTATTTGCAGAAGCTCATTTCCACCAGGAATGCCATGTCCTGCACTCCTGTTGCAGTCAGTGGTGAAGTGGAAGCTTCTCCATTGAGCTGCTCAGAACATCTGAGTTACTCTATCACCTGGATATTGTCTGGTTTTGTTTTTTTTTTCTCTTAGGGGAAGACAGCTCTGTAAACCTGTTACTGTATTCAAAACTCAGAGCCAAGAAGAGAATGATGCTTACTTGTCCTAAATCTGTTGATAAAGCTTGTAAAGGCTGATGAAATACATGCAAAACAGAGAGTGCACATACAGTAATACAGTAATAGTGTGCAATCTGTTGCTACAAATGCAATCAGAAAGATTAAAAACTTTATATTCTAAGCTTCAAAATTTACCTGGAAGATTACTGCCAGCTGACCAATCTGTTAAGGGAGGAAGTGATACCAACCTCACCTGAACTGATAGATTAAATTGCAAAGAAGATCTTAAGGTATTTGCAGATGGAAACTTTTGCTYTAATCTGTCTTTGCTGCAAGAGGAACAGAATATCAAGGGAAAGATTATTTTAATGATCATGTCACTAATATTAAATTGTCTAAATTTTATATACAAGGCAACCAAATGTTACTAAGAGAACTAAGAGAAGCTTTTACAATGAGCAGTTTGGCTCAGTCAGCTTTCCAATAGAAAATTCCAGATTGATTTTCATTTTGGTTCTTTTGATTTCTGAGATTTTTTCAGGTGGTTTTTTTTTGGTTTTTTTTTTTTTTTTGCCAGGCCATCATCTGTATTCCTTTTAATCTCTTTCCAGTGTTATTTCATGCTATCTAATAAGCCAAGGATGAAAAATTAAGCTTAAGAAAGTTCTCTGTTGTTCTGTAGTTTGGTTTTTCACACTGAATCTTTTTCTAGAGAGAAGGTAAGAGGAAAAATCTTGGTCACAGTTATCTTTTTTTGAGTACCCCCACTTGTGGACTTGTACTGTCATGGATCCAGTACCTACAGCAGAAGTAATTTCTTTCCAAGTGGTAGAAGACCTTTGATCATCCCAGCCACTTTCTTCAGCTTGCATGAAAAGGACAGTATTGATGAGGGTGTTTTGTTCTTTGTTTGATATAAAGAGGACTGAGAATTCCTAAGGGCTAAGAACTAAAAGACCATTGTGATAATTTATTGAGCTTTGCCTGGAAAATGAATTATTGGCATTTGTAAGTTTAGAAAATGKTTGAAGCAACTGAGGATAAATAAATGTACTACAGTTGCTGCATAACTCATATAACTAATAATAGCTAATATATCTAATAAATAATATAAAATACCCATCTGGAAGAAAAAATAGCATSGTCTTATTACATTCTTTTCATAAATATTTTCCATTAAGCTGAAGATAGAAGATCTGCACCCATATGCCACAATACRTTTACCTGCCAAAGAGTCCAAGTACTCTACCATCCAGAGCAGAGGCAAATTTAAAAAAAGCCCATTACTCTCTGGTCTCAATTTTTTTTTGCTACTGTAGCATGGAAACATTTGATTCTATCTTTGCCAAGGAACCGGATTAATAAGGGTAATTATTTCATAAAACATTTCCATAATCTGTGTTGCATTCCACACCCCTGTTCCACACAAAGAAATCTTTGTTTCTTTCCTTGATGCAACATAGGAAACCACGTGAGTTGCTACTGGTGAAGCACAGAAAAGGTCTGCTAAACTTTGCTCAGTCATGTGACTGAAGGGTTTGTAGAAAAAAGTTAGCAATTTGGTTTTCACGTAGAACTCTAAATATTTTATATTCCATTGTTGTAATGGATTTAAGGTCTTTAATTATATAAGCTTTTTTTGAATAAATAACCTCTGCTCTAATCTAACTTAATAGACTTTATGTGGTAACTGGGGGATTCGTGGATAACAATTAGTGTAGGTAACTTTAATGGTAAGAGGAATGGAATTCTTTAAGGTCAGTGCTAATGCTGCATTAGTTATGCCTGAAATTGATACATATGGGGAAAACACTGAGTTAAATGAAATTTTAATGTCAGTTACCACCAGTAATAGGTTGATTGTTGTTAATGCTCAGTGTAAGCAACAGTGAACAGCAGAGAAGTCTGGGCTAAAATAATTTAACATCAATTAATATTTCAGCATGCTGTATTTATTTATGACTTGAGAACATCTTAGAAAAAGCCCTAAACCAAATATAAGCAAATTTTAATTCAGCAAGGAGGAGGGGGGGGGAGTTGATGCTTAAGCTTCTCTGGTGTACATTTATTTAACTCTTTTTAATACAATCGGGATTATAAATAATGGTTCAAAGGCACATTTCTACGTGGTATGAGAAAAGTAAATGCTCTTATGTGATACTTACATTTTTATTTAAGTACTAGACTACTCCTTCTCCATGAAGAAACCAAGATATAGATAATGTGGCTTTGTTTGAAATTATCTGATTTCTTTATCTGGCAATCACTCTGGCAGTACATTGTAGGATGAATTTCATCTTGTTCACTTCTGTTTGTTTCGTGCACGCCACTGTCACTTTTCCTTTTTCAGCTAGCTCTAAAGCCATGCTAGAGACCGTACTGTCTTTTTTTGGAATACAGGTGCTTTTAGTGTGCTTTCTACATCTCTGCTTTGTATGGGATGTTATAAATAACAGCCTGCTCCTCCTCAGCTCTTTTAAGGAAGCCCCTGTGGAAGCCTGCCACCATCTAACCTAGAAGAGCTTGTGCTCACTTCCTTGGTGTGTTTGCTCAGGTCACTGACCTGCTGCGGAGGAGATGGCAAAGCTCTTCTGTCCCAAGAAGCTGCTATTGATATAAATGTTTTCCTAGCTAAAATGCAAAAGGATGCTGGTAAATAGAGGGGCATTTGTGGGGCTGGAGTCTAAGGAAGTTGCTTGTTAGTCAGTTTTATCAGGATTTGTTTTTCACTCGTGTTTTTGTGGGAGCTGACTCTAGCACTTGCTTGAGGAATTGGGGAGGAAGGAGGAAAAGAACTGTAAATTCTCAGATATTAATAGGTTTTTTTCAAAAGTTTTTAGGCRTAAATGGGAGAGGAAGATGATGTCTCAGTGAGAAAAATACATAGTGTATATGAATGAAAAAAATCACCAAATTGTTGCTGTTTATGGTAGGATGCGTCCTCTTTAAGAGGAATCTTTTTTTCCGTGTTGAACCAGTGTCTTACATTTTTTCTGCTCGTTCTCTCCAGGATACTCTTGGAACAATGATGAGCTCTATTTTTCTCTTAAGTACTTTAAACAATTTCCTTTGTGCACAGGATTAGCAGAATGCCAATTAGAAAGAGTTCTTCAGTGGGAGTCTTTTCTTTTCCTCTCTCTTTTTGAACCTGTCATTGCCCAAACACAGCTGCTTTTTGATGTAAATACCTTTCCTTTAAAATGATTGTATAAAACTGCCAGTCAGCAACTTTGTGATCAAAGACTAAACCTGGGCTCTGGGTTTTATTCCTGTCATCTCTTTGAATGGCAGATGTGAGTTGCTCCAACCAGTTTTGGATGCTGATTTTTGTTTGTGAGAAGTTTGCTTCAGAATCAAATACTTCGTAATTTGCTAAAAGTTACAATGTGGAGGAATCTTTGTATTAGCAAACATTAAATTAAATAATTCAAGGTATAGTCATATTTCATTTGGTTATATAACGTATTTGATTTTGTCGTGTTAAGAAGCAAAAAGTTTTCAGAACCGTAAGAACCACTTGAGGAAAAGAGACTGCGGAATTGGGTGTAAGATGAAGACTTATGAATGACTGTAATCCTTTGGTCTGCATGGMGTATAACTCCTTTTAGCCATGAGGCTATTTTGGGAATGCCTGTAATAGATATGTATAGCCAAAGCTGACTCTTCAGCTTGTATTTTGACAGTGGAATAAATTTTTAGTAACATACACTTATTCAGAAGCTGATACCAATACATTATTTCATGTTTTATCCAACTAATGATTTTAATGTGGGATTACAGAATAATATCAGTTGGATGGGGGAGGCCTCAGGAAGTCTCAGTTAAGTCTCCCACTCAAGCAGGATGGGTTATGGGGTCAGACCAGGCTGCTCAGGGCTTTCTTCAGTCTGGACTTGGAAATCTCAGGCTGAAGGTTGTACAACCTCTTTGGGTAACCTCCTTCACTGTCTGGCTGTCCTCATAAGTGATTTTTTTTTTCCCTCCCCTCACTTCTCGATGAAAGTCCTCAATTAAATTGATGCCTGTGAAAAAAACCCCAAAACTCAGATATCACTTAAAGATCTCAAATTGAATGTGTTTCTATTTAATGTAGAAGTGAAGAATGCAGGAATCAGTTCTGAGGATACATGGGGTTTGTTTGAGGGTTTTTCTTTTTGCCGTGTGTGGTGCTTTGGTTTTTTTTGTTTGGTGCTTTGCTGGGTTTTTTATTTTGTTCTTTTTTTTTGTTTTTGTTGGTTTTTCTTTTTAGTTTTGGGGGTTTTTTTTCTTTTTTTGTGTGTGTTTTTGTTTGGTTTGGTTTTGTTGTTTTGTTTTTTGTGTTTTGTTTGTTTGGGTTTTTTCAGGTTTCTTTTTTGTTTTGTTTTACCAGTTATGTGTTTATATGGAAAGGCAATATTGTACTATGCTCTTCTAGTGTTTGGCAGGACTGTATAGAGTACAAATTTATAGATGTAGATTTTCATTTGCTTAATGGAATGACATCTTGGAACTGTTTCCTCGAGTTTCTTGATGACAAAAAAAAGCCCAACAACTAAAATCATTCAGGAATGTCTTCCAATATATTTTATTTTGTATTGGTACAGCTAAGAACTTTACTGGTTCGTTAGAGTTCGTAGGCTGGTCCTTCCATGTTAGAAAGCTTTGGTGTATGTGGCAGAAATGATTATTTTAAAGACAGTAAACATTTCAGGGATCTCAGTACATTTTAGGAATCCTAGTGGAAATAAATTGGTAAACAGAATTAAATGAGATTAAGCTGTCAAAAAAATATCTTACACACTGATGAATGGAACTGCTGTTTATTTGCTAAATGGTGGGGGAAGAGTTTGTTATGATCATATTAGACACAGAATTTTTTTTCAATTTTTGTGGGAATTTTTATTGGTTGTCCTATATTTTATTGTTTGTCAACACTTCTTTGATTGTGATTTAATATTTGAAGCAGAAGGCATCTCTTATATAATTAGAATTTGGGTTTTTACTGTGGGGTATGAGGAGGTTGAAACAAAGCCAGGCTTGCTTTTTTTTCTCTCCTAATAAAAGGTTCATGATATATCTTGGGTGAAGCTAACAGCTATAATTCTCTGGCATTAGTTCATTCATTGCAAGCCTAAACACTGTCCTAGTTTTTCATGGTGATCTATTAGCTGTCTATACCATGTTTTATTTCAATGAGTATTTTTTCTCAATTAGATTCAGATCATTTGATCTTGAATAATATTTATGGATCTATGGTACCTATTGCTGTCTGTTTTCTGGAGTGCATGTCTAAAGACTAACCAAAACAGTTAAAACCACAAGAAAATTACGTACTAGCAGTCCCTCTGAATTTGAATATAACTGTTGAAGGGAGCCTCACATTTAAAAGTGTTCTCTTCAGGAGAGAAAATGTCACAGCTTCTAAGTAAAAATAAGTGCATGCAGGAATTATATATTGCCAGCCAAAAAGGCCGCTCAACATTCCCCTCACCTCCCAAATTTGCAGGTTCCTACATACACCTATTATGGTAAAATCTCTAGCCAGATGTAGGGGATGCTTAGGAAATACCAGGGGGAAACAGATTAAAGTTTGTTTTTACTCTCAGATTCCTGGGATGCTGCAATTTAGGATCTTCTTGAGCTAGAGAACATGTTTGTCTACACTGCAGTCTTGGAGAGATTTTTGTGCCATGACCTTAAGTCAATTCTCCTATGGGATCTGTGCCTGTTGTTTGTCATCCGGGGCTATGTGAATGAAAATGACTCGCAGAGTTTGGCTACACGTTGTGTAAAAGAAGAACTCACTCCCAGCCTCCATTACTTGTTGATTTCTTACAATGGTTTCCAGTTTTGTGTTGTGAGCAATAGTGAGTTGCTTATTTACTCATTCAGTGATATACTCTGCCATATTCAGCATTAAAAATGTTAAAAAATATATATAAAAAATAAAAGAGGCTATGTTAACCATACCAGGCTTTGAAGTGAAAAGACCTTCATCATATGAAGGCTAAGTGTAAAGGAAGTATGCTTGATTATTTTTGAAAAACCAATTTATCTAGTTTAGTATTATTATGCATTGTTTTTAGACAATGGTGATCTCAGCAAAAAGTGCGATTAACTCGAAGCTGACAGCCATTATTTATATGAAAATCTACTTGTATTTGGGAGTGGTATCATCTCTCAGTGTTCCTGGGATAAATGCTGCTTCAGCAAGACTCGGCAAATGAGAATTTTCACAATTTTGCSAAGTACTGAATGCCCATTGTAGTGATTGTGCTTTTGTTTCTCTTTGCTCTAACGGTTGAATTAAACAAATCCACATTTGGAACAGGATGAGATCTTGTACCCCATCCGCTGCAGAGCTCCAGGTGACAGGTGGTAATTTCTGAAGCAGTAGTAAGTTGTGTGCCTTTGCTCCATAACCTTTCTCTCCCTAACTGCTGCAGTCCTTGTTAGAGTCCTCCCAATTTAAATTGTCTGTCAACCATCCATTTCTCACAGCAAAATCACAGTTTACCTTTCCCTATCCAGCTGTGCCTGGACTGTAGTAAGTCCTTATGTACTGTGCAAAACATATTCAGAAGGTCTAATCTTGGTTCAGGACTGCTTCTTTCTGAAGGATTGCATTAACTTAAAAACTCTTTCAAAGATAAAACCATGTATTGGGAAGAAAAATTATTTTGGAGAAAACATATCTTGAAAAAGTAAGGAAAAATCAAGTAAACCTAAATCAGTCTATACAGACACCAACACCTAAACAATGACCTCTTCTGCATAAAGAAACTGGAGAAATTGAAATACAGGGTTAGAGGGGTTGTTGGATATGTAAGATGACTAGGATTAAGACCTCTCGTCTCATGTCCTAACTTTTTACAAGCTTTTCCTCAGTGTTTTCCCGGCTCACCTTTTCTTCTCCAAATTGACAAAAATGCCCTTGAAAGGTAGCTCTCCTTCCTTCCCAAGGATTGGTGTGCCTGAAGATTTCTCCATCCTTACACTTTGAATCTAACAAGAGACTTATCAGTTTAATGTATGGCTTAGGAAAATGATGTTCTTTCAAATCTGTGCTTGTCTGTTGTTTTCTGGAAAGAGGTGGCAGTGTCTTCCTGAGCAGATTGCATTCATTTTAAGAATTATAGGCATATGGTGAGCATCCCAACTGTTTTAGCATAACATATTTAAACCAAAAGTGTTGGTGCCTCATCAGTCACATAGTTGTCTCACAGACTACATTCATAAAATTGTTATATTTCAGTGTTCATAATGCTACTACAATTTCCATATCCATTACCTTTCTATATAATACAGTTTATAGGAATCTTGTTTTCAATATCAGTGCAGAAGCTTTTAACATTTCTGGTAAAAGTATAAAGGTAAAACGAAAGTTTAGGGATTTATCTTCATGGAACTATGCAAGGGAGTCAAAAGAAAGTGTCAAAAATGGACAACTCGCCTCYGGTGGTTTTAAGAAAAGGGTGTTTATTTTTGCCAGAGGCGAAATGAAATCAAAACAAAATAAATAAAATAAAGTCCRGGTGCAGGCAATAGGGAYGTCCGGGCTACCTCACGGCAGCCCAAGACGAGGAGCTTGCGGCTCCAGGAGCTGTACTCAGTTAGGCTGGGTACASAGTAAAGTAAAGCGTAAAGGTCCCAGGGATTGGGATCCGAGGCCAAGCTCTCCCAGAACCGGGCTTCGCAACCGCTAACCGGAGCAAAAGCAGGGCTCCACCCCGTGCAGGCCCTTTTAAAGGGCCTTGGCTCCACCTCCAGGGGRTTTTCTGATTGGTGGTGTTATCAGTGAGGTCACCCTTCCCGACCAATGGATGGAAACGGCGGGAAGGGGCCTCATTAGTAGGCTCGTTGTCATGGAGCCAAGTTGCAGGGGTGGGCTTTGTGATGTTATTTTTGGAAATTGACAGTTACAAAGCTCCCTTTAGTTGAGCTTAGCCTCAGAACCCAGATGTGAAATAAATCATTAAATTTCATAATTGGTACAATAAAACAGGATTTTGGGGTTTTACAGCAAAGGGTACACGAGGGGGTATTGTATAAAAATGTGTGAAATCTTAGGATATTCTTTTGAAGCTCTCATTTAACAGGACTTTCAAACTGCAAGGAAGGGCATATGAACTTTTAAAACACACATTCTACATAACTTTAGAGGTTTCATAGATAACTTTAACATGCAACTTTAAAATTGTTAATGAATCAGGAGGACTGACCACCTCATGGGAGTGCTCGGGGTCAGCTATGGTCGACTGAGGTGGTCAGGGGGTTGAGGTCACTCCATAGGAGTGTCCGGGGTCGACTAGTGGAGACTGGAGTGACCTTTTAGGGTTTGACAACAACACTTTTTAACAATTTTTAATAACTGGTAAACTGGGGATTAATTAACTTTAATTATCATTGTTTGGTCACAGGGAGGCAAATTAAGGGACAAAAGCCAATTTGGAGGTTTCATGTTTGACAGAAAGCAACAAAAATATGAGGAATACAGATTTTTTTAYTTTTCTTTTCAATGAGTGGGAAGTTTCTAGACATTTACATGCGCCATTTTGGAGAGGGAGGCAGGAATAACATCAAGCTATACTTGTTTTTATACATTGTTATGAAATTAGGTATGTTTCTTAAGGGGATATTTCTGGTTTGAACTAATGGCTACTGAAGTTTTTGTTGTGGGAGCACCTGGCCTGTGGCTGCTTCTCTGGGCAGGTTTGAAGGGTGAGGGCTCCCTACAGTCCTTTTATCATGGGCAACAAAGGGCAAATCCCAGGCTRGTGTGGGCATGGCAAAGGGTGGTCGATGCCTGCAGTTCAGGCAGCTGAATTCCAGCTCTAGTACTGCTTCAGACTGTCAGCAATTCATCTCAAGAACATTACCTGTAAACTTTTTTTTTCTTAATTTTTTCATGTTGATGGTTACAACACGACCCATCCCTCCCATCCTAATTCACCGCAGGAAAATAGAGAATATTTCATGTCAAACATGAAACCTCCAAATTGGCTTTTGTCCCTTAATTTGCCTCCCTGTGACCAAACAATGATAATTAAAGTTAATTAATCCCCAGTTTACCAGTTATTAAAAATTGTTAAAAAGTGTTGTTRTCAAACCCTAAAAGGTCACTCCAGTCTCCACTAGTCRACCCCGGACACTCCTATGGAGTGACCTCAACCCCCTGACCACCTCAGTCGACCATAGCTGACCCCGAGCACTCCCATGAGGTGGTCAGTCCTCCTGATTCATTAACAATTTTAAAGTTGCATGTTAAAGTTATCTATGAAACCTCTAAAGTTATGTAGAATGTGTGTTTTAAAAGTTCATATGCCCTTCCTTGCAGTTTGAAAGTCCTGTTAAATGAGAGCTTCAAAAGAATATCCTAAGATTTCACACATTTTTATACAATACCCCCTCGTGTACCCTTTGCTGTAAAACCCCAAAATCCTGTTTTATTGTACCAATTATGAAATTTAATGATTTATTTCACATCTGGGTTCTGAGGCTAAGCTCAACTAAAGGGAGCTTCGTAACTGTCAATTTCCAAAAATAACATCAYAAGGCCCACCCCTGCAACTTGGCTCCATGACAACGAGCCTACTAATGAGGCCCCTTCCCGCCGTTTCCATCCATTGGTCGGGAAGGGTGACCTCACTGATAACACCACCAATCAGAAAACCCCCTGGAGGTGGAGCCAAGGCCCTTTAAAAGGGCCTGCACGGGGTGGAGCCCTGCTTTTGCTCCGGTTAGCGGTTGCGAAGCCCGGTTCTGGGAGAGCTTGGCCTCGGATCCCAATCCCTGGGACCTTTACGCTTTACTTTACTSTGTACCCAGCCTAACTGRGTACAGCTCCTGGAGCCGCAAGCTCCTCGTCTTGGGCTGCCGTGAGGTAGCCCGGACRTCCCTATTGCCTGCACCCGGACTTTATTTTATTTATTTTGTTTTGATTTCATTTCGCCTCTGGCAAAAATAAACACCCTTTTCTTAAAACCACCGGAGGCGAGTTGTCCATTTTTGACATTTCAGCAAGTTACTCAGTTGTAACAAATGTACACAGCAGATGTTGTGTGAATTTTCACAGAACAAAAAGAGGTTGTCATGTTTATACGATCACAGTATCTTGTAAATGACCTATAGATGCATGGGTTCAATTTTAGAAGTGTGCMTCAATTTTAAATATCCCATTTTTTCTTTCCAGAATAATGCAATTATTCTGTTCTACATTAATTACCTGTGTATTTATCTAGTGGTTTCTATGTTGACAACTTACAACCTATCAACCATTAGGATTAAAAAAAGCAGGAAAGACTTGGGTAATTCTAAGTTTTGTAAAGAATATGCAGACTTTGGTATAGTCAAAACTCTGAGCTACAATATTTGGAATTCTTTTAGGACAGGGGCCACCTCTGRCTGATTGGGGGATTTAAAGGAGTCAGGAGCAGGGATTCAACGCGTAGAACAAGTTGCAGTACTCTAGTGCCGAGGCAGAGAAGAAAACTTAAGGTGTCAAGACTTGCTGCTGAAACAAATATCTAAAGAACTAATGGGAAGCGTGGTCTCATGACAGCTGCTTAGCACAGAATATGATTTTTCAAGGCATGTCTCATCATATAAAACATGATTGCTGAGTACATTTTTAGGCCCCGTAAAAGTAACAACAGGTATTGCTAAGTATGCATCCAGAAGTGGATCACAACAATGTTGAACCTAAAAAGCAGCCAGACTGTTTTGTGATTTCTTGTTTCTGTGCCTCTGGTCTCTTTTAAAAGCAAAACAGTGCACAAGTCTTAAATGAATTGAATCTGACACTGCTATCCATCCTCCTTTTTCTCCCTAAGTCTAGTTCATGTGAACTGTTGATGTTCAGAAAGACCCTGCAGTTTTATGAGTTCAGACGTTTGTAAAACCACTGTGGAGTGCGTCCTCTTTAACTCACCTGGAACTTTCCAGCAGTAATGTGAAGATTATTTGAAACTTAGAACATCAGAATTGAATTAAAGTTATGAATTGGGCTGTGGTTGCTTTCCCTTCTGCTTCATCATGAYGTCACCACTTCCATGGTGCCTGAGAGCAGAAGTTACCAGCATTCTTCTGGAATCAGAGCAGTGCTGTTGAGCAGGGTCCTCTGAAATGCACAGTCTCTGCTGGTCTCTCAGGAGCGTGTTTAAGAGAAGGTTTTATTGGCAGTACTGACTGCATTAATATTTTATTCCTTTAACTTTTTCCAAAGCCATGCGACCAAATCACTGAACTTTCTTCATTAGTGAGGCATGAGACCAAGTCACTGAATTTTCTTCATTAGTGAGGGGGGCCATTGAGCTAAATGGAAGAAATGAGGCAAAAATTGTTCCCAAAGGATTTCTGGACGGGAGAGGACTTAGAAAAATAGCATTAAAGCGTAAGTTCACACCCCAGTGTCCTCAACTGACCGCAATGCTGTGAATTAACAAACAGTCAGTTAAGATGATCATAGGCATTTGGTTACATTAGTTCAATATTCTTCTTTAGATCCCCATCAGTGAGATTTTGTAACGTAGGGGCGTTTAAATGAAGTTTAGAATCAAAGTTTCTCTAAGTGTATGAAGATCCTACAAGATTCCTTAGAGGCATACGACTCTTCCAATCCTTCTGCTCCCTCTGTGACTGCACGTGACAGCAGCATATCCCCCATTCAGAACAAAGATACCATGTCTTCTTTTATACCAAAGGATATATGATAATTAGCATTATTTATGCCACAATTTACTTTGACCCCCTCAGCTGGTGGGCATGAAGGCTTGTTCCATTACCAGAGGGAATTTTTAGAGTGAGACAGGATTATTAACCTTCTTACTGCTGCTGGCTGTGCCAAGTGTGGCASCCTCCCCTGTCACCACAGCTTAGACTGCTTTTCCTATTTGGGATTCGTCACCTTCAGCTTCCTCCTCTGTGTGCAGGAAAACAAAAAATCCCAAATCAATCAATCTACAACCAAAATCAACCCAAAACTATCGATGTGGATGCTGAGTGGGGAAGGGGGGAGAGAAAAGAATAAGAGAGGGTAGGGATTGAAAAGGAATATGGAGGAGTCTCCTGTTGAGTCACAAAGTTCAGAGCAGACCCTTGTACCAACCTGAGCCCACACTTGACCAACAGTTCATGCCTAAAGGGCCCAGCAGCACTTAAACCTTACCAGGAACAGGGGGTGTCAGCCCAGGATCTGCCAAAATCAAGGGGACGTAATGCCTCATTTATGGAATTTGATTATTTCTGCCAAGTTCTTCCCGTGGCGCTGTTCGGAACTTCCACTTAGCTGACCAAAATTCCTTCTAACGTGCCAGTTTTAAGAAAAAAAAACTTTAAAATTCTGCTTATAAGYGGTGATCTCTTCTGGTCTTCCTTGGAAGTCTAGTCCTAGCAGCTCATTTGAAGAGACCCAGAGACACAGATGGTGCTTTGAAACTGAGTGCAGGGGAAGTTTCAGATATGCTATTTAGTGTGACAGGAATTCATTTCATTATGTCAGAAAAATAAAACTTTGAAAAGAATACATTGCAGGAGGCACGCTTATGAGTTCACAAATTGATGAATTATTGATTATGCCTATCAATGCAGAAAACAAATTAAAGATGGGGGAAAATATTTGTAAAGCGTGTTCATTCCAAATGCATTATAATCATGATGTAAATACTTAGGGAAAAGCTCAAATATTTTTAAGAGGCAAGACAGTCACAGTGCTTCTGATCCATCTCTCTGGCAGTTGCTAAGACAGCTGCTATACATGAAAATGCATTTTGAAATGGTGCATGGATATTTGACAGGAGAAAAAGCTTAATGTTAAAACACAGAACACAAGACTATGGGAGTATAAAATTAATTAAAAGTGAGAAGAAGGTGGTTCTTTCTAAACAGGCACGCATGAGAACAAAATGTGTTTGCAGCGTTCAGTCCCCAAAGAGTTTGGTTATGGAAAGAGGCAGGCTGTGAACATTTGAAAAGTGCATTCTGAAAGTGATTCAAGTATTCAGTGCAGTGTGATGAGGCCCACTCGGGTATAAAATAATTACAGGAGGGAAACTACACCAGTCCGAAGAAAAATGGTAACCTATTCTAGTCTATTGTTTGAAATAACTTCCTAAAGTTCCATTATCAGAATTTTTTTTTAAACAAAGTATTTTAAGTGAAGTATTTTTAATATAACTAACATAGCTTCATTTTAGTGCTATATGTGAACTGGAAGTGTCATTTATAATTAATGTATTTGGAACAAATCCTCCATGTCACAGTCAAAATGTTCTTTTAAATATGTCCATTAGTCTTACAATATCTTTCTAAGCAATCTAGCCTAAATTCATTTGAAATCTTGTCAAAAAAGAAAATATTTTAGTCTGTATTTATTTAATTTAATTCTATTTACGCAGAAGCTGCTAGAGTATATGATGGTATTAAGGGTGTGAATTTTTATAACACATCTGCAAATTATTATGCATTAAATCCATCTCTTAACTAATTAGCAGTTTCAACATGTCTCCTGCTGTATTTAATAATGAATTATTAAATGTTGGCTCTGATGAGGAATGATTGAAAAGAAGGAATTATTTCTTTAGCCATTATGGATGAGGATCAGAAAAAAAGGGAAGCTAATTCTACATTAATAAATAAATAAAAAGAAAAGTGTAGATCAGTTTGGTTTGCTTGATTTCCAGTTGTACTCCCCAAAAGAAGCATCCTACATCTGTTCCTTTGACAATTCTGTCAAAAGAAAGGAAGGGTTTGACAGAGAAATAAAATTGCAGAATCCTGAGTTAATACTGTAGCAATCAAACTCATTTTTACATATTTCCTCTTACAAAATGAACTTTTTGTGAAGGTCATGTGCTCTTTCAGGTACAAAGAGTAATAATTTGACCTCTGCTACTTTTTTTGCCCGTCTTTGGGAGGGTAAAGTAGGTAAAACCCCATAGCTTCGGATTTTGTCTTTATGGTTGTGCTGTGCAAGGCCATCCTTGATACTTCATGCTTATTTGGTCACAGGAGCATATTTTTCTCAACTAAATGCTGAGCTCTGAAATAAAATGATTATTTTATTAAGTACATGAAATGAAGGACCAGACTGTGGCAGGGAAACAGTGTCAGAACAAATTGTGGCTTTGCACTTTAAGCCTGATACCTCACCAGAGGTTGTTGTTAGGGCCCAGTTCATCTCCAAATGCACACTGGCTTTTGAGTAACATCACTCGATGCCCTCGCCTGTACCAGTAGCTCTGATCAAAAATCTCTTTGTCACTATATATTTTGTGAAACAATCTGAATCCCTCGAAGGGTGATCTTTGGGAAGGAACTGTGTTCCACCAGCAGTAAGGGGAGTTGTAAATGGGTTTCAGGTGGATGTTGTTCTAGGGCAAAGAGAAGAATCCACCCTGTAAAATGTATCCATGCTGAAAAATGCATTGCAGGAGAGAAAGATGTGTTAGGAGGTGTAGTTTCAGCATTGTTATAATTTCAGATAAAGACTATATATTTTAAGATTGTGACTACTGGTATGAGCGGCACTGCATGTTTAGTACTTTATCCTTGTTCTTACTAAACTTACTAAATACTTCATGTTGATTTGGTCATTTTATTCTTACTCTCTTTAGTCTGCATCCTTATCCTGTTTATCTGTACTGCTTTTGCATATTGTTGGCTTTAAGAGGAAGCACTGGAAAAAACTTAGTTCCTCTAAAGTAATTCTTAATTCATTGTGAATCTTAAGAAATTCAAAGCCATTCTTTTTTGCCTCTTTTGTTGCCTATATACTTTCATGTAAACTATATGTGAACTGTGTTCTTGTTGCATTGAATCTGGATCAGCTGAGGATGATAGGAAATCATCTTCTTTGAACTAGAGACTTGTAGAGAATTTTCCTCTATTTAATAGGGAGATACTGAAAGTTTAGAGGGGTGTTGATATAAATCATAAAGTTTTATTTTCATCTTGATTTGAAAAAAAGGATGTGTTCTATATTTTAGCAACTCTTTAAAGGTACAAGAGGTATTTAAAGAATAATGGAGTAAATGTAAGTCACTCTTATTTCTGATCAGTTTTGTCATAATCTATGAATCAGGAATAGTCATCTAATACCACTTAAGCATCTAGGCTTAGTTAAGAACATTATCTGAAATAGAAATGCAGTGTAGCTGTCAAAACAATCTTGCTTGCTGCTGATCTTAGCTTTGTAAAATAGAACTTTTTGGATTGTTTAGTATTTTTTAGTCATTTTGCTTTCTAATAAATCTAGACATTAGAGGAAAAGTAATTTTGTTTCATCTCTTATATTAGTTAAAGGCTTTCGGTGCAGTTTTTCGGGTTATAGATTCTAGCAAACATTTGGCTTCCTTTTATATAATTGTGAATGGTGATTATTAAATAAATTGTCATATCATGGTAGAAATGGATTTAAAACATCAAGCACTCATCTAAGTTTCAGGGTACTTGGTTTGTTTCATGTTTTGGTTGGCTTTTTTTTTTAATAATTATATTTGGGTTTTGCATTTTATAGTAACACAGGTTCGATTACTTGGACGCTGTTACGTCCAGCCAGCAGAAGATTATAATTTTCTCTTCTTTGTCCTATTTTCAGCTAGAAACCCCTCTGTATKTTGTGTTAGTACTTTAAATAAACTGCTGTGCCCTGGTGCTGAGGGAGTGGTGTTCAGCTGCCTGCCAGGTTAAGTCACCTCAAGTCCTTTCAGGAGAGTTTTCTACCCCTCAGTGAATAACTGGATACTCTGACACTGAGGAGCTCTCTAGGTGATGCTGCCATCCCAGCAGCCTGGTTTGTCATCCTCTGACCTCATGTCTGCAGGGAAGATAGAGGAGCACAGCAATGGGATTTTTTTTTTACAATACAACAGCACGGTTGCTTGTATAGAGGAGTCGTTTGTCAATTTTGGGCACATTTATAGCGAATTATTGAATCCAGCAGCATCACGTGGAGATTGATACAATGCTGTGCACAGGGTTGTGCTGTCCCCAATGGAAAAAATAGAGCAGAGTATCCACTTTGGCCTATGGACATCCTTAGTGTACCCGCTCTGAAATAAATTACAGAAGATACCACAGAAAACAAAGTGGTTCTGTCTGTAGTTATGTCATTCACATCAACTACTTTTTTGAAGAAAGTAATCAAAATGGGCCAAAAAACCCCAAAGAAGGCATGGGTAGTCCCCATTATCGTAGACAGAGCACGTTTTCACATTTTTCTTCAAAGACATTGCATTGAGTGCTTTGTCTTGGCGAGCTGAGGTGAAGTGTTTGCAGGGCCATGGGGACAGCGTGTGTTTGTGTAGCAGAGAAGTAGTACGCAGCATTTTGYGTGTTTTGTCCAGTCAAAAAATAATTTGGCTTTTGACTGAGTTGTATGGGTTGTTTTTTGAGGTTTTTTGACATTTGAAAATAAATCCTCTGCTTTAAGAAAATTTTTGTTTGTTGTTTAGAGACAAAATGTAAACTGATGACAAGGAAATCGCATCTTGCTCTCCCACAACCTGATGAATGTTGTCATATTTGGGAACTTCAGGACAAAATGTAATTTTCTTGTAGCTTTTAAGGTATTACTATTTCTCCATAAGCAGTATAAACATCAAAAGGCAAAATATCTTCTTGAATTCTCTTAGTTTCTAATGACCAAGGGATTACAGAATATAAATACAACCTCTGTTTAAATTGTAGAGTTTGAGTCAGGAACAACAGTAATAATCTCTTAACAGGACTAGATAATAATTATTTTTAAATTAAGGATTTTTTGTTTGGTTGGTTTGTTTTTATTTACATATTAGGAAGGAAAATGCTGTAAAATCTGAGGTAGAATCTTACTTTATACATTTTCATTTCATAAATTTAAATGCTTTTTATCAGGGGGAATTAATTATATTATTTTTTAGCTTGTGCATGATGAGAAGTTGGCAACTCTGTTCCCATTCAGTCTTTGTTGCTGGAAACAATGTGTAAATGAGAAAGATAAAAACTTGATTTCAAATCAATATTTGTCAATGAATTAAAAAAAAAAACTACAAAAAACCAAATTAACAAAAAATGAGCACCACACATGATYGTGTGGGAAATGGAAAAAAATTAATGTTTAAGGAAATCCTTCACATGCTGAGCTCATTACTTTATCTTTGGCAGCCCCTGCCTCTGTCCACAACCGCTGCTGGATTGGTGAGGCTGGTCTCAATTTAGAACATTCAGGTGAAAGTGGGCTTCCCTGAGAAGTTATTAATTACAGCAGRGAAAAGAAAGCTACAGTAAAAGAAAATTTTTTTTTTAAAAATGATATCTTAAAAAAAAAAAAAAAACGCCCCAAAAAAACCACAACAAAAACAAGTAACAACAAAAAAATTTGTGCATATTTTCAGGATTTCTTCTGTGATAATTTTATACAACAGCCACACTAAAATTGGTTAGAGTGATTTTGTGGCTTATGGATATTTCCCACTGGAAATGATGTAGTGAATCAGAATAGGTTTATGTGCTGTAGCAGCACACTCCTACCTTCAGTGGGAATTTATGATGCAGCTGTTAAGTCTCAGACTCCTTGCACATTTCCCTGTGAAAAAAGGATTAGTTTTTTGTGGTGGAAGTTACTCCACCCCAATACAAGCAACACTTTATTCAGTGATTTTGTTTGCATAGCCCTGCACAGAAGATTAAAAAAATCTTTACAGTGCAATATTTTCGGAGAATTYGCGCGTCTTCTCAACCGGCTGCAAAGTTCCTGACCGGAGAGGCAGCACCCCCAAAGCAGGAGAAGTTTTCTGGTTAATTGGTTTGTCTCAGTGTAACTGTTTCAGGGATGGGGGAGGAATCAGCCTCTCCTGCGAGAAAGTTGTTGTTCTTTTGAACCAGTGACGCTGTATCAGGCCATCTGTCTGATGAGCAGGAACTCCAGTAGAGCAGATTGTAAAAATACTGAGTGGTGGGGCTGTTCAGGGGTGAAAAAAAATCTGTTCAGTTTTGATCTCTTGGGGGCTAATCTTCAGATGCTGTGAAATCTGCTTATTCTTTTGACTTTAGTGGAGCTCTAAGGATGTGTATCAGTTCAGGATCTTGTTCTCTTCCCCGTTTATATTTCGACCAAGTCAAGTGAGAAATAAATCCTTGCTGAAGAGGCAAGCAATTCCCTTTTACTCCTCTCTTGATTTGGATAAGATCTGGCACTTTCAAGAATTTATTAGATTTGCAGTGTCCTTTGGTTCTCTTTTTATGTATGGAAAAAAGGCTTCATTTCACCTCTGCTCCTTTTTTTGTTGAGGTTTTTTTTTTTTGTGATAAAGAATCTGTGCGCTTATTACTAGATTAAATTTAACCTGAGATGAGTATTTTCCTGCCAGAGTTTTCTGTTGTTAGGCCAATGTTTGAAAACAGAAAAACCCTCATCTAACCTCCAATTTAAGAAAGAGGAAATAGTATATAAAGAATTGCATCAAGCACAAAGCCTGCTTTGACAACAAATTATTCCTAACTGCAAGAGTCTTATAAAAAGATTTTCCACACTACAAAATATATTTGCAATTAAAATAATGTGGTTGGTCAAAATGAAACAAAAAAACCTAACCTTTACATTCAGGGAGGAAAATTATAGACAGAATGCTTAAATACAAAATAATCTGCCTTTTTAAGGGAAGTATGTGGTAAATGTTCATCTGTTCCCTCAAAAAAGGAAAAAAAAAAGGTTGTGTAATTTTCTTTTGGCAGCATTTATTTAAACTTAATTCAGGTGCTTAAAATAAGGTATCTAATGCCACATAAGATGCTTTAATGTAGCCAAGAGATGTGCCTGTAGATCAACATGACACAACATCTTTGTGAGGCTTGGGACTGTCTGGGCAGGATACCCCTGGTCTATTGTATGGCACAGGACACTTGTGTTTGAGCAGCAGAACCACTCCCAGAATAACTCAGCCACTGGATCCTGCTTCCCTGTTCTTGTTATTAGTTTTCATTATAAACTTTTTTATTGTTAAAAGTCATTGATTGAGGAGTAACCCTTTCTCTGATTCTCTGTAATTTAATTTCCAGAATTTTAAATAGTGATTTGTGTGGTTTTAATGCGTTCTGCTTTTAACGTGTCATTTTAATGTTCACTTTCGTGTCGTCTCAGAGTTAACTTAACAAAAATTTGGAAGTCTTTGGATTTCTCRGAAACCAGGGCTATAGAGGAAGCTGTTTTGATAAAAGAAAACACAGAGCCGAAACCAGTACTGTCAGGACAGAAAGGCACAACAAGCAGTGTATCAAACCTGAATGGACTGATAACAGTGCTCACTGTGGTGGGGATGACACTCATTTGCAAAAAAAAAGAGGGATGAGCCCTAAGAAGTGTTCCTCTGCTATCAGACAGCAGTTCCTCAGTATCTCTGAAGATACAGCTTTTCAAAAAGTCATAGTCCACTTTACGAATTTTGAGTTTTGCAGGCAATTTTTGTGCTGCCTAAATGGTGTTTTCATTCATTAATTGGCAGTGTGAAAACCGAACTATTTGTCTTTAAAATGAGAGGTATTTTCCTATCACTAATGCTTTWGATGTCCTAGAAAGCATCATAAAGGTACCTGGCAGTTAAGATGTGTGAAAAGTGTCCATTTACATGTGAAGTGATACATCATCTGCATTAGGTAGTGGAGTAAGAGAAAATAATAATAATAAAAAAAAAAGATAGCTGACTGTCAGAGCAGTTTCTCACCACATAAAAATCAGGGAGGTGCATGAATTATAGCTGCCTGATGACCTGTAACTGGGTTTGGACAAATATTTTGGAAGCAGTTGTATTTTAAATATCAAGTACTATCTCTCTCCTAGAAGAGAAGTTCTACCACAATCTAGCTGTTCCTTTCTCAGAGCTTGGTAATGTGTGAGCCCCCCTCCACAGGTAATATATTCTAAATCTGTTTTTCAGTTCCAGAAAGCATAATTCTTATRAAACTTGTCACTTTTTTCCCCCAAAACATTTTCTTCTAAAGGTATTGTTCTACTTCTAGTAATGTCATTTGTTTCTCATGTAAAATTAAAATATTCTTTTCCCTTTATATTATATTGAAATATTGATGAAATAGCAGTCACTGGAAGGCTGATATTTCTTCTTGCAATAGTGTTAAGTTTTCATGTTAGGTCAGAACTTACTGTGTCCTCTCCTAATATTTTATTATTTTCAGAAAAGAGAAGATTTAAATCTGGTGTAAAGCAACACTTTTCTGTAAATGCATTATAAATTTTCTAATTTTTTTAAAGATAAACCAGGTAATACTAACTACTTTTGCTTCCCTGGGTGTAAAGAAATGCATGTATTTGTGTCTAGGTGCGAATGTGAGAGAGAGCATATATGTGCATGAGCAACAGGAATTTTGCCTACTCCCTCTATCCTGGTATCCTCTGTTTTGTTGATTCTTCATTCATTATGTGCAGTCAAATAACAAGGGAAATTAATTAACCAGCTATTTGTAGAGAGTAATTGTAACAGTGAACAGGAAAAAGAAATAGAAAGGTATATTTTTTTATTCGTTAATTACTGCTTTGCACCATTTACCATTCCTCTACTAAACATTTTTATTTTCTGTTTTAACTTCAAATGTAATGTTTCTGCAGAAAATGTTTTTGGGTTGCCTTATGTGTAGTGGTTATTAAGGAGGTTAAAAGGTTATTAAGGTGGTTAAAGAGACAGGCCTGTCTCTCTCCTGCCTGAGCAGGCAGATTCCAGAAACATGTTTGACTCTGAAGTTTTTCCTACAAAAGCCTTCACTCTTATTAGTAACCAGGCCCAGGAGCTTTAATTTTCAAGTGTCTGTTGCAGACACCTTTTTTACTTTGGGTTGRTTTGGTCTTGTTTTATTTCCTATGCTGGAATATTTTATAGATTACATCAGAATACACCACAGAATCMATTAGGCTGGAATAAAGCTCTGAGATCATAGAGTCCCACCTAGGACTAAACACCCCATGCCAATGAAACCATGGCACTGAGTGCCACATCCAGTCTTTCCTTAAATAGCCCCTGAGACAGTGACTCCAACACCTCCCTGGGCAGCCCATTCCAATATCTAATCACCTTTTCTGTGAAGAAATTATTCCTGGTGTCCAACCTAAAGCTCCCCTGGCACAGCTGAAGGCTACATCTTCTCATCCTGATTTTCTGACAAATGATCAATTCTGCCTTTGGAAAGTATTTGAGTAACAAGCACAATGCATTCCTCATACAGACTTCAAAAATGAGGAGAATAAACTGATTTTCTGACACTTTCTGATGTGATTCTGAAGGTTCRTGTGCAAGCCTGGAGATGTATATAGGAGCAGTAGATTGTCTGAGCGTCAATCTCAGGAAGCCGCTGAGACAGACAACCAGCAAAGAGTATAAACCCAAGGGAGTGCCAGAGACTATTCATCTGATGATTTATATTTCAAAAATGAATATTCTATCTCTGCTTGGCATCTTTAGTCAATTCACTGCAAATAGCCCATGAACATGAGTATGCAAGACTATATATCTACATAAAGCCTTAAGAAAATGTGCCCTTCTCTTTTTCTTTTTTAATAATACAGTTTATGATTTAACAGACTAGAGAAAAAGTTCTTTATGTACCTCTAATATGTCTTCCATTTTCATCTTGTAGCACTAACAAAAACTAGCAATCCTTCTTTCTAGAAAACTAGTAGCCAAACCTGTGTAAACCTTTCTTCCCTGTGTCTCTCTTCTGATCTTTCTAGCCTTTGGGCTAATGAACAGGGCCATTTCTTAGCCTTGTACTTTAGTTTCATAAACTGTTACTTTGCTCTTGATTATGAAGTTATTTTAAACTAATGTACCCTTATCATCAACAATGAGTATCAATACTTCCTCTGCCCCTTTGGCCTTAGAGACACCAGTGCCAGGATCTGTAGTCACAAACGRAGTGAGTTTCTTTTGGCTTCAAGCACCTCAAGTCCCCATAGCGTGTTGTCACAACTGTGCTCTGAAAAATTGTTTGGAGCACCCCATGGCAATGATTTCGTAGGAATTATGCTTGAAAGAGGTCTTCCTGGGCATTATTGTTGTTTGCAAAGTAGATTGTGCTCATGACTGAGGGAATCATCACAAGAGGAAACATAATTTAGGTGTGAGGGGCATGGGCTTCTCTCCCATCTGTTCCACCTGTCTGGGGAAGGGTGGAGAGAGGTTTCTCATAAAGCTCCTATTGGTTTTTTTTTTCCCCTCTGGACCAAGGTGATTGTTAGCCTAATAACAGTTCCATGATCTGATTTTTAGAGTTTAGATCTCCCCTTCACAACACCAGCCTTTTCAGGTTTATCCTCCCACATGTGCATGCCCCACAACCCCTGGGGCTGACACCAGAAAATCCTCCTGTCGCTGAAGTTTAATTTCCAAAAAAAGAGCATCTCAKACTGCAAGGCCAGCAAAGTCCATCTCTCTTCTTCCTCAGGCTGCAGAAAGGCCATGAAAATGATAGGAAGGAAATATTGTCCCACAGCTCTGTCAGCTGTGACAAGGGAGGGCTTGTTGATGATTTGACAGGTCTTGGAGGAGCTGATACATTTGATGTAGGTCAGTTCCCAGCTCASACTTCAAAGTTCTCCAGGAGCCAACACTGCTTGATGGAGGAGACTGAAAGAATTCAGCTCGAAAAGAAATTAACCAGAACAACTTTTCAACCTAAAGGGGAAAAAAAGAAAAAAAAGAAAAATATTGAGAACATTGAGAGAACTCTCTGGAATGCTCTTGATTATTTCAGAAATATAAAGGAATGATAACACTAATTCAGCTTCTGCTTTTCAAAGGCACTTCAAAATTATGCTGCTACTTAAGCATTTTGGAGGATGGATTTATTAGGTAAATTGAAAAGTAAACATAATGTGTTAAACAGGGGGGACAGGCTTTATCAGCTCCCTTAAAACTGGGGCAATATGTGTTAGTTTTGCCTGGGTAATTAATAATCACTAGTTTTAGCCATTATGGAAAAGTGAATTTAAGGCAGTGAATACAGTGAATTTAAAATTGGATCTCCAACAAAGAAAATGAATCAGTCTTTGTAGTCTAACTGTAGAATTCAGATTGTTACAATGCTACACAGAAGGTCCAGCTGCGGGAAGCTTTTGTTGAATACATTTTCTTTAAATTGTAATCCTATATGAACTCCCAGTAAACTGTAACGAGAGTAGATTCAATCATCAATTATTTGGAAAAAAATATGCCCTTTATTGGTGTTCTGCAGATCATTATTTTGTCAAAATGAGCAGACATGAAGGAAAGGGGGTAATTTTGATGCCAGCATTCCGGTAGTGCTGCAGTCTGTCTTGCTGTGCGTGGCTGTGAGCTGAAGAGGTTAACATGAAAAACAAATTACTGTGCTTTTCTGTAGTCTTCATTAATGATGTACTTCAGCAGAAAAAGAAAGACAACAAGTGGGAATGGTACCAGCTTCGCAGGCTGAATTGGTATTCTGCTGTGCACAGTGCTTTTTACTCACTGGCAGCAAGATGACTTGTTTTTTCCAATTTTTGGTGGTAAGGGGTCAGGAAACAGTATTAACTAAGGCAAGTGATTAGAAAGAATTAAATTGAAAACTTTTTTCTGSCCAGCAGAAGTCAGCACAAAAACTTTCTTGCTTTGCTTAAGGGTGATTTATCATTTCCTCCTCTCCCCCACCCCCACGATGGTAAACCCCAAGTGCCTCATGCAAAAAGGATACTATTTGATCCTCAAAGGTGTTGCTTTTTATTCAGGTCAGAAAATATTTCTTAAAGCACATTTTGAGGTGTTTCAGGTGTTTATTTAATATGTGCAATAAGCCTTGCTCTAGCCCTTGTAATCTTTRAGGAATGGATTTAGAKACACAAGGAATGATTAAATATATTTTTCCTGACTTCTATATTATCCAACTATTCAGCGTTCTGAAAAGTATTTTGGGAAGTCAGTATGGCAGTGGCTACAGAAAAATAGCAGCATTGGCTTTCTCTCTACTCTAATGTTTCTTTTCTGTCCTCAGAAAATATACCTGACACTACTTGATATCAGACATTTTCAAGTTTCCATTGTCCCAGGTCCTCTTTAATAATGGTTTCATTAGCGAAATACTCCAGGAAGTTTCGTAAATTATGTTTTCAGTAAATGTCAGTATTTTGTTCCTCTCTTTTAGGTGTAAAATGCACAGGTGATTTACACTGGCTTTTCCAAMCTTTTCTGTTCTTGTATAGTGAATAGCAAGGTTATTTATGTCAGGTTTGAGGTTGTATTGGGGTGCAAATTTCACCTTTAAAAATTACAACATTTTGATTTCTCAGTTTTCTAGGAAGATACTATTACTCATTTAATTTCTGTGTTTCCGTTCTTTGGGTCATGGAGGAAGGAAGGGTATTTTTTTGCCTCTTCCTTGTGTTAGGGTTTAGTTTTAGTCTATGCTGAGGTAAACAAGTAATAAGCAGATCAGCTCTTCTAAATTCATTATTGAAACAACTAATTTATTCATTTATTTAACTGACTACTCTCTAACTTGTTTAATGATTTTAGTGATACCTACCGCCCACACACATGCCTGGAATGCACATTTTACAAAATTAAAGCATAAAATTAAGGAAGAAATAGTTTTGGAAGAAGTGTAAAGGAGCAATCCTGTCAGTCTTAACACTTTCAAGAGCATAAAACTATAAAGAACATTTGTGCTATCAAATAAGGTCTTTTTCAGTAACCATGGGAACTAGAACTGTGCAGTATTCCCCTTAATGCATTTGGGGGTGTCCACTATGGGCAAAGAGTGCATAAAAAATAATGTACATTTTCTGTTATTTTAGACTGAAGCATATTGCTATTGTTTCGTTCAGAAGAGTCCTCAAAACATTTGCTTTCCTAGTGATTTTGCAAATCATAATGTTCATTTATGAGATCTAAAAATCAAAATTCTTTGAGAAGTAGTGTTGAACTTGGAAACTGCTGAGGAACTTCATCTTCTAACTTCTGTTTTACCACCAAATGCGACCTACAATGGATTCTGTATAAAGAAAGCTTTCCAAGCAGCCCACATCCTCGTGGATGCCCAACCTCACAGCAGGTCTTATTGCCACCAGTAGAAATGGGACTTGTTTACTTGCTATTTRTACTTTGTTTCACATCCAGTGTTGCTTATTAAGGAGTTCCTGAACACCTCACAGGCACACATACATAAAGATAAATAGAGAGGGGAGTTAATGCTAAATTCCATTTAAATCGTTTCCACCTGTTAAAATTAGAACSAAGTGGTAAAATAAATTCAGCAGAGTCCTTCTGGAGTATTATATCTTGCAATTAAACTGTGAGATTTGTTTAGACTTGCTAATAAAATTGATTTTCTTTTACTAGCACATATTAAGGGCTTTTCTATTATATTGCATTTATTAATAAGYCATTTGACACATTTCTAATAAGAAGCTGCATCCTTTAGCCATAAGTTACCCTCACTGTGCTTRAACAAGCTACCTCTAAATCGGAAAAGCACTGCAAGTTTCAGAAGAGAATGCCGAACCCAAATTTACTCCATTTCCCTCCCTGTCTCTTGAGACCCTTGATGACTGTTCTCAGTCACTTAAGCATTTTTCTGTCACTGTGTTGCCCTATTTAAAAAAMCAAATCACCTTTCACAGCCTACACAGACATGCCATTTAAACTTGGGATTCTGTTTTTCTTATCCAGCCTTTTAGAATTTAATAGAATTATCTACTGCGTGCTTTCCTGAGAAAATTAAATTCTGGGAAGGCTTCCAGTTCTCGTCACCTTTTAGTTGTGGTGGCTACCACTATTGAGAAGAAAGATAACATTACTAATTTTGTGCCAGTCTTGGCGAGCTTCCATTAGTTCTAATGTAGTCATGAGATTCTTGTGGATACATAAGCTGTTTTATATTTCCCTTTGTAGTCTTTTACTCTTTGAGTCTATTTCCTTCCTCCCTCCCTCCCATTTTCTTCTTCTTATTCTTTCTTTCACATTTTTTTCTGTCTTCCTAATTCTCCCTTACCCTCTCTGGTTTTGTTTTACAGTGGGCTGGCGATTTATAATCTGCTCTTAATCTTAGTTCAGAGGATGAATCCATGGGAAGGGTGCAGTGGGTTTGGGTTGGCTGCACAGTCCTTTGTGTCTTCACAAGTATATGAAATTCTGGATCATCAGGGAAATTCAGTAATTCTTGAAAGACCACTCTGTATTTTGCCTTTTGCACTTCAGAACACAGAAGAAGTTGATCTCTTTTTTATTTTAATTGTATTTATTTTAATACAAGATTGAATTGGGAAGGAACTGGCGAATTTAAACTCTGTCACCTGTGTTTTAGCTCACCTTTATGTCGTGCAAATGCAAATTATAGCTATTATGGTATTCAAGCTGTGCTTTTCTGGTGGCCATGTGTATTAAACAGTTTCATTCAAAACTGCCACATACAATTCCCTCCACAGTAAAATTCACACATTTTAAACAAGCACATTTCCCCATTATGGTAATACATTTTTTTCCAGATTACTTTGTCTAAGGATGTGAAGATACTAGAGAGTTGACATGTTTTCTTTGGCAGTCTAACTCTGTGATGCAAGTTTTCATTCACGAGGTGCAGATGTAAACAAAATTACTCAAATTAAGTATTCTTTCACTATGTAGTCAGTACAAACACTTTCTTCTTCAGGCATTCTTGTTTGCCAGAATTTGTAATACTTATGAATTTAGTTTGATTCATACTGCCTGTATTCTCAACCAGTTTTTTTTATTAATGAAAAAAAATACAATCACACCTTCCTCACATGTATGGGTTTTGTCATCTAAATTGTAAATACATCAGATAGTGGGGAAGATACAGAGACATGGGGTTTGTTATGAGCTTGTAGAATTTCTGCAGCAAGCCTGAATTTTGAATTCCTGTTTTTAATTTTAAAATATTGTAACTGGAACATACAGAAGTAAGTTTTGAAGAAAAGTTTTAGCCTGCCTCTTCTCCTGTGTTTTCTGCATGACTTCCACATCTTCTGCATAAGACTGAAGGACATGAAAATATTTCTTAGCCAGTCTCTTTTTTGTGACTTGAGAGCTCACAGGGACAGATGTCATGCATGGTTTCAAACATATGCAGACTTTTAGAGGAATTAAAAGTCTAACTAAAAAAAAGGTAAATATTTATTTTGAAGGAAAACTTAATAGATTTTGGAAAAAAAACCAACTTTTCCATTATATCTACTGCCCACAAGATAATGCATTCTGTTATTCTAGAGAATTTGGGAAATTGTATGATTCAAAAATAATCACATTTTGAGACACTGTCTTTGCTGATCCGTTTTCATCTCTTTTTAAAATCAGTTCAATGAATAGGATATGAACACTCTATATTACTATTGTGCAGAAACTGCAGCCTCAGGAAACCTCTCAGAGAGGTCGTCTGTGGCTAGAGGTGGAGATCTTTTTCTAAAACCAGATCTGGGTCATTAAGGTGATAAAGGAGCTGAAACACAAAATACTAAAGTTACCCTAAAAATAAAATAAAAATCCACTGTAGTTTTATCTGGTGTGCTGAGAAATAAAGGAAAATATTTAGGGCTTCTGGACAAATGTGACTGCACTTTATCACCTGCTGGTCCTAAAGACAGAGTTCAACAGGTACTTAACATGTAGCAGTAACATAAAATGAGCTTTTGGAACTGTTTGGGGGGGTAGGAGATGAGTTGAAACAGAAGTGACAAACAAGTTACTTGGAACTCTGAAAGTAAATTAATGTCTCTTTATATTTTCTCAAATATGTTTGATCATGGTGTTCACCCACTTAGTAATAATATGTATATAAAAAGAATAAGGTAAATTAAACCTTTTTTTGTCTCCCCGAAACATATCCCTCTCTCTTGCAAGTAGCTTTATTTTGATGCTACAGTGGCTGTAAACTTGCACTGAGTCAAGTAACCTCTGTCTCCTTAGAGGTGTCAGCTCTTCACCTTATCTTACCAGAGAGCTTCTGTTTCACTCTTCAGACTCGTCATCGTGTCAAACCCTCTCTTAATATTTAGAGATGTCTTCATTTCATACATCACCAAAATTTTTGCCCCAACTGTATCACAGGTCTGTAATGGTATATAGAACAGGCAAAAAAAGCCACCAACGAAACAACAACAAAATAATGTAGACAAACAGTGCATTTTTATGTTACTCTTTTTGTCAGGTGGAGTACAGATCTGYGAAAATTAAATATAAAATATTTTCTAAACCTACAGTGTACGAAGAACATCCTGGAGATAATCTCACAAATAAAGGTGATTCATGTATATTTTTGTTACACCCTTAGGAAAATGCGTTGCACAGGCATCCTTCTAGAAGGAAAAGTGCAGCACTGCTTAATGAGACTTTTGAATATACAGACACAGCATTAAAATCAAATAGAAAGGCTGTTAGCATTCCCTGTTTTACTTCAGAGGCAGAATAATGGTACACTTTAAGCCATCATCAAATACACATTTTCTGCTTGGCAGCTGGAGATATCAGACTGTGTAGAGTTGGTGAGGTGCATTTGGGAGTGATTTGTCTGGATGTAGTAGCCAGCTTCACAGCCAAGGGGAGTTTGTGGCTGGAGAAAAGAAGGAACTGGGGGACAGGACCAAAAGCCTGGTGAGCTGACAGGCAGGGGGAGATRGAGGGGTTGCTCAGCAGCTTAGAGGAAGAAGATGCATATATGATGATAAAATTCATACCCYATCAAGAGGCGGTGCAAAAAGAGTGGGTGAAAGGTTGGTTGCTGTCACTGGAAGTTAAAAAAACCCCAATGATGCAGTTTCTTTAGATATTTCTAGTAACGAATGAAACTATTAACATTCCAGAATCAAATTACTGTGCTTGTTTGTGGAACTGAATTATGTCATATAATTGTGTTTTGGCTTGCATACGTTTTCAAACAAGAGTAGAGTGCATAGAAAAGATCTATTGTTCTGGCCAGCAGAGCAGATAATATCCTGCTCTTGAAAGATTCTCTTGAAACCTAACTTACTTTCTCCTTAAGAGCCCACWGGGGTTTTCAGTAACTCTCATATTTGTAAATTTTCTGCCCTTTGGGGGGTAAATAAAACCTTTTTTAGAGGACAGTTATGGGAGAATGTTTCCAATTCACTGTTCTCCGTCACAGCCAGGCACAGTTATCTGAAGTAATGTTCAGCCTCTGGACAACTCTGCATTTTTGTCTGCAGTGGTAAATTACCTATCATTATAGATGCCTCTCTTTTAAAATTGTTTTGGGAATACTTTTATTTGTGGCATTACGAAAGTATCGGTTATAATGTGCAAGTTAAAGCGTGGTTTTGTYGCAGATTAAAGTTCGTCACTGACATTATGCCAGAGTTGCTTTTGTTCTGTTTTKCCATACAGTACAGCCACACTACATTATGTAGTTACTCACTTTGCAAATGGTATAAGGTAAGGATAAAGTGTTTCTGTTCCAGTTTCTACAAAACTTGAATATTTGCACCCAGCGGAAATTGTTGATAGCTTCAGCAAACAGAATTTAATACATTATTAATTTGCTGTAATTAACTGGCTACTAGCCAGTGAGGAAAGCAAGAAGTCAGATAGCTTACAATGTTAAAAATTTACTTTATTTCAGTTAATAACTTTGGTAAACAAGCATTTTATACATCAGTTTAGGACTCAAAATCTTCCCCTTACTTTTTGGTGCTTCACAGCCTAACAGGAGATTCATAAGGTTGCTTCCTTTCTCTAAGAAGATAACAGCTTTGCTTGGCCCTTTTTTCTGTGCACTTCCAAAGTCTTACACGTAACAGTTTTGATGTAATTATGTTCCTTTACTCCCTGAACGTGTAATCCATTTCAAGACTCTAATGGGAAATACTGGAGCTGGATAAGTAAATGGTCAAGTGCATCATCACATACGTTTTGGTAATATTTCTTGATTGGCACCAAATATTGGCACTGACAAACAAGGTTCTAGAGATAAAGGATGAAATAAAACAGTATGGAATTGTAATTATCTGCTCATGACCCTGAACTGTGTGTTCTTGTCTCTGAAGCAGGAGATCATTGCATATGTGTTGTGATTTGTATTGGGGTGTTTTCTGGAAGCTGCAGGGATGAACTTGAAGTGCTTCAAAGAGTGCATCGCAGCAGAAATTAGATTTGTTCACTGTGGATCACAGTAGAGACCTCTTTTACCAGCTGAGAAACAGGAATATTCCCAAGCTTTACCTACAGTGGGTGACATGGGGTTAGGATATGAGTGCCTTGCAACTCCCTGTCATCTCCTGTGCCAGGTGCCCCTGTCCCTTTGCTTAAGCAGATCTTCAGCAGCAGAGTTCTCTAACCTGCCTGCAATTCCTTCTAGCCCTTTCTACAGCTGCAGCAAGAATAAGAGGTATTGAACTGTCCCTTTGTTCTTCCTCTTGCCATACCCTCTATATCAAATGTCTGGGGTAATGCCTACCTTCCTTCCTTTGCTGCTGAAGAATCCCTCCTGTGGGAGATCCTGTTTTGATTATACAGTGCCTTCTTAAAGCAAGCAGCATGCAAGCTAACCCCCTCTACTTTCCCTAAAACCTGAAAGTTGTTAACAAGGTATTGCTCAGGAAGTTGTCTCATCCATGCATGTTACTGGAGGACAAAATATTCTCTGGAGTCTCCTTCTCATTGGTTTGTATTTCTACAAAATTTCCTAAAAAGAAAATGAGACTTCAGTAGCAGACCGCCCCGCCCCGTGATGCAACAATGTCTGAGATTTTTTGTTTTAATTATATGTTGTCATGGAAAAATGAACAGTCCTAATGATATTCAGGCATCCAAAATGCAAAATCAGCCCCACATTGAATCTCAATTATGCCAATTCTGTTTCCAGTACCTCTGTCTGAGCCCTGTAATAGAGTTTTGGGAAATCTCAGCTCAAGTAGGCTGCAGAAAGCACAGGCATAATTGCAACAACATTTCTGTGACCGTGTCTGATGAACCCTTTGCAGAGTGCTAGTAAGGATGACGTCCCACCGTAATCTCCCAGGTATGGAAATGTAATATTGAGAGCACAAACCAAGGCAACTCCTGGTTCCAGTATATCCACAATTCTAGTATTAGGATATTGATTTCCCAACAAGATATTTGCTTTCCAAAATTCTGCCTATTTTGTCTAAATGAAAATCCATTAAATATCGAAATAATTAGAATACGAGAATGCTCTGAAAGTCTGAGCTTTTGTTGTAGCTTCAAATCACTAAAGAAGTGACCTTGAAGAGAAGTAAATCTGCCTGATCTGCTCTCCTCAGTATTCCRTAAATGTGTGACAGAATAAAATGGCTGTCAGAGTTACAAGATTCTACCAGCAGTATTAAATGCACATAGAGAGGAACCTCCTTCCTCCAGGAAGGAGGTTTTGGAGCTTTGTTTTTGCTGCCTCCTTGGCTTTTTGAGGGAGTGAGGGGACTGGTTTTAACCTTGATCTGCTCTGCAGGATGGTTCAGAATTGAATCTTTGTGATGTTTCAGTTCCTTTTGTTTGATAGTCTTGCACAATGCCTATATAAAATGATAATTTTTTTAATGGCTAATAGAAAGAGTAGTATTTGTAAGACTTAAATACTGTTTTTACTCTGATGTAAATTTTAAGTGATTAATGCTGCTTAACAGTATCTCTGCATAATGGGATGAATGCAGAATGAGTGAGGAGGTGAATTTGAAGTTCAACATCTACGCTGCGTTCACAAGGTAGATTAACCCAAACTAGATAAGGCACTTCTGGGTCAGAGTAGGAGCTTTGAGCCATGAGCTGTGTTGATTCCCTGCTGGGCAGATGAAGAGGATCTGGCTGGTATCTGTCCTCCCTGTTCCACAGCTGACAGTCCCAGGAGTGGGGATGATGGAACAGAGGCATTTCTGCTCCAGAGCCACGGTAGCATTAAGGTAAACCAAGGGACATTTCAGTTTATACGTGAGACAATGAGCCATGGTACCTGCGAGGGCTGATTCACAATCCCTGCAGGATCTAGCTGCAACAGGTTAAGAAATTAAGTTCTGCATACTCTTGGTTTATTTAACTGCCTAATTGGGGTGGGACAGCAACCTCTTCAGCTGCTTCAATTTAATCAGGCACGAGTCATGAACCAGAGCTACAGAGCTGCTCACCTGGGAGTTAGGGAAGTGGGGTTCATTTACATTCTGGTTTATTCACCCAGCCTACCTTTTTGACACCCTTGGGTGGACTTGTCCCAGATCCACGGTACCAAGTTGCTGGCTCAGGAAGCAGTAGCTTCCTCATGAAGCAAAACTTGCTAGCCTGCCATCCATGCCACATTCCAGTCCTGCAGGAGAGAGGGGTGCAACTTTTACTGGCTTCAGTGGGCAGGGAGCAGGCTCTCAGTGGGAAGGGGACAGTCTCTCTATCCCATAATTTTGGATGGTCTGGGTTCTCCTGGAGGGGCTTGTAGTTTTGTATGAGCTTTGTGAAAGATCAGACACAGAACAGTTTAGATTGAAAAAGGCCTCCAAAATCACTGAGTTAAAGCAGAACCCAGCACTGCCATGTTCACCTCTAAACCATGTCTCCAGGCACTGCATCTATACATTTGTTAAACACCTCCAGGGATGGTGATTCCACCCCTTCCCAGTGTTTCAATGCCTGATCGGCCTCCAGTGAAGACATTTTTCTCAATACTGAACCTGATCATTCCCTAGTGCAACTGGAGGCCCTTTCCTCAATGGCTAGGCCATTTTCAGCTCTGACTACATTATTGACTGGCTGCCACGGTTGAGTGAGATCTGTTTCAGGGAAGCAGTTCAATGGAGAATCCTTGAAGAGTGATCTTCTATCTGTTGTAGAATGACTTAAGCCTGTGAAGTGGTTTTCTTATTCTGTACATGCATGCTGAGTGTGTCTGAAAGGAAGACTTGTTTAGAAATGGACTGTTAGTTTTTTGGGGTTTTTAAAAATTATTTTATTTGCTTTATACAAAGGCAGTATAAAGACTCAGGTGCCGTAAATTTCACATCACGTGGTTCTGAGGTTGAGTTTCTCTTCTGTATCATACAAACTTCTTTGGTGGGTTTTTTTTTTTTTTTTGAGCTTGAGTAGATGGGTTCTTGACATTGCATTAAGGAAATGTCAAAGTAGACATCTATTCCTAGTCTATAAGTCATTATTTAACAACTTCAAAGATTTGACAACTACAAAGAAATGAAGCACAAACACCTTGGTATTGATTTTGTCTTTTGCTTTGTATCTACTCCATTAAATTCTATTGGCATTGACAACTGCTGAACTCTTCTTCAAAATTCTGTGAGCTTTCAGTCTTTAAGGACAGCTTTATTTCGTTTTCCACACCTTTTTCATTCTAAAATCTCTCTGTCATTAAACTATTACTGCAATCTTAAGAAGAACTGTTTGAAGTTAAATCTCTTGAAGTTTATCCTTCCCTTATGTCTGTTCTGAAAGATAATGCTATGGTAACATGTCACTGATGAGTTTATGGGCGCTTGCTATCAATGGATTTTTGGTATTAGATTTAGTTACCCAATGTAAGGACTAATCATCAGTCACAAGTGGCTGGTTGCATTTAAAATAGATGATATAAAGAATAGTTCCTTTAAAGAGATGTTTTCAACTGTATTCCAAAGTGCATATCATAATACTAGCTGGGGGGAAATAAAAGTTATACTTAACTAGAAATCACTGAGGTACTTTATAGATTGCTAGCTGGGATTATATTTCATTTTAACATGAGGAATAAATAAATATCAGTAAGCACTTTCAGAAATAGCACTTCTCAATGCAAGACAAGATGACCATCAAAAACTAGCAAAGGCCTTGTATGCACTGCAAGTCACTTTGTTCTGGGTCTCCTCCACACTTTATGGTGTCCGAGTCCATAGACAGAGCTGGTTTGTCCCGCTTAAGGTTACACTGCATAAAGTATCAGGGCTCTGTTGCACTGACCAACTTCTTATTTTGTACTATGAATGTCAAAGTATGTGATTCTCTGTGCTGTGGCTGGAGTCAGAGCAAGTGAAATATGCCAAGATGGGTTTGAGAGATTCTCTTGGGTGATGGGAGGCAGTTGTCTGTGGTGTTACYTGTGCTGTGTCCTGAGAGCAGACCTGGGAATAAATTGTCTCAGAAAATGGACAGAGGTTTTATTTTGTGRGTAGCTGGTTTGTTCACTCCAGAATAGAGTCTGGGATAAAAGTAACAAGCAGTGAACGATCAGGGATGATTCAGTGCTCTGTGTCACTTCTAGACATGTTTTATGTTCAGTGCAGATGTCCCTTCAGGGAAGTCTACAAACAATTTTAATGTGGAGGAACTCAAGAGATTGCTGCATACCATTGATAAAACAAGCATAAACAAGGGAAAGTCTGGAAGCCGTGGTTGTATTTTATTTCTTCTTATTTTAGGGGAAACCAGAGATGGTTATGCGCTAAACAYGTATCTCACAATATACATGTTACTTCACAGACTTTGACCTCTATTAACAGGRAACCCCACAACTTTCTCACTGAGTTCTTCTCACACTGTCCACTTTTGGAATAAGGAATATGGTACAGAGAAAGCAGTGAACCCAAAAATTTCCTGTTCTGAGAGGGAAAGAGAGATGTGAGATGCATGCATGTTATGTTAAGATGAGCAAAAGTAATATTTCTTCTTGGGGGGGTGAGAAGAAAAGAAATAGCAGGAGGTGGTATTTGCAGATGATATTTTAACTGCCAAGTTCAAGAACTGTCTCTGATTTTAATTTTCTCAGCCCTATAAATCATCATTCTCTAGTTTTGTGAATCCAGACCCTTACTGCCTTTGCTTCCATTTTTCACATTTAATTTTGTATCAACTGGAACATATTAGGAAGGGATAAGCCTTTACTTTGGAAAGCTTAGGATGAGAAGAAAGAAATTAGAACTTTTAAAACTAAGTTTGATCTGATCAAAAATTGTAATTGAAGTTTTTGATTTGGTTGCAGATGAAACAGTATTAAACCTTCTTATGGCTATAGTTTCAAAATGCCTTCAAAGTTTATCTGGGGTCAAGACTTAACTACTCCTTATGAATTTTATGTCTGTTTATTTTATGAACCTGAGTTCGAGCCGCTGAGGAAACACTGTAGAATGGTACAGTAGGGTGTATTTTGAATTACAAAATAATTTTTAAGGGGGTTGTTTTTGTGGTAGTAATATTTAAGAACAATAGGAAACAGTTGAATTTCAGCCAAGCACTGATTCCAATACGCTCCAGCTGTAAGGAATGTAAGCATTATCATTGCTGGGGCTTTTTTTAGCTGCATTTTACCTGCATTCCAGCCAGAATGAAACAAAAATAATGGAATGAAGACTATAATATCTCTTTTTTATACCTACTTACATAGTGAAAACACTGTGAAAGAAAGGAAGGATGTTCTTATTTGTCCATTTGTTAGGAAATGGCCATAATTTTCCAGTTCCTTGATCTTTTTCAGATAGCAGTCCATAAGGGCTCAATAGATTTCGTAGCAGACCTTTCTGACAGTAAACTTGTATTGCATATTGAGGTGTCAAAAAATCTTTGAAATGCTTCTAATAGTTTAGGACCTAGATATTTCTGTGTGCATTTTATTACATCAAATTGAGTAAGCTGATGTAGCTGAGGTCATTGGCTTATCTCATATTTTTTTATTTATTTCTGAAAACAGAAGCTACCTAGCAGAATGGAGTTGCTGGTATTGGCAGCTATATGGAGAGTGTGAATTATTTGAATGATTTTTTTTTAAATTTATTTTAGAGGAGAATCTGAGAATCTTTCCTTATTTTGCCTATTATTTTAATTATTCTTCAATTTAATAACTGATAAGGTGACAAAAATCTGGTTTGGATATGGTCACTGTCATGAAGTAGTAAGCAGTTCATTTTGCCTACTTCTTGTGTCCTTTAAGAAGGTGCCACTGTTTGGATTTCGAGAGAGGAGGGAACTGTAAGCTGAGAAGCAGAAATTTTTTCAGCTGTCAAATTGAAACCTACGCCTAAAATCTCTTAGAACAGAATCAGAATCATTTAGGTTGAAAAAGACTTTTAAGATMACCAAACACCAAGTAAATTTAACACTGCCAAGTCCACTGCTAAACCATGTCCCTAAAAACACCATCTGAGAAGCATCAATGTGAGGGTACAAAGGCCATCATGAAAGCTGTAGTAAAGCTTAAAATGACAAATATAAAACCTAAAATTAATCTAAATTTAATTTTGTCTTTTCAGATAGTTGATTTGAAACTAACCTGCAGGAATCAAATGCTTTTTCCTCCCCAGATGAGGGTTATTGTCAAGGTGGCTGACAGATTAAGGGCTGCTTGTTTTGGGAGGCAGGAAGGAAGAACCTAACACTAAGTTTTTAGGGGGGCTCATTTAGCTTTGCTCCCAGTAGCTTGGCTAGAAGGACAGGCAATTTTGTGTTCATCTGGCTTGAGTTACTGCTTTCTGCTTACACCTAAAACTCCTGCCTGCATCTCGTTCTGCTGGGAAGATGCAGAATTTACTTGCAAGTAATGACCAACATGAAATTGGCTCTTAGAGCAATTTTGTTCTGGCATTTACTTTTTAGGGACTTGGGGGACAGATGCTAATACATGTCACAGCACCTAGAAAGTAGTTTGCTAGTTCACACACCGCTTGATAGACTGCCTCATCAACAGGAACTTTTACTGCTGCTTCTCTAATGGGAAACATCATTTCTTCTTAGACCCAAAATCCAAACTTGCAGCAGGACTTGTTTCAGTTCCTTTAAAACATGTAGCTTTGCACTTGCTTCTCTTCATACAATGTTCACAATCAAAGAAATGCTTTCTTCAACCTAGACATTTTTATTCTAATTGCATATGAATATTTTCTGCTTATGGAGTCTGAGAGAATAGCATTAAATGTTACTGTGCTTTATTTTGGTATCGCAGTTTTATTAAAATGGCCTCAACTGCCTATAAGAATCACAAAGGAATAGTCTTAATTAAGCTGCTCAAAATATCAGCCCCAACATTCAAAGGTTTCCTTCAGTTTTCTAGTAGAGAAGGCAACTTATTATCATTACAGAAGAGTCAATAAATCCAGGCAGGGGAACTAAAGGGACATTCARTTTCTGAGTCAAGGGGCTTTGACTGTGAATGCCCTTCTAGGAGGTCCCACTTCACTAAACTGACAGAACCCTAGCACAAATTTCTCTGCATGRCAATCACACAGCAGAGAAAATGTCTCTCAAGTACCCTTTTTCTAGTCATTTAAAGGTCAAAACTAACTCCTTTGGTTTCATTTGAAAGCCCRCAGGTGTGGTAAGCAGCTTAGGTTACAAAGCTAATGACTGGTAAAGTTGATTCTGAGTGACAGAAGGAATACAGAGATTTCTCAAACAAGATTTAGTTTGTTATCTCCATTGCTAGCCCTGCTGTTTTGACCTCTGGTAATTATGTGACAGCAGTCCAGATTTGCTAACAGATGTGTGGAAGGAAAGCAACTTCATGCGCTTAAGGCTTGGCTACTGAAACGAAGAGGGGGCGTGGGGAGGATTAGGCAAAGAGATACCACTTTCTTTCTAGCTACAAATAGGTGTCATACAGAGTTGTGCAATGTGGAAAGTTTTCCTCTCCTCCATCTGGGCTTCTCTGTTCTCTGTCATGGTTGGATTGCCACAGGGCCACTCACCGTGGTTTTGTTCTCAAGTTTTATCTTAAAGAAAAAAAAAAAGCAACCAGTAATTCCTAGAGWAGGGAAAGAAAAGAGAAAGCATGAAGGAGAAGAGGAAATCTTTCTGTAAAAATGAAGTGATTCCTGCTCCTGACTGCCCTGGTGAGGCTGCTGGGACACCTGGGGACCTCACCTCTGCACTGCCACGAGTCTTGGAGCTTGGGAGCTGACCGCTTCCACTCTGGCTGTCAGCAGAGCTGGGGGATTTTTAGAAGACTGGGAACTGAAATTCCTCAGGGGCAGGATAGACACACTGTCAAAGGACCAGAGAGGATAACTGTCAGGAATGGCCCAACGCTGTATTTCATTTTGACAGCTGAGTACCTTGGCTCAGTTGTGACAGACCTGCGGGGTCTGGTGGGGAAACTGTGTGGTGGAAAATTGATGACCAGTTCCAGCAGAGAGGTAAATAGTTGAGGAGAGTTCCCCACTTGTGAGTAGAAATGGTAAATCTGCAACAGCTCTCCTCTCTGGGGTACAGTAGTGATGTAGAGCCAGTCAGGAAAGTTAAGATCTCAGTAAAATTCACTGAGTTACAGGTAGGCAGGTAGGGTCCAACAAAATTTCACCAGCTAAGCAAGAATACCAGTTCACTTTTTAATCAGGGATTATGACTGAAGAAATCTCTTAAAAGCAGCCTAAAATAAAGGTAAAAAGAGGCAGAAGCTGCTTGGTGAATGGATGACAACAGAGGAGGAGAAAAGAACTGGAAGAGGAAGGATTCAGTGAGCATAAAGGAGAGCCAAGCTGCAGTTAAGGAGGCAATCTGAGTCGTGTCCTCTGGTCTGTGTTTGCCTGAAAAAATACTTCTTTGTCCTTTGAAAGTTGTTAGCCTTGTTTTTTCCAGAGTACTATGGCCACTAAAATGGAGTGCCACGTACTGAATACAGAAACAAATGTTTCTAGTAGTTTTCTGTTTCATCAATGCTTTAAGTGATTAACAGACTACTTTGTTTTCCCAAGACAGTATTTTAAGTTGAATTTACTTGTATTTGAACATGGCTGATTTTTTTTTCATATTAAATCCTTTTGTTGTTGGTGGTGATTGGACATTTGAGATTAGGAAATGGCAATAACAGAGTCATTTTTTTCCTAGTTAGTGTCATTGTTCTTTATGTTACAATGTGATTTCATTGAGGGCCCTTGCTTAGTTTGACCATCTCAGATGATCAATAACCAGAAGTGGTGACTGACCAAATTAACATATAGAAAATCAAAATATTGTAAATACATTGAAGTATTCTTATCATGGGAGATCTTTAAACATAATAAAATGACTCACAAGGCAACAGCCAAAACCAGCATAGTAAATTAAAATGTACAATTAACAACAAAGTGTACCCCAGAGCTGTCTGTATGGAAAATCAAAACTCACCAGAGTAACACTAACAACTTATATTACTCCTCATATATTTCAAGCATTCAGATATGACAACCAAATTGTTTTCACCACATTGTTTCTGAGTGTATAGATGCTTCATCCTTATCTAAGAAGCATGAGGTTGAGAGGTAATCCACATCTTTGCAGATACCTTTGCCAGGTGTGAAGGCTTGAGATCCATAATGCTGGACTTTAATAAATACATATATGCGTATTTGTATTTCCTTTTTTTTTAGTATTGTATTATTTTTTTTTATTCTGATAATTCTTCTTTGATTCTGAAAGAGAAGAGTGAGAAACACAACAGAAGAATATCTTTTCTTATATTTATTTTATTTAATTCAAAGGGCTGTAGTCTATTGGAGATGTTTTGATGATGGGGACATCAGAAATGCTTTACGTGGTGGCTGGGAATCCCATATGAAACAGAACACAGTGGCTTAGCATTCTTATATTTGCACATAAATTAGATTTTTGTTGAAGATTTCAGTGTAAGAATGATGTGAAAGATAAGAATGAATTTCAGCTGAAGGCAAGAAAATGAATAGCTCTTGGTCAAGACAATTGAATAACACAATTCTTCATATGCTACTCAAAAGCATATATGTGTGTATGTGTGCATAAAATGTTTGTGTGCACTATTTTATTAATGTGTATCAGAAATGGATTAAATGCCAACAGTTAGAAAAGCAAGARTGTAGTCTGTAAAGTGACATTGAAAGTAGTATGGAAGAGGGATCAGTCAGCCTTTATAAAGATTTGTGTCTCCAGGCTGAGCTGCAATGTTCTTTCTATTCTGTTCTAGTCCTGAACTAAGACAAGGGGAAGGTTTCAGCTTTTTAAATTTCCTCTCCTCCCTCCCTTATCCATTGTTTGCATTGTATGTACAGCATCTCTATTTAGGAGAATCCTACGTGGTCTGTGTGGTCATTGCACTCTTGTTCACAGATGATTCATTGGTGCCTTTTCTTGAAGAATATCTTCACATCTCTTATTTAGCAGTGCTGGCCATTCCACATTATCTTTCCCAACAAATTCTGACTTCTGAGGTAAAAACCAGCCATTTGTTGACCTCCCATTCTCAATTTCAGGGACTGGGATGCTGTCTAAAGCCACGGTGATTGATTGAGGCGGACAAGATTAGACGGGAATATGTGTTTTCCAGGGAGAGTAGGATTGCTGGATGGCGAAGCGTGGGAATTAAAACGAGCTCCGGAAGCGCTGAAGAAGCCAGCGCAGCACGAGCAGGGCTCATCAACATGCTGCTCATCAGGGGGAGCAGGGTGGCCCTGCAGCTCTTGGCTTATGCCAGGACTGCCAACAAAGGCGGTGATTRTGATGAGCTCCTTGATGGGATGAACTGTCCACCAAGACCAGGGAACAAGCAGCTGCCACACAGGAAGGCTTTTAGGTAGCTAACACCTGTGGCCCCATTTGAAATTACAATTAGCTGCATTGTTGGGAAGYGCTTCCCAATTCCAAGGGATATCTGCTTCCTTTTTTTTTTCCTACAATTGCTGATATGTGATTATATAATGTAATTTTTCTGAAATTTGTTTTTGTTTATTAATGCACGCTATTCATTTACTAGGTCTGCTTTCAAGGGATTAAGAAACTTTTTTCTCTGGATGTTGAACTTGGGTTTGATTTTTCAGCGGCATCTGTGCGTAGCATGARTTGAGAGGTATTTATATGGCTAGCTTGTTTGAATCCTTTCTTTTCTCAGGCCATGAAGCATTAGCACTTGTGACTGAATTGTTTCATTTCAGAGAATTAACACATTTAAAATACAATAAGTGCATACAGTAAGCTGTCTGTAGGCTTTTTGTTTTTCTCGCTGCAATATCTATAAAAGGAAGAAAGGAGGGAAGACAAAAGCAGCATTTTCTACCCTGCAATGTGTGCCCTTAAATAAGGGCTAGAAATGGAGATAGAGTAGCTGAAATGTCCACAGTTCTGGCATTGAAGGGGAAAACAGTGGATTTGAGAAACTGTAATGAGAGAGTTTCACAATTAGACCAATTGACTTTAGCAATATATTTGTTTGGTTTTGAGTTGTTGCTGGCACTTCTCCATTTGACATTGAGTGATTTGTTAAGGTCCAAAGAATTTTCTAGCAAGTAAGCACCTCTCCAGGTGGTAAAATTCTCTTTTAGTGGAGGGAAAACTTGGAGGTACTGTAAAGCAGCTGCATAACCTGCTTGAATCAGTACCTGAAAGCAACAGCAAATCTGAGATGGAGTCTGATCTCATATTTCTTCATCATCTTCCTAAATTAACTCAGAACTACCTCCAAGTTCTCATGCAATTTCTTGTGCATTCCTGAGTGAGGTGTGACAGGCTCTGTACCTGGGCTGAACTCAGTGGGACCTTGGAGCTCCTAAGGCTCCAAATGGGTGAGGAGCTGCAAGGAGCAATTGAATAAAATGGAGGAAATCTCTTCACTCTGAGACTCACTGAGCTTCCAAAAAGATTTTTTTTTTTTCCTCACTGGGACAAATGAAGCCTTTTCAAAATCATGTGTGTGAGTTTATGGCTGGGGATGTTGTTTCTGGCTTTGTGTTTTTTTGATATGAAGAGAGAGAGAAAATGAAGGAAATCCCTGGCTAGAAATGTGAATTCTTACAGCAGAAATGGCAACAAATGCTCACCCAAGTTCCTGTCTTAAAAATTGCTTGCTGACTAGATGTGGGTCTCYCCTTTTAAATTTGTACTTGTTAATAATTTGGAGATAGCAAGTAACAGTTTAGTCTTTAGAAAACCAGAGGTATTAAAATAATTGTTTCTGTAGTAGAAGTCCTACTCTATAAATGTAGTATTCATCCAAACTTAGTAATGATGTGAAGCATGAAAAGTTCTTTAAAAGGAAACTTTTATGTTTGGAAGCAAATACAAAGCAGTTTTGATGTTGTTTTTATCTCCGTGCTCTGTCTTTGGGGAAAGAAAGTGGAAAACAAACATGACAGTACCTTAATTCATTGTTTCAGTAAAAGATCAGATACATTCAAAATGCACATTTGTTTTCCTTCTTTGACTTTAGTCAGTGCAATAGGGGAAAAGACCAGCTTTCTGGTAGTAGATGAATGTTGCAAGTACATAATAAACCCAGATCTCTAAACACATCAGTCATGTGTCATCTGAAATATGCATTGTGTCTCACATTGCAATTGCTTCCCCAATATTCATGAAATATTCATGCTGGATATATGCAGTACGTGCCACATGGATGGATGTGACGTGAAGCAGCAACAATAATCAAGGCTTCAGTAGAAGGAGGCCAAAGCAGAAGCAGAATAGCTTCCATTTCGCCTTTGCATATGGTATTAGGAAGAAAATGGGTTAGAGATGAAGTGTGCAAGGCTTCCCTTGTCACACGAACACACAAATACAGGTGCACAGAGGTACCTGTTCACACCCCTGCTCTATCCCATCTGTCAATTCAGTAAAGGTTTCAGTGTCTAGTAAGCATTTTTTTTTCCCCCTACTAAAAGGGGATGATATGGCTCTCTAATCATGGAGCAATCTTGGTTATTAATGGTGAGTTTAGCTTCTTAAGCTCGTGGAGCAGTTGGATGTAAAAGAACATCCACACCTTAAGCCCACTGTTTGAATTACAACTCTTTTTCCTGTTCACTTGGTCTGTCCTGTTTATTTTGCTTGGAAGCTGAAAAGAGAAATGAGCCTGTGCTATGTTTTGTCATCGCCCATAAATCCTCGGGAGGATGGAGTAATAAATTTCATTTCATAGGTAGATGGTGGAGTTTGTTTTTATTTAAATTATTTTTATATAGCTTCATGCCTAGACGCTGGGCACATTTGGATGACCTGAAAAAAATTTCCAGACGTCAAGGTCTGGTCAGATTCCATAGACAAGGCCCAGGGGAGCTCAACTCAGCCCAGAGGGGTTGCAATCTTTGCGGGTGTTTTCAGTTGTAAATTTCTTGTTTTGTTTTAGGAAACCAGAARATAAATCCTAACACTGAAAAAGGGCTCTGAGTCATGGCATTTTATTATCCATAGTGCTGTTGCCTTCCTTGAGTGTTCAAATATTTTCTCTGGTTTTATCAAGTGATCCAGGAACTAGAACTCCGAGCTACTTGTGGAGTACTTGAAATGATTACATCCCATTTTAATCCTTTTTGCAGCTAAAATAGTGAAATATGCCTCTAATAGTGACAGCTGATAGGCACGAAACATGACTGTCTTGAAAGAGACTCTGAAACCATCMCCAGTGACCTTCCAGAAGAGAAATGCAATGCTTCCTAAACCAAACTTTTACTGATGGCACACGGCCTTTTGAATACCAGGTAACAYGGAGGGGGACCCAAGGTTTTAGCTTAGTTCTCTTCATTGTGCAGTCCTTATCCTCACCWGGACATGGAATGCTAAGTGTAGGTTTTTAACACAGTATACAATCTAATCCCCAAATCCACATTTAATTAGAATTATTATAGRTTTTTCCTTGCAGCCATGAATAACAAAATAACAAATAATAAAATACTCACATAGCATTATTGCAACAAGATAATGTTTTTTTCCAAGGTGTTAGTATGACTTTTTCAGATTTATTTGGTTAACCCAGCCACTGAATTTTACTCCCRTAGTGGAAAAGCAGAAGAGATATTTGCTCAGTCATACCACTGAATTCATAGTGAGGGGCTTCCTTCTGTGTGAAGAAAAAGTTTTCTAAATGGTGAGCACTTGTCAGTCTTTAACTGACTTAGAGAAGGCATTATTTTGAAAATTACCATGTCAATTTAACTGTGACAGTAACAGAGGCAGGTACCAGCAGTTTTCTTCTGATTATGTTAAAATCTCATCTATTATTTAGTTTGAAACTGACAGCATATATTAAGGCTTAATGAARGCTTTCAGTAATTTAAAAGATGAGATTTATCTTTGCAGATTTTGGGACGTTTCTGTCATTTATGAGCTCTACGATTTTAACAAAAGCTAATCTTAGGAGGAGTTTCAGCCAAATTATTTTTACTTTGAAATAAAGAACTTTGAATTTACAAAAAAAAAAAAAAAAATTCTTTGAAAATTACAACCTCTAGTCTGGTTTAAAAAAACCACCAAAATGGTGGCATTGTTACCCTTTTCTTTTTTTTTYCCCCCCTTTTTTTTTTTTTTTAGGCATGTATTAAAATAACATTAAAAAGTAATGGAACATCATGAGCAAAAGTTGGAAGTTCAGACTGGTTTATGAAAATGAATCTTCTACATAGACTTTTCATAGTGCTCATTAAAATTGACTGAATTTAAATGAATCTGTCTCCTGGAGTAAGGAGAATTTTTGAATTTCATACTTCTGAAGCATAGCTCAGAGGCAAGACAGTTTCCATTTTATTTGTTAAGGTAACACTGGCTTTGTTTGCTTGGCCGGTTTGGGGGTTTTTTTAGTTGGGTTTTGGTTTTTAAAGGAGGAGTTGTACGATTTTTCARTGTTTGTGACTTTGCATGGCTCTGTCTTCCTCTGGAAGTATCTGAAGCTACAGGCTGATTTCAGTCAAATTTGACAGAAGGCTGGAGGTCCCCAAGGTAATTACGTTTATTTCGATTTCATAAAGACAGTCAGAAAAAAGAATGAGCTTTGAACTATAATAAATTTGCCTCAAGAACTTCTGCTCTTGTTTTGGGAGAGCAATTTTAAGGAAATACGAAGTAATTATATTGGGGAAAAAGAGCAAAATATATAAGCATATGCAAAATTGATGGAAAATCTTTATACGATAAAGTGAAAATGAAAATCAAACAAAACCCATAAAGCTTTAGGAAAGCAGGACTTTTTTCTTCATTCTACTGCATTTCCTTATTTTAGCAGAGGGAAGGGAAAAGTTAGTGCAGCTGCCATAAAACATCATTAACTCATCTTATGAGAGAGATAAGAACTGAGATATAGAGAGGATGACTTTTTTATGAACCGCATTTCTAAACTAAGGCAGTACTTGACAGAAAAATAAATTCCGCTTTTGAGGAGTGGTATCTTTTTTCAAACACTCAAAATTCCATATTTTTCTAATTGCATACTCTGTATGATGGCAGACATATGTATTAATCTTTAAAATTGAGCAAGAATTATGTTTCGTATTTAATTTTTGCTGTCAGCTGGGGAGAAAAGGAGCCACAAGTGGCTATGAATCTTTTAAGTACTTTTTATAAATAAGCAATTTTGAGATTAATATTTGGGAAGAAGTGGAGCCTGCATTTATGTTGTACTTCTGCGTATATTCYTGGCATTAGCACTTCTTTTGCAGAGCAACATGCAGCTGAATTTCAACCTTACAGACATTGATAAATCATCAGAATTGACCTTTCATGCACAGGTTAAGAGTGTTATAATTAATATGTGGCCAGCATACTCCTTCTTTTTTTCTTCTTTTTTTTTYCCTCTTTTTTTTTTTTGTAATCCAAGCTGAGATTCCTTGGGAGATGGAGTTGGACCAGATGATGTCCAAAAGTCAAAGAAATTCTGTGATTCTTTGAAACTTACGTATTTTTTTCTACTCTTGTTGCAGTTGCATTTTTGCAATTAGTCAATGAAGGAAGCAACCATGAAATGCTTGGAATATTTGAGATTTGAAAGGAAAATAGTAGCAGCCAAGAGGAGGTAGGGCTTGTGATGTGGATCATGTAAGGTCATTTGCTCATCCTGCTGGTAGCAGGCATCTGGAATGGCGAGTAAATAAGGGTTAAATATGCTGAAATACCTGTAGAATGAATGCAGAAACAATGAGTTTCACTCACGTGTTAAAAGAGTATATTGGGCAGATATTGCACTGATGTATTTTATCTTATTTCCTGTACATARTCAAACTCTGAATTCTGTGTTTCATTTATTTTGTGAAGTGAAAGAGATGTTTAATAATTGAGTTCTTCAGTGAAACTTCTTGATGAAAGGGCAGCCAGCTCCCTGAGCAGCCCCTCTCCCAGAAGAGGGAGCATCAGCCACTGCTGCTCACAGGTAGCATTCACACCATGCCAAGCTTCAGTGAGATGGCAGCTCTCTTTCCCAAAGGCTCCCAGTGTCTTCTGCAGGATCAGGAGAAGTTAAAAGGATATCATCATCTGGTAGGGACCAGTTAGTCCCTGCCAAAATTGCCTCTAGACAAGCTATCCTGGACCATGGACAGGAGTGGAATAACTAGTATTTCAAGAAAGTCAAAATTCTGACTGTAACAAGGGAAAAATATTTTTAATTGTAGTTTTCCTAAGTCCATCAGTTATTTCAAATTATGCAGAACACTGGAAAACTAGCAATTTGTTAGTGAAAGGAATCAGACAGAAGTGAGCAGGCGCAGAAGCACAATTCTTATGAGATCCTGTGTTTAATTATTTTTAATTCATAAGCTAAGTGACAGATTTAGTTAAAATCCTGAGAAAATTCAATCTTTAATTACAGTGTGTCCTTTGAGCGGGGAAGGTGTTATAATGTATCCTTCAAATAAAACAAAGAGGATAATTCCTTTTTTTTTTTTAATACAAATATCTGAAGTCAATCTTTATGCAGGGATTGTTTATATAATATGACATTAAAAGGAATGAAAATTAACATATGCCAAGGCTACTTCAAGGTGGCAAGGCAAGCTCTCGCAGCCTAGGAAACACTGATGAGGGTTGCCTATGCAACACTGATTTGTCCCCTGCAGGCAGGGACACTAATACAGGCTTTAATTATCTGCTCACAGACTGGTGTCACCTCWCAACGTTTAACTTCTGCTGAGTACTGCACGAGCTGCTATTCAGTATTTCCTTCCAGCTTCCCCATTCCCATCCTGCMTGTAATATTTACAGCACACGGTCCAGTCTTCACACTGAACGCAGACGGAATTATTGATTTCCTCATGTGCTTTTTCCCCAAGTATTTCCCAAGCTGTTATATCTTACGAGTAGGTCCTCAAAGGGACAGAGGTATTTTGCCTAATTTGTAGGTGTCTGCCTCTCAGCTTAGGTTGTACAACCCTGACTTAAATTCCCTTTTCGGCGTGCGGACGCCTCAGGGTATTTCTGCTGCAGGCTTTTCCACAGCGCAGGGAATCCTTGGCTTGGTTTAGGTGACAGGAATTCTTGCACTGGTGCAGGCTCATCAGCACACATCCAGCTTCTTCTGTCACCCTTAGATATAGCTCCTGGTGCCTGGTGAGGAGTTGGGAGGCAATCCATCTCTGCATAGGTTGACCATGGATATTTGTACATGTAAGGGATGCTTATATGTGTCAGGTCTGAACCCAGGTGCCTTTTGCTACTCCTGGCTCATTGAGAGATAACACATCCAGGGCTGATTGCCTAAAGTCTTTATTTATATAACAGAATGCCCAGGGAGGTTGTGGATGCCCCAGCCTTSGCAGTGTTTAAGGCAAAATTATATAAGGCCTCGAGCAATCTGGTCTGGTGAAGGGTGTCCCTGCCCGTGGCAGCAAGGGTTGGGACTAATGATCTTTAAGGTCCTTCCAACCCTTACTGTTTTCTGATTCTATTTCTGCAGGAAGGGAAGGTGATTCTGGCTTTTTTCCTGTGGGGATGGTAGAACCTCTGTCCTCTTGCTCACCTCTTACATGCTGGCACCTAGTCAGATACTCAAACTGCGGGACACCAAGGTTTACTTCTCACCTTTTTTGGACGAGCTCTCCTATCTGCAGATAGTCTTTTGGGAATAATCTTGTTAGTAATAATCAGATGATGTTGTAGTGGGAACCCTGCCAACACCTCCTGCCAGGTGCCACCAAAGACCACTGCTAAAGCTGGACTGGGTTGGGCATCACTTGCAGCCTGGGATGGAGTAGGTGTGGTAGTGGGGGACAGCAACAGAGCTGGAGGTGGGCTGGGGAGTAGAGTCTGGGGGAGGCTTGGGATCAAGCCTGGTAGTGCTGGGGYTGGGGGGGACACACTGGGTCACACCCCAGGGCTGGGGGCAGCGCAGCAGGCRGGGCAGTGCTCTCAGTGACAGCAGCCCTGTCCCACAGCAGCCATCTGGGCAAGCCAGGCAGGCCTGGGGATGGTGAGGACATCCAGCCAAAGGTCCTGGTTGTGTGCTGTGGCTGTAGGAACCAGGAGAGCCAAGGCTGGGTCAGGTTGGGGTCCAGATCAGCAGGAGTCGTGGCCRGGCACTGTCAGTGTTGTGGCACAGCAGCAGCATAGCTCAGACAGGGGTCTAGGATGAGAGGCTCAGCATAAAAGCAGCTCCTGAGGGAAGGGGGAGCAGTCCCAGCTGAGGTTTCTTGCTTTCTTCACAGTGGCTGTCTCCAAGGTCACCAGCTGTGCTTTGTGTTGGCTTTGAGTCCAGCTAGACAAAGCCCCGGGAGGTGAGATACGCTTGGGGTCCTGACAGCTTTGTTCCCCCTGAAAAGCTTCAAAGTGTCAGAAAGGAGAGGAGAGATCATGGGCATCTCATTGCTTGCAGGGGAGCAAACCCAAGCTTTCCTGTTGCAAGAGAATTTTTTTGTAAAATACATGTCCATATGACAAATCCAGTTTTAAAATACCCCTGTGATTTGAAGCCATATTAATATTATTCTTAAATTGTATAAGCCAAACCCAGGCATGGACAATATATGTCCAGCCATTTAAAAGCATCAGTTGGGTCTTCATTTTGACATTCCCAGGGTATGATTGCGTAGAGGTTTATGTGCTGATAGCAGCATTCTCCTTGTTTGTGTTGTTGTTGTGAGTGCTTGTGTCTGCAGATTATGTCCCAGGTGTCTCAAATTAATTGCCCCCAAATAAAGAATGGACAATTAGTAACCATGAGGAGGACTTTGATTTAATATTTTTTGATTACAKTGTAGAGGTAGAATAGACTGCTGGTTTCAGCCATAAGATTATTCTTCTATGGTTCTTGCTTCTTTCCTCCTCACTGGACAGCTGTGAGCTCCCATATGGATGTGATATGGATGGTAGAGGGACAATCTTTTCCAGGTGATAGTTCTGCTATAAATGGGCAGAATTCCATGGGGAGAATGGATGGTTTGAACAGAGGCAGTCCAGCTCTCAAGGGAGCTGAAGTATGATTGTACAAAGGAGCATAATGCTGGTGTTTAAGTCAGTAACCAAATATTGTTTAAAAATAGTTGTTTTACGTAACAGTAGGTAATGTCTTCTGTGTATAACAGTGATCTGTACCTGTTTTGTTATTGATATCCTTTTGGTGGGCAACTGTACAAAGAGACATGTATACCTCAACATGTGTGTGTATATATATATATATATATATATATATATAGAGTGAGAGAGAGAGGCAGAGATATATAAAGGAAAAGAAAGTTTCAAAGGTGCAAATAGAAGATTAACTCATCACCATGACTTACACACCCCAACTGCATTCTGCAGGCCAAAAACGTAACTGCTGAGACCTGCAGCTCTGTCGAGCACTGTCTGTAAAAGTCTGAGATGATGTAAAAACAAGGATTTTCAGGGGGGTTAAAATGTTAATTGCATTACAATAAGAAAGGGAGAGTGAGAGAATTGGAAATGCCCTAGGTATGTATAACGAGTAAGTAATGGGAAAGACTGAAATGCATTAATATTAAACCTTCACTATATAACTCATCCTTATTGGACACAGCTGTCGATAAAATATGCCCTTACTCTTGACAAGTAGCTCCTGTGTTTTGCTTGTAGATTAGCTTGCAGCCCTGCTCTGTATTCTTTATCTTCATCACTGCACCAGTCCTTTAATTAGGCAGTGAAATCTTCTGCATAGTGATTAGGAAATCACAGTTAAGAAGGTGTTACAAAAAGAGGCTCTGGAAGATGCTCAAAATAGCTTTCAGCTTTGGAAATTCCTCCATCTACTGTAAGAAGGAAATGCATGTAGCATCCAGAAGGGTGTGGAAACTAACCTTTGCTCAGTTGCTGCAGAAAATTGTTAGCCCTTGGTATAAGGATATCATGCTTAATAAAAATTATCTGCCTSTGAGGTGCTAGCGGTTGCTCACTTGGAAATTAATAATCTTAGAAATTTTACTGAGATTGCCTATAGAAATTAAAGATGTGTTTAACAGCTTCATGCYGATGAAGATTTTTTGATTTCAAGAGAAATTATATGGGGTTCTATCCAAATTTATTCAGAGCTTCAGCTGCTTGCACTTAAGTAAAATCTAGATTTATTTTTCATAGCACTGTTTTTTGTAATGCAACACACTGTCACTGGTTTGGTTCATTTTTTTGCTTTTGGAAACATACATCAGCTCCTGGCAATTGGCTTGTTTTAACTTTTTCATTCCCCAACCTAAATCATTGGCTGTTGCATATGAAAATTTACACATATGTGGAGAAGAAGAGTGGGATATATAGAAAGTGCTGTCAGAAAAAAAGTCTTTGAGCTTCATGCTCATGTTTTGAGAAGAAAGGCTTTCTAACATACCTRTGTGGAGGCAGAAGATGATGAAGATCATCTTTTGAGGGGAGAGATTGATGTTCTTACTATGTTCTTACTACTTATATGTGGAGAAAAGGAGGAAGCCACCATTTTACAAGGCATCTCCTTTCTTGCATTGTTTCGTGCTCTAATATCTGTATGTTCCCCGTGATTAGGAACATAAGAATGTCTGCCTTTACACTTACTCCTATTCTGCACCACTGTATTTTAAATCAGAAAACAGAATGCTAAAATGCATGCTTAGCATCAGAGAATTCTGGTATTAAACATATCTGGGATTAAACATACACTTTGCCACATAAAGATGTTCGAAGTTCCATAGCATTAAACGGGGAAGTTGGACAATGCAGAGTCAAATCCAAGGAAGCAACGTGCTGAGCAATAAAGTGCAGCTCAGAGTCAGTGCATAACACTGATATTTCTGTGTTGAAGAACATGAAAAAAGAGGTGAGTGGAATAGGGAAAAAGGAAAATGAAGAAGGTTCTGATGCTTTTCTCCCTTCCTGGTATGTGTCAGCTCGAAGACTTGCAGTTTCCTGTCAAAGATTAGTGCTTGCCTCAGGTATCTTGGTAATGTGCTCAAGCAGAAGGAGTGGACTTTGCAAGGCAGAGTCAGTGTAAGCAAACTTTCCTGAGTGGGGCTAGRGCACAGTTTAACTTGCTTGGGAGCATCTGCACAGAGTTCCCAGAGTGTCTTAGAGCAGTAGCTTGGGTTTTGGTGACAGCCATCCTGATTCCCAGCCCTGCTTCAGTGAACAGTTTTGTTTTACTGGTTTTTTTTTGTTTGGGTTTTTTTTTTTTTTTTTGGTCAAGATATTTTTGACTAAGAGCATTGCCAAGCAGGATCCAGACCCTAGGACCCTTTTACCTTCTCACTGAGCAACAGAGACACGTGTCTACATAATAAATAATATTAACTGGTGTAACTTTCAAATCTTTAAGCTCTAGCTAAAATGAAAAAAAGGATTCTCCTATAATAGCCCTTTGTAGGATCCAGCATAAGAGTTATCTTGATTTTAGTTTGGTCATCAGAATGTTAATGCCATTTTAAAGTAACTGATTTTTACAGCTTTTTAATTATTGTTTACTGCTGGCTATATAAAACAAAAATGGAGGAAAGAGAGATATGTCTGATTACTCAAAATAATTTCATTCTCCCTCCCTTCTTCCCTCCCTCCCTCTCTCTCTCCCCTCCCTTCCTTCTCTCCCTCTCTTCCCTTTCTTTCTCTTCTCTCTCTTCTTTTGTTCCCAAACATAAGCGTGTGTGATGCCAGTGCAGGAAATTGGGAGCGTTTCCATTATTTCATTTGCTGCTGTTTTATAAAATTTTGAGTGTTTATATTCCCTGCATTATTACAGTTACAGTAGGTAAGTAGCATTTCATAGGAAGTGCTCATTTCTGCCATTTTCCAGAGAACATGCTATTTTTTTTTCAACAGTACTACTAGTAAAATACATAACAATATAGATACTAAGARTTATGGTCTGAGTCTTTTTATTTAGGCTGCTGAATAATAGTGATTATATGGTAACAAACTGCATCCCCCAGAAAATGTTGGTTTCTGGTATTATTTACATTTACTTAGCAAACTATGTGTTGCAAAACTTCAAAAACTCTTAACAAAAGGAAAAAAAAAATCTGATTGTTCAGGCCAGAGCTCGTAGCAACTCCTTTGACTTTTTCTCTGAAGTTACACAATAACTTGTGGCAAGTCTACCTTTTGTTTTTGTTAACCTCTTCACCRGGAACGTTAAACACCTGGAATATCTTATTGTGGTTGTAGGGACGTAAATAATGTTCTGTTGTTTTACAACTTGAAAACGTAAGATGTTGAGATGTAATGGCTTGGCCAAGAACTGATTTTTCATACTTAAATTTTAGGAGGGTAGTTTCTCTTTGAAAAGAGGGTAGTTGGCGCCTGACTGCCTCAAAGCTTGATTACCTGTCTGCAATCTGCTGCAGAAAGTATTGGGCAAATAGGGCAGAGTAATTCTGCATACACTTCATGAAAACGCTCAGAAGTATTTCTTTTGGAATAATGCATTAGTTGGATAACCTGGGAGTATCTTTTTTGTGTTGCATCTTTACTTTAGAGAAACATTTGAAAACAAATGAGGGAATAATTCATGGCAATGTATGTTTCTTTGTTGAATTAATTTCACTTTCTGTCCTAGATTGAAAAGAAAAAGATAGTGGTAGTGTAGCCTTGTAACAGTTAGACAGATATGTTAACAAAGAGGAAACTGTGAAAAGTTCAATATTCCTGAAAAAAACCCTTCCCTGTACTGTATGTCATTGAATTAATGCACAAACAGGTTTTTTTTTAGACATAAAATTCACATATTCACAAATATGTTCTAGGGCTGTGTTTTTTTTTCACCTTTCCCTTCAATATTGTTCCTTTTGAAGCTTCTCCCACCTGCTGTGTTCTTTAGTAGGTATGTGTGTGGGATGAGAGTGAAAGAGCCTGATCTCCTCACCTTCCTTTTAGGATGCACACTAGACCTCAGTGACATTAGTCCAAATTTGATTGCATTTCTAAGCCAGACTAATAAAAACATTTTTTGCTACTCATTCAGCTTGATAAAATCCAATCCTTCAAATATAAGGAGACCACATTGTGTGCAATAGATCTTCCATGCAAAAGATTCAGTTACGTTGTCGTACTCATCTGCAGCAGTGTTTTATTTTAAAATTTACGCGTCTTTTTGAACACGCTGTATGAAACATAATAAAYGTCTCTTAATTAGGCTTTGCAAAGTTCAGATTTTACCAATGACAGAAAAATAACTTCATTTGCTCTATAAAAAAAGCACTAAATTGTAGCAGTCAGCTGCTCTGCTGAGTTATAAAAAACTGTGTGAAGATGCTCTTTGGCTGTGTGGCCTCTAGCAGGCAACACTGGAAAATGGATTTGTAACTGAATGAATTAAGACTTTTTGCCTAAAGGCACAACTATTAGGTGTTCATTTTGCCTCTACCTCTAGGTGCACTGTCACTTAATCCTCTGCTACTTTCTTTGCTAATAGCTGCGGTGTACAACTTCAAGTTTACTTCTTAGAGTTTTGTTTCCAATAGTTGTTGATTGTCCAGCTTTATTTGCTTGGTTTTAATCTTCCAGTTATTTAAGTAATATCATTATAGGTCTTTCATCCCTACATGTCCTGACAAAATAAACGTAGCAGAAAAAAAGACATTTTTCTTAAAAAACTCAGGAAAACTAATTAAAAATAAGCCATATTGTTTATTTTCTTTAATTGAGATGTGCCAGTCACTGCTGTTTCTCATTGCTATATAGCTCTTCTAGATAAAAGATCCACATGGAGTAGTCATTGGGCCAGAGTACATGGAGTTTCTAGCACTGCAGGATGCACTGAATGGCTTAATAGCTTCTGGAGAATGCTTAGGGGCACTTTCAATAGTGCCATTAAAAGAATTTTATGTTTAAAGCGAATTGCGCTCCACACATCAGATTTTAACCCTGAGTTATTCCCACACTTTGAATGTAAGTCTGTTTTGAAAGCCTGAAGTTGGACAGTGGAGTTTTTTCCTGGATCAAGTAAAAAGCATTGGTGATAAAGCCAAGTCATTGTGGAGGAATTATTTTCAATAGATTGTGAGAAAGCTGTGAAAATTACGGTAAAAAGAAAGGGTAGTGAAGAAAGGGTCGTGAAGGAGAATGGATGATGCCACAACTATTCTTAGTCCTAGTTCTTACTGCATGGTGGACAAAATTGGCAGAACAAGTCACTAAAATGGCTTCCTGGTGGATTTAGCTCCTTGTCCTAAATCTGGAGGTGAAGATGTTGCATAAATGAGGAGAATAGATAATTTATTTGCATATTTTTAGCAAAGTGGTTTTGACAATTAAGACTGGAGCTAAGTGCAGCTGAAATTAAATATTCATGTACATTTAATGGCTTGATCATTATTGTTAGAGAAGTGATTTAACCCTCGGGACTTCAGGTATTTCTGTCATTTCCATTACCAGCCAACAGCAGCGCAGTCAGCTTCCACCGCAAAATATTTGCGTGCCAGAGACAGGATTTATTTGGTGCAGACATAAGTATCTGGAAGTCACTTCCTGGGCTTTTTAGGTAGGTGGAGACTTCTCTGGCCACTGAGATATAAAAATGCAAGCCTAAGTTCTTTTACTTCCTCCTTTCCCCTCCCCCCTCCCCAAAGGTACTGTTTCYCTATTAAGCACTGCTTAATGAATTCAGATATTTTGAATAATGCTCATTTTTAACAATAAGCAGAGAACCTTGGCTGTACAGAGATACCTAATAAGCATTTCATCCTGGAAAAGGCTTAGCTCCAGTGGTTAATGGCAAAGCACCTTGTGAGGCATCCTCAAGTCTTTCTTTTTATTCTGGGTGTGGTTGATACATGTCTCCAAGTCATAGGCAAATTAGAAGTAGATTATCTTAAAAGTTTATTAGGGAAAATTTAATGTAGCATACCTGTTAATGTCTACTCCTTGCTACTAAATCACACCAGAAACCATTTAGGGTTTGCTGGGGGAAAGAGCACTGCACTGTTAGGTGGTAGATGTGTCTATGCCATGCTGGAGGTTTTGTGCTGCCGGGCATTCTTTCTCAAACCTGGCAACTCTTGCTATGCCCTCAACTGCTGCCTCCACGAGCAGTTTCCTGTCAACATGAAGGCTAGAAGTGAGAGATAAACAAGAACTGAAACGAGTTCTCCCAAGCCACTACCTTTCTTAACAATTTTGCTCTACAAGCACGTAAATCCAAATCAAAGTACTCGTGCAGATGCACTTACAAAAGGAGTATTTAAAGAAACTAGCATGTGTCTTGAGAAGAACAAACTTTCAGTAGTGGAGAGAGAGGAAGAAGAGAGAAGAATAAATTCACTGCACTATTTTTGTGCCCTGAATATAATTGTAATTCATTAAATGGCTCTCATGGTCTATCGTGGTGGCATTACACATGAATCCCAAATATCATTAACTCTAAACTATCAAATCCACAGTCTGTGTTCACAAAGACACAATTCAACAATCTGGAGGAGGGAAAGGGGAGAGAAAAGACACAATTCATCATCATGGTGGGATTCTTGAGGTGTCCTGCACAAGGCCAGGAGTTGGACTTGATGATCCTGATGGGTCCCTTCCAACTCAGCATATTCTATGATTCTGTGATTTTTAAAAGGCTGGGCCAGTGGAAAGAAAAAATCAGTTACTAAACTAGGAAGAAAAAGGAGGGTTTTTTTTTTTTCCTAAAGGCTATATATCCAAAACTAGAAGTGGTAGAAAATTGATAGAGGAAATGAGAACATAATCTTTAACCAGCAGCCAGCAAGGACAGTCCAGAAAGAGTTTAAACATATTAGGAGCAAAAGGAATCCTAATGATTTTTATTATAAATAGTAACCTGTTAAGAAGGATGTGGAWGAGATACAAGGACTAGATAATGCATTTGCATTTAGGGGAGGAAGAAAAGCAGACAGCTAATGCAGTCACATTACATAATGCTGAAATACTTTGTATTCTAGAAGGAAAGGGATGCTAATGACTGTGTAGGTAAAACCATACGGGGTATTACTTCAAAGTGCCTTAAGATGAGATGGAGGTTGGTCACACAGTTGTGGAGCCAGCATTTTCTCCCTTTCCTTCRTTATTGTGCTGCTTTTCTTTATGAATTTAGCCTAAGATCATCTCCTGGTCTCTGGAAAGAAGCAGATAGAAATCTCTCTCCCTCTCTCTCCTGCACACTTGTTTTATCTGTGCGAGTTCATCCAGCTTCTCCAGCCCCAGCCTGGATCTGCAAGAGCTCCCTCTAATTGGCGATTAGCTTGCATCTATCAATCTTATTGTTAGGAGGATTGACAGTTGRGACAGATGTCCGAGCTTAGTCAATTAAACCTCCAGTTGCATCCATTGCCAGCCTTATGTCAGGTCAGTCCCTTCAAATGCAATTTGCAAGGCTTCAAGCAGAAGCTTTTTACATACATTTCCAATCCTGTTCTCTAAAAGTGTTTTTTACGATTTTTCCCTTAATTTTTCCGAGTGCGGTTGGAATCTAACTTTGTCTTCATTTGGTTCTGTGCTGGTCTAAAGCATAGGCTCATTACATTTTTTACAGCATGAACTCATTTAAGTGTGCCAGGGTAATGCTTTATGATTCAGTAGTCAATATACATAGATGGCATTTCCAAAGGTATTATTACCTACTGCAGGTAAACAATTCCTTTTATTTATTTTTAGATTCAAATCCTTTATATGAATCCCACAAAAGAGATTAGTTTCTCATTGAAATAAATGAAACTCTAGCCAGATAAAATCTACTTGCAGTGTGACTATTAAGGTGGTGAGTAAATGCCTTTTGTACATAGGAAGGATTTCATTAACAAGTCAGAAAGGGCATTTTGACTTGTTTCCACCTTGGTGCAAGTCTTTTTTGTTCTCACTGATCAACACAAAGACAAGCAAGAGATTTTGCTGTATAATGTTGCAGAAAGCCACAACAAAAAGATATGTGTGTGTGTGTATTTTTTTTTCCAATTGCATTGGAAGGGGGTAGAGGATGGAGCTAGTTCAGTTTTGTCTCCTGAAAAATTTTGAATTATTTCTAAAGCACTGGAATTCTTCTGCAAAGGTTTTGTTACAAGTACCCTCATGAGCAGTCTATTGATGTCATTAGCCCTCTTTGTGAGCTGGAAGGAAGCTATACCTCAAAAGAAGCTGAAAAGGATTAAAAATGCTAAAAGAAAAATAAGGAGAGATTAGAACATCAATGAGTCTTCTTTCTTTGTAGAATGCTGAAATGCTACAATTGATGAAAGTAAAAGGGTGCAGCATAACATTTCATAATTCTGAGGGAAATGATCTAACAGGTAGCTGAACTGAGAATAATCATTCCATACAGAGGCATTCAGATCACCATTTAAGTTTTACTTTCTTGTGTTCACTGTAGCACCATCACATTGTTACATTTTCAGAAACAACAAAACCTGCATTTTGAGTCAGTCTTTTTGCCCTCTTTTCTACTGTCCTTTCTTTGTTCAAAGGGGCTGCATATAAGCAGAGAGCCTGTGTATGTAAATTATTTTAAGGGTTTGAGTCTCTTAAAAGGAGGGAAAAGGAGTTGAGAGAGAGAGAGAGAGATGTAATTTCATCTTTATACTGGTACCAGGCAGTTCAGGTGTATCTGTAGTCACTGGCATGCCTATGTTGGATAATTGAAATGCTCAGCGTAAAATCCTCTGCACTGTGTGTTTGCAGGTATTTCATTTGCCTTTATCACATTTCCTTGAAAATCCAGTTTCATTTCGTGTTGGTGTTCTAGTTTGGGTTTATGGGTAGATCTGCTTTTTCTTTTATGTGATACAAGTATTCTATTTTTGGAGACTCATTTTTCCTTAGACTGAACTGGAGCCCTAATTGGTTCCATAGCTCATATCTAGCAACATATTTCAAAACTACCAGAGAAGTTATGGCTATATCCTAAAATGCTGCACTCTGGACTTTAATCAAACTGAATTTTAAATGTATTAAAAATACAATATGTATAATGCCTTAGCCTATTTAACTTTTTAAGTTCTATCAGTAATAATGTCTGGATGAGTTTAAAAAAGAAAAAAATCCATTCCTTGTTGATATGAATGAGTTTTTTCTCATGAGAAGAAGGGAGGGTTTTTTTGTTCTTTCAAAATAACCTTGAAAATTTATAGGCTGAAAAAGTGGGCCATACTTTCTGTGTTCAGGGTCAGAAATTGAAAACTTGTTGTTTTATAGCATCTCGGGAGTTTATGTAGAAGTTTTATGTCTTCCTTTATTCCAGGGCACGCAAAGCCGCCTGAGTTTTCTGTGACAGAATAACAGTATCAGATTTTTTAAATTTTTTTTTATCCTTGTGTACAACCACAGCCTCAAAAGTAAAGGAGATTTTTTGGATTAGTTTTATGAAATACCATGAGTCGGTTTTCCTGGTTGGTTCGTGTACACGTGTGTTGCTTCTAACGTTTTCCCATAATGTCCACTATTTGCATGGGCATTGCTTATGACAGGCAATACCTGGCTAGGGCCAGTGAAGAGTCTAAAAAAGGTTTTTGGCATTTGAATAGGCCCCCTTGGGCTCTGTAGTGGCTATAGGGAAGAAGCTGGCCAAGCAAGACAACAGCTCTGCCAAGTGGGCCAGTGACCAGCTGAGGGCTCATGTAGCGCGTTTTGACAAGAGGCATTCTGACAAAACTGACTGCCAGGTTGTTTGACAGGGACTGGACACCCACCATTCGGGGAGGAGAGAATGCTGGACACAAATAGACRTGCTAAGAGAGCCTCCTGTGTTAGAAGAGAAGTCAAGATCTGCACCAAAATGAGGAGAGGGAGCACATTTAGTGATTTTGACCGCATGTTGCGCTGCAGTCGAGGGTAATGAGTGACCCCAAGGAAGGCCTTGTAGATGTGATATGGATTGACCACATCTGAGTAGTGGGGCTGCATTAAGTACAGCTGAAATAAGAAATTCTGAGAATTATTCTCTTTAGCTTCCATAGAGGCTTAAAAAAGTTTAGCTACAAACCCAGAGCTCTGATGTACTGTGCTTAGGTTGCTGGGGTTTGTAGGTAAATACACAGAGTCCAGAACAGCCATTGCTGGCTTTGTTTTGTTTGGTTGTTTTGTGGGTGTTTTTTTTTTTTTCCTTTGATACTGTGAGATACTGAAAACTTTTTTTTTTTGTGTGGCATTCTTTTCCAAGAGAATTTCTTCCTAGAAACTTTTCAAGAAATCCTGAAGTCAGAGACTGCATCTGATCTCCTTTCACACTGAGGAAGCTTAGCAATAACTGGATCCTCTCTGGGATATAGGCATAGCAGCACAGCCAGATTCGATCACAGGAAAGCTTTACTAGAACTAATGTCAGGCAGAGGCGGAATTAAGCTGCTTGTTTYAGCTCTGGAACAGAACGTTCCGAAACGCGAGATTTAGGACTTGTCGATTTCCCGACCCGAGCTGAGTCACTTATTTTATCCAGTTACACTCAGGGCATTCTAACTTCAAAAGGTTTATTGGCACAGCACAGCAGCATGCTAATGTGGCTAGGCTGCTTCCAGAACAGGACGGATCATTTCCAGCAGTGCTGTATGGACTTGCTATTCTGGGACCTCTCTCTTGATCTTCCTTCCGCGCTCTAATTATGTAGCCACTAATTCGTCTGCATCCTTCGTTCCGAGAAGGGCTGTGTCATGCCACTAATTTAATAATGTACACTGCCCCTTTATAATGTTTAAGGTGCTTTGGTCAGTACTTGATAATTTAAGTGACTGAAATTAGTCGCTGGTTTCAGGAGAAACCTGATCATTTTAAATGGTTTGGGGTTTGTTCAGGTTGGGGCTGGGAAGGAGAATGTGAGGTGCCAGTCAGGTTGCATTTCAGCAAACTAGAACTGCAGGTGGTCAGTCTGTTGATACACAGGTAGCAACATAAGGATTTAGGAATTTAGCTGTAGGCCCTGTATTTTGTATTTCTCTGCCTCACTTTTTTTGTCAATTATAAATGAGAACACAATGATGTAATTCACTGGAGCGTTAATGCCAAATTCAGTGATGCTTTTCAGTGACAGTGACAAGTGGCAAGGACATTGAAGTGTCTAAATAGATATATCTAACTTCTGAGCACTGTCTGCTCTTGTAGAACAAGAGGGCACTTCCATTACATGAACTTATGTTATAGTTGACGCTATGTACAACTAAAGTTCAAGAGGGTTCCAGTCACCACTGACTGAGTGGTTAATGGCCAAATGGTTAAGATAACATTTAATTTCTCTCAAAAAAAAATCATCAGCTTAGAATTTAAGTATGTTTTTAGTTCAAGTGAGGGAGGGTACATGTATTTGAACTAAGGTCTAATTTCTTTTGTAAGCAGATAGAGTTTTACTCCCTTTTTCTAAAGGCTGCTTTAGAGTTCCTGTAATATCTTGCCACCAATGAAATCTTTCATTAGAACACCACACGAATGGAAGAGTGGAATTCTAAAGGATGATGCCAAGATCATTTTGTCTCCTGTTATTTATACGTTTTTGCACGGCACATATGATAGAGTTCACAACTAAAAAGTGAGGCAAGAGGAAAGAACACATTTCACCTGTGGTGGAAATCTGATAAGATTGAACTGTGAGCTTCTGGGTTTCTGTGACTTAGCTGGGAAAGAGCCAAAGAAAGAGCTTGTTTTGCATTTATTTCTTCCTACTGTTCATAATGCCAGCTTCACAGATCCTGTGAAGAGAACTGTGCAAATGGTAAAATGTTAATGGTAGATTAGTAAGACAGGCTCTTGTATCTGCAAATTGCTCACACCTTTTATAGTGGAGATTGCCAGATGTGTAAGATGACTCAAGTTTGAAACARAGATTTATGATAGCACTGTATTTAAAAGGACAGTATTTTAAGTGGGAAATGTCATTTTTCCTACTAAACCCAGTACCTCTTGCAGCATGGAAGTTCTCATTTATTTTTGGTCCATGATTTACACACAGACAGGTATAAAAAAAAAAAAAAAAGGACAGCTTCCTCTAAAGGTGATTGTGGATAGGTCCTTGAATCTCATTATAGCAATTTTCTAAGTAATAGACARTTTTCAGCAAGCTTGTGTTGTGAGTGATATTTGGTAGAGTGGCAATTCCTGAATATGTGTGGTCACTTTGGCTTCAGTCCTGAAGAAGACACAGTCTGTGCCAGCTTTATTGGATAGCAGAGGAGGTTTGACTCCTGAGTTTTTGGCTCTATTTCAGATAGTTGCACACCCACTTGTTCACTGTATTCATGCCCCATGGGAAGTGGCTGCTGCCTCAGGCACTCCAGCCCTGCATAACGCCTTGCTTTGAGTTAGAGGGTGTGTTTATGAGGAAAGATTGTGAATGGAATGCAAAGATGGTTTTCAGCTGGATTAGTTCCCTGATATTCAGTGTGCAGCCACACAAGTACTTGTTTTGATGCAAAGTAAGTGGTGGTATGGGGGCAAGAAGAAACAGGAAMAGCAACTCCTTTTGAGGAGGGGCAGGCGCAGTTTTGGCCATCACACTAAAATGGTTGTTAGTGTAGTAATTAGTCTATTGTTAGCATTTCCTTTTCTCCTGTCTTCTTAAAAGGGCGTTGAAAATGTTCTTGTTCTGTGGTCTGGCAATCTGGTACTGGTGGTTATCCATGAATCCTCATTGTCTGCTGCCCAAAYCACCTCCACCTCTCTCTAAGGTGTTTGGCTTCTGCCTAATTTCTCAACAGTTCTAGTGATCCTCCTCCAGCGCCTCCATAAATCCAGCTTCTTACCTAAAGCTCCTGCTTTACCTTAGTATGTCCAGACCCTCTCAAGAAACAAAAAYTACCTTTGCTTCTGCTTCTTTTTCTCATTTGCCTGCAGAATTTCAGCCTTTCCTGAAACCTGCTCTTCATTATGCAAGTTCACCATGCTCGTTGCCTCAGCCTCTTACCTCAGCTAACAAGCTGGCATCCATTTACTCCTCAGACACCTGCAGCTTCCATTTGCTACACCCAGCACAGCTTGAAGCAGTTTGTTTTGCTATAAATTGGAGATTATGGTAACATACAATGTGTTTGCAAATGTCACAATATTTAAATAACAAACTTCCACACTCATAAATAACTAAAAGAACCATAAGCAATGGTAACAATAGGGCTCTGTTTCTGCAGCCTTAATGACTTACATGGGTCTTTGGAACTGAAATCTCTTTAGGAAATCCAAAATTTGTAATTTATATCGTAGGTCTTAGATCAGGCCGTATGGTTTTAGACAGGCTTTCAGACCACCCACCATTGTCCATCTTCATCTTCTATTTATTTGTATTGTGACAACTTCCAATTACATTTTTTCTATTTTATTCTCAGAATTTACTTTGCTTTTACAACAATATCTTTAGATAAAGCATTTGCAAAGAAACAGATGGTGACGTTATTTTCTGTGCTGTGAAAGGACAGCAATTCTGAGTTTAGTGAGCAAAGTGAAACCTTTGTGCATTTAGCTGGATAAATCAAGCATCAGGACAAGAGATGGTCCCTTTTCCATTAATCACTACAGCAGCAACTATGTTATCTCTACAAAATGACAGAGTTGCATCTTGCCAGTGGATACAAAGCAAGAGTAAGTAAAGTCACACTGTTCCCACTGACCACTAATCCATTTTCAGAAAAAAATAAGAAAAGTATTTAAATATTTGTATTCAGGAACCACCATTAAAACTATTCCACTTAAACTCAGAGGGCAGGTTTATATTGGCTATCAGGAACAAATTATTCACTCTGAGGGTGGTGAGGCACTGGCACAGAGAAGTTGTGGCTGCCCATCCCTGGAAGTGTTCAAGGCCAGGTTGGATGGAGCTCTGAGGAGCCTGGTCTAGTGGGAGGTGACCCTGCCCATGGCAGGGCATTGGAACTTGCTGATTTTTAAGGTGCCTTCCAACCCAGTCAATTCTATGATGATTTATGACTCTTCTATTTCCCATGTTGGGAGCACAAAGCACAAAATAACTGTTTACCATCAGATAAAGCACCTCGTGGTGTACAGTATGTTTACAGATTGAGTGGGTTATTTCTGATATTTTCTTTAGCTTAAATTGTAATTAGGAGAATAAAGATCCCTCTGATGTGAAATACAGCTCAATAAGAATGCTATTTCTGAATGCCTGTTCTATAAGAAGAAGATCTATAGAATGGAGGTACTTGATCCTTTTTTCCAATCAAATCACTTAGATGTGTATTCATACTAAATAAACTATGTTGCAGGGTTTCTTTCTGCTCTTGTTAACTGCCATTACACAGCTTGAGGTGATATACTTTGTAATAACTAGGACATGGTCTTTTTTTTTTATTCTTGCTTTCTTCTGAAGAGTGCATCTCTTAATGATAACTCTCAAAGATGAAAAGGCCTAATGCTCTTCATGCTTTCACACATATATAATGATATGTGAAAGCCTAACACGTCTATTTCATTTATTTTTGCAGGTTACATGTTTTAGAAGTCAGACCAAGGGCAGCTTATTAAATAAAACGCCGTTCCCAAGTGTCTGAAACTTAAAAAGAAAAATTAAGAAAAGGTCTATTTTTAAAAAAAAAAAAAAATTTAAAACCAGTTTAAAGTTAAGCATGAACTTCTGTGATGGTGAATGCGAAGTTCAATAACTGCAGATGATAAAAATACTAACTGCTTTGCATAGTTATATGTGATGAGAGACATTGTAATAAATATCCCCCAGCACATTCAATAACAACAGCAATTGTTAGTCTTGAAATAGCTGCTCCTTCTTTCTTCAAGGTGAGATTTAAGAGCAGAGTAAATATGAGTTAGTGCAGAAAGAACTGTGCTTGCTAACCCAGAAGATGTGTTCGTGTCAGTGTAAAGTCAGTAAGGTTTTGTATTTAGTTTCAGTAAAGGTCTTGAAAGCGAAATTTTGCAAAATCATGGCTTAGGCTGTACCAGTTCTGACTACTGTAACATATCTGATGAGCACTGCAGCAATTGCTAAACATGATACTAAATTGAAATATATTCGCAGTGGCTTATTTCCTTCCTGTTTGCAGATCTTTTATTTTTATATATGTGTCTTTTTTGTTGTAATTCAAGACTGCTGGAAGGAAACAGATGCATTTTAGGATAAACATCTGATTTTTTGTACTTATGTGCCCAAACCTTATTACTGGGTTTGGTTCTTCTGCTGAATGTGGCTGACAAAATTACGCATTTTTTTTTTTCATRGTCAGAACTATTTATACAGACCCAAGCCTTTTGTGCATGTCTAGTTTTAYAGTACAAGTACTCTACACTGCTCTGCTGGCTCTCTACCTGAGAATTTATAGAATAACTCCTCTGAATTTTTTTTTTTTTTAATTAATCTATTTATGTAGTTCTGGACTCGGTATAGATTTTTGTAAACAGCTTCTGGTAGTGGCTGGATAATTACTTCTAAACATTTAGTTCAAGTGTCCATTAACAAGGGAATAAGAAAGGAAGATACAAAATATTTTATAATTTTATTTCATTTTTGTCTGTATGGTATTAATTACTCATCCAAATTTGTTGACAAGTTATCTTTTATGTCTGACAGCAGAAATAAAACTTATGTCAAAAACGTGTATACTTCAGTGCTAGGTACCAGTGAGAGAGCTGCAGTCACAATTAGCACGTGAAGTCACCACTTTTCTACTCCCTGTATTTTACTGCCTGTTACTTTAATTCATTTTATGAAAGCGTATGTCAAATAACACTTAATGCAAAGTCCAGCAGCTACGAAGTGGCAACATAATCACCTTGTATATGGCGTAACTCATGGCCCCAGGAGAAATGTAACCAGTTAATTTGCTTAATGTATTTTTCTGACAGAAAGATCCGCAGGAGTTCCCCTGAAGAAACTTAGGAGTGGTAAAAGGTGCTAAAAGATCACAGAAAATGAACTCGGCGCTCTTGGGATTCTGAAGCTTTTGTCATCTAGAAATATGATGATATTTACTATAACATCTTATTTCTTGACCATCTTTTACCATTTCTGGGACAAGACTGAACTTAATTTGCCAGTCAGTAGAAGTGCTCGAATTGTGTGTTCATGCACCTTAGAAAAGAGGTATTGTATGAATATTACCAAGAGAAGGTAGACAATTTACTTCATAAAGTAGAAAATTGAGTACATGTTTGCTTATTTTATGGTACTTTATATATATATATATATATATATATGTAGATGGGTGCATATATCCACAACATTGCTTAGTCAATGCATTATGTGTAGAAATAGGAGGAAAATAGAATATTTTAATATATCATTGTTTTTTATAAAATGTATTGATACATTAGTAGTTCATAAATCAGTATTTCTCAGAGGAAAGTATTTGAAATTATTTTTGCAGACTTGTGCCTTTACCCACTGAGTTGTAGTTTTGAATGTAATAATATATTATCTTGTACTTATTTTGTTGAATATGAAAATATAATTTATAATCTTTTGCCAATTAGCTTTTCTCCTTAGTTGTATTTCTGAGGCATTCATTGCTGTTTTAAAATTCTATTAAGATAAGACAATGCAGACTGTTGGACTTTTTGCTTAATTTTCCTTGAGACTATCAGACATTGCTTCTGCCAGGAGGAGAGAGAATGCAATTTGTACTTTCCAATGCTTTTGATTTGAGCTGATTGGTATGTTCTTTGAAAAAAGCTGAGTAAGTTTTATTACAGTACAAACACGACCTTCAGGAAAAGGTTAAAGATAACTTCACCAGACTGCTTTCCCAAGCACCCAAAAAGAAGGAGTTGGGAAATGACTGGGCTCAGCTCCTCGTGTAAGTAGCCCTCATTGATTGCTGGTACTGGCATGATCATTCTTATCAGACAGTTGCTGATATTAAATCTGGAACGAGCACACACAATCAGCTAATGAAAATGAAATGCCAGAATTAAGATGTTGCTAGTTAGCTTTTATAGCTAATGAGGAGATTTTTGTGGTCACACTGGTATTTGCAAGTGGTTTAATGGGATCCTTTCTGGGGTTTTATAGTTATAAGATCATGCGGTTAATTTATTTCAAGCATCTTAATGTGATCTTCGTTCTTTTCACCTTTCACATGAGGAGACTCATTACTTTTCTCCAGGGATCCAGTATGATAGACAAAATGTCAGAAATAATTAAAACTAATGATCGCCACAGACCGAGAAATGTTGAGTAGGAATTCAGTCTTATCTGGCATCAAGAATTCTCTCTGGAAATCTGAAATAAAATTCTTCCCAGTTGAATTTGGAGGCCTTCTCATCAGCCTCATGGTTTCATCAGTTTGATAGTGTTGAGCTTCTTTGGCACCCTGATTTATTGGCTTGTGGGAAAGAGGTCAAATATTTTATGGCCTTGCATTGTTTAGGTTGTTTTTGTAACTCCCTGGATAAAATGATTGTTTCGTGATGGGAGTGCCTCCAGTTTAAAATCCAGCATCCTGAAATTTGTTGTCACTGTCCCCGGGTCCCTTTGGCAATAAGAGATATGCTTCTCTGTGCTGTAACTTTGATATGGCTTTTATATCAAAAAATAATGTTATTTTAAAACATAAATTGGGATTCTTTGCAATTCTGACTCATTGTGTGTACTCCAGCAGCTTTACCTTCATTAGAGTCTGGGCAGATTTTCACAACAGCCATATAAATAATAAGGTTTTTCCTAATACTGAATAGTTACATCATCGCACTCCACATAGACAAAATCTTGACTCTAGATTTTCTAATCAGAATGTGGAGGAATTATAATAAGATATTGTCTTCAAGTGGAATATGAACGCTTGGCTTTTAGTCCTTTGAAATCTTTCCCTGAAATTGCTGATTCTGTTTCTTGTAGCTCAGGCAAGTTGTGACTGGTAAGGGCAACTAGATTAATAAAAACCAACCAAAAAACCCCCTATGAATTTAAAATGAGAGGCTCTACCATTTTTAGGTGTGTATGCTGGGCAAAGGCCATTTATATGTGGTCAGGGACTGATTTCATTTGCACCTCTGAACTTTTTCCTCGCCTGGGAGGGATGTATGCCACTTCATTTGGTCATGGGATAGGGAGGAGCTGCGATTTACAGCCAGGGTTTTCAGGACATCTGTTTGTCTGGCACAGCTTTTTGCTTCAAGCCTGGCACCACAGTGTGGGCAAGGAGTGCTCCAGCTGTGGATCTGTGGGTGGGAGAACAAATACACCAAGTTCTGCTGATACTCTGAGGTAAATCGTGTCCCTCAGATTGTAAGTGCTGGATGGTGTAGTTAGACTGATTTGGAATTAATATTAACAATATGGTACACATTGTTCGATGCGTAATTGTTTAATGATTTTCACTGGAAATCTTGTTTCTGTAAATTTTTAGCCAATGTGAAAAGTCTAGGAAAAAGAACTAAGCATGATACTACTTAAATATTGGTTTTGAAAATAATGTTTACTTTAGCTTCTGAATCTCCCTTCTCAGGGACCGAACTTGAGAAACTCTAAATCCAAGTGAAATGGTTACAAATGTTCTTAATTCCAAATGCATGAGGATCTCTGAGCGCATAAGTCTATTTCTGTCTTTTTAAAATTCATTTCATTTGTTTCCTGTGAGACACATACAAACAAAGCTTGGAAGGTGGGGTATTTTGCAGACTGAAATATTACTGACTTGATTCCTTGCATACTTAGACTTCTTATTTGTAATAGATGTCATTTTTATTGAAGACTTGTTAATACGAGTGAAGTAAGCGTTAAGAATGGTCCTTGCTTCCCCTAAAGCTATCGGGGCTCCTTCCCTTTTCCAGTATTAGGAGCAGTGCTCGTTTATCTTGTGATGCTGAATCCCCATCTTTCACACTCGATGAAGCCTTGCTTCAGGATAAATCTTGTGTCATGCTACTTGGTCTTTCGTAAATGAAATGCTGTTAATAAACCAAGTGCACACAGGTTGCATGGCATTGCTAGCAATCTACCCCGTGTATCTACCTGTGGGTTTAACTGATGTTACTTTTAGTTTTGCTTATCAGATCTAACTTCTCTCCGTATCTTTCTGACGGCTGTGACTGCAGTGGGAATTGATTCTAGCTTTTAGGATCACTTTGTCGTTAGGTTGGCGTTGCTATATTGAAAAGCCACAGATAAAAGGGGCTGATGGACGAGGTGCAAGGATTAAAACTATGCCCTGTTCGTGTTTGTGTGTGAGGCAATAGATCTGCAAGATTGAGTTGATTTTCGCCTTGCTATTGTTAATACTGTTAGGGGAGATGAAAATAGAACCTGCTTATTTCCCAGTAGTTTTTTTCTTCAGTGCATTTCCATTTGTGAGATTGTTCACCGGTGCCAAAACCAAAACTTCATGCCCTATTTGTGAACAAAAAGCAGATTTTTTTTTTTGAAAGAGAATATTTACATCCACAGAGCACTACCAGAGAAATGTAGGAGAAAATACAGGAAGAGTACATGAAATTTTTCACTCAACATGCAGGTGAAGTGCCAAGCTTGCAAAAAAAGAAAAAAATTATTCAGCTTTGACTAGACAATGTACAAAAACATTAAGCATTACTGACAGCCTAAATAGCAACTCCCACTTTCACCCACGCACACCTCTGAGCCAGTGTTGGTTTATTCTTCTTCCATTTGGAAACCTAAAATCTTAGCTTGCTTTGCCTTCAAGTAAATCTTTTCCCACTGCAGTGCTGAAGAATAGATTGTGGGATGTGGTTGAGTTCAGACCTTGAAAAGAAAACAAAATTGCTCAATTAGACCCTCTAGAACAGGTTCATTTGTTGTAGTGAATTACATTGGTCACTGGCTACCATTAGGAAAGCAAAAGGGAAGGAACAAGGGATCACACGTTCAGAACAGGTCAGATTAAACCAGACAGAAAGGTTCATGGTGTCATAAACATTGCAGAGAGTGAAAAAAGACTTTGATAGCTGATAACTTAATTATCTGCCACTATCAGTTTGGAAGGGCTTTTAAACATGTCCAAAGTGTCTACCAAAATTTCCAGCAGGAGTGACAGCAGATTTTTAAGTAAGGATAAAAATGCAGCAGTCTTCCTGGAATAAGAGTCTGACAGACTATGATGAATTACCTTATTATAGTTGTTCGCATGACAAATGTACTTGATCAGTGTTTCTTCTTGGGAATAGTTGAGCTTATCCAGAGGCAAAAGTTGAAAGGAAATGGAAGCTAACTAGTAATCCTAAGTGTAATACATCTGAATTTCTAGCAACAGAAGCTGAGAAACCTAATCAATTATTGTGTATGTCAATAACAAAATAATCCTCATGTCCCCCATAGTGTTACTTCTTCCTTCATCTCTTTAGTATTATTGATAGAAATTTCACGTACACATACTTTTATAATTGGCTCAGAGGTCTACTTAAAGCAAAACGCTGGCTAAGTAGCAAGATTTAGCCTTTTTCTAGGCTGCAGGAGCAGTCACAGCACTAACTCAGAGTACCTGCCTTGTGCATAGAGACTGACAGAGAAATTGAGATGGCGCACGTCTGCCTGGTGACAAATGACAGCCGACTGTGTTGCCCAGTTTCCCCAGGGGAATTTCAGCCTTGAGAGACCTGTTTATGAAGCCAGTCTGTGGGTCTGTAGGGGTGCAGGTGCCCAGGGTCTGCTGGGTGGCCTCACTGGGGAGCAGCCAGAGCTGCCCCTTGCTGGACACGGCTGGGTCCAGCCGACCCAGCACAGGGCACGGCTGAGCCCACAGCCAGGACGGTGAGGAAAAATGTGAGAAAGAGCCCTGAGAGCCCCAAGGGGAGAGCAGGAGGAGGTGATCCAGATTCCCCTGCAGACCCCATGGAGAACCCCACGCTGGAGCAGGGGAAAAGTGTGAGGAGGAAGGAGTGGCAGAGAAGAGTTGTTGTGGGCTGACCGCATTCCCCAGCCTCGCTCTGCTGGGGGAGGCAGAGGATTTGGGATTGAAGAAGTGAAAGTGTTTCCTGTTTTTTTCATTGTTTCTCGCCATCCAACTCTGTTTTAACTGGCAATAAATTAATTTAAATTTCCCCCAGTCAAGTTTGTTTTGTTGGTGGCAACAAAAAAATGAGCATTTTCATCTTATTCTCTCCTCCCTGTCCTGTTTTGGGAGGGGGAGTGAGAGCAGCTGGGTGGGCACCTGGCAGCCAGCCAAGGTCACCCCACCACAGCTTCTCTCTGGGTTTTGTGTTTTGATATAGCATCTCAGTCCCTGCCTATATCTAGCACACACATACTTCCTCTTATTATTTTCCAAGTGTTTCCACTTAGAATTAACATAAGGTATAGTATGTATTATCTAGAATAATACACAGGCTTTGTAGCTACCATTTGTTAAAGTAACTTAATTTTTGTAAATCAGTATAAATGAGACACGGTAATTATCACTGTTTTAATTTCTACATCATTTCAGAAGAAATTCATGGCATAGCATCTAGTATGTGATTGTTTACCCAGTGTATTAGACCTATGGTTCAAACCTGTAGTTTTATAATTTGCCTACCTTACAATTTAAACATGACAGTAGTGGAGATCCTACTCCAGAATTTAGAGTTTACAGATAAGCTTTTCATCACTGATTTCTCTAAAGGTGTAAATTAGGTTGTTACCCCAAATTTCAGTTGAGAGCCTACATCTAGCCCATCTGGCTTTGAGAAACAAGGCTACAAGCCTGTCTGTGAGGACACAGAATGTATGTAACAGAAGTGTGAAATTCAGATGGAGAAAAATCTCTGTATTTTGGACAAATCAGATATTTTGGTTTGACCCTAATATTTTTTTTTTTTTAACTTGACCTATGCATTTAAAACACTCTCAGCTTTTTTTTTTTTTGGTTTGTTAGTCCTTAAGCAAAAGATATGTGGTTCTGATATCTTCTAACACTTCTTACAAGACTGTGGCATAGTAAGTTGATTAATATACTAATGATGTATTGCTCTAAGTAATGGAAGTTAGACTTAAGTAAACCTGAAGGTACATTTTTTGTGATACTTACATCTATGATGTTTGGTTTTTTCTTAACATATTATTACTCTTCCTCTGATTTAGTCATTGGCAACGGTTTTTCCAGCCAGCAGTGTGAATTGGGGACATTTTCCTATGTTTCTAGTTATATGTAATTATTAGTTTGTTTCAAGGCATGATTTGGAAATCAACCATGCATGCAAAAAAAAAAAAAAAAGTTGTTTATCTTGGCTTTAGAGGACAGATAAGTACATCTGCATCCAAGCTTTCAAAACTTGTCAGAAAATCATTTCATAGAGAAGAATTACTTCTGTTAACGCTTACATGGAAATTGTGGAAAATAAGTTTGTTATTGCATGTTCTTTGTAATACTGCGTACATAAAGCGCTCAGGAAACTTTACTGACCTTGATTACATTAAAATAGTATAGTTAATGGGAGATGTAGTCAGGTATTTTGAGAGTAACACTGATATAACACAATTTTTTCTCATTGTTTCCTTTGACTTGTTTTAGTATTTCTATTATTTAGAGAAGTGGAGCTGTATTTGGGTCAAAAGACCTATTTTATTATCCCTATAAGTATCTGTTCAGACTTTGTGTGTATGTGATGCCTCTGAGAAAATTAGCACCTGTCACCTTTCTTCGGGAAGTGACAAGCTGTGGGTTTTGCTAAGTTAGCGTGATTACTGGAAGAATCTCTCCACAACAACCAGGAATTCTGTGGGAACATAAGTAGAAAAGTTTACTAAAGCAAATTGTGCTTTTTCCTTATGGGGAGGGAAAAATTAAGGGGAAAAAGCAAACTGTATTTGTCTCTACCGGACTCAAGACTGATCAGCACCCTTCTATATAAACATACTCCTAAAGGCTTATTGATCATCTTCTTTAGACTTAGCCAACATCTTTTGTCTTACTGCTTTTGTTCTTACTGTGGGCAGCTTTGTGAAGTGAGAAGTGGGTTCTTTGGTTAGAAAAGCACAGTTCCAGTAGGTATCATCTCTACTGAGAACTTACATATCCATAATAATGAAAAAATCTATCTGAAAATAAAAAGATTCTGTAGTTTCTGTACCAACCTTTGGTTGGTGTTCTTGTTCGATCCACCTGTATCTCAAGCAACATTTAAGGTGGAAAACTGGATGGAAAGGTTGAGGAGGCAGGTGGGGGTTCCTTGAAGTAATTGAGGGCAAAGCTGATGCACTTTGTCCTGTTTAGGATTGATTTTGTATCTTAATTGGGCTCACGTGTTATTTGGGCTGAATTCTATCAGAGTACAACAAAATAAAGAATTGTTAGTTTCCTGCAAGGTCTCCTATGCCTTTTTCCCAGAAAGACTTTTATAATTTATACATTTGCTTCTTATTTTACTTCTTGAATATTTTCCTGCCTCTTCATGAGGTTTTTTTTCACGTCTTTGTAAAATAACATTTTAAATTGCCAGTAAAGAGCAAATGTGTACATTTAAAAGTAAACCAGAAAATAATTGAATGAGATTTTATTTTTTTTTTTTCACTAGGTCTCGTTGTGCAGAATTATTTATTTTGTCCTTTATTTCAGATATTTATCTTACTGATGTGTGTAGCATAAATTCAGTCATATGGTACTTCTGTCGAAATTTTGACAAAGCAGTTAAACAGAAGAGTGGGTAAAACTGCAAATTAATTGAATGGATAGACTTGGGTCTAATGCTTCTTTAGCTGTCATTTGCTTGTTTTGTTCTGCTTAATTTAGCTGCTTTTCAGCTCATAAACTTCAAAGTCAACTCAAAGTCGAGCTCAAGGAGAATTCGTATGATGCAAGCAGGCCTGATTAGCCTGAGAGCTGTGAGCAAGTCTTGGATCTGTGCAGTCTGAATGACTGTGGTGAAGATGTAAATATTTTTTTTTGTAGTCCAGGCTTGAGCTCAATGGATTAATTTATAGTAAGAAATTAGGGAGGTTGTTAAGATTGAATATATAAAATTACTAGTCTTAAGATTTTAAAGACATTTAAAATCTGTCTTAAGGGAAGGCAATTTAGTAGTGTGACTCATTAGTAGTGATCACAAATTAAAATCATGGGGGTTTTTCATTACTGTGAATGATTTTTTAATGGATTTTTCCCAACTGAGTTTTGAGAACAACGCATCTGTTTATTCAAGGCTACTCTTATACTCTCCTATTGGTATAGGACTGCTGTTGATTTCTAACTGCTCAGATATTTGTTGAACTCAGCTTGTTTCTGGATCATCGATCATAAAACCTGTAACTTTCAATTTACACCTCAGTTGTAAAGTTCTGATCTCTTTAAATCATATGGAAATGAACTCTAAACCTTTATAAAAATCTCCACTGATGCTTTTTCCTTATGCCATTCTCTGTTCCTTCAGTGTACGTGACAGATTTCTTCCTTGGTCTAGTTTGCTTTGTTCCCTTTGTCTCCAACCAGAGCATGCCAGTGCCATTTTGCTATCCCACACTAAAGCAACTTTCTTTACTAATTATTACATTGAAATTGCTTGTTGCTCCTGAACATCTGCTGCTCAGTTTCACAGCTGAAAATACAGGGTATGATACTATACCCTATTCTTTTTGGTTTTTTCCCCTTTCTCTGACATGTGTCTCAGCTACTAAAACCTGCAGGTGTTTTGGTATTTCAGATGACAGCAATAAATCCCCATATATGCTCTTAGAATCTCTTTTTCTCTTCCAAAGACCATTTTAAGTTTTCTCTCACACGTCATGACAGAGTCAGGGCTGGTGGCTGCAGTTGTGACAGTCATTGATAAAAACAGAATAATACACATAAATCTTAAGATAAACACATTTTTGATTCTGCAGTTTAATAAGAATAGTAGAAAGGAAAGAGTAACAGGATACAACAGAAAGAATCTAGCTCTGGAGCTCCTCTTTTTTGTCTTTGACAAATGGCATGACCACTGAATAGGGAGGATTTGTAGAACTGTGACAACATTTGCAGTAGTAGGACTTCCATGTGACGAAGTCTTCCTTTCTCAGAACCTGCTTGGCTTGCCCTGATGGAAGCCCATTTTTTTTTTTTTTTWAATCTTGAAATATTTTCAGATTGTAACACTTTTGCATCCTTCTTCAAAGTGTTTCACAACCTGTAAATAAAATACATTGACATTTGACGATCTAAATACTTCATTTTTTAAGAGAACAAAATAGGTGATATTCTTGCCAGAATATTCTGTAATTCTTCAAGTGTAATAAAACCTTTACTGGAAGTTGTGAGGATGAAGCCAAGCAGCTTTTCTCTAGAATAAAATCAGATAAACACTACAAACCATTTACCACTGGGAATGTTACCTTCTCCCCCCCGCCCCCACCCCAGGACCATCACTCACCCCAACTGAGTCACAATTATCAAGGAGAATCTAAAAAAACCAGCTAAGTTGGTTACTAAAAGATAATGAACTCAACAGAGGGGACAAGAAAAGAATTGGTTTTAAAGAAAGCTCTGTTCCACAGGTTTCAATAACAGGGGAGAAAAAAAAAAGTTAGTTTTGCTGTCCCATAGCTCTTCACTGAGAAAATCACTTAGATCACCTAATGGATAAACAGAATTAGGTTAAAGGAAAGGCTGGGATCCTGTGCCAGCAAAGCTTTCTCCACTGAGAGTTATCACACTCTCTGTTGTGCCATTTCAGGCATTGCTATTACCAGAAACTAACCCAGACCTGTCTAAATGATCTAGTTAAAAAAGCAAACAGAAAACTGTTTTTCAAGTTTAAATGGTTTGAAGTTTAGAGTGGGGAATGTCACCAAGCAGTTTTGGGTCAGTGCATGGCTACACAAACAGAGCATGAAGAGACTGCAGCATCTGGGGGGAGAAGGAGAGAAGCAGATGCAGTTGTTGGTGCTGGAATAAAATGTATCCAACTTATTCTTGGTGGGTGTTTGTCAGTGATACTGGACCAGGACCAGTGAGAGATGTTGCACTGGTGGATTTTAAATTATCTGAAAACCTTTGTGTGTTGAAGCCATACTAAGTTGGCTGATTTTGTATTCATTTTTGCTGTGTTGCTCAGAAGCTAAACTAAATTTCAAAGCTGAATTTTGAAATCATAAATATGATAGCATTTTATAAATTGCTTATGTTTTCGTATGTTTTCACCCCAAAATGTGTTTTATAGCACAGTGAGCCCTTATGGTTTATGGCTGTAGCTCTAAACTAGGATATTTTGTCTCATGTTTCCCATAAGGTGAACTCTGGTGGAAAGTAAACAATTTTGTAGTCTTTCTTGAGACTCCAATAATCCACACAAGTGTTAATAAACAGCTTGTAGGAACAAAGTTTCAGTTGTCCCAGGAATTCATATATTCCATAGTTCAAGCAGTTGAAAGAACTTGTAATTTCTTTGTTGTTGGCGTCATTAAGGTAAAGTTATTTTGTTTAAAAGAACGAATACCCTTTAAAGGTTAGATAGTTTGAAAGCATACGTATTTACTAGTTTATAAACACTTCATAAACAGAAGGTGCCTCTACCACTTCAGATGTTCCTTGAGCTTCAAGATACTGCTGACAAAAACTCATGGGACCTCTGTCATTGTTAGCTGGCTGTTGAAAAAGAAACTGGAAGACAAAATAAAACCAAAGCATTTTTGATAGTATTATAAGGGGAAAAAAAAAAAAATCTGTGTAGAATGAGGTAAACAAAAGCCTTTGAATTTATACTTTCAAAAAAAAGAAGTATATGCATGTACATTTGTACAAGTGGTGCACACTGGAGAGAGTTTGATAGTCAAGAACCTGAATTATACCAAGATGTATGCAAACATGGAACTTGCATTTTCACGTGGCTTTTAAACTTCCTTGATTGAAAAGATTCATTTTTTGGTCATCTAAGCAGAGAAAATGACAAAGCTGTGATAGAAGTTGGTACCAAATCTCTTGTATTGATTTAATACTAAAGACCATTTTACCACTAAATAGTCTAAACCTAATTTGTGGGTTGTACATAGTTCATTCTTCTTTAATTTGCAAAATGTATGATTTGAACAATGCTATGAATTAATCTAAAACAATTTCTCTTTTGTGTTCTAGGTAAGAGAATATCAGGTTTCTCACTATAATCAGACTACATCAAGGTAACAAATTTCAGGTATCTGAAGCCTATGATGGGACTATAATTGTCTGTGTATGTGAACATCAGATTTCCTTCCATATGAAAAGTGTCTGAACCAGTAAAATACTTGATTTCCAAAGTAGAAGTAGCCAACTTTAGCAGATCTTTAACAAACCTTGAAAATATAATAGAGAAAAATTATATTCTGAGCTGCTGTCTTTTTGGTTTATGTTCTGCTTTTCTTCTGTGAAAACTATTTAATTCATGTTGTTACCATGCTGGATGTATTTTGTATGTCTATATATTTACAAAGTAAGGCTAAGACAACAATATTGTCACTTTGTGATTTTAAAAATTAAGGGGAAAAAAGGAAGAAAAAACAGTTTGATGCAAATAGTAACAAAGTGTGGAGTTGCCTATGTAGTTCACAATATCAAGATTAATGTCAAAGGTAGGGTTTTCTGAAATACCGTTGTGCCATAAGGATACTTCATACTAATTTCTGCTTGTACATAGTATTTATAGGCTGACATTTTGCTAAGAGGTGGGACTGGCACAGCTTGGCAGTGCTACATAGAGTGATGTGCTCAAGCATTCAAAATACTTATATTAATAGAAGTTGTAATCTTATAGCCTATTAAGTTTCAAAAAAAAAAATCAATCACACTCTTTTTCTAACTTATTTGTATCCCTTAGGGTTTTTTGTGCTAAGACAGGCCTTCCTCCAGCCTTTTTTATTTGATTATAAGTTAATACTGGATATGGGCAACTCTAAAAAACAAACAAACAAGCTTGGTTTCCTTTTACATCCTCGGTGTTAATCAAGATTTATGGGTATTACTTCTGCAAGAGTCTTGTATTTCAGATAGACAACTGAACCTCATTTATCAGTGTGATTATTGACACAAAATACAATGGATTACAGTAGCTTCAGCCAAGATACAGTACTAGAATATCTGTCATCTACAGCTTTCTGAGAGTCTCCTGGAAAATTTAATTAAAATTGTTTCATATTTTTCCCCTCACCAAAAACCTGTGCTTTTGTGGTCCTTGATGCGGCTGTTTTCCAGCAAGAGGAGTGTGTAGCCTCTTGAAAACAACTGGAACATTTCAGAGGTCTTTGTTTCCTTGATTGCCTCCTGCCTTTAAAAATGCAACTTTAACATGAATGATAGTGCTGGAGTATCCTTAATAATGTTGTATTCACATTTGAGCACTGCTTTTTTTTTTTGCTGCCAGTATCTGTGCTGTTGGATACTGGGATACATAAAATCCTGCAGCTACACAAAGACAAGTAAACAACATAAATCCTTTACTGCTAGACAGAATGGTGTGATGAATCTAAATGGCTTTTTAAAGGTAGGGTTTGCTGAGATGTCCAGAGATTTCGGGATTATTTTGCTAAATCACTCAGAGTTCTCTGGATAACTTTGGGATAGGAGAGTCTTTCCTTGTCCAGCTGCCTTTTGAATGCCTTGTCAGTGCCATTGGATCAGCATAAGATCGATAGTTATTTGGTACAGTAACATCTGTTGTTCTGCAGTGTCCTTCCAGCAGATGCTCTTGCTTTAAATGTAATATGCTTTTTTTTTTTAATCTTGGAGCATGTTACCTGTAGCAGATGAATGGTACTAAAGCTGAGGTGCAGGTTTTGGAACCATGGATTGTGTATCTCTGATCAGATTGATACCTGTAAATTGTGAAGAACACCATTAAGTTTGATAAGGATGGCAGCTGGAGCAGTTTGTGATTTATTCCTCGAACTGGCACGCAGAATTCTTCTGTCTGTAGGGCAATTTGTACTTTTTTCTTCCTTTTTATTTTTTTTTTCCTTCTGTCCCTTCCATCTCTCCCTGCCCCCAGTAGCTATCCTTTCCTTGTTCCTGGTGAATTCATGAAACTGCGTAGACACATATCTCACCCAAACTAGAAGGCTGTTCCCAGAATCCGTCACTGTTTTTCCCTCTCACGCCACATGAAGAGTTGTAATGACAGAAATGTTAAGTGCTCGAATCTCTAACTTAATTGACTTTGCATGCTGGCAAGTGGTCTAGACTAAGATCATTTTAAGATAATCAGTGTTTCCTACTTTATGTAAATGCATGATCGTGCATATTTATTTAAGATAAATATAATAGGGATGATACCCAGCATTTCTGTAGTCAAAGGAACTTTTTTGGTAAAAAATGCTCCTTTTCCAGCAGGAGCACTTCAACCAGAATATTTTACAGTGCAATGCTCTTAAATAAGTTTGCTCAGCAGGCATCCCATATTTCTTGGTGTTAACAAGTCCACTTGGAAGTACCATTTCCTTTTTTCAAGGAGTAGCTTGCTATTACTTGTATGCAAATCCTCTTTTCCGTTACAGAGTTACAGCAATCAAGAGATTCTCACATAATGACAGCATCTGCTGAATGTTGTTAAAATTTTTCATACAAGCACAGACAAAAAAATTCGGGTCGCTGTAGATGTTTCTTTGCGTGTTGCTGGCTATTTCACCATTGTGCAACCTGAAGTTAACTTTCCTGTTTAAATTTTTTTAGTGACTGAAAAATTTTTAGCAATAATAACTCTGCATGATTGTGTTTTACCCAGAGAGAATACAAGAAGTTATATAAAGCAATTTGGCTGTTCCTTTTCCTGCGTCTATCTTCACTCTGAAGTCTTTGCTCAGTACATTTGCAACACCTACTTTGAAAATTTGTTCTTTTTTAAGGGTTCTGTGGGGAAGCAGATAATTCTAGTATTTCTTTAACTGTATTTAGCTCAATCCAGGCTTTGTGTTTTGTTTTGTGGTTTTTTTTTTTTTTTTTACAAATATTAACTCTGCTTCTCTGTCAAGTAGATATTTATGTTATAAGGTCTGTCTTCTTGTGCTAAATAGTCGTTTACCGTGTTGTGGTTTATCAAAGGGGTAAAAGTAAGAAAAATCATTGGTTGAGGTAAAAAACATTTTAATAATTGAAATTATATAGTAATAATCATCATCATCATTTGTAAATAAAAGGAAAATAACAGAGATACAAACCCCAAAAAAGGCAAGTGATGCAAACAAGAGTAGTTGTTCACCACCACTTGACTGGTGTGTCCTCCCCCAACTCCTTGTGCACCCCACCCACCCCACTTGCTGAGGTGAGAGGCAGAAAAGGCCTTGGCTCTGTGCAAGCCCTGCTCAGCAGTGAGGAAAACATCCCTGAATTACCAGCACTGTTTCCAGCACAAATCCAAAACTCAGCCCTGTAGTAGGTACCGTGAAGAAAATGAACTCTATTCCAGCCACAACCAGCACACCTATACTGAAAGAGATGTTATCAAAGTTCTTAGGAGATCTATTGCTTTGGGTCCATTAAGATTAATAGAGGTTTTTGAGCAGTTTGATGAAATAGCATATTAATGCAGTATAATGTTATATAAAGCTACATGATGCTTAACCAAAACTACTCAGGATAATTTGTGACAAAGGCTATTATAACCCATTAGCCATAATTTCCAAGGCAATTTTCAATCACTTTTAAGTTGTGACAACAGTGTGTGCTGTAAATTATTATATGAATTGCAGAGATTCTTGGGGTTTTTTATCATTTTCACATACAAGTATGCTATAAGCAGTGTTTTTATAGGTGAGGTTACGTCAGGGCAACTTGGATTTTTGTCTCTCTACCTATTGTGAATGGAGGTATGGTCTCTTTGTGATAAAAATGGGTAGGGATAATGGATAATCCCTCCTTTTACGCTGCAATTCTAGTTTAGGAAAAAGTCATTAAACGTAAGACTTGAATTCACCAGTAAAATAAAATACCTTCAGTCTGTAAGATTTCTTGCCGGTGCAGGGCTTAAATGAAATTTAGGACTATAAGTAGATTTATGAGGTTAAAGCACACTGATTTTCACCTCCCTGTAAACTGCCTTTGCCGTGAATGAAGAGGGAGTTGTGCAGAAACACTAATATAAGATTAAATTGTTAAAGCACATGCCTGTATTTAATATGCATGTGGTATCCCAGGAAGGATTATGTGGAAATTGTGGGGCTTCTTTGTGCAAACTTTCTTTTTGTCCTTGATTTTTCAAAATTTAACATTCTTGTGTGATGGTTTCTGTGCACATTTGTAAAATCGAACTCCAAATTTAAGGTTTTCTTAGAGTAAAAGACCAATGAAAAAGGAAAGAAAAAAGTTCTAAATTGCCTATGATATCATTTTCATTGAGGAAAATTAATCATATCCTTCAAAAGCGTATTTCACAGAGTGACAGAGTTGTTGGGGTTGGAAGGGACCTGTGGAGATCATCCAGCCCAAAACCCCTGCCAAGGCAGGGTCAACCTCAAGCAGGTGACACAGGAAACCCCAGGTGGGGTTTGAATGTCTCCAGAGAGGGAGAATCCAAAACCTCCCTGGGAAACTGTTCCAGTGCTCTGCCACCCTCAATGTAAAAAATTCCTCCTTATGTTGAGGTGAAACTTCTTGTGTTTTGGTTTATGGCCATTGCTCCTCGTCCTGTTGCTGGGCACCAATAAAAAGAGTTTGGCACCCTCCTCCTGCTGGGCAGTAATCTGGAATGGTTTGTCTCCTCCTTAGGTTGCTGGCAAGGTAACCCCAAATCCTCGGCCAGAATTCCTCCAAAAGCAATGCCCCATGCATTGCCCTTGACATGGGAGACATTATTGTATCACATTTTAGCTTTTAATGAAAGACCATAAAATCCTAATGCGTGTACACACAAATCTAAAGCCAGCTGAAGCAAAGCTCATTTCTAAAGTGGTCAAATTATTCAGTAGAAAATCTGGCAAAATTACTGTACTGTTCTGATAATAATTAAAGAAAAATATATTGCTTTTCAAATCATACATTTTTAGTAGAAATAAAGCTAGAAAGCTAAATCAAAACTGTTTTCATATCAATCAAGCACCAGTTAATTTTTAATGAGATTATTTAAGAAGAAACCTTCACAATTAAGCTGCTATTAATGCATTAAAAAGTAAATGCAAATATGTTGCTTTCCAGATCATAGGGTTTCAAACCAAAAAGCAAATTCTAGTGGAATGCATTCAACTAATTTTTCCTCATCTGAATCATTCAACTTTTCATCAGTGCTCTTTTTGTTCCCCTTGATTTGACTATTCAAAAATTCTGTTGCTGTCACCCAGTCGTCATTTTTTTTTTTTTCTTTTTCTTCTTTTTCCTCTTTCTTTAAATCTTTTTTGACAAAGTTCAGTGTCATAAAGAGCAGTACCATGGTGTGTTCTGCCAGGCCTCCTGGATGTTCCCACACAGGTGACACTGGGAATGAAGGCACAGATCTCTGATGAAACTGCTCAAACCAAACGTGGGCGGGGAATTTTGGGTTGAGAGCAATAAAAATAATTTGTGAACGAAGATAGAAAATATTTTAGTAGTCTTGTTCTAAGGATGTTTTCCTGTACAATTATTGTTACTCACGTGGAAGAGGAGTTGGACAATAAAATGACTTACAAACAAACAGGTGAATTAAATGCTTTGAGAGACCCAACCCATAACTTTTTAATGTTATATTTCAGTACATCAATCCGCATGCCCAGAGCTTTTGTTCCAGAATATTCTTGCTATTTTATTTGAAAAACTGGCCAAATATTTCAGTTATTAACCAGAAATATATCAGGCTTCAGGGAGACCTACCAATAATTCTTGTAATGTTAGAAGAAAATCTGATGATTTAGTCATATTACCACTTGAAGAAGTAAAAAGGATTGGGTTTTTTTGTTTGTTGTGTTTTTGTTGGGGTTTTTTTTGTTTGGTTTTTTGTTTGTTTTTGTTTGTGGGGGTTTGTTTTTGTTTTTTTTGGTTTTGGGTTTTTGTTTTTTTTTTTCTTCTCTGACATTCTGCTCCAAAAATCCCAGGAAGACTCACTGCTGAAAACTCTTCTGGAAAATGCTGTTCATTTGTTCATTTCTCTTTGGAAGGAATTCATCTAAAAAGAGTTCAATTCTGGCATAATACAAAATGTCAAGGAATTGAAACTTGGAAGGTGGCTACTACTCCTTAAAATGAAAAAAATATGCATTGGGAACTAATAGCAAATGTTCTACATTATGGTCCAAAACCCCCCAAATAGTTCCACCCTCCAGTCACCTTTCTTCACTAAGTATTCTTTGTTGGTATTTGCAGAGCAGAATGATCCTGGCACTGTGCAGCTGACAAAGGAGCGAATGACAGCTCCTCAATGATTTTCAGTTAATCAGTCTAATTACCTTTCACTCCATTGCAGTGGCAACATCAAGCTTGTGAAGGAAAAAACTCTCCCAAGAAATATCCAGGTCTCTCCTATTGTGTTTCACATTCTTCATGCGGGCTCTGTTGCAACAATTCATTTTAACATTTCCTTCATCCCATTAAAGTAACTTCTGAATGGATGGAGGTGGGTGCTGAAGAGCTTCCCTGAACTGCAGTCTAGTGGTGAAGATGGACCTTTGCTTTACAAGCCATGAGCTTCAGTGGGTCAATACAGGATTAGAGAATCATAGAACATCTTGAGTTGGAAGGAACTCATAAGGATTTTGAGTCTTAAGTCTCTGCTTCTCACTGGTGTCATCTTGTCCTCATGTCCCCTTATCCTCACAGAGGGGGAGTCTTTGGACAATGAGGCGGTCTGGCACTGACCTGCCACATTTTAAATTCAACCACCAGTAATTTAAGTTCACATTTTTTACATTAGACTTCCCCAGAGGTGATGAAGGGAGGGTTTTCAGAGTCCACGCTGTCTGTTCGGGGTTTGGTGGCGTTTCGTTTTTATGGCCACACAGCGAAGCCCCACATGGCAGCCATTGGTTACTATGTCTGTAGATGTATTATCTATGTTTTATCTTTTTTCATATAACTCTACAACCTTAATTAGTATCTCCTGGTTCAGAGACAGCTCATAAAATTTTATGTTATCCTTTTTACCTCTGTGCCCCTCACCGTTCTTTCATGATTCTGGCAGGTGTTTGTGTATTGCTCCCTTAAATATGTCTTCTGTCATTTTAATTTTGCTGCAATTCAATTTAGTGAAAGCAGGTAGAAGGGAAGTAAATTTTTTGATGATGATGCAAACCATCAGAGGCTGAAAGCTGGTCAAAGTAAACACAATTGCATAGTTTGTGATATTCAGACAAAAGTTAGCAGATTAGTATCCCTGTAATCGGAGATCCTTCTCTTTATCATTACCTGGCCTTTTCTGGATATTTGTTTTTAGCACTTATTTTGAAAATTGATTTTCTAGATGACTAAAAAAGCCTGTGCCAGAAATCAAATGATTTGTTTTCTCCCGAGTAGTGTATTAGATCCACATTTGTCCCCACTTGTGAAGTCTTTGTTTTGACCCATTTATTTTGATTCTTTTCTAAGCGTGTTTTCATAGGCACATAAACAATTCAAATAACAGTAATACGTGTAAAGCAAGTACATCAAGATACCTCAGCTGCTCTATTTAGATAGAATAGGCATCTAAATTGATTCAGAAGTAATATGCACTTTGGCAAGGTGCCATGACTTTCAGACTTATCTGTAGGAAGAATCAGCAGTGGAAAATAACCGAAGTTGGAGAAGACAAAGAAATACAGGTTGTCTTTTTGTGCATGCTGAATTTCAAAAAAAACCACTCCCTAATTATTACATGATTTTATTGGAAATGCAGAATAATGCAAACCAGCATATTCTGTTAACCATCAGCATTACTGCTGCAGGCTCTTCATGTGATGCCTTCTGTCCTCTGTATTTGAGTCAGTGGTGGTCAGTTTATGCATGTAGATGCAGGGAAGTCTGTTTGGGAATATCCCACCCAGCCTGCTGGTCGGGCATCACACTGTACCTTGCACTTCTGCCCTCAACAATCCCATAATTTCCCATTCCAAACTAAGGATGGTGCCAGTCCCACAGTCACCGTGGGAGAACAACTCTGCAGCAGCATTGCCCCTGTGCCTGGCTGTTCATAAACTGATGTCCGACACCCCATTCTTCCAAGAGTGTTCAGCACCCTGTGGCATAGACAACTCTCTGCTTTCCCTCAGAGGCACCCAGATTCCCATTTCTTCTGCTTTTTAGCTCCTTAGCTTCCTTGGGGTAGAAAATAAACCTCTGCCAAAACCTGGAGGATTTGCCAAATCTCCCACTGTCTTAAAAGAGGGAGTGAGCCTTTGGGAACAATAGGAGACCTGAAAATAGAAGTCTGTCATAGGAATAATGTTCATTTTTAAGAGCTCCATACACATGACAGTATGATAACTTGCTCTGTCATGCACGTTTGTGTATGTCTGTCATATGCGTTATACACCTTAAATTGCACACAATGCTGTTGTTCCTCAAGGTGCTCTTTAAAATGCTAACAATACTTTTAATTAAAAAGTTTTTGAGACAAAACATCATAGTTTAAGTAGTGTACGAACTGATAATTTTATTAGCTTTGTGAGGCCTCTTAATTCAATATAAAATCGTAAATACTACTTTTTTCCCCGATTTAAACATTTGTGTGATTCCACAAAAAAATCCTGGTGGATTTTTTGAATGCTGTTGCTTCTGCCAAACATGTATCATAAACGGTGCAGAAGGACAAAATCTCTTTTTTTATTGATTGGCACAGCTCAAATGAAGCTAGAGAATGGGTGGCAGCATGAGGTGTGGCCCAGCCATTCTAATGAAGCTGTATAAAAATGGATGATCACTTCTCTTACTATACGGTCAATATTGCTGATGTTCTCAAGGATTACTTTAAAATTAAGTTGGGTATAATGTACTTCAGTCACTGATCAGTAGACAAAAATAAAGCTCCTTAATTTTTTGCCTTGAACATGAAGCATGCAAAGGATTCTTCTGATGCGCCTTTATTTTTTTTTTCTTTTGAGTTCTCTTTTACTGTATTTTACTCAGTGAACAGTGAGAGAAGTGTTTACATGCTATGAGTCTATAAAACTGCAGTGTTCACTGAGAAGATATCGGTATCTTAAAGTGTTTCTCAGTTGAAATTATTACCTCTAATTTGTGATTTTTTACAATAGTTGTCGACTACAAGTTAATCATATATTAACATGAAAACTAGGCTATAATTTTTAAGAAATTGTAAAGGATTTAGGTCGTTCTTGTTTGCAGATATGTAATTCTCAAGAAATGAACTTAGAGGTCCTACTTACTGGTGTTTGTCATTGAGTACCTGGTGTCTAAGTGCATGTGGTTAAGCATTTTCTCCTCCCCTACAGGTAAACCCTGATAAAAAATGGAGTGGAGTTCATCAAACTTCCATAATTAATTGTTTCTCTTGAAAACATAGAAAATTGGTGTGTCCTGAATACAAATTCCATCTTACATTTATAGAAACAAGCTTAGTTTCAATCAGAGGTTTCACTTGAGTAATTTTTTTCATTATTCAGGTTAGTGAAGACTTCAAGGGTTGGCTTTTTTAGTTAATACCTCTGTTTGGCTTTAACAGAGGTCAGCTGTCTTGTAATTCTTGTTTCCAGACTTGTTTATTGTTGATGCTGCTTTCCATGTGTGACCTAAGAGACACCATCCCATTTCTGGAAATACTGAAGAAATCAATTCCTCACATGTAGAGCATTTAATGCATCACAAGTCCCAGCTTTGGCAGCAGAACTTTTGTTATTCATAAAGAAAATGAGTTTTATATTTTGTAACTTCTACTGTCAGTTTTTTTTGGTTATGAAGTGCCCGTGTGCACATGCAGAAGGACACAGATATTCCCTATACTGTGTTTTATTGGCCAGACTCCGCTCCTTTGACCCTTTTAACCTCGAAAAAGTGGCACTGTGTGAGAAGCTGGGTACTCTGTCCCGCTCTGAAGCGTGCATGTACATTCAAGAACTCATTTTTAGCACAACTGAATAATTTGCCTTTTTTATAGCATTCAGCTCTCATTCATTAAGTCATTTGATTCTGTGTTTAGGCTGGCACCAGGCATTAGTGATAAAAGCAGTCTGAAGGTGAGCAATCAAAGAAACATAGGTGTAGGTAGCTAAAGCAGCAACTTTGTTCTCTGAAAAAATGATGTGACTTTGTAATAGCAGATTTAGCTTGTCTGCTCAGTGAAACAAAGTGACTCCTGGGGTGAAAAGTCCTCTAATGGAAATGAATGTTTGCTTTTGAGGACTCTTTGGTTTTCATTGTGGGGCTAAGCTGCTTGTTGAAGTATCCAGGATGGCTGAGCACGTTGTTGAGTGCATTCCTGCTCCTGGGGGAAGGAGAGGAAGAAGGAAACAGAAACCTGCTTAATAGGAATGTTTACTTAATTTTCTCAGTAAGACTTTCCTGTGGAAGAAAGTGTTGGAGGTTGAGCTATTCAGACCTTGACAGGTTATATATCCCCTCAGCTCCCTTTTAATTAACGGGAAAGAACTCTTAACAATATTTTGGTTTGAGAACCTTCACAAGAAGAGGTGTCGGAAGCCGAGCCTATTATCCACCTTATCTCCTCTCTAATCTTTTGTCTCCTCTGCCCATCAGGCACAGATTCGGTGCCTCATCATTCCCTTTGGTGCATCCTTCTGACCCACGGGGTCTGCTTCCRTCGTGATCTGGGTCAATCAGTCATGGATGGATTGCTGACTGCGCTGCAGGAGGTTAAAATGTTTCCCAGGGTTCAGTGGTTGGATGAGAGAAGGGAGGCAGGGGAAGTCTAAGGTAACATATATTAGTGCAGAATTTCACTCAAAGGGGTGTTTTAATTTAAATACTTCTATTAAGAGTTTAATAGAGTTGTAGCTTCTGTCCCCACTGTGCTGACATGTAACTATTTTTCTCCCCCTGTCTCTTCACAGAGGCACTGTTTACACTCATTTCTTCTCATGTCTTTTTCCTTGGATTAGTAGAGGTATACTTGAGTTGCTGTATGTCTCTCGTAAGAGTTAAAATCATTATAGGAAACATTTTTGCTTTCAAAAACAAGCGTGTGGAAGAGTGATGCTTAAAAACTAAAGAGGAATTTGAAGTCTTCAAGGACAACTCTGTGAGATGAAGCAGTAGGCAGAGTTGTGTGTACCAAAAGGAATAGAACGAAAATAGTAAAGACAAAGGTAAACAGTAAACATTCCTCATACCTCCTTGAAGACAGAGTCAGTTATCTCTCACTGAAAATAAGCTTGAAATTAAATGGAGCTTTGCTGTAGAGGAGATTGCTGAAATGATAGGTACTGCAGAAAACATGACTTGGAGGTAGCAGTGAGATAGTATGAAAATGTAGAGGAAAATACTGTCAGAGACATATAAATTATAGGAAAGAAGTAGAAAAAAAAACAAGTAAAGAAGCCTGTCAAAGCGTCACAGAAACACTTGTAGCATTACCGTAAGCAGGTTAAAAGAATTCTGCAAATTAATATTTCCTGATATGTTCATGTTTTCTCAAGACCAGATCTGAGATTCCTATTGTGTTCAGAAAAAAGTGTTTTTCATAGGCTCCCTGCTAATAGCAATGACTTCTGTATCAAAGAAATAGTGATTGTATCCTTCCCCTCCAAGCATTAACTGTCTGGAAGATGCCAAGCATTCACTGGCAATCTGGCTCAGATGGATGAGCACATTCCTAAGCACTTGTACATTCAGTTACTGTTTTCAAAGTTTATTTGAGCTGTTGGATAATCTCATGCACAAACATGCTTATACACGCACCCATAAAATGTCCTTAAAAAACAGTTGTGTGTGAGAGACTAAGTTTGGTCCTGTTCCTGTAACCATTCTGAAGMAGGCATGGAATTCAGCCTCCAAATGCCTTCCCTAGTGTGTCCAGCCAAATTCTGAACAATTAGAAGGAATAAGGTGCTGACATGGGGCGTTTAAAGTCATTTGCTTTGTGTCTCTGCAAAGTTTCAGTGTGACTGGGTAGGTTATAGAATGGAGTTTGTCAGTCTTCTGCCTTGTTTGACACAGGTTGTCAAATATATATCCTTAAGGAGAATATGTTTATGGTATAAATTTGGCAAGTATTCCTTCTACTAAACCAGTAGTGTCCCTGGCACACTGAAAAATAGGAATTACAGGCCAAAGTCCTCCTCTGCCACCAGGAGGGAAATGAGAGTTGCTCATTTTGAAGCAGAGGAATAGTGGGGCAAATGGTTACATAGACTTGGGTCTTTTAAGCAGACTTAACATAGTGTCTGTGCAGAAGGAGCTGTGCATGCAGTTGTGAAGAAAATATGGAATTTTTTAAAAGATCTACAAGTTGATGTTGAAAGACCAGGTTTCCTGCAGGTAGCCTGTGGTTGTAGGCACTGCCTACTGTTCTTCCACTTAAAACTTGCCTTTGTTTTTCTTTTTTTTTTCTTTTGTACCTCCCTGTAGTATTTGTTACCTCTTTGCTCATTTTTTTCTTCTTTCTGACAACGGTATTTTGACTTGCAAGGAAGTTGTGTGTGTATCCTGTGAATGGCCATGTGCATGTGAACAAAAMCACCAGTAACTCTTGAACCCCCTGTGCAAAGCCAAGCCTGTGCAGTTAGCTCAATAGCTCAGCTCCAGCTGGCTAAAATGTCTGTATTTATGAGARTTCATACTGTGTTAGAGTTCCTATTTCCCAGCTTTATGTTGCATTTTTAATTAGTCCTAGCTCTCTTCAATTCATAAATTAAAGACTGTCCTTTCTTCTGTCGACAGGAGCACCAGTTACAAATTTCAGTAGCTGAATCCTGTTGCACTGYAAATCAACTTTAGGCAAATAGATTTTCAATTATTGACTGACCAAATCAGCTTATTTTCCTTCACTGTATTGTTTCACACACTGGCAACATCATAAAATTGGAATTAGCCAGTAGCCTTGAAACTCCTACTGCTTAATTTGTGAATGTGACTTTCCTGTGGTATATTTTAACACAGCCTGGACAGTGTTTTTTATTCTTTATTCTTGGCAGATGTATTAATTTGCTGTCTCTTTTCTTTATGGAGCCCCATGCCGTGTTTGCCTTACCTTTCAGTATGACTGTAGTTCTGCAAAGTGGCCAGAGGGTAAGATCTTGTCCTCTCCACCAGGTTTTCAGTGATCTCTGTGGCATTCCATGAATGATAAGGATATGTGTCACTCCCTGTACATAATCAGACCTGGAGTTCACCCTTGGAAAATACTCTAGACATCGTAAGAGCATTTCCCTTCTCTCGAGGACAGATCAAAGGCTGCCCTTGCAGCTGATAAAGCAGGAGCTCTGTAGGTTCCCTGCAGAAAGCTGCACTCTGGTATCTTAAATGCTGTGATCCATGGAGGGGGAGAGCATTATCTCTTGCTCAATCCAAACTGCTGCATAAAATAGCAAGAATTTCAGAGATTTAAAATCTCTCTCTCTGGTGGGTGTATATATATATATATGTACATACACACAGAGAGAAATGTAAGAAAATGAGTTCATGATGTCCTCAGGTATTTGGAGTTCATTTTATATTTACAGACTCTTGCATTTTCTATGCAAATGACTCATTATACTTTAGAAAATGAATGTATTTATTTGCTTAATTTCTTACCTTATTTAAATCTTAGGAAATGTCACCTGCCATTCAATCTACACGCCAGTTGTAACAAAACAATAAATATTACAAAGAGGTGAAGCATTAAATTTCTCCTAATCACTAGACCAATATGACAGGTCTCAGTTTATGCACACAGACATTGCTGAGTGTGCTGAAAATAAGGAGATATTTTGCTCCCTTCACAAAATTCATTAGAATAAGACCTTTGGTTTTAAATCTGTAACTGAAAATGGTTTTTTTCCTGTGTCATGGAAAACAAACACAGGGTTCTATAAATTTTCTAGTGAGACTGTGGACTAGATTTGAGGGTTTTTTATAGATAAAGCAAAACATAAATGAAGTATTGAATATCTGGAAAGTTTGGGAGGGGATTGTTGGTTTTGGTTTGGGTTTTTTTTAAGTGGATGCTTTGCTGTCGGCTTTTACAAATTTTGTGTCTGAAGTTTGATGTCTGTTAAGAAGAATTAAATGCCTTCATGCCTTTATTACACGGAAAAGTAAAATACTGTATCCTTGTGTCTTTCCTGGGGTATCCAGTGGTAGCCTGTCAGCTCCATTATTGCAAGAAGGCTTTTTCCAGCAGTCATTAGCTTGCTGTAGCATTTTTCTTTGCTGTAGAATTCTGTTTAAAACTGGTTGAATTCAGCATCTTCTCTGTGAGAAAACCATATTTTTAAGTGTTAGTCCCGTTTTGAGAGCTTAAACCTCTAGAATCAGTTTAACATACTGGTTTGAGATGGGGCAGATAAAGTATTCTACTCCAAAGCTGTAGTTACTGTGGCATAGATGATTGCAGCCTTTCTACAAATTTTGTGAAACATATTGACTTTTAATGTTTTCAAATTAGTTTGCTTTCTTCTAATGCAAGTGATGTACTATTTTCTAGTGTGATTATAGTATTATTGTGATGGGTACTTTACTCCACTGGAGGCTTGCAAACAGATGCTTGTGGTGTTAGGCCTCACTGCAATCTTCTGTTCAAGACATTTGCATCTCCAAATGTTTCCTGGGACTGGCAAAACCCAACATGAGTTAACATTTAAGCTTCATACATGCATGTATAGATTTCTAACCACAAATAAAACATGGCTGCTGACTGAGGWTTCAGGTTTTTTGAGAAAGTGATTCTAGGTTTGAGTGCTTTGTGCATTATTTTCTTTCTGGAGCAACTTACTTATGTCACTGAAAAGATGAGAAGTTAAAATGACCTTGAGTAGAAAAAAATAAAATGTTTTCTTAGTTAAATATGCATTTGAAAAAGTTTATTTCAAAAACTCCTCCATGTGAAAGTAATGTCTACCTAGATTAATAGTTTTATTATTAATGGCTTTGGACTACATTATATCATTTAATTGGTGTTTATAAATAGCTTCCTTCCCTGTGGTTATGAAATATAACATTTACCAAACTTCTTCTTTGATGGAATTTACATATGGCACATCATGATGATTAAAAGCCAGCCGTCTTTTCACAGCATGGCAAGAAATAGGATTTGATTTATCTTCGTTGCTCGCCTACCACTTGCTGTGACTGTACTTTTGAAATTTTAATATTCTCATTTCTCAAAAGGAGCTTGTTATGTAAAGTATTATGTAAATATCTTTTATGCTTTGTTTTTGCCTTTCTATGTAAAAGAACCCAGAAATTTTAATGTGATGAGCAAACAAAGCATGAAGGTGGGAATGAAAAGTCCCAGCCAAAGAGATTTTGTGTCAAAAGAGGCAGATTTATTTATACTTTGAAATCTGAAATAATTTAAGTACAGTGTAATGTGAACAGTGTGTTTTGAATCCCTTTCACATGAACTGTTGGTCGATAATCAGTGGAAATGTGTCACTTCTAGATTCCCAATCCTTTTATAGATTAGCACAGGTACGGTGTGGTTTTTCAAGACAAACAAGAGAGCACAAAACTGTTGTGTGTGGGCAGCAGATCCCTTTTCCTGCCCTCCTTCCCCATGCTCCCCTCTCACAAATGACTCCCCAGCAGCACATTTGTGACAAGGTCCRGAGCTCAGGCTGGTCAGGCAGTGGTGGTATAATCTTTATGGGATAGAGATGCAGCAGCTCCATCTGCTTCTGCTACAGCAAAGCACATTTCAAAGAGCAGGGATTGTGTATTCCTGTTGCATCTGCTCAGATTTCAACACTCTCCCTTTTAATGCTGGCCTTCCCAACACAAGAGGTTTGATCAAGGTGTTCTTCAAAATTCAGTGCCACGCTGGGAAAGTCTAGTATAAACCTGTTGTCTGTCACCTCCTAATTCCTTTTAAGCAATTAAGCACCTGCTGATTTGCTGAGGTTACACCAGGATTTTTACTTTGATTTTTCCCCATATTTTAGCTCAGTTCTTTTTTTCTGTTGTTCAATTCAGCAAGGGAGCTAAAACGACTTTGACTCTCCTCCTTTCCCCTTCTTGTGAGGCAGCCTGTGCCTACTAAACATCTGTTCCTCAGCAAAATTAAAATAAGGATAAATTAAATGTACTCAATGCTATGGTTTAGAAAACTGAATACAGAGCTATGTATCCAATTCAAGTAGAATATTGTCTAAAACTGCACACAAAAGAGAGAATTAACCAACGCCTGTTCGAAAGGTTTGAAACAGGAGGTGCACAGTGGGTGGTTCATATCAAATGCAACCCACAGATAGATTGGGATGTGAAGAAATGGTGAACGTGAAGAAATACTGTCCTCTGTACAGAACAGTCCTACTCTGATACACCATTAGAAAATAGGAGGAAGCAATCATTTCCCTCTCCTAATTTTTAGTAGAATATTTCATATACTTGTCAGTTTTCTTTGCCAGTTTTTAGAAATTAGTATGTCAGAATGAGTAATTATCAGTTCTAAAAATAACAGATAAAATCATCCCAGAAGTGGAGCCCTGCTGGGGCTGTAAAGCTGGTTAAGATGGGTTTTGTCTTGGAATGCTCTCAGGCCCTGCCCCATGAGATGTTGCAYGTCCTTAAATCCTGTTGGATCTGAATGGTAAAAAGGATTAAATGTTCTGCAAGGCAGAGTAAATGACGTCCTGTCTCAGGAAGAATAAACATATGAAACTAGTGCAAAATGTATTTTTCTTGCTCTGTGCATTGTTATAAATGCTATTTGTTGTGATAAACAATATATACAAATAGATTGTAACCACATTACCTCGACTGAAACTTGTTTGCTAGCTATACAAGAAAAAAAATGAGGATTAGGTAGGACTCCTTGGGATTTAGTTTATAAACTGTAAACTGTAGCAAATCTCCATTTAAATAATTCTTGAACAAAGCATGACACTCAAGAATTTCAAATTCAGAAGTTTCTCACTTGCTAGCTGGGTCTGCAGTGGTAAACTCATGCTGTTTCCAAAAAAATAAAAATGTTATGCAACAGGCTGCTGTGTCTTGAATACAAAAGGCTTCCAGTCTCTAACATGGCGATTTCAGACATGTTGGATATTTTTTTTTCTATATCTTTTCATTTAAACAGTGGTATAGAAGGCTCTAATTAAGCAAGAACATATGAGCTGAACTATTTACTAATTAAGCTAGTAAATAGATTGTCATTTGTTGTCTTCAGCACACACTTTCAAATCACAGTGGTGGTTGTGTAATGGTAAATTATAAGACAGGCGTCATTTGAATAATTTTCCGTGTCCAAAGGATGCACTATAATGGAAATAAAACAGTATAAATGACCTATGGTTGATCTTTTGTGGCCTTTAAAGAGTATTGTAACAAATTTAAAAACCCTTTCCTTTGTCTCTGTTGTAGTTTTGTAAGATGACTGTTAGGATGCTGAACTGGAAAACATTCAATTTCTGTGCAGGTATTTCAAAAGTTGTTATATAATCCTACCATTTAAGCTGGGATAAATATCTTTTCTTTCCAATCATACATTCATTTTTTTTGTTGAAACATAAAAATGAGCTTATCGTTGTCTTGCAGAACAGAATAATTTGTATTTACCATTACTGAGGAATGCTGTAATTATACTTGTGCAGATTAAGACACTGATGAAAAATGARGGGGCCTTTTCATTCACTGCACATGCCAGGTAGGRCATAGACTGCACAACCATGCTCACRGTGTTCCACTCCTGATCTCAGACGTGCCCTGCTCCAATAGAGGATTTCTTCTTTCTACAGAAGGAAAAATAGGTGCTGCAGCGCGTCTGATAATTTTGTGCTTTGTACGTGGGAAACAATGAAGTGTGTATGTGGTCTCTCAGTGGCAGGAATAGTAACAAACAGATGGCTTTAGTTTACCCCTGCAGTGATTACCCCATGAGCAGAAGTGAGTTATATTTTGCATTGTTTTCATGAATCTGTTTCACTGCACTTGTTCAAGATGTGAGTGGGCTCAGAATAGCAGTAGCAAAAAGTGTATAAACAAAGCTTWAAAAAAAMCCAAACAAACAAACAAAGAACAACCCCCCCAGACCTATTATTTCYAATTTTGGATTGTTAAATGATTGTAAAGATGTGGGCAGTGTTTCTCAGGACATCTGTACAGTGCTATTGAAATAAGAGTATTGCCTGGCTTCATCATGGTCTGGATTCATGGTAGCCGTCAGCTATGCTGACACTTGAATGTGTCCCTCAGGTGTGACAAAGAGTTTTTATATTTCATTGCTTTGTTTTGGGATTGAAGCATTGAGTGTTCTGACCTTACAGACACTTGGTTCAATCTGAGATGTTTAGCTAAAATGAAAATGGTTTATCTGTGGCTCAGCTTCAAGGCAAATGTATGCTGAAGAGAGCTGAGAATTGTTTCAAAGGTAGAGAGAGGAAGGAGGAAAAACACTTAACCCTGCTCTTGGAAGTATGTGAGACACGGGTAGAGTGTCTAGCAGTTGAYGTGTCTAAATCAAGATTATCTCTGGCAATTTGTTGTAAGAGTTTTGCATTGCAGTCTCGATAATCATATGTGTAAAATGGTGACACATACTTCCTACACCTTCTGCTGTGCTCTGATGGGACATTTGCCATCCCCTTTCTCTCTGGGGCCGTGACAGGTTCAGGCAGGAAGGGAGGGAAGAGTGGGTTGCAGTGAGTCACCAGTGTTCCATGCCCTTTACTAGGACAAGTGCACTATAAATGCTTTATTCCCCCCCTCTCTCTAGAGTTCATTTGAGGCTGATTTAACATCTTGTYGTATAACATGCTGTACACTTTTCCCCTTTTTCCACTGGTTTACATTCCTGCATTACCTCCTGGATGATATGTTTTACAGGTATTGTACTCTTGTTCATTTTCGTCTTACGATCCAGATCCCAAGTTTGCATCCATTAGTGACCAGTAATTGATTACCAACTATTTTTTTCTACATTCCTGGGTGTTCTGTCTGTACTTTGAAAGCCTCTGCTCTCATTTCATGACTTCACTCCTCTATCTGCATTTTTCTGCTTGATTCATAAACAGCTTGCTAGATGAGGACTAACAACAAGCTACTATTTTGCATTAATGCTAAAAATATTTCAAGATATCAATAACGGGGGATTTGCACCACACCGTTGTACAAAGCTGAACCAAATCAAGTGGGAATTACCTGATAATTAGAGAGTTGCTGTCACAGTTTATTATGCTAAAATAATGCTCTAGGTGAGCCTAGAACAAGCCTAGACAAAAGCTGTTATGTCCCTGTCTTGAGGCCTTGCAGAGTCACCCAGCAGTGGTGACAACTTTACTGGGTTAGAGAGCTGCACAGCAGCTTCGTGACTTGAAGCCAATGTTGCCATTCAGTGCTACTATTTACATTATTTCATCATGAAATCACATCATTAGATTTTTTTTCCTTCTCTCCCTTTCTAATCATTGGTGCTGTTTTTCTGTATTTGGAATTCCAGATTGTATTAGGACTGTTCTCATCCTGTTCTGAAAATGCTAGATAGCAAGTCACCCTACAACATGTCTGTTGTGCCTTAAATATTTTGGAGGTTGGTCTGGTTTTGTTTTACTTCAGATTGGTAGATTACCAGCTAAATCAAGGTGGTAATACCTTGAAAAGGTAGTCCCTTCATGCAGCCTCAAAGAAATAATAACTGGAGGTAGCCTTCACAGGTTTTTTCAGTTGCCTCAAGCTGATTGTCAGTTGGGCTACAGCTCTTCTCCTTTTCCCCCCAAACAGGCCAAAAACTCACTCTGTGCAAATTCTCTTAACATGCTTGTCAAAAAATACCCAGACAAAAATCCTAACCCCAGCTTTCACTAACACAGAATTTATATTTATATTTATATTTATTTATGCCTAATTATATCATATACCTTTTCAGGACATGTAGTTCAATAAAACTCAACATGAGGAAGAAATAAAATGGCAAAGGTGAAAAGGTCCTTACAACTTTAATCCTGTGCCTGTTGAAGTTAATAGGAAGTACCTGTGAGCAATCCAGCCTCGTGTGTGAGAGGCATTCCAGTCCAGCATTCCAGGGGGGAGTTACAACAGCTTGGCAAAGCAGGATGTGATAGGAGACACCTGAGAGGATGGTGCCCTGGTGCTTTGCATGGTCACTACAAAAAGGTGTGTGCCCCTAGGAGTGAGGCATTAGCTCCTTTTCAGAGCTGCTTGTGTGTGTTGGGCCACGGGCTGAGCCTGTTGTCATCCTTAGAGCTTTCTAAGCAATTAATCTGTGCRTTCTGGAGGTTTAACGCTCGGTAAGTGAAATTATAGATTTAGATGGATTATGTGCTTATGGGTAAGGAAGATGTAGAATGGGAAAAATACTTGGAAAATATATTTTCTGTGGAGTGGGCTGGAAAGGAAAGATGACTGACAGAGGAGCTGTAACACAGAGGAGTATTAAAAGAAAGGAATATTAAAATAGTGAGTCCTTAAGAMAAAGTAATAATGTTAGAATTAAACTTTATGGTTTACTTTAGGTGCTGAATGATGATTTCTGGGTTATTTAGGAAATTGGTAAATTAGGAAAAAATGAGAGAGTATTTTTTTTTTTTTTTTAGATTGAAGTAAAACTGTTACAACTTGTTGCTGTGGAGTATTGTGGATGATCAAAATCTGTCTGTATTGGAAAAAAATATAAACCAGATAAATAGTNTTTACTTTAGGTGCTGAATGATGATTTCTGGGTTATTTAGGAAGTTGGTAAATTAGGAAAAAAAGAGAGAGTACTTTTTTTTTTTTTTTTGATTGAAGTAAAACTGTTACAACTTGTTGCTGTGGAGTATTGTGGATGATCAAATCTGTCTGTATTGGAAAAAAATATAAACCAGATAAATAGTGGAAAAAAACCCCAAATACCTCACCAGGGGTTTCTTGACAGAAAAAACTGTCCATAGATCTGGGGAATCCTTAGACCTCAGCCTGTGTGAAAGCTAGTAAAAGCTATGCTATTYTTACAGTCCTCYCCTCTGTACCTGCTTGTTACTTGTTGGTATCAAAGACTGGCAGCTCCTYGTTCACATGGGGAAAAACTGAGATGCAGCCAGCTGTTCCGAAAGGGGCATCTGTCCACCAAAGAGAGGGAAATATAGACCTTAAGATTCCCCACTCTTTATTTTTTAACCTTTATTTATCCTCTCTTCCAAGATTGATTCTTTCTTCCTTAGCCCCTCGCCACTCTCTGTGAGAGGAGATGTTCACCTATAGTCTTGTCTCTCATTTCAGCTTTCTGAGTGCCTTTCCTTTTTGCCTGCCTGTGTCCAAATGTTAACTCATAACCGTATAAATGAGAGCCATATCATTGTAAATAACCTAATGAAAATTAGCTATGGTTTCTTTGAAAGAGACTGTGGACCCCTTGCTTTAGGGGGAAAAAAAGTCTGTGAAACATTTGTGAAGCAGGCCAGCATTCCCCCAGAACCAAGAAGTCTTTCATCAAGACTTCCAGAGTATTTTTGCTGGGGCTGAAATCTGTACAAGCAGATTTTCAATCTTTGGCACCTGTTGCAAGATTTATGAAGTAGGTTTCCATTTCATTTTAGAAATGACTGCCAAAGGTAAGGCTTGGGTAGAAACATTTTTTTTTTTCTGAAGCAAGCTGTGGCACATCAATGCGTGTGGGTGAAGCAATTTATACTATTAAACTTTAATGCAACAGCATTGAAAGCAGAAGTATTTTGAGGCCCACATTTTATTTTTTTTTATCCTGCCATGGGCCGCCTCCTTTTGGTAATTAGCTGAACCTATCTACTGTGATCAGTGAACTTGTTAAAGAATAATTATCCACATCTGTGTTAATGCACTTTGAGTTACTTGTGTGTTTGTTATAGGTGCCACAGTATCGATGTTCTTACTGTATTAAACACAGGGAAACTAAAAGCATGAACTAGCCTTTATTAATAGACATTGTTTTATCTGTACTGGGCTGGGATTTTGCTGACATCAGGAGAGCAGAAAAATCCTCCAATACAGTGACAAAGTGATAATCCAATACAGTGATAAAGGCATCATTACTGTGTATTTTGGTGCTGACAGTTATTGTTTAGACAATTATTATTAGAGAACTACATTATATACTGTAGGAGTTAACTTGTCAGTTGCATGTACAGCATATTACTCTTGCTTATTACTTACACCAAAAATAAAGAAAGAAGGAGCAGTAAATGTCAAGACTTTTTTTTTTGCAAATATAAATTGGTTTATATTTGGAGATGTATGCAGAGATTTTGTGTGTTCAACTTAGGCACAAAGCTACTCTTCTTAACCCACTTCTACAGATGATGCATGTGAACTATAAAATGATTGGCTTTAAGCAAAAATACTAATCCATCAAATAAAAGGCCTAATTTTCTAAACAATGAACTTTTTTTTTATCTCCCCTTTCTGGCTGCCATTCACAGCATGCACAGATAGGCACAGCTGCCTGTGCTGACAAGGCCTGCTTGCAGAGGCTGTGTGGAAAAAGTGAGAGGAAGGGCTCTGTTACCTCTGTGGTTTTGCAGAGCGATTCTTCAGTCTTTGGACTTCATGCAAAGCTTGTAACAAACTCTATGTTGAAGTGTCGTAGCTGTTGAAAAGTTTGTATCAAGCTTGACAAGTAACTTTGAGTCTTTTGTTTGTGAAATGATGGGTTAATTAAAACTGCTGTTTTATGGTGTATGCAAATAGAGGAAAGCACCTTTTCAAAATCAAGAATATGAACTAATCTTGTAGTATATACTTGATTACCAGTCTTACAAGTTTGAACCTGGAACTGGAGCTGAGCAGAAATTACTTGTGTTACCYTGTGATATTTCTGTTTCCCATTTCAGAGATCTTGAAGCTTGCAGAGTCTGTTCTCTCATGCTAAGTGGAGCAGGCTGTCAGGCCATTAAAAACAATTGTTTTGTGTAGGTGTTATTTTGTGGCTTTTTGGTTGGTTGATTTTTTGTTTTGTTTGTTTTTTGTTTGGGTTTTTTTGTTTGTTTGCTTTGTTTGTTTTTTGGGGGGTTTTTTTTTGGTGCTCCTTTTTTGCAAAGATAGAGCTCTAAGAGCTCCTCATGATGTGCTGAGCAAAGTCACTGGAGGTGCTAAGTGTGTCTTTGCTGGTTTTGATAGTTAAGCATAGTCTTCAGTGGTGGGGTTAGTATGTTGTCATGCCTTTTTCTTGTAGCTCACACTTATATTAAAATGACTTTTAATAAGTCATGTCTATTGACAAAGATGGCTCTGAATAATGGCCATGATATCCTTTTTAAAGGGGGAGGGGGGCACATGCATTATTTGGGATCAAGGTATCTGTTACCTGCTGGCTTATGCTATCCCTAGAACTCTTCATGGAGATCCAGTACCAGGCCTAAAAAGGTCTGGTCTTGGTGAGCAGCATACTTTACCAATGCAACTGAAATTTGGCTGAAATAGGTTGGGTTTTTTTTCCCCCAACCTGACAAAACAGGAAAAATTTGGGCTTGGTGCTTGAGCCCCTGCTTCTATTTGTATATGCCTCCTCATTGTCTGGTGCCCCAGAGCTCTGTCATTGCTTCTCTGCTTAGCAGCTAAGTTTCTGGCTGGGTCAGTTTTGCCTCATTTCTGCAGCCTCTGTCTCCAGGTTTTTCTGGCCCGATTGCCAACTTGCACATCTTGGTATAATTTCACCTGTGAACACATCAACTCGCCTTCTGTACGTCCCTTCCTTTTCTCTTCTCTCTCCTGCCTACTTACGACTGCAGCAATTTTAAGCAAAACTTAAGATGATTTCTGATGTGTATTAGTTTCCACTGTCTTCTAATCATTGTGGACTATAAGAAAAATGACTTTTTGTGTCATCATCTGTGCAAACATATGCAATTACTGCTTGTCCTTCCTGTGCTTGCTCCCTTAGCTGTCCTTAGTTCTGAATTCCCTGTGTTTATTTATGACCACTTTCTCTGTGCTGTTGTTACAACACATCCTAGGCCCTTCAAGGGATCAGCCTGTGTTTGTACATCTGTTTGCACAATCAGGATATAGACCTGCTCAGAACTGTGGTGCACTTGCAGAATGAAATCTGGTTGGCAATTTTTTTTTTGAGGCCATTTTTCTCAGCAAGATATTGAGTGAGTAAAGAAGTCGATTACTTTTGTTTCTCTCAATGTATTTTTCAGCTTCTGTAGTCTTTAACTGTATCAAGAAAAAATGGGGGGAAAAGCCATGCAGAAGTTGAATGTGTCTTGCACTCTGAGATTTTTATAGTACTGTACACAGAAGAGCATTTTAATAAATCCGATCTCAGCTGGCTTGCATGGTGGGTGGTGAAAAAAACCCARAACAGTCAAACAACAGAAAAAAGCAGAAAAACCCACAAAAAATTAATATGCTTGTTACATTGAAGCATTTCAAGGCATATTAGAACAGAACTTAGCATTTGCTTTTATTAGGCAGCAACTAAAACTGTATAGTGTACACATACATAGTGTATAGTGTTAAATGTTAAAAAAGTACATTTTCAATAATTTTAAATTCTTTTTTTAATAATAAAACAAGGCCTAGTCTCATTGAGGTGTTACTAATGGCTTGACCAATTGTTCTTATCAGTTCAGTAAGTATTTTTTTACTCTCTGGYTATCTCAAGGTATTTGCTACACTTCAGTGCCCAGCATCATACTAGTGCAGCTCCAGATATGACTGATAGGAGCTGAAAATTGGTTTCAATGAGTTTCATCAATTTAAGGATACTGGTGTTATGTCTGACAACACAGGAGCATAAATTGACAGCTATCATTTCAGCTATAGCCCTTTCAGCTGCTGAACAGTGAAATCCTGCAGAAAATTAGTTACTTTTTAATTTTTATTTTTTTTTAAATGGCTTTGCTTACAGCTTTGAGTATTATGAGAGTGGAATACATTTCTCCAACTCTAATGTAGCAGAAGCACAGCGTAAAACAAGTGTCTGTTAGCCTGGCAAGTAAAGTTACCAGCTAAAATCATTGTGTGCAAAGGCAGCAGGCCTATGCACTTCTAAGTAGCAAGGCTCAAAAATGTGCTTAAAAGGTCTGGGTCTTAGGGGGGTTTTTWGGTGGGTTGTTTTTTTTTTGTTGTTTTTTTTAAGCTGAGGCTGTTAGTTTTGTCAYTGTGTTCAGGATTATGTTTCTCACTGTGTTCTTCACAAGACTTCCCCCCAAGCCTGTTAATGAAGGGTAATTTGTTGCCTGTGGAACTGTCCAGCGTTGCTTGTAACCAAAGAGAACTTCTAAGGCTTGAAAGTGGTGGTGGCTGCGTCAAGGGAAGGAATCAAGCTGTGACATGATGTGTTATGCGTTATCCTATGTGAATCATGAGAGTTTAGGATGGCTGCCTTACCCTGTTTGGTATTTCTATTTTTATTTCGCTAATTTCTTGTAAGACTTCGAAGGAGATATGGCACGTTCTGCTGAGAGGACTTTACTTTGTGATAAAGTCACTATAAAATACATAAGGTTATTCGTATTTCAAAAAATACAACGCGTAGAGCTTTTGTGTATTCCTGTGGGGTTTTTTTAGTTTTTGTTTTGTTTTTCGTTTGCTGTTACTTTTCCACCTGGAATGTCAGGACAGAGACAGACCACCTGAATCTCATTTTTCTTATGTATTCTATGCTAAGGCTTTGCCTGTAAGGAATGGGTAGATCTACACAGCTTTACAGAATAAACTTACTATTGAATATAAATAYGAATATTGCATTGTAGACATGTCCAGAATGCAAATGACACTTAATGCAATGAACATAGATCATGCTGATATAGTCCCTCATATTTTATTAAAATCTTAGACAAATGGACTTAATGAGTACTTCTTTTAAAATTATCAAAGTGTGCACTATTAAAATCAGGGAGTTCTTCTAGAGAGAACTCAATACTAAATTGGCTTTCATCAAAACTGTGCGAAAAAAAATCAATTATAGCAATCATATTATCTTTCAAGTATGTCCAATAAAGTCACTTAATGGATATAATTTATTCTTTATGGAATTACTCTTTAAATGTACTGGAATGCACTTAAACACAGGAAACACTAAGGCAATTAAGCTTTCACTTTGTATGAAATTCTCAGTTTATGAATTCATAAACAGCCTAAACTGGATTTAAGACTTCTACCAAAGAAAGTTGTTTTCAGAACAAAAAAAATCCACACAATCTGTAGATATCATGTCCTTTGCTTGATTAAATACCCTTAATTATTTTATATTGCCTGAGGTTATAAATTTTGATGATTTTTCCCACTTGCACTCATCTCTGTCTTCCTAACCTTTTCCTGAAATAATGCAGTGGACATGTGTATTTATCAAAGTATGTCAGCCAGTAAATTGCTTAAACTTTTTGCAGTTGTTTCTCCTTGCTCCACCCCACACCTCTTTTTCCAGGTAAATTGGGAGTAAAGTGAAATTAGGCACCCACCTGTACCAATCGTGTTTGTATTGGAAGCTAGGAAGTAGATGAGAACCCTGCCCTACTCTCTGCTTTTCCTGGGAAGGTGTTCAAACTGATTCTTTGCTTACCCCACTTGAAGTATTTTTCTAGAAAGAAAAACAAGTTGCATTAGGAAGCATTCAAAATTAAGATGCAACGTGAAGTGACTGCTCTTGSAATGTGATATTCTGTTGTGTGAACAATAAGGTCAGATAGTTGAAAGGCAAAGCATCAGCTGAGAAAAAAATACTGAAAGCAGATTGCAGGGTAGGAGATATTGAGAAATAGTAAGGAAGAAGGTGGGAAATGAGACAAGCTCATCGGGCTGTAAGCAGGAGTAAAATGATGCAATGTCCCCTTTAACTTCCTGTTTGTATGTTCATGCTTACAAACATATACATTTATAAACAGGTTATAATAAATGTTTGCAAGCAGTGAAAATTAATGAAAGCATTACTTTTTTATTACTATTTTATACTCTGTTGACAATATATGCATCTTATTGTCCCTTATGCAAAAGGTAAAATGGCAGACACACATAGCAGAAATGTATTAGTTTAACTTGTTCATTCTGCTGCTTCTACTCGATTCCTGGGAGCTCTGCAGTTCACAGAGAGGCCCTGATACCTGTTTATGCACTGAAGTTTGCCTGGAGATTTACAAATCAAGATAGGCATTGACATTTCCAGCCTTAGAAAATTGCTGCTCTATGTCCATGTGAATAAATTTTGACCTACTTTCTAAGAACGAACTTAGTCCAATGAAGCAAGGTTTTTATTCATGAATACACTTCATCACTGCTCAAGAAATGTGCCTGGGCTATTTGGTTGATGTTTCAGCTTTCTTATTCTCATGTAGTTCTSTAATACACTGCTGACTGCACGAATAGCGAATCTCAAGGGGCAGGGGGGGAAAAAAATCCAGTAAATAAGTGTGGGTTGTTTGGAGTTTTTTTACTTATATCAAAGTATTTTTTTTTATTTTCTCTAAACATGTTCTGCAACATAGATGACTTGTTGAATACATTTATATTACCTTTCCAGACTGTAAAGCAACAAGACTGTATAGCAACAAACGAGTCTTTGAAGAGAAGTTGGTAATCTGTCCCGTAGTTTGCTTTTGCTTCACAGTAGAGTATTACCAACACATTGTCCTCGCATTAAATATAATTATAATATTTTTAAAATGAAGGATATATAGTCTCTATTATAACTTTTGGTTGGGGTGTTTGTTTGTTTGTGGGGTTTTGTTTGTTTGTCTGTGGGGTTTTTTTTGTTTTGTTTTTTTGGGGTTTGTTTGTTTTTTGTTTTGCTTTGTTATTTCTTTGTTTGAGTTTGGGGGGGGTTGGGTTTGTTTTGGTTTTTTTGTGTTTTTTTTTTTGTTTTGTTTTTTTGTGGGTTTTTTGGTTGGTTTGTTTGTTTTTTGGGTTTTTTTGTTTGTGTTTTGGGGTTTGTTTGGTTTGTTTTTTTTTTTTTTTTGTTCTGATTTTGGTTTTTTGTTGGTTGGTTGGGCTTTTTTTTTGACTTTTAGGGGACCATGGTTTGTGTGGGCATTTCTGGAGAAAGCAAAGCAAGACGTGTAAAAGATACGATTGCATCAAGTAGAATTCTTCATCTGTTTCACTAGGCTTAGTATTCTGTATAAGGCCTTCATTTTTAGTATCTGCAGTAAAATACACAATTAAACTGAAAGATGTTTACAGTGTCTCATGTACAGATGGCATCTTTACCCCTGTCTGGATGCCTTGTCCTTTCCAGGGTATCCCTCTAGGTATGTTACCTTCATAGAAACCAGTTCATTTTTTGGAAAGAGGTGGTCTTTAAAATTTAATTTTAATCAAAATAAACTGGATCTCTTGAGTATAAAATGTTTGCCAGAAACTAATTTTATTCATTTTTCATTCAATTTTTTTTTTTTTGTTTATTTGTTTTGTAGCCAGGCCTGTTTGTAAAGGCCAAGTAAACAATTGCTAACTGTGCATGATATATAAGAGTTGGATAGAATTACCATTCCTGCCTTGGCTGTGGAGTGTTTTGGCCCTAATCTTCCCATGAATTCCAAATAGATGGACACCTACTTCCCCACAGTAGAAAATGAGCCTGGGGGAAAGTGAGATCGAGTTACTTACAGTTCATTTGTGTCATGGTTTGGTTTCTGGTTTTTTTGCATGTGTGGCTTAGCAAAGTTGGTTTTGCTTTTTCTATTATCCTGTGATGATGTGGTAACAAATTTTAATGGTTTGAGACTCTAATATCCTAAGGCTACTCTCAGCTGTTTTTAGCAGAGCGCAGGTCTGTAAATTTGACTTCAGTTAAGTGAGGAAATAGGATGCAACAGGAGGATCAGGTAACCTGTCTATTTAAGAGACAAATATTTAGTAGCTAAAGCTCTTTCATCCACAGAAGAAATAAGTTTTGAGCTGTATTCTGGTCTGCCACTGGTCAAAGTGACAGAGAAGGCCAAAAGTTCATGACTGTCTAAAGGGGGTTGAATCTTACCTGTAATATTTTGAGTTCACATCTGCACAAGGTGCAAAGACATGGTGGCAAAAAGGCTACGAGTGTCAGACTTCTGGGACTGTGAGAAGGTTTTGTTTCAACCARTGGTAAAATGCCAAAGAAAAACATTTGTCAAGGAAGGATCAGCAGACTTACAATGCTGGGGTTTGGGGGAAGAATCTTGTACCTACCAAATGCATCCCATGCCTGCTTGCCCCAGTAAAAGACCAAGAACCTCATGTGGAAGGAAATACTAAGCATGGAATTATCCAAGCCAGCAATGCAAGGAAGTAGGGTCGAATAAGTGGTGAAATTATTTTTTTTTTTTTAAAGCATCTTTTTTTCAGTGTCTACCACAAACTCTCCTCAGCAATTCAGTTTTATTCATTGAACTGTGTTTCCGTTTCTGAAAATGTCACTGGTGAAGAAAATTAAGTTTCTCTCAGATACTTTGTTGATACTGAATACTTCTGTAATAATCAGTGTACTCTCAGAAAAGGGTTTAGCATGTAGCTTCTGTTTTCTGGAACAGTATTCTCTGACCTTCTTGGAGGTGCACTTGCTGCTGATGTAGGAATAGACCCTGTACACTATATATTCTTTTGCCCTTCTGAATAATTTAATTTTTCATTAAGTGGAGTTTGTTAAATCAACTTTAGTTTTTTATGTGAATGACAATAAAGTTCTATTTGAAGAAAATTAGCCTCTTTATGCTGAAAGAAATTATGGTGCCAGGAGATGAAATAATAAATCCACAAACTCAATGTGAATGCTTATGTTTGTGCATAACCATAGCCCTGCAAAACTATTGAAAAATTGCTTTGCTGGAGAACAGTTTTCTCCCACTATGACTCCATGCATGTTATAGGAATAGAGTTATTGAGATGTAAAGGCACAAACCCCCCAGCCCAACCAGACAAAGAGCACTGATAAATCTATTCAACTTTTCTTCCTTTGGAACTGTTCTGCTGTCAGTTCTTACAGAGAATAAGCTTCTGATTTAAAAGAAACTTAGCATCACAGGCTATGGTCTGGTCAAGACCTCTTAATGTCCTTCATGGCTGGGATAAGTGGAAGACTTACTGTGGGCTTGGTCAATTTCTCTCCTTAGAGAATTAATACACTAAAAATAAATTGCCCATGCCAGGAAATACAGAGGATCTGGGATGGACTTTAGATAAACTCTTGTGTCTGCATTTATTTCTTTGCTTAATGCTGCTCTGAACTATCCCACAACCTTGGAATAGATGTTTGTTCTGTGTTTCACATACCAAGATGATATTATAGGGTTGTGGTGCTTTTTTGTTGTTATTGTTTGTTTGGTTTGTTTTTTTGTTTGTTTATTTTTTAACTGCATTATCAAATTATAGAATATGGCTTAGGTTTTTTTGTTCTTAGTCAAAATTTGCACCAGAAAGCCTTTTATGATGTAAATCTTCACATGTTTAGTGTTTGTACCATATATGTAATGTGCGGGTGGTTTTACATTTGACGTATTCTATTGAAGAATTATTTTGAAGGAAGAAATTCAGATATCCTGGGGAGAACACTACCTAGAAAGACAAGTCAAAGAAGAGCTGGAGTTTCAGGCCCTATGCCTGCAGAACATATCAGTACAGTAGGCATTTGTACATTTATAATGTCTGTGTTTTCGGGATGGGTTATTTTAGTTGATTTTTTTTTAACACACTGATGCCAAAATCTTATTTTGGCACTCATGATGTTAGGCAGCAGAAGTGAGTTTTCTGTACATTGCAACAAAGGCCAGTGGTGCYTCTCTTCTCTTGCTGTCCTCCTGCAGTCTTCCTGTGCAGCAGTGCTGGGATCAGTACCTGAGACACCCTAATACAAAAGGGGATTAGGATCTGTGGCTGCTTCCCTTTCTTGATGGCCTTGGCGTAACAATTAGTTTATCCCAAAAAAGTCCCTTTGGACAACCGTAAACCAGCGCTGATTTTATACTCAGAGTAGATCTGATTTGCTTAAGAAATGAAAGGAGGGTGGAGGGAAAGATGAAATGTGGTTTATCTGCAGCTTTCCTGTTATAACTGACAAAATGCAGAGGCAGTGTAGGTGCAGCTGGAGATGGAGTGCCCATTCCCTGGTAGGATCCTGTTCACTGGTCTAAAGAATTATTTTTGCTCTCTGGCAAAATGCAAAGACTTGCATCAGAGTCCTGTTAGTCRTTATTTTTCCCTGAACTTTTTATTTGTACTAAATTCAGGATCTGTTTCTGGGAGGAAACAGATTTCAGGTTGTCTGTGTGTYTCTCACCTGTGTCATCAGGTGTGTCTCTTCATTATTGGTCTACGGGATATCCTAAGCTGAATCCTCTTTTATCATTCCTGTTCAGCTTCTGCTTTTCTCTTCTCCATCCTCAATTAGCTTACTGTTAATGTTCTTTGTGAACAAAGAAAGAGACTGAGGCTCTCATCAATTTGGAATCACTTTTAAAATGTGGGTACAGCAGAGGAAAAATTCTGATGTTTTTCCAAGGCTTCTGAAAATTACAGAAGTGAATGTAGGTGTTTTTAAGATCTCAGGCACGAGTTCTGTGGTGGTGACCTGAATAATGCTGTGGTGTTCAGGGTGTGTTTTAGGCTGTAACACTTCATGTAGTTTTCATTATTGCCAAACAAACATGGTTATTTCTGTCCTTGACAACAGAATGTCAGCTATAAAATAGAAAGAACCACTTCTAGGAAAAGCCTTCTATCTGCCACACTTTATCTACAGTTCAGAAATTGAAATAATAGGGCCATAATAGCTAGTTTGGAAGAGACTGAAAATATGAAGATTACTGATGATGTATATACAGAACAAGTTGGGGGTTTGGGGTTTTGTCTTCCCTTGTTTGTGTAGTGCCAGTACATTTCAGTATCTTGGAAAAGTTTCCTTTGAGAGCCTGGAAACAGAAGCACAAAGTACCTTCTGTGTGACTTGTTAAAGTCCTGTGATTCTCACAGTGCCTTCCTGTGAGAAATGATAAGTGTGTTCAGAGGAGCTGAGGAAAGATGCATCTTTTAACAACCAACAGAGCTCTTCAAATTAAAAAGAAAATGCTGCAATAGTCTGCTGAAACCAAGTCCTAGCTTTTTACTTGAGAAATGTAGATGTAGTCGAGCACTGCCAGAGTGTGGACAGAAGTTACAGGAAGAAAGAACAAGCAGCTGTGTGCCTACCTTCTGCTATCTGTGAAACTTTAGTTTGACACACAGAGAATACCTTGAAACACAGCTGGTTGAAGGAGGCATCTTTGTCTTGGCCAGCTGTTACCTATCAGTTGGTTATCAGTGACACCCCTGCGTTATGCTATAGGTAAACGTGTTTCAGTAAAGGAACTCCTGCAGATGGGGGGAGTCTGAGGCAAAGAACACACTTCTGTGAATATCCATGGCTTTTCATCTCCCAGGATGTGTAATGACGGCCTAATGGGAATATGAAGTACAATTCCTCAGAAAGATGGTCTTTACTGCAGACTGTACATGAATGATTTTTTGACACGTTGTGGAGTTGTTTGCATTTTGATCAGTCTTATTTGTAAGGTTCTTTGGAGCTGAGAGTTTATCTGGAGATCTTTTTTAAAATTTTTTCAGTCGTGCTTTACCAGGCAATCTGGAGGGGGAGCACTATTTTTTTTTTTTCACCAGACAGTTGTGAATCAGCAAATGTGACCTTAGTAGGAAGAAATACAGTTAATGCTAGAGCCTCCTGTAAAGTTGTTTGATTATTTGCTGCCTTTACTGTCACATACAGTGGCCAAATGGTGTATACACCTTAAGGTTGTTAGCTTGATTCATCCTTCTGACTGGTTGTTGCAGGCTTTTGGAAAGAGTAGTGTTTAAGTGTAAATTGAAGCAGTTAATTGATAATGTTTCTAGATGTGAGGGTTAGACGTTTGTATCGGGAAGGCAAATCTAAGAAAAAGTCAACAACGTAGAGTTGAAGTTATTAATTTTTTGTGTATGAAAAACTCAGACTGACTGAGAAAAAATCTTCAACCTGCCCAGCCTCTAGATTTTCTTTCTTTCCATAGTAAGTATGAAAATGCAGATAATGAATTTTTCTTTATTTAGCTGTGCTTTCCAAAGAGGCCAGATGAGCTCAATCACTGTAAGACAGTGCTTTTAATTTCTGTCAATATGTTGCCTGAAACCTGTGGAATTTTAAATGGTTCTTTGCTGGCTGAGAYGCTTCCTTCCTTTGCTTGACATGATAGCAGCAAAGGTCAGATGATGAGCTGGCAGTAACCATCTCTTCACATACATGAAGAAGCAAAATGCATGTTTGTTTTTAATGAGGGCATGCTTGTCAACTCTGCCGTGTCTCTTCTGTGTTTGTCCATCTAATTGCAAATTTGTTTTTACTTCAGACTGTTGTAAAGCACATCTTTGGTCTGAGGTTTATACATGGTAAGAAAAGAGAGAAGATAACACACTCTGGAAAACTTGCCTGTGAGGAATTTTTTACTAAATTTTATTTAATTCCTGGTTTATCTTCATATGCAAAACAAATTTTAAAAGCATGTCAATGGRATGTTTATAAAAAAATACAAATGAAAGTATCCAGAGGATCAATGAARAATCAGTTAGCATTGCTAATGCAAATATACATGAGAATCTAACAAATACCAGTTGCAGAGCATTGGGAAGAGTGATTCAGATTTGCTTTCTTATTCTCTTAAATACAATTGATGGATTCAGTCTTATAATGCAGAGGTAGCATTTATTTATTTATTTACTTTTTTTTTTTCATTGATGATTATTCACTCTCCTTCTGAGAGTGCTGGAAAAATTGCTGTTTGATCACTTGCCTTACCTAGGTCAGGTAGCTTGACTTTCTTAGTAACTTACTAATGGAATGTGTGTTAGCAGTGTACCAATTTCAGCACAGTTATTTTGGTGTCATGATGGGCATGATTTGATTCAAGGCCATCTAAAGTACAGAAAATCAGTTGTGAACTGGAGACGATGAAAGTTTTTTCTTTGGTTGGTTTTTTGTTTTTTTGGGTTTTTTGTGGTTTGTTTTTTTTTTTTTTTTTTTTTTGTTTTGTTTTGTTTTGTTTTTTGTTTTAAATGTGAATCATTTCAGGAGCTTGTCTCTGGGCAACAGTTGTAATGGATCTTCCAGGAGGAAAGGGGGAGAATTTTCTTAGGTTGTAACTGGCATAAATTTAAAAGTTAAAACCAGTCATGTAGGTGAAGTTGGAGTACTGCAAGAATTTAGGCTATTTAACAGTTTCCTAAACATCCAAATGTACTTAAATAATTTTTTTGTATTCATTTGTTTTGATGCATATTAGTTGGAATTCCTTTTCATAGCTTGTCCTATGTTCTATTCAGCAATTGTATTGAATGCATCATGAGAAAAATGCCTGGACAGAAATTAAAAAAAARAATTCTTCTTAATATAAGAAAAGGTGAATTACTTTTATTAACAAGTTCCTTTTGGCCAATGTCCTAGTTTAATTTGGGGAAATGGCTCTTCCTTTGGTGATCACCAAGCTCTGGTTTCTGTTTTTCCAGTGCTGTGTACTTTAATAACTCCAATGTACAGGACATATGTTTTAGGCGAGGAGGTGGAAACTGGAAAGCTTTTCTCTAGCACAGTGGAGGAAAGACCAAACTAAAAATGTGTGCACATTACTGCTGTGAAATCAAAGGCCTTTTCTGCCTTATCAAGTGGCATTAGAGAAAGGGGGCAGTTGATGGGAAGGGCYGGTACTGAGGACCTGCTTTGTGCCTTTTTGAGAGCTTTCGTTGTGTGGACTGGAGCATCTGTCAGAGGTTGGAGAGCACTACAGGTGTTCATGGAGTATATCCAGTTTAGTTTCATTTTAAAGCAATCTATTTGTTCCTCTCAGGGCTGCTGATAGATGTGAACCAAAGCATTCTAAGTGGGAATGGTCAGATTTGTCCTAAGTGCTGCTCATATAAACTAACACAGTTGCACAGGACTCACCCAGAGACAGGCCCGTATGAAATTTGATTCTAATCAAATTCTGTGTTTAAATAACCAGCAACTTCTTGCAAACAGGTAAATATCTGAGCTTGAATTTCTGCCTGAAGGAAGCAGGTTGCTAGCCAGAGCATTTTCTCAGCCCTTCTATATAATCATACCACTTGTAGAAGAATTGTGCTAATCTTTAATGCTTTCAGTGAGCAGTTAGCAGAGGAAGCTCAGAACAAAGGATGTAAGCCTGACTTTGCCCAAGTCAGCTATGAACTATTGTTGACTTGAGAAGCTTGTTCTGAGAGATGAGTTCTGCCCTCTCCCCGTCTGCTGTGGTTTCAACTGCCAGAAAACTGTCCTGGTGGCTGACTGGCCCTATTTCAGATGTTCTGGGGGCTTTACTTTMACAGTCCTGATGGAATTAGGGAACCGTTCCTCCTGTCTGCTAAAATCTAAGGTTTATCCTTCCCCTTGCATTTCTAAGCTTTAAATAATTTGAGTTTACCCGCCATTCTTTCTATCATTTTTCGTTTTGAGTCTTGGCTTTCTTGTTTCTCTCCCCTCTTTCTCTCCCTCTCTGTTTAATATAATGAAATTTTTTTTGCTGAGGGGAATGTGTACTCTGGTTTCGGGCTTGTTTCTTTGGGGTTTCTTGTGTTGTTTTTTTTTTTTTCTTCTGTTTTTTTAACCCCTCAATAAGTATCAAATCTCAAAGGCAGTGTAATTAGGTAAAGCCACAGTGCTGCCCCTGCACTCTGTGTCAGTTTACATAGTGCAGSAATAGATGACTAGAGGGAAGGAGAGGCTTTTGGCTTCTTTACCACTTCCTGTATTTTGCATCCCATTTTGGCTAGAGCAAGACTTGGGCAAGAAGAGAATGTGTGGTAATGGAGAAGAATCTGCTCTGTTTCCCTGTCCCAGGGGCAGAAACTGAGCTCAGGTAGGATTGTTCCAAGTAGTGTTTGACACAGAGGTCAGATGATGTAAAGGATGTTCCTCAGGTCCTCAGTGTGATGGGAARTAGTTTCCTCTGATTATAGGACTCAGTCACTGATGTGTGACATGCCAGTAATGTTGGACCAGGGTTTTTTTGAGAGGATATAATCCTGGGAGAGTTTAAAATCAATCTTCTTTAGTGCATCACCCATAAGTATTTAGGAAGAACGGTTTTTTTTCCAATTACATCTTCAAATACAATAATTTTCTGTGAGGACAGCGTAAATTTTGTATCTCTGAATACAAAATGCAGACAGTTGTCAGCCTGAGCATGTTTCAGAGAAGCTTTATATTCACATTCTGGTTCTACAGACTGAAGGAGCCTGCAAAAAGTCAATCTCACTGGGTGGTAATATTAAACAGTGGAGCCTACAAGCACACTGGTCTCCAGAGACAACTTGAAATCCAGAGGGAATACACCCATGTTAGCTGCATGACAGTGCCAGCAGGATCTCTGTCATGAGAAAACTGAAACTTGCCAGATGTTTGTATCTGAAACCCCTAAGACATCAGAATGATTATTGTGTCAGGGCAAAGGCCTTTGCAGTACATGAAATCTGCTTTTACCATACAAGTAGAGGTATTTCAAGAAAGAGTAACTAATTCACGTGGGGTAAAGTTGCATCTTCTCGTTCCGTAGTGAGGATGGCAGCGGAAAGGGATGTCCTCTAGAAGCATACTCCCAATTAAAAGATTACCTTCCGTGTATTCTGAAGCGAGTGCTGCTGTCGTGGCTTAAAACATACTGTTGGCAATGTGGAGACTAAATGGAGACTTGATTGCATATGCTGGCTTTTACAAGTTAAAGGATTTCCACGCCTTGCAGGAGAAAAGGTGGTCTGGCAGAGAAGTTGTGCGTGTCAGCGTAAGGGTTTCTGCCACAACATGCTCAGCCTGATTGCTGCAGGGTCCCCTGGGCTGTGCCCATTTGCTTTTTCTCTTTCAGAGTCCCTTTTGTTCTTTCTTGTGTACCCTGGGAATCTCTTAGATATCCCTGAATTTAATTGAAGTCGTTCCCTCTGTGTGTTTCCAGGAACACCTTCCAGAGTGTCTGCTCAGTTTTTCTCCCCAGGAACCTCTTCCCCTCCATCTGCTGTCCCTGTGGTGGCTGCTGTCACTGACCTATCTGAGTGCTGTGGTACCATGACAGTCCTTTCTTGCTTTTCATACCTGACTAAAGACTGAGAATTGGGCTTTAGCAGTGATGATGAGATGCCACCATGCCCTGGCAGCAGCTGGCTCTTTCCTGGGGGTTCCTGCTGCAGGGGATCGTGGCGGCTGATCCGGTTTGAGAATCAGATTCACAATTCACGCCCCCTTCTGCTGCCTGTTCACTTGTGAAAAGTCGTGCTCCCCCAAATTTTCTCCAAGATAGCTGTGAGCAAAAACACTTTCAGTCACACAAGTGAAATTACCCAGGATCTGTACAAAACCCGAGTGCATTATTGGGAAGAGGTAAGCGAATGGAAGTTGAGAATGCCTCTCAGTGAGTTCATTGTGCATTGAAAAGGAGTGCTATTCAGTTTATTTCTTCTCATGTGTTTTAAACATCTGTGAAGGCATAATGCTACTAGCAGGTAGTAAAGTGCTATCAATAGCCAAAATTCAGTTATTTAATTCCCTTTATGGAATTTGCTGTAATTTAGTTTAGAACTGTTGTCTGGTTTCCAACAGTAACAGATTTGTTACATCATACCCATAAGTGTGCGGGTTTTTTTGTTGGTATATGAGCAAAATAAAAGCTCTTTAATCTAATGAAATAGTTGCACATGTTAGGTCCTTTTAAAAATATTAATTATTGTTTGAAAAATGGTAGGGAAATCAACAAATTGAAGTACAGGCAGAAGGTGGTTCTGTTTGTTTGGTACTGGTGTTCTGGCAATATAGCAACATTGCAAGTGAAAGTATGATTGGAGCAAAGTCAAGTGTGAAAGTAATATCAATTACAGTGGTATGKTGTAGAAACTGATGGTGTGTGTTTATGCTTCTTTTATCTTTGGTTAAAAGGGTCGTGCACTATCCCTGTAGCTGTGTCTTGAAGAGTTTTGAAATATATTTCAAAATCCTTGGAAAGGGGGTCYTTTGAATTTATATGAAAGTGTTGTTATTTATTGTGACTGATAGAGTGGGTTTTTTTCACTCTCCAGAGAATAAYTTCAAGAGAGCTCTGCCATAAAACTTATTTTTCAGTGTTCTATGTTTTGAAATTATTTTGTTTTCTGCTATTTGATTTAAAACAAGATGAAACCATCCGTGACATTGCAATTAAATAATGAGACAGAGAAAGAATGAAGGCAAAATGAGGTAATCAACATGTATAAACAGTTAGTCATGCAGGTGTCTTATAGGCACTGACATGGAGGATTTCTACTTTGGGTGGCTGTGGCTCACAAAGAAGGTTTGAAATGTTGAGTAGGTCTAGAATTGAGAGTGTTGGATTCCGGCGAATTTCCCTGTGTAGTGCTTTAATCACAGCCAGCAACTAAATACCTCAAAGTTATTTAACTTGCTGCTCCCTCCCAGACAGTTCAGCTGTCSTGGTCATGCTCCCTTCCAGCTCCTTGTGCCATTTCTCGCTGGCAGAGCGCAGGAAACTGAAACCTCCTTGACTTAGATTRAGCACGACTTGCTAGCAACTAAAACATCAACATATATCAACATTACTCTTATTCTRTATTCCAAATACAGCACTGTACCAGCTACTAGGATGAAAATTAACTCTGTCCCAGCTGAAAGCAGGACACCCTCCAGATGTTCCATGTGAGTGCCAGACACTGGGACTTAGAGCACAGCYGTAACGCAGATTCGAGAATAATGCTTAGTTCCAGAAAGAGAGTTTTTGAAAAGAAATTTKTGAAGTCCTTAAATACATTGGTAGAACATGGTAGAAATGTTCTCAAAGAAAATAATTATTTTTATGTACCAGATAATAGATACAGGTTTGTGTTTTCAGGCACAGGACTGTACAGTGAGCGTAATGATGAAAGTAAGTTTGTAGTGATCTCTTTCACTGCAATGTGCAGAAGTCCTGGTGGTGAAAGCTAATATTTTACTCTTCAATTAGGAGTGGTATTATAGTATACAAGAACTGGATTTTACAGGCTACCTTGAGTCTGGCATTTCCTCCTTTTGAGTATTTTGCTTAGCAACCATTTCTTTATATGATTTTGTGGAGGCAATTTAATATTTATGTAATGATGGTGCCCATGGGCTTGATCACGATCAAAGACTTGTACTGGCATGCATATAGACACAATTTCTTTGCTGTTAACTGTTTCTCAACTGGAACTTCTAATTCAGTGTCACCAAATTAAAGCTCCAGGAAAAAAATGTCATGTTACAGCTGTTTTTTAAGGTAACAAAACTGCATTATGACTTTTTATAGAGTAATATTTACATTCTGTGGAAGAGACTTGGGATACACGAACTTCCCTGAAGGTGAAATAAAGGATCACTGAAAGCGAAGGTTCCACACAAGAACAAAATTAAGKTTTTTTTTGGCAGGGTTGTATAGGAACAATTATGATGAATATCTGTTCTAAAATCTTTCTTGTAAGATGGTTAACTGGGAGGTAATGGGCTGCAGGTTTTCAAGAAAATGGCAGTGGTTTTTTTATCCTCTTTGCCCACTTGGTACAGCACAAGATCAATATAAAAAACACAGTACTGCAACTGTAGAGAAAAAAGGTTTTTTAAGCATTATCCACATTCAAAAGATAGAATTCTTAGCTTATTGGAAGCAATGTTTTGACCAAATCCCAGGCGGAAGTTTTCAGTACTGATTCTTAGATAATTTCTCTTCAGTGGTCAAAGAGAAGAAACAAGAAATCATACCAGGCTTTAAAGGTTTAATTTATGAAGAAAGATTAAGAGGCTTACTYTGACTGAAAAAGAATATATTTTAGGGGGATTTTAGTGAAATTTATGTATTTGGGAGGGGGGATGGCTAATGTTAAATGAACTCTTTATTCATGCAGAAAGAAAAAAGGGGAGAATCGAAAGAGATTAGGAAAGGTTGAGAAAAAGTTTGAGTAAAAGATTTTTACACATAGAGCAATAAATGTATGGGAAAAAAATACTGGAAAGTTTATTGAAGTGTAAAACATTGATGGATTCTAAAGGTGTTTATTTTCTGAGGATAAAAAGATATGGAAGTGAAATAGCTGAATAGAAGTGAGGAAAGCATAAATAAGGTGCCAGGTTTCGTTGTCAGTTTTTTGTGGGTTTTTTTTCTCCTTTTCTTGAAATTTAAGTATTTGAGGTAAGGGAAATGTATTTTAAAGCAAATTGCTCTTTTTTTCTCTTTCAAAACCTCTTTCAAAGGTGAAAGCAAGATTTGAACCTCTCATGCATACTGTTCCTTAAACCTTACCTCTAAATCTTGGTAACCACCATAAAATATTATGACAAATTATGACAAAAAATATACAATACGATTTAAAGAAGATTTAAAATTAGCTAATTGTGTTTAATGTCTTGCAAGTGCTATGTGAATGAAGTCCAGTCAAAATTTTCTGTATTGTAATAACATATGTAGGTCCATTACACTGAGAACCCCAAAATGCAAAGAAAAAACCCCACAGAATGCTTAAAAATAGACAGTAAAAACTGTAAGGAGCCTAATGAAATAAGAAGTGGTATTTATATGTAAAATGTGAAACCCTTGACAACAGTTTTGTTGAAACAAGACATTTCAGTGCAAGATTTAAATCATTGGGGGTTTTCTTGTTTCTCCTTTTGTGTGTAGTAACACTGATTTGAAAGACTTGATACTTTTTTATTCCCCGCTTTGTAGACCAACAGAGTAATGTAGATCTCAGTTCATAGCGTGATGTTTTGTTAGTTAGGGCATGCTGTTTGACTGAAGTGACTGGAACGGGGTGTGTGTGGACAGCAGAGCATGTTTGAGGTCAGACCTTGTGAACAAACTCATTAAATTTTTGAACCTGCTGCCTGATCCATGTCTTCCAGGTGCTTGTGTAATAAGGGTCTTTATTCCTATGGAGAATTCCCAGATTACAACCTCATGGCTAAACTTTTGAAAGGTCCTTAAAATGGTTTTTTTTCAGTTTTTCAGATGTGCTGGAAATCACTACTTAGACYAGCATCTTCTAGCCATGATGTTAATTTTGGACCAGACTTCACCTTTCCTGCAMATAGTGCTGGGGTAATCCATCATCATGCTAAAGCAAGGGAAATTCAATTCATCACTGCTGGATTCTGATACAGGGCTGTAAGGGGGATGCAAGTCATCTTCCCAGTAGTAATCAAACAGCTGTGATACATGCCACTTTAAGCTTGTATCATCCCATAATAGATGGGTTTCTTCTACATGGGAGCCTGCTGCAAAATCTTCTGACAGATGGACTGTCTTGCAGAGGTTTCTTTTTGTAGAATTTAAGGCTGTGAACTAGTTATTGACGAATACTACATCATCAGTTCCAGCTGAAGACACAGACTAATAAGTAGAACATTGGCACTAATCCTTATTTAATCAGCCTTAAAATGGTAATTTCAAATTGATGAGGGCATAGGGAATAGATTTTATACTTTTAAAGTGCTTCTAAAAATACCAGGAATGTGTGTATACAACCCAAGGATGAAATTAAAGTGCATTCTGCATGTATGGTGAGTGAAGCATGCTACAGAAGGCTGAGGTTGGAGTCGTGCTGGCACCAAAGAATTTCTTGTTTTAAAAACAATGCACTCCCACTCCGAGTTTCACAGTGTCTGAGGGAGCACTCTTAGTTTATTTTTGTTCTGTGGTTTTTTGTTATTTTTTCAAGCCCTTTCAGAAGCTGTTAAAGCATGCTAAATCATTAACAAACTTTAATAGAAAAAGCCTCGAAACTGTAGCAAGCCAAAGCATCAAACATTAAACTGAATTCAGTTATCTGTCTAATATAGCCTCAGTATTGACAATATTGACAATAATTTCCCAGTTATCTTTACTGTATATTTAGAGAACCTAAGGCTGATAGCTAAACCTTTGTTTTTTACAATATAACATGCTGATTTCTGTGGTGCTTTTATTTGTTTAGTAGTGGTACTGGCTATTATTATTAAATATGACCAATAAGTATTCATATGAAAGCAGAAATAATTTCTAGCCACTTTGAGAGTTTCAGCACAAAGAAACAGTGCAGCAGGAGAAGGTCTGGTGTTCAGGTGGAGTGATACAAATATTTAATAAGCCTTACTGAGTGCATTAGTCTGCAAACATCAATCTCAATCTGTTTTGAAACTAAGTAAGGTAAGCTATGGAACATGTATCAAGCATACAAGTGCTTTGCTTGGTTTTTGGAGCGTACAAACTTGACTGGTTTTCAGATGTGAGATTTATCTAAATACAGTTAATTAATCATCTAATGATGGAAAGTAGCTTTGTTGAAAGTGAGACCAGGAATGTTAATAGGCAGTAAATGCAAGGGTGCCAGATAAGCTATTTAAAGTGTGATAGCTGTGTCATTGTATAGGCCTGAGCTATTTGAGTTCAAGTATTCACCTAACTAGAGCAGAAAAACACTCAGTCTGGGCTGACTTGCTCTGGCAAGCACTGGGGTCAATTCCATCCAGTGCTGAAGTCTGTGCCCCTTAAAGAAGACTGCTCTTGGCACTTGCATTCTTTAATCTAGGCTAGAATAGCTTGTTCCACTGCAGCACAGGGTCATTCTGAGGCAAGGATGGAGAATGCAGCATCTAGAAATTACCGCAGGATTTTTATGTAGAGATAGTTATATGGATAACAGATCATCCTACTGTGGACAGTATTTTGCCTGTTCTGTGAGAAAATCAGACTAAATCAGTAACTTTTGCAACCTTTATATTTAGCAGGATTTCAAGACAAAGAGTTAAGCCAAATAATTTGAAAAAGCAGCAAAAAATGTGSTTGTGTTAATGAACTGAACCGTCTGTTTTGCTTTTAGTTCTTGCTCCAAGCCAGCAAGCAGAGTTAGACCATGTTTATAAAGCTTCTGGTAGTTGGTACAGAAAATCTTCTAGAGATCATTCTGCACTCTTAAAATATATTTAAACTGTATCTTTTTTCTTCAGTGAAATAGCCAGTAGATTTGCTTGCATAGATTTTTATCTATTTGATAATCTCCTCATCCAGCAGTTCTGGGGTTAGCTTACAGACACAATTACCAAAAGAAGAAGAGGAAGTGCACCTGAACCTTATTTTCAAAAAGTTATACCAGGAATACTGGGAGATATAGAAAGCCTAAAGCAATTGAYGTGACACCTGGACTATTGAAGATAACCAAAGGAGATAGAGAGAAATGGGTTATGCCCTTTGGTAGGTAGTAGAGTTTTGAAAGCCTGTTACAAGCTTATCATGTGCTTTTCTCCCTTTCTCTTTTGAAAACACTTCAAACCTATACAAATACCCAATATGCACATTAAAAAACCACAAACTAGGCAGTTCTATTTTGAAAAACTCTTGGGATGTACTGGATGTGACTGCCTTCTTTGGCAGTTATCTTGTTGTGAGTAAAACCAGGTAAATGCTGGCCACAAACAACTACAAAACCCCTTTGTTGTTGTGAGTATATGTTTTGGAAGTCTTTTAGAAGTACAGCCCTGGTGTAGCCATTTAGACTATCACCATCCAAGCTATTTCACTCTTCCTTCTGCCTCTGATGTCACCTCATTAGAGGAAACCTGAGGCACTGTGTAGCATTATCCTGCTTACGGTATTATCCTTGTTTTGTAGAAAACAGTAATTTATACTTTGTAATTGCTTTCTAATCTTTGAGGCAAAAATTGATGCTATGTCCTTCCAAATACTAAATGTAGATCAAACAGCTTATGGAAGCAGAGGGAGAGGGAAAAGAAGTAAAAATGTGATATACCAGCCTTGTGTTCTACAGAATGTTACAACTTTAGCAGTGGCTCTGGTGAAGCATCAGAAAAACAGTAGCAAACAATTCTGAGAATGTTTTAGTACCTAGTGCATGAAAAAAAAAAATGGGAATAAGCAGATGATGATTTGTAAGAGCAGATTCAGACTTAAAGTGAGAGAAATTTGAGTAAAATATGCATGTTGAGTAAGCCTCTAGCAATAACAAATATAAACTATGAAATATCTTTAGCAATAGTACAATTATGCAGGAGAAGCTCAGTATTTTATATTCATAGGTTGGAGTTCAGGACTCTGGAAAATCATACTTTTCCTTACTAAAAAATATAACAAAATCTTTACAAGTGAGTGAACTGTTTATTCTGGGTCTTTTCCAAAATATGTTGGTTGATGAAAGCTAAGGCTTTACAATATATTATGCAATATTAGCGATTTTTATTTTCTGGGGACAGTTTTCATTAATATTTTTCATCAGTTGTCATTGCATTTTTCCTAACACAGGTATTATAAAATAGTAACTAAAAGTATTGCATAATAACCAAAACAGAACAGTTCAAGAGCTTTTTCTAACTCTGTTTGCTGAAGCCAGAGGACCAGAATGTTGGTGAATTGGTTAGATACAGGAAAGTCTGGTAAGTTGCTTCATTTTGCTGTTGTCTATCATGAGTTTATATGAGCACTGTAGAGGTTGGTATTTATCCATCTCCTGTCCAAAAACCTTGAAGTCACGTGGTGTTGAACACTAAACAAAGAGACTTCGTTACCGCATACCACGCTTCAAGGATGTTATGAAGATTGATTGGTTCGTAACAGTCTCCAGTTCCAAGTATTTCTGTATTAAAAGGTTGATTTGAACTTAGAAAAGGGCAAATTAGCTTTTTATCAAAGGAAATATGCCAGAAGCTGTAACAATTTGTTCACAGAAAAGTAGACCTAGGCTTGGCCTGGGTCCTTCTTTACTGGGAGTTGTTTTTTGGTCAATATCRTCCAAGTAAAAACTCTTTTCCAAAGGTAGGTTGCTGAAGGTCTGTGGTCCTCAGAGGACACATTTGAATTCAGTGACAATTTTAAGATCTTGTGTTCTACTTTTTTGAGAGCATCTTTGAGGTAATAACTCAAGTAGAGTGCAAAAAAGATTTTTAATTTGTGTTTAAAATAAAAGCATGTATTTGAGGTTTCATCCTTTGCTGGAACCCCTTTTTGTACCCATTCCAGGCAGTGAAGTCAGTTGATCACTTTTTTTTGTGTGTGCCCAGGCACTAAAAAGACACTGTCTCCCTCTTAAAAAAAAGACAGGAAAGCTTCTTCCAGAGTCTCTTGAGTTACTCTGACATGTCATTTATAAACATTAAGCCTTATTTAGTAGGTCTAAAAGTTCAAGCTTTTGAGAAAGCTTCCAAATTGCTTCCATGCCTAACTCATGAAAGGCTTCTTATAATCTAGAACAGATAAGACAGCTGCGAGAAGGGTAGCACAGTGCCTGCTAGCAAGGGGAAGGGTTTTATTCCAGATAATGTACTTTGTGGGATCTGCCAGAGGCCTGGCTCTCCCTCAATCAGGAAGTATCTCGATGAAGATAAGATCCTGATAGTCAGTCTCTGAGCCTGCTGGGGGAAGGCTACTGGCTCTCATTGTTCRTGTTTAGAAGGAATAACTTCCAAGAGCTGTAAATATTTCAGATGAGCTATGAGGGAGCAATAGTGTGCCCTTTTTAGTGTGACTGTTTGCTGCAATTTTCCTGTTKTCACTATGAAAGTCAGGAGTCAACTTCATTTAAAATTTCCTTGACTTTATAAAGTCTTAAGAGGGAGCAAAGAAGCTGGAGAGATTCTTTACCACCTTTGGTGGTGGTGRTGTGTTCACAACCTTAAAAGTAAATACAGAGAAGCTAGTAATGTCTTCAGTAGGAATCCTTTAATATTAACAGAGTTTGTTCTTGCTTCCTCTGATCTCTAATTGTTYGGCTCAACTGTGTTTTGAGACTGCTCCTGTAAACTCTAATGAGTTCTGCTTATCCATACTGAAGATAGTTTAAATTTAGATGAAATTACCAGCACAAAGTTTGAGTGGTAAATAAATTGACTTCTCCTGAGCACACTCRCTTGCAGCTCCTGTCTGATGAAATAAAGTTTGGATAACAGATGAAATGTAAGTGCAGGGATGGCTTGTTAGAAGCAGCATTCATTTCGGGTGTCAGTGTAACTAATACTCTAAAGCCTTCACTTTTATGTAAGACATGCATGTCTTCAGCTGATATGTTAGCTCTAATGGCATAAAGAGCTCTCAGTAATTAGAGGAGGTGAAACTTGAGCGTTCTGAAAAATGAATTTGGTTTATATAGAAACTCTTGTCTCTTACTGAGAGTTATTTTCTGTGCTGATTCACATAAGCGTGTGTTCCTGTYGCAAAAGGTGAAGATAAGAATGGTTGATGGGAAAAAGATTGGTTAATTTGTTTTACTGGTGCTTAAAAGTTTGCATCATCTTTCTCAGGAGCACCAGCATAGTATCTATATAACCAGATGTCTTGCAAGAGCCTGACTGTCAGTGTTGTATTATTGAACAGATAATTTAAATATTAACTGGGATTTTTTTTTTTATTTTTTTTTTTTTTAAATCCAAGTTGCTCAGTATACTGGAAACTATCTAGGTGGGATCTCAAATAGGCAATAGGGTTTTACAGAATTTCCATTAGAGCTTCTGTTTTTCTTTGGCAGGTCCTGCCCAAAATCTCCTCAAGGCCTCTGACACTTGGGCTGTTTATACCACTGCAACCGTATTAAGATTGTGGAGGAAGTGCCAATAGTTGCACTGTAATTAAACCTGCATATAAAGTAAGAGCAGGTTGGAGAGGGGAGAGAGAAATTTTGGATGAGAACTCAAATGGAAAAAAGTTATTTTTAATATTTTTACTTCACTTATTTATACATTCTGTGAAATAAAGGGGGAAGAGGGAACCAACTTGCACAGCGTGCTATTTGATGAGCTGATATTTCAGTTTTGGATTCCCTTTCTGACCCTTTCCCCTGGTCACACAGCAAATCTCTGACTACTACATGTTCCTTCAGACTTGCATACCAAATTGGTGGTGACATTTTATCTGAATGATGGAAGTCAGGGGAAAAAAATCATACAGAAAACTGATGATTGTGTCTGTCACACAACCATTGACCTTCCTTTTCTTTCCCAGAGTCACTGTGTCRGGTTTTCTTTACACCTCTGAATTAGAGCAGCTTTCTGAGCTGCAAGGCTGAGGACTGGGATGAGCTGCCAGATATTTGACAGCTCTTGAGGGAGAAAATGAGAACTGCAAAAGAGGAGGAGGAGGAGGAAGATCCAACTTTGCATCATCTATAAGGCCTCTGGAAATATAAGCTTAAAATGTGGTATTTTTGCTCCATATTGACTAATACCCAGTTTCGATTTCAGAAAATGAATATCCTCATTGTAAGATAATTTAGCAACATATGGAGAAACTTCAGGCATTGGAAATCTTGTGAGARGCAACCTATTAGTAGCTTAGTGCTGAGTTACTTCTAAGTGGCTGTTACTCTTGCTTGTACAGGATGTGGAAAAATATGCATGGTGGAAATTACATTCCAAAGAGGGATAGTGACTTATAAAGTGCCTTTTTCAAATATTTTTTATGCCTGTCCCTTTCTTCATTCAAACAAATGACATATAGTCATATTAGTCCTTGGCATTCTTATTTGAAAGCTTTAAGTCACTGCTTTGAAGAGCAGAGATAGTCTAAAGAGCCATCACATCCATTTTCTTCATTAGGAATTTTTTGGTCTTTCTCAGCAATGTTTAGTTAATATTTACGTGTATATTGTGTGTATCTATTAATTGTGTATGCATACGAGATTTAGAAAGTCCAAATTTTAATGCTTTAATGGAAAAAAAAAAGCAAACAAGAAAAATCTAATACCAATAAAATGCACAAACCACAATATCTCTACTGAGAGATGGATTTTAGTTTATTAAATTGCTGAGGTCTGTAAACTCTTGTTTTCTGACCTCCTTTGAGAGTCAGGTTCAAAAGGGGATGCTGTGTTCATCCATAYGGGATTAAAGTCTTCCATAAAATCATAAGTGTGAATGATGATCTTAGCAGAACAGCAAAAAGACAAAAAAATGATATGTAGTTAACCAAAGGTACAGCAGTAAAAGGCTTGTTCTGAATGCTCCAGCTAAGGATATATCTTAACCCYAAAGGGTTCCTTTCCCCTTCTCCTCCCGTGAAACTGCTTTTTCATGTTATTGTTGCCTCAAACCTCTTATCTCTGCTCCTTAAGCTTCAGCATGAAAATCATGAAAAGGCAGGAAGSTATGGCTGGAGAAGCTTGAAAAGAAGTGTAAGACAGTGAGACTATTTCAGTCTCAGGGACAGAAAAAAATTATTTCTTGGGGGAGTGAGCCTTGCCCCCATGTTTATTCTTTGTTTTTAGAGGATGCAATTACTTACTGGTGAATTTGATAACAGTTTTATTATCTAAAACTTAAAACTGGCTATTTATTACTCTCCATAATGTTGTATTAGAGATTGTGGTTGTTTTAATGAGGAACACATTTTCCCCAGACAAAAAAGATGTTACATCTGTGCATGCTCTTCTTGTTATGAACTTGTTGACAGTTAAAAGTCAGAAAGTCTAAATCCAAAGGGTTTTTTTTATTTTTATCTTGTTTCTCTGGGGGACAAAAAAAAAAAATTGCTTAATTTTTTATGTGCAGATCATCGCTGCAGAACTTAGTTATCCTCCTGCAATGCAGCAGAAGCAAATAAGATCCTGTGTAGTCCATGATGTTAAAAAACTCATTTGCATCTTTTGAGAACAGCACAAAGATTACCAAAAATTGTGTAGGATGAGCTGAATTATCAAGTAAAAAGTGGTTTCCATTTTAGTTTAAGAGYTTTGCTTGGTCCCGTTTTTAACATGGAGCATGGCAACTTCTAACGTGATCATTGCTTTCAGATAACTCAAGTTCTAAATTTGTAATAGTACAATGACTATGAACAGATAASCTGTTATTTACTGCTAGATTTATCTAACAGTARTAGTTAAAAAGGAATAATCTGATTCTTTTAAAATTGCTGTTTAATAAAACTAGKTTGTGATTGCTTGTTGACCTGCCTCTTCCATATAATGACCATGGGAAAAGCCTTAATTTTTCCATCTACCTAGTTACAGGGAAGGAGAGATTTTGCTAGATGACAATCTTCTGTAGTCTGAAAAAAAAAAAGCAGCATATATTATGTGAGTTACATGCATTTATAATATGTAGAGTTCTGCATACATATACAATAACAACAACATAAAGAAGATTACATAACAGTAATGTAAAGAGGATTTCAAATAGCTCTCCTTAAAAAAGAAAAAAAATTCCAAAGAATTTTTAATCAGAGCATATCAGAAGATCCTGATAGTTCTCCAGTCTTTAAAGACAATTGAAAAGCACAAAACCAGCATTAAAAGTATGTTTGATACTAAAAAGCAATCTGGCAAGAGAAATATAGCCCTGTGTACAAATTTTGAGCTTTCTCAGCAAATGACCCATAATATAATTTCTTTCAGAAAGATCAAGGAAATTAAGTGTGAAGTTACTAGAATAGCACATATTGTGAGTATAAAACAGGTACAATAACCAATATTAATAGGCTTACATCAAAACAAAAATGTGGCAAATTTAAAAGTTTTTAATTTTGACACATCAAAGCCTTTTCATCCCCAGTAAGTGTTGTTTTCTGTTTTGCACTGATCATCACTTCTACAGCATTTTAAAATTTATTATTCTTTCTTCTGAATAAAGCTTAAAATAATAGTAGCCAGCAGATATTCATATAATTGCAAGTGTCAGTCATCTCATCGTGTGTATCAAATGCATTTTGAATCCAGAAAACTGTTTTGAAGTTTTAGATTTAATTCTCCTGTGTCTTTTTTTCCTGCTACAGCTATGCTGAACCCAGTTACCATATACAGGGTTCAGAATTTGTGTATTGTTGGATTCACGATATGCTTAAAAACCAACAAAACTGTTGCAGGTAAAAACTGTTATTGAGCAAGTAGTAACTTTTGGCAAATTAATAGTCTATCAAAATGTAGCAGATATTAATTACTGACCTTGCTTACTCCTCAATTTCAGCCCCAAGAAATGAAAAGATAGCTTGTAAATGAGGAAAAAAATTAAGAATCTGCATTTTCTTTCTAAGTTTTGTAATTACATGAAAGAAAAAGAGAAAAAAGAAAAGAAAAAGGTTTTTCCAGTCCATTTAATCTAGTTTCTTTCATCTTTGTTTTGGAAAGTCTCTGTTGCTGCAGAATGCAAGGGATGGCAGTGGRACTGGGAATGGCAGTGGGACTGGAAAACAAGCCTAGACAAACTTGTAGGCAGAGGCAAATACAGATTAATAAGAATAAATGTATCTAAAAAGTTTAATTTTAGAATCATCACATACACTTCTAATATTGTGTCAGTAAAAAGGAGGCTTATTAAAAGTTTATGCTTGGTTTTTTTTCAACTATGGTGCCCTGACTTTGGGTTTTTTCCCCATRTTTTGTTTTTCTTTTAAGGCTTTTATTAAATAAAATAATATTAGACAGTGGTTATTTCTGAAATGGCAATTTTCATTATGTGAAAATTAAATATATTCATTTAGCCTGATGATAAACTGTCTGTACAGCATACTGCCCACTGGGAGACCAGCTGCCACATGAATTATCTGTCTCTCTTTGCCTCTTCTGGGAAAAGCAAAGCAAAGCTGTTCTATGACTGAACTGGAGGAGTCTGAAAAGATTTTATCTCCAGTTCAATGAACAGTTCTCAGTCTTGAAATGACAATCTCAGATATAAGTGAGGATCTTGCAAAGTTTTGGGGGCTTATGTAAATTTTTCCTAATAATTGTTTTCTTCAAATTGGGAATCCAGAGAAACGTGCCAAATGTACAGGGAGAAATAGAAATGCAAGACAAACATTAAAAGCAAAAAGGATATTTTGTATTTCTCTCAGAAAGTGTCCCTCTTTCCTGATGGAGATTAGTTTCAAAGAAAAAGGGTTTTATGCACTGTCAAAATGCTGAAGAAATAAAACCAGTGTACAGCCCGTGACTGTCAAGTAATGGTGCTACATACAGATGGAAAATGGAAAAATATAACTATACAAGACTTATTTTAGCATACCTTAATATATATATAATGTATATATGTATGAAATAGAGAGAAAATATAAGATGCTAGAGGAAGGACACAGAATTTTCCCCATGCCTATCCATTTGGATCTAAAGTAAACTAATTCGCATGTGTTTGCTCAGTCCTATGGTAATCCTGGAGACTTTCACTGCCTCCATGATGGAAAAGTTATTTGCTTTAAGTTAGTGATGTAATGTGATGTGGTTCGGATGGGTGTTTGTTTTTAAAACAATCTTGGTAATGCTGYCTTCGTGTTTCCTGGTCTAACTCGATTTTGAAAGACAAATCTTGGTGTTTAAGGATTTGCTTCTGGCATTTGACAGGAGCAAAAGAATGAGTAAGGAAATATCTTTCTCTTGGACTTCTTTTTCTTGTGTGGAGGCACAAAGGCCACTCAGATGCTAAATCAAAGCCACTGCTCGGTGTCAGAAAGTGCCAGTAGTAAGTGGGGCCAGCCACAGTTCAAGCTGCTTGCCCTGTGTAGTAGCCAGGAGTGATTCCAAATGTGATTTCCTAAGATTCTGTGTGCCCTGCCTGTCTCTTCACCCTTGCTGGGAATGCATGAGCCAGGAGCTTCACAACTGTTTGACAAAAAGGTTAGAGGTCTTCAAAATAGTGCCCAGAATGCCATGAAAGCAGCCAAAGCACAAAAATTGTAGTACCTGACTGTGGCTGAGGAGAAAATAATCATTATTTATATTCTGTTTGAAAGCAGCTGCCTCACTGGTCAGTACAAATACCCCAGGTAGAAAATCAGCTCCTGTCTAACCAGGGCATGTGCTGGACCTCTCTCCCAGTGGGTGTTCTGTAAATATAGAAATTTCTATGTCAGAGGAAGGAGATGTAGTAAGAAAAACAACTCTGTAGGAATATAGTTAGTTTCTCTCTCCAGAGAAAACTTATTTAAATCCTTAGTGAATTGGAACCCTCTGGAAAATTTATTTGGATGTTTTTTTAAAATAATGGTAGAGTCATAATTTAATTTGGAAGGGACTTCCAATGGCCATGAAGTTGAAGTGCCTGCTCCCAATATCTCACTAGGTCAGTTTGCTCAGGGTCACGATCAGTCAAGCTGTGAACGCCTCCAGGATGGAGATCACGCAACCTTTCTGGGTTACCCTGTCCCAGTATTTAACCGCTCTTGTATTTTAAACAAATAAAAAACCAACAAAGAAATGAACAGCCTCCTAACTCCTTTTTTCCTGATATATAATTGAAACTTCCCCCGTTTCAGCTTCTCTGTTGCCTCTTGTCCTGCACAGCCCTGAGGAGAGCCTCACTCCATCTTCTCRGTGTCCCCTGCTCGCGGCTTTTCCGGGCACAGCCCTCTCGGTGCCTCCTTGTTTGTTGTGTCCTCCAGCCCCCAACCAACTTGGTGGCCCAGCACTGGTGATCCATTCCAGGGTTGGCAGTATCTTCCTTATTCTGGGAGACTAAAACAGTATCTTTGTGTGGCTTCATAGAGAGAAGCGGGCTCACTCAGCTGCGTTTAGAATTCTCCAGATGAAAAAAATAACCCATGCTGTTCTTACACAGGAAATAATAAAAAATGCAAGTCAGTTCTCTTTTTCTTTAATTTGGTGAAGGGGAGCTTGGACAGATTTCGTATTTCTTCTTTTTAATTTTGCACATTTGACTTGTTTTAATTAAATTTCTGATAAATTTCATCGTATCAGTTTGTTGGTGGAACATAGTTTGTATTCTAGAACAATCACCTGCAGGCATGTGGGAGATTTTTTTTTTTTAATATTCTTCCACCCCAGTGTGGATGTAAGAGCATTACAGTGTGTTCTGTTTTAGATCACAGGAGCAGTAAATTACTTTGAATTTCATGCTGGACACTAGTTTGTTTTTTAACCTTAAAAATKCTTACTTTATGTGCTTAAGAAAATCAGAAAATACTTCCAGTGAAATCATGTTCTGTGTCTGATGATTTTTTTTTTTCCCCTCATTATTTTTACCTATTCATTAAAATCACCAGCTGGGTAGCTTCTTTAATTTACTTCTGAATCTCTTTGGAAAGCTCTTCTAACAGTAATACTTCACCTCATGCATATATAAAACCAGCTGCTGACCAGAGAGCAGCTTATGGCTGACAGAGTGTCAGCCTTATGTGCAACACCTGCCTCAGCTTTTCATGTGCTGTAAACAACCAGGTGAGAAATAAGCACACTATGGAGCAATTGAAACGCAGAAGGAATTCTAATGCATGGCAATGTGGGTAATTCAGTTTGGGGAAAAAAACAAAGGTGCAAAGTAAGTCAGTAAAACCAACAAAAGGGAGGTTTTGYGCGTTCTCCAGCTGCATTTTCTGCAGTAATAGGAAAGTCAGTTTACTACATCTTTTAAACCTGATACCTAGGTAGAAGGGTAATTAAAATTCATTTTTCTAACAACAAATGTTACTGGTATTTGGTGTAAGTCTGTTGGTATTATTTTTTTTTTCCAAACATGGATACACTTCCTGAATTACAAAAGAAAAGGCTGGATGGGGCTTAAGTGTTTGCTTATCTTAACCCCCTACACAAACATGGAACCTCTTTATTGGTTGTCAAGAACATTCAGTAAGAGAGATTGTGCAGTGGGTTGAGATCATCTCTTTGATTGCTTTAGTTCTTTTATAAATGGATTTTCCTTCTCCTGTCTTCCAGACAGTCAAATGGGAATCTTTTCTTGCAAACCAAGTCCATCTTTTCGTGCCCTCCAACAGAGAAAGGTCAAAGAATTGAACAACTGTTCTCACAACTGTTTTGTGTGCCAGGAACCTCTGAGTCCAAAAAGCAAACATTTGATGGGACACACACACACACACACACACACACACAAGGGTTTCCTTCAGCCTTTTCCTGAAAATCATACATTTTGACCCATGTGAAATTTGAAAGCTTTTTCCTGTATAGGTTTACATTTGAGATTAGATAGTGTTATGTGTTCTTCAAGGAGTACCATGAAGAATAAATATCTGCTCTGTGTTGGTCAAAAGATGACAAAGGGTTTTGTACATGTGTTGCTGCATGTCGTAGTGGACAGTTAGCAAGCCACAAATAATGAATATTTAAGGCTGATTCCTGCTTTGAGAATCCAGATCAGTTTCAGTAATTTTGTCGTGACTAGTGGTTGATTTTGAAATTTCTTGTTTGAAGAAATGCTAGTTGCTGTTTCAGTACCCTCAATTCCAGACTTTAACTGCCTGATTGAAAAGTGCACAGTGTGTGTAACATCCACAAATATCTTGCCTATTTTTTCTTTCACCATTTTCAATTATTGTAGTTCATTTGTTTTTCTTCTGTCTATAAAGAATTTTGTCTGAATATGCTTTTGGAGGCAGTGCTGGGGGTTGTGGGGTTCCCCCCCCCCCCTCCCCCCCATATACAGATGCCGGTTTTGTGTAAAATTAGTTATAGTAAAATTTCTAGTTCTAGGAGCCTCCTTAAACAGATAAAATATCTTATAAACTTGTTCCTCACACATAGGTGCACCTCATGAGCAGTTTAGCCAGATTTCATTCATTTCCAAATCAGAACCATCATTCTGTATAACGGGGAACAGCACCAAAATCAGTGATGTATTGCTAGTTAGAAGGCAGGATGACCTATCCAGCTGTTGCATATCTAAGCAGTTRAAATTAGCTCCTTTCTAGCCACCTTGGCAGTTGTATGGGAGTAACACAGCAAGTTCAGACTCTTTCTGGGTCTCTGTTGGAACTTCCCACCTTGTGACAGTATTGCAGGCTGTCACTGATGTTTTACATTTCTGTTTGTATCACTGGAGAGGCCGTGTTGAAGAGCACAGATTATTAATTTAGGAAAGCATTTATTTATATGCAATCTAATTAGCTGTTATTTCTTACTGAAACCGCTGTACCTCAAGTAAACCTGATTAGAGAGGCATTTAAGAAAGGCTGTAAGATTTCCTAGTGCCTCTGCTCAAATCTAAAAACTCTGTTCAGTTCGAAAGTTATCTTATTTCTGACAAGAATCAGGTATTTCACATTTAGTAGTTTTATTGTTACTGTTACATTCATTTTTCCACTAAACCATTTTGTGTCAGTACCAGCTTAAGTGTTTCTAGGACACAAAAACCCATGAAGAACTTGAGAAGCATACAGCTTTCAGAACTTACACTGGTTCTGTTTTGACATGTCATTTGTATTCTCTAGATATTTGCTAATTAAAGTTTTCAAATAGTTTGTGAAGGCCTGAAAAGCTCTAAGGATTTTTCTGTGTGGCAGTTGTTATTTCAAGGGTAAGAAATATACAGTGGAAAAAAAAAAAATTACAAAATACGCTCAATAATGCCTCTTCCTTTCTCTGTAGGGTAATTGGAACATTTTGCGTGCTCCTTCGTATTTTAGCAAAACATGTCTTTGTATTTCTTCTATAAAATGTAAAGTTCTAAATCAGTCTTGGTACTTTTAGCTCCAAATCTAACAGGTTTTAGTGTACATTTCTCTAAAGAGTTGTCAAAATCTGGCACCTGCTTTTCTTCTGTTACAGCACATGTTTTTTATAAACTTCAGGTAACCCTTCCACCTGTCCACTGAGGGTTTTCTTGGACCTGAAGTAACCAAGAAGCTCTTTGATTACTTCAAAATCCCTGTTGATTGTCAGGCTGTGTTTTCTGTTTCCTTGCAGGGGTTTGCTGTTTAGGGTGACACAGTAATGAGGTAACATTTGCACTTTTAACTGTATAGTGTGTTCTTACAGAATCAATGTGCACACATCCTGTGCAAAATAAATTACTGTTGAAATTTTGCTATGTTTAGAACCTGAAACACTGGRAAAAAAAAAAAAAAAAGTAGACTAACATTCTCAGCATTGCATTTCTGGTTTTGGTCAGTGTAAATGAAAACTTCACAGGGATTTTGCATTTCTGTTTAATCTATTCATCAGTTTTATTGAAAGTAATATAAAGTGACAATTAATTCTATCATATTTGGCTAATATGTAACTCAGCTGTCATGCACCCACAGATCTTTAGGGTGTTCAGCTGTCATGTGTGATTTATAACACAGTTTTGTTGCATGAGACAGGCAGATTTAAAGCTGAGTATGTTTGTTTTTCTTTCTCTGAATGGAGGGGAGGGATCCAATAACAGCCTTTTTAGAACTGGATTTTCATGTATTTGCTTTGATAATATTGACCTTGGACTTGTATAATGACAAAAAAAGCGCCCAGATTCAAAAACTGAACAAAAAAGTATTATTGCAAAAACATTCTCTGAGATGCCTGTTACATGCCTGCTGTTGGGAAGGTCAGAAACAGTAGAAGAGATCAGATTATATCAAAGTAACAACTCACCCAATGAAATAATGATAAACACAGCAATTCGTGTCATTCACTGATAGTTGGATCTCTTTGCCAACTCTCTTAGTAGGTTTTCCCAGGTGTCCCCTCCTGTACTTGGTACTCAAAATATTGAATTAAACAGTTTAATTTATGATCAAAGGAAATTAATCTCAGTGGAATAAATCAAATATGTCACCAGTGAAGGGTAATCATCTTTCGTTTTCTCAGCTATTGTTCCATCCTAGATTTCTTTCTTCTCATACTTGTGAAGTAACAGATGCTACTTCTATATATGACAAAATAAACATTTCAGTGTTTTTAACCATATTAAAATTATTTTGGATAAGGAGAACTGATAGCAGAACTTTTCAAACTGCTTTATTGTTACAATGACCAAYCAGCATTATTTTTCAWTTTTTGTTTGTTTTTGGTTTTTTTACTTTCTAGACAACTTTTCAGCACAAATAAACCAAGCTCTCATAATAATATATTTCAAGTTTTCTCAGCACCTCATTCCTCTGTGGTGATTTTAACAATTTATCCAACCTCAAGAGCAATGTATGTAGGAGTAGCACGAGTAGCAAACCCTTTATTTGGAGGTGGTGATTTATCAGCTGACTTGCTGGAGGTTTTTGTCTGAAGTGCTGTGCAAAGGACAATTAGGTCATATAAAAATAAATAAATTAATTAAAAAGTCTTGCATCCTTTAACTCCAAACTTTCTGTTGCGCACTACGAATGAGTCAAGCGTGAGTTACCAAACTGTTATTATCAAACAGCTTAAACTGGCTGTGGTTGCCTCATTCCTACATGAAACTTTTTCTTTCCTACAGAAAATCTTTATGACTCCCTCTGAAACTTGCAGGGACGCGGGAAAGARCTTTGATTAACGCTGCTTGGAGCTTTTCCTGCTTCTTGTCTTTCAGTAAATGCTGTGCATCTATCTTTAATTGCCTGCCTGATGCTCTTTTTCGTAGACAGTTCATATCTCTTTCATTATAGCCTGGCTATTTGAAGATGATCATTTTAAAATGGTATAATTTTCTCATAAAGCCTCAAAGCTATAATGGTTTTTCTGTTAATTTATCTAAAATATATGAACACCAGTGTCATATGTGAAATTATGTCGATGTAAAGGAATGCTTTCTCCTGAGACATGCATTGGTTTGAGACATTTGGAAGAAGAAAAGCAGCCTTGACTTTGGGCTGATAAACTCTTTGTTCATCATAAACTMTTAAGCCACCCGGGCAGTTTTGCACTGTATAATTTGTACCAGCTAGAGACAGACAAATTAGTGAAAAATATAAATAATAGAATGATGAACCAAGGAACTGCATTTCACCTGTCTTTCAAATCATTGCTGCGAAGCAAGACTAGTTCTACTGCTACCACACCACGTGCTCTGTTCCTGGGGTGACAGTCAGTTCTGGCATCCAAGTGGTGGCTGCCCTGACCCTCCATACACGGCTCTAAAAGATCTTTGCTTCTTAATCAAGAAAACAAACAACCCCAAACCTATCCAAAACAAAAAAACAATGCCACAACTGAGAAGAAATTAATGGTAGCACCCCAGTTTTAGAGAAGGAGAAATAAATGTAGTATGGGTTTAGCAATACTTGCATTGAAAGTGCATGAAAACTTTTATGTCACATAAGTCAGATTTTTAAATGTTGTATTTGCATTATTATTCAGAAGGAAAACACTGACATCATAAATCATTAATTGAATATGGCAGGTTTTTTTCAGTTGCTTATCCCAAAAGTAAAGGGGAAAAATACAAGGTATTTTTGACAGCATTGTAATATTGAGTTGATATTCATGATATTCATCCTACATTTTATGAAGGCAGTTAAATACCTTCCCATTGAAAGTATGGACTTACGTGGGATTTCCAGGGTAGATTGTGACAATTTTTTTACTGATGTTCAATGTTAAAATGAGATTTCATTTTGCATCTTTGTTTATGTAGTTATTTTTTGCTTTTTGTCCGTTTATAACCTATTTGTAATTCATAATCTGTGTTCTCTCTGAAGTGTCTCCTGTCTATTGTGTTTTCAAGTATCTTTAGCTTGGATGATATATCTATCTTCACTTAAAGCTTCAACATTCTTGCTGATAAAAATCAATGAGGCAGAAATTGTTGTAACTTCTAATTTGGTGCCACTAACTACAGAATGAGGAAACCTTTCCATTCTCTTGATTTATGTCTCAAAAATTGTTTACATATTTTGTCTACAGAGAAATAATTACAGCAGGTTTCAACTCAGAATATCTTCACACATATTAATTAGGACAATTATTTTACTGTAGTACGATTACACAGACCTTTATGTGTCTGTTAAATGAAAAGCAACGACGTGATATTTTTGTCAAGTTAAAATATTTGTGGTGATTTTCAGTAATATTTTTGATCAGGACTTAATTATATGATCAGATTGTTTTGACATGAGGCATCTTGCTAGATACTTGAAAGATTAACATGGATGTGAGCAAGCAATTTATGCAGCTGCCTAGAACTGGGTGACTTACTGTGTTAACAAGTGTGGTAAAAAATTAATTTGGAAAGGAGGCAAAGATCTATTTGAGGAGGAGATCCTTAGCTTGCTTCCAGTGTCACAGCATTGTGTTCTGCCACACTATAGAACAGGTAAACAAGAACAGAATGAGGTCTTATTGGAAAATAACTGCTTCACTTGAAGCAAAAGTATTTAGAATTTTCTTCTTAATTTCCTGCTACATTGACCCSGTGATTTGTGATTAGAATTGCCATATGTGGAACAAAACCACCACAACCTAGTAAGAGGTGTAAAGATTGTTAATTCTGTTCAAATCTTGCTCGTAACTTTATCATTACCAGTTTGATGCCTATTGGGCAAAATAATTCTTTGTGTCTTCCTAATATTTTTCAACTCCATGCTCTGTTTTTTCCTCAAGTTCCTGAAGTGAAATGTGACAGATTAAGTTTAGAGCTTTGTATGAATTTCCTGTATGCCCATGGCTGTATATTACCAGTATGTCTTAAACTAGAAAGCTTCCATTTGGTTAGTTAAGGCTGTTAACACTAAATTGGTTTTTAACTAACTTTGGATTTGACAAAAATTCATTGGGAAACAAGGATTTCAATTTTAATAATTGAAAAAGTCACTTTGCCTCGAAGGACATGCAAGTGTTTAATGGAGAGTGATGTGAGAAAACACATGGTGCAATGAAGAATTTGATTTTTTTTTTAAATGCAGGTGAACTGTGAGAACCACCAGAAATGTCCACCCAACAAATGTATCAACAAATATGCAGTAACATTAAAAACAGTTCCACCATGATTTTTATGACCACAGTTGCATAAAAATTAAATTTTGTAGCAAACTTTTAGTCACTACAGTTTGGTTGCTAGTAAGTAGAGTATTCATTTGAAGGTAAGGGAATGATAGCAAGCTTCATTACTTCTAAATTTCCTATGAAATCTGATGTATAATTCATGATAAAGGGTCTGAAGTTCGTATCTTGCCTTAGCATAATTTCTTTGTTCTTCACAAGTAAGCTTGTCAACATCCTGATTCCTCACTTCATTTAAGTTATGATTTTTTTTTTATTAAATTATAGATATGAATCATTCCAGTGATTTGTTATGTGAACTGGCAGAGGCAATTATTGGAGCAATGGCTAGAATGAAGACTGAGAGAACTATTTTCCTCAACAAATAAATTGAATTGGCAGGGAAAATTTGTTTCCCCAAGAAATACAACCTGTGTTTTTCTGTTGTATTCTAGCTTTCTACAAAAAAAAAAAAAAAGAAGGATAAACCCTATCTGTTACTGGTTTTCTGGTTTGTCACCAGATTTTCTTGTTTTGTGTTTTTTTACATTTCTCTGTAGAGTAAGCCCTTGGTTTTCAGAACACATTCATTTTTTTTGTAAGAAGGAATAAAGTTGCAGAGACCAAATAGATGGATTGAGTTAAACCATTGGTGTTTGGCACTCGACCACTTAATACTCCAGCTGAATTGCAGAGTTGTTTTCCTCTTTGGCAGACAAAAGTGGTAGTGTTCTAATTTCAGATAGATACTATCTTTAGTTTTATTTCCTTGATGTTTGAAAAGTGGATGGTTTAATAGATATCATCTCAGCTGTATGTTTCAAGTGCTTTGAAACTCTCTCTCTCTCTGTCTCTCTCTGGAAAATTYATTCCTTCCTCAAGTTTTACTTCAGGAAACATTAAGTTTGTAAGTTATACTTTAAGTATAGATCTAATTTTTACTATAACTACAGCTTAAATTTGAAAAGACACATTTTTTCATTAGTTGGCTGAGACCTGGGAGTTCAGGTGAATGCAGGACGTTTCAGCAATAGAATCACAGCAAAGGAGGTTACAGGAACAACATTTCTTGAAGAGCACTGCTGGCAAAAATAAGCAGTGCTTTCTCATGTGGATTCCATTAAAATGCCTAAATAATTTTCTAACTGTGCTTTTGAAATAACTGCCAAAGTCACAAATAGCCAAGTTTAGACTGTGCCTGTGATAACAGCAAAATTAAAGATTAGGTATTGGTTCCAAAGTCCTTTAATCTTGCATTTCTAAGGATGTTTTGGAAAGCTTTTGGTATTTCTGTTCTGAACGTGAGATAGGAAACACACACTTGATTAAAAATAAGTGTCATATTCAATTCTCCCTAATGGACAACACCTATAATGTTCTGTCAGAGGGAAAATATTTAATTCATTTCACTTTCATTTGAAACTAGGATTTAGCTTGTGTTTTGCTGTAGAATATAATATAGGATATGTCAAATGTCACAAAGTCTGCATTTCCATGTTTTGGAAGGTTTCAGAGTTACCTTTATTAGTTTCTTGTCCYAAATTTAATTTCAGGAAAATTAAGAATATATTTTATGCATAATTATTTTACAGAAGAAGAAGTAAAGAACAGGCAGGTAGAATGTGCTTGCTATGATTTCATGGCAGYTGCTAAAGAGAATAGAGCATTCCTAACCTTTTACATTTTGATTATTATTAAGATATAACRAACCCTGTATTGCTGAAGCTACAATTATGTACAAATATGTTTTTTTCTATAATTATTATACTGATGATGAATTTGTAAAACTTTTGACAGTAATAATGGTTATGAGTAATCAGTCATTTTTGTAATGAGAGACTCTAGAAGAATGGTGCTACTCAAAATTGGAAATTCATGACACCAAAGATTTGGTGGCACTGTTAGACAGTGTCTTTGGTATTTAGTCTGTCAAAGCCCTTCCACTTCTAATGTTCCAGCATTCAACTGAAAATTAGAATGGCTGGATGAGCCAAAAAAACAAAGAGTTAGTAACAATTCAATAAATCAGCAACTTTTAGGAAATTATTATAGGCACAAAGAAGATGATAGACAGTAGAGACACTTTTTACATCCCAATATCAKCTATTTTTGTTTGCTAGTTACAGCTGGCTAGATAATTTATTTCAGGGAGGGTCTACAAAAAAAATCATTCAAGTTCGTAACAAAGCCTCACCATTTGAATTTCTTCATCMAATGAATTATAAATGAAGTATTTAAAATTTCTTTGCAAGGAATCATAGTAAATTCTTTGGGCTTAATGTCCTCTTTCAAAAGACTATAGTACAAAAACAAGATGTTTAAAAATGAGAAGTAATAGTAAACGACAAAAGCCAAGTATTTTGTAGGAAAAGCTCCAAGTTAAATGCTTTTGACTGGCTCGGAGTGTGTTTTTTCTTTGAAATGTGTTTTCTCTAAAATCAACCCATTTAATGGATTTTTTCTAATTTAAGCTGCACTTTATTTATGAATGYKCCTCAGTTGTTTCTGACTCCTTTTTTCTGTCCCAGTACCTTCAGCYRGGTATTTAGAGCACACTGGTTTTTTAGTAAATCAGGTGTAATGGCTGTTGGCACGTCCCTTTCCCTGTCCGCTGGAGCTGAAGCAGTGCTGCCTTGTACCACTTTGTCCTTTCCCGATTTCCTCACGGCTGTGATTCTGCTCTGTCACGGTGCAGACCTGCAGRTCTGGAAGGGTGAAGCTGGAAAGGAAGGAGGCAAGCTGTACTTTGGGATTTCACTTCACTGAACACGTTCTGTTCCCTTCTCTGCAATGCTTCCCAAATGTTTTTAAGCCATCCTCAGAGCTGCTGTTTATTCTCTGCTGTGGCTTCCCTGCTCGTGCTCTCCCCAGGTGTTGTGTTGGAGTTGAAGGGAGTCTGCATTGCCCAAGGAACTGGATATAATGCGTGGCTGGGGGAGGTTGGGATCTGGAGTGATAATCCTTGAAGGCGTTGGATGGCTTGGGTAGTGTCAGTCTGGCGGCTGCATCAAATGTGAGCCTAAGGAAACATAAAGAAGGAAGTAGGGACTGTATTATGGTCTTAAGCTGCACCAGGGGAAGTTTAGGTTAGACATCRGGAAAAAATTCTTTACTGAAAGAGTGATTGGGCACTGGAATTGTCTGCCCTGGAAGGTGGTGGACTCACTGTCCCTGGACGTGGCACTCAGTGCCGTGGTTTAGTTGATAAGGAGGCGTTAGGTTGTAGGTTGGGCTTGATGATCTCGATGCTCTTTTCCARCCTAGTTCATTCTGTGATTCTTTTGTAGGGAAAGGATTTTGCAGGGATATGCCTAATCTGAGTTTTGTCTATCAAAGTATGCTTGGACTTTGGTCAGAAACTGCTGGTGTGGTAGCTGTAATGATATATTTTTCAGGGCATTAACTTTCCGTATATCCCTTAGGGAAAGTAATGTAGGAAAGGCACTGCAGAAGCCAGGCAGTGAGGAGCAGCAGAGAGTTAGTGGGGTTAGAAGGCTGTCCTTGGGTTGGATAAGGAAAAATACAGGTAGATACTGCATGCTAAGAACTTCCCAGAAATAAAACAGATCATGGCTTCATTCTCCTTCCCATTTCTCTGTTACTTCAGAAAAAAAAAAAGAAACTACATAGTCTTAATTTCTTGATTCATGTTGAATTTGTTTATTCTGTAGAATTTAAATTTTTTTAATGGGGTGAAGTCCTACTTCTACAAGCGTACCCTGAAGATGCTGGTTGTTAAAATTCTGTGTTGAATAATACCATTTTTTGTGGGAACTTATGCTTTTAAATTGCATTGTATTTGTTTAATGTAACGTTACATAATCCTTGTGCTTTAATGTTAGTAATACTAGAGCTTCTGGCAATGGATCCCTCTCAGGACAGATGTATTTCTACAGAGTTATTATTCAGAGTGCTGCCACAATAATGAAAATCAGGATTGTTGTTAAAAGCACTGAAATATGAAAAAAAATAATCATGAGGGTGTAATGCACAATATCAGTTTCTTTACACTAAAGTCCCGATTTGCAAATGTGAGTGAAAGATTGACTTTACGTTTCCAGAGATGATTAGCTGCCAGCTCTAATCAAATTGAGAAGTAATTAGTAAATCAAAACTTGATTAGCTCTTTGCTTGATTTACTAAAATTACAGTTTATGCAGTTTAAATGATGGGGGAGGGGAAATGCCTCTTCTCTGCACGCATCCCACTGCTGTGTACTGGGGGAGCAGGGGAGGAGGATCATTGCTTGTGGTGCTCAGCTCTCAGTTCCCCAGCACCAGTGCCTGAGTGAAAGCGATGCTGGAGAAGCAAAGACTTCATCCCTTTCCATCTGGGAAATAAATGTGTTGTGAGCAGCTGTGGAGAGTTGCTTGGGGTACAGGTGACCCAGGTAACCTGAATTTTCATTGCCAGTGCTCTTCTTCCTTCATGAAGTGCTTCAGTGTTGTCATACAGTTATTAAAATGTGAAACCTGTGATTCTGCAATGAAATCAGTTATCTAATTGATGSATGTGCTGTAACAATACAGGCAAGATTGAAAGCGACAACAACTCATCTTGCCAGTGTGAAAATTCAGTTTTCACCTCCGTTGCCTACTGGCTGTGGGACATTTGCCTTTGCTTAATTTCTGTTTTTCCTCTCTGTGGAACAGGCATCRTATATTTTGTTCTTTCACCTTGTTGAACTTTGAGCTTCTGATGGAAAAATAAATACATCTGTAATCTAAAATGCTCTAATAGGCACCCCTCTAGCTACATAAATCAAATACAAAATATTATATTTTTATCTTCATGAGACCAAAACTATATCTGGTTTTTCAAGTATGCAGTTTGTTACAGTCTTCCTTGTCTGTTTTCTCCTTGAGATTAGATGGCTGTAATGCTCTCTGCATTTACATTGGGACCAAGACACGTTTTAATGCATCTTTTATACTTGAGTCTTATTTGTTACTGAAGTAACTGCAGTGGAGAGCTTCTCAGAATTAATTTAATGGCAGAATTAGCAGGCAAGATGTAATCCCATTGAAGTACCTAAAATCTGCACTTTTCGGAGGTAGCTTTATTGAAAAGCAAGAGGTTTAAAACAAATTCAGAGCAAAGTGTAAGATGCTATATTTTTTTTCCCCCTGGAACTGCTGTGCCAATATCTTAAAAATAAAAAGTACAATTTAAGGAAACAGAAGACTAGAGAGCTAAGCCTGGTGATATTACAGTATAGAGTACTGCAGAACCACTGATAGAGAGCCCAATTCTGCTCTTAAGTGCTAAGTATGAAACACTAATTAAAGCAAATTGAATCTTCATTGTGTTTGTATATTGGAAAGCCAAATGGATTTCTCATAGTCTACATTTCAGAGTACATTCCAGAAAAGTTGAAGAAAAAAATAGATGTTCTTTCCAGTGGATTTCTTTTCCCTTTAGTTTTTAGAGCACTTTATTTTCAGACATGGGTTGTTTATATAGCAATTTAATATATTGAGTATTTTTGCCTCAGGCTGCAAGGTTGTGGCATGGCAGCTGATCTATTTCTCTTTTGGATTAAGTATTTAATCCATAAAATTTTCCTTACTCTAGGGGACTTCAGTAGCTTTAAACATTACTCTTGGGCTTTCCAACTTGTATGGACTATTAAATGAACTGTTGTGTATTTTTCTTATCAAAAGCTTTATTTACTTTTTCTTGAGCTCTCAGGAACCACACCACGCTTGCTTTACCTGATTCTTTTCCTCCAGCAGACTCARCCTGCTGCTAGATACGTTTCTCCTTTTCCTGCATCTGCAGGTAAGGAAGTCTTTCTCCCATTGGAGTGAAGAGTGTGGCCCCACCATCAGCGTGCAGGGACTGTCACATCATCACGGGATGTCACCTCCAGTGCAGCCAGGCACAGTTGTGAAGCACARTTTGTTTACCTTCAGCTCAAATGTGCTGTTGGAGGAGGCAGRTCTCAAGAGGAGCAGGAGTGGCAGGAATCCTTGACAAGCAAAGCTGATGGTTGATAGCTCTGTGAATGGGGTTATATGATGTGTGCTGAGATAGGGCAGGGATTAAGCTGATCTCTCTGATGTCCCATCCAGTGCTCAATTCAGGTGCCTGATAGCTGGAACTTCAAGCTGAGAGAATTTGTACACYTAGAAGGAGAAAATTTGACTTAATAATTTTCAGATGAAGTTYTTAAAGAAATAAGCAGGAAAAAAACTCCAAAACCGCCACTTTTACTATGTAAAGACAATGGATGTGTTGTAACTGTGTTGCTGTCAAGTTAGAGAAGACTGAGTTTTCATTTTAAGGGGTGTGGAGTTTATTTTTTCTGCTTGGAAGTGTTGCGATGGGAGACAGCAACATTGGATAAAAATATGTATTTGTCAAAGAACGGAAGATATTGTTTTGACAGTGGGAATGAGGAATACGTAACTGAAACTTTTAAGTTTCAAAACTGATTGCTTTAAAGTGTTTTGTCTTGGTTAGAGTTTTTATTTGCTTATATTTCCAACTGCTTACARTTTTTGCCCCGAATCACATTGTTTGCACTCAATTTTGCTAATAGAAAAATTTTTATTAAAAAAAAATAGTTTAGCTCATTTCACCTTTTTTAAATAAAAGGATTGTCAGAAAAACTTTGGAATGAATCTCAAGTTTTCTTCCAGGCAGCAGTTTTATAGGCTGTGATAGAAGTCTAAAAGGCATTAAGAGATCTAAGGAATATTTTTGTCTTGTGAGTGACTTAGTTTGGGATTTTTGTATCACAGAAATTTGCAGTCTCTCAGGCTGATTTTTGAGATTGCTTTCATATATAAGTTGCCTTTTTGAGTGAAATGACTACGTTATCCATTAAATTTGTACTGGGACAAGCAGCTTTCTTCAGAGCAGCCCATATGGTCCTGTGCTTTGCATTTGTGGCTAAACCAGTGTTGGTAACACAGCGACGTTTCGTTGTTGCTGAGCAGTGCAAAACCTTGTTTTTATCCAGCACCACAGAGACTGGAAGTCTGGGGATGGGCAAGTGGTTGGGAGGGGAGAATGAGGACAGCAGGGCCCARCTCACCAAGGGGATATCCCATCAGGTGGGGTGCTCAGCCATAAAAGCTCAGGGCAGGAGGAAGAAGGGGCATTAAGGGTTAAAGTGTTTGTTTTCCCAAGCAGCCATTAACATGCTCCCAGTCCCTGCTTGCCTGGGAGGTGGCTGAACAYCTGCCTCCCATGGGAAGCAGGGAACTTTGCTGTACTTGCACATGCAGCCTCTGCTTTTCCCTGTTAAACTGCCATTGTCTAATTCCATAAGTCTTCTTGCCTTCCTTCTGTTTTCTCTCTGCCCCTCGAAAGAGTGGAGTGAGGAAGAGGTAGGGTGGGTRTTCTGCTGCTGGGTGGGGTCAGGATCCTGCAAAATGATGGGTGTGAAAGAAGTTGCTCTCATTTTTTTGGCTTAAAGGAGATAGTCTTTCACGGGCCTTGAGGGGAAGTTCCTGGGAAGTTCCAGGTCCTTTCCTGAGTCTCCACCTRTTTTTGATTCTAGTGTGTTATCAATATGTACTTCATGGTGTAAAYTTGAGTCCCACTTCAGAAAATTAACCATTGTCAGCCTCAGCCGTAGCTGCAGCCATGAAATTGTACTTCCAAAAAAGGTCTGATCTGTTCTTRCTGGCCCTCAGGCAGCTCCTGCTGCAGTAGTGCCGTGGCAGTTCCCTGGTACCTTTTCCTTGGCTGTTCTAGTGCTTCGGGGGAATTCTTTGTGAAATAAGATGACTCTTTGGTAAACAATCCAGGGTCAGGGAAATGCTGAASTCCCATTTATAAGTGTTGCATCAAAAGGCTAATTGTAATGGCATCCCAAATTTTCAATATGAGCAGGTAGATAAAAGTCTGAGAGGTTTTAACCTTACAAACATTGTGTCTCAACAGATGTGATGCTGCTTCATGTTGTGTGGTGCCGTAATTAAGAAGCATTGAGAGGCTGTTTCTCTTTCAGAGATTTCAGACATGTTCTTGTGATTCAAATTTTAGTGAGGATCATAACCTGTACTCCAATAGCACAATTAAGGTAATTGACAAAGGCAAAACTAGTTTGCAAAGTTAATTAGATTTTTCCATCTCCTCACTTTCAATTAAGCTTGTTGGTCTGATGCATTTCTTCCTGTTTAATTGCCATTATTTTTACACAGTGTAGAGGTTGTAGTAGTGTAGTAGTCRGGTAAATAGTGGTTATTGAAATCATCGTGAAGCCAAACTATTTTTCCAAGTTATGGTTGTCCTCCTCTGTTTGAGCCACCAGTTTTATAAGTAATATTTACTTCATTTATGTGGCAGTTTTGATTTGTGCTTTGAAGTACATTAGGTTTTTTGTTGTGTGGGGATTTTGTTTTGTTTTTTTTCCCAGAAAACAAGAACCCTACTGTATTGCAGAAACAGACATGGCATATTAAAACAACTATAATTACAGCTGATGAAATATTAAGAGACTACAAATCCTTTAAACTGTTCATGGTTTAGGGTAGAAATTATAGTAGTGCTGAATGTTAAACCTGACAGTGTCAGAAAAATATTTATGGCTTGGGTAACACAGCAGTATTAAAAGTTGGATTGCTGCCCTGCAGATCATACAGTTCTGTCAAACACTTTTCATGGGCAACTATGCTAGGATTCAGCTGAATAATTCACTCCTTTCAGAATATATATTGGTTTGCAACAACATTGATAAATTTATTCTTTTGATTGTCATGTAGGTGAAAGGAGGACAAACACAGCTAAAGCAAGATTAGATGCAGATCAGAGCTAGTGTTCATAAAGTGTGTATAAATACATATTTTAAAACCAAAATGCTTGTTCAACGTGTRTATACAAGCATCTGTCCAGTCCCTGCAATCATGAGATACCACAATCCCTTGGTTCAGCTAAGTACCTTGCAGAGAGCGACAAGTAAAAATTCGTGGTTCTCTTAAACATGGTGAAATTTGTACATTTTAGTGARAATCCATGGTTTGACAAGTTTGAGAACTGAAACAACAACTCATATGGCAATATTCTTCACTGTGCCTCCTGTATCTTACACCTCATGAGCCTGGATTGAGCTTCCCTACGTGCTGTCCTCCTTTCAATTGCTGCAGCTCCCYTCTGTGCTGGGATATTTACCCTTCCACAGCTGACCACACCTCCACCCAAGGGGTCACTGGGCAGTAATGCTGTGGCTGTAGCTGTCCTGGCTGTGCCACAGGCCAAGGGAACCCACTCTTATGCTGCTGCTGCAAAGTGCAGTCCTGTCGTGTCAGCTTTATTCCACAAGAGCCTGTGGGTTGTGATCCTTGCCATCCCATGGGACGTGAGGTGGCTCTGTGCTGATGGACTGGAGTTCTCGCAAGGGGTGTGAACTGCAGCTGGGCAAATTAATTCTTGTCATGCCACTGTGTGGCTTAAGATCCTAATGGAAAGCACAGCTGTATTGCTCATGGTTTATCACAATTTTATTTTATTTTTTAWATGAAGCTGGCTGTCTGTTGTTTAATTTGTAAACCCTCCCAGTCCAGCTCCCTAAAAACTTGCAGATTACTATTGTGCACATTGATCCAGCAGTCTGGACATCTGAAATTTAATAATATTCTGGGTGAAAGTACCTTGATTTTTGATGCCAATTCCATTGTCTGAATCCGAATAGTTTCTGAGTCTAATCTTACCTAGTACAAAATACTTGTTTCTTTGAGACCAGTCCTCTTCTCCAGGTGATGTAAGAGCAGGTAAGGACAGAAGATCTGCTCTTTATAGGCATTTGCAGTGAAACATACATGTTTAAAATGATTGAGGGTTGGCTGTGCAGCTAGATTTGTATTTCAGCTTTTGTTCAGTAAAATCTAAGGGTCTGGTTTGCTTGTTTATTCAGTAGAGAGCAGAAGAGACTGCGTAAGACCATAGGAAGGCTGATTGGTTTTATATCCGTGTTTCCCTAGATAAGATGGATGAAAACAGAAAGCTTGATGTTTTCCATACTGATGTATGCAGAGATTTTTCTCAGTGACAATGTTAACATTCATGGTGATCCATTAGGCAAYTGTCTTGCTTAATTATGTGTTTCAAATGTCTTGACATGTCAAAAATATTTAGCTTTCATCTTAAATTTATTCAGCTTTCCGCAKGAGTATGATCTTCCTATCAGGAGAATGTGCTGGTCAAGTTAAAAGGACCAAGGACCGTGGTTTTGGAAAACAATTGGGAAGTGTACGGTCTGTAAGGCTTTTGGTTTATAGGGTTTTCTTGTTTCCAACAAATATGTTTGGCTTTCCATGCCAGAAGGCTAATAGAGAGTCCTCAGAGAATTAAATGTACAAATAGGAGCTGGGAAACCTTTGAAATCTTTGCAGGCTTTCAGACTCCTCATGGACAGCAATGATAGCTCAGAAGTGAGTTGATCTGTGGTGTGCAGGAGGGAATGTGTTTCTTGAATTGAACKTTTTGTGGAGTAAGAACCTAATCTGTTTTATTTTGGGGCATGTGAAGGTGAGAGGGCACATCTCCTACCCATAACACAAGCCAGTGTGCATTATTTTCTGCAAATCTTACCAGCTCTATCTATACCAGCTTTTTTWAAAGCTGTTAGTCATGCCGTATATCTGTGCTGTTCAGACGGCCGGTGTTGTTTTCTTTATAGTRTTGATTAGGTGATAAATTGGAACTCCATGAAGATCAGCAAAATGAAAACCATTATTTCTCAAGCAATCTGTGTAAACATGGAAATGCAGGGATTCTGGGTGCTCAGACTCTAATGCAGGTAGAACAGTCTTTCTTTTGAGGGCACAATAAATGGACAGTGCTTCTGGGTCCTGCAAGAGAGACCATTCAAAAGATTCCAAACAGAATATTTTCTTCCTGTTATTGAGATATCAATCTGTTTACCTCACTTAAAAAGGCTTATCAGTGTGTGATCCATTGACTTCTTTTCCTCAGAGTTTACCTGGCAGACACTGCTGCTTTTTTATGGGTTGAGGGAAGGAACACCAGCTTCTACACATTCCTCTGGTGGTTTAGTTTATTAGGGAAATGATGCATTTAACACCCCTACAAACAAATCGTCTGTGTCATGGGATATTAACTTTCTCTTGCCTGAATTAATGAAATCTGTTTGGGGATATTTTTTTACCCAACCTCAAGTGCCTTAAATAGAAGGTTATTTTCTGGCAGAAGAAAATGCAGTTCACAGACGCAATAAACTGCAAGGTCTAGCGACTGAACCACAAAATATTAAAGCTAAAATGATGTTGCATGTTAATTCAGAATTCTCCTCTATGGAGTAATTCCACAGCAATCAGGCAGCCATGTCAATATTTTGTTTCTCTGTGCAGCAGTTTTAGAAGGACCTAACTTCGAAAAAGAAGGCCTGGAGAGAGGGAGAAATAAGGCAGAAGGGGATAAATCTGTCAGTTTTTAGGAGGACAAATGCACATATCCAGAAAACAAAGCCTAAATTCTGGGTTTAACATTACCTTCTGCACCAGCCACTGCCCAGAGAACCTGTGTAGGGGAGAGTTGGCTTTTTGTACTTCTCATTGATATTCCTGAGTGATACTCATGCTTGTAGGTCAAGTAAAAGGTCACTCAGCCAAAGCAGAAGAGAAGATGCCTGCCAGCCTCAGGTTAGTACTGCCTCTGGAGGTTTATATGTCAGCCACTTGGATTTCACTGTATACCTTTATTAAATACTGGAGCTGCTATGCAGTCATTCAGGAATTAATGGAAACTGTGTAAACCCTTGTAAATACTCCAGGTATATCATACTTTTGATGTATGTGACTGAGAAGGTATCTGAAGTTTTAACTGTAGGAATTCTGTATATTTTTGTCTCTTTCTCAAGAGCTAAACCAGTGATACTTATTTGAATATCAGTTTGAAACTTGTTAACAAAATTACTTGTTAAAATAAATAAATAACTTTTTAAAAAAAAACCCCAAACCCTAATTTCCAAACGGAGTATAAAGTATGAGATGTCAGTAGAGCCACATCTGACTTTTTGTTTTGTTGCTGCCATATTGTGCTCTTAACACTGCTGGGAAATAGATGGAGCAGTCAGCTGCCAGCAGAAATCTCCAAAGGATCACTCATGTTTGCTTCCTCAGCTGCTGCCAGTGTGGTATTTTTCAGTTTGCCTCTACAGGAAAAGGTTCAGAAAGGGTGTGAGAAGAAGAGCYGGTGTTAACAATGGCCAGCTAGGGTTCTATTCTTTGGAAAATCAAGCCCCCATCTTTTATATTTAAAAGCTTCAGCATTAAAAACACAGAAAACATACAAAAACATGGCCAAAAAGGCAGGCTTTTAATAAGAATTTGAGAGGTTTAAGAATATCCTCCACCATTCTAAAAATACAATGAATTTTTAACTAACCTTTTCATGAGCATCATCATTATTCATAAGTACTTTTAACAAACTGGGAAATAAATTTGAAAATCTCTGTTAATGTTGTGATTATATGAGTAAATTCAAATTGATTTTTTTTTTTTCCTTAGTAACTTTAGGGGCTCTAAGTACTGAGCGAATGGAGGGGAAAAAAAAAAAAAAAGGAACAGCAAAATAATGGAAATAGAGGAAAGCTAAAGGCTGTCTGTGTTCTAATGTACCATTGCAAAGTTTAGGTTTTGGTGCTTCCACTACAGAATGAAAACATTAGTATCAGTGGAGAGATTTCCCTCAAGTATTCCTGTAATGATATTTGCTGTCCTTGGGAGGTACAGACTTATATGGGAAATAGGAAAAAGAATTATAGCTGTTATGATGGAACCGCTTAAGGTGATGAGAAGGACTATCTTTGCCTTTGCTTCTTTTCCAGTGCTTTAAGTCCTTTATGGAATTTCTATTTCTGTGTGTTAGCTTTGCCATCAGGATTTTTTCCCCCTCATTCTGGGTTCAACACAAAAAATAATCCAGCTTATCTGACAAGTATTGATATCATATTACAAAGAAAAGGAGGAAGCATAATAAAGTAGTACACAATTTTGGGTCACCTACAGAGGCTCCACCTCTCGGTCTTTCAAAAATCCACCTTCAATTTGATTTGTGAAAGAAGGTTTTTAARTATCTTTTTTTCTTTTCTCTTGGTTACATCTAAACAGGAAATCATCCCATATGTCTTTGCCTCTGTTGAAAAATCTTTAAGCCTGCCTTTTCAGATATACAGAACTTTGAGAATCAATTAGATTATTGTCCTCATTAATGAATAACACCATTTCAGTGTAGATGTACATTATATGTGTTCTGAACTTATTTCTTGTTGTATCAGCTCAGATTTTACCAATTGCAGTAAAAATAAAATATGTTTATGGTCAGTAAGAAGGAGGATATAGATTAGACAGAAGATGGACTTACCTCAGTTTTTCAATTATTTGGATTAATTTCTGTTTTCTTTTATTCTTTTAATAGCAATGCTAGTTTTCTGTAGTTTAAGTGTTGCTACCATATTCATTAAATAATGTTTATTTTGAATTTTTGTTCATCATGACTCTTATCCCCATTAATACCAAGAGCCTAATGTTCTATTTTGACCTCTTATTAGTATTCTTACTGTACTAAATAGAAGAGTATTTCTTCAATAATTGATAAGATAAAAAATGTAATGTTCTGCAACTATCTCATTTTTCCTATTTTGGCTCCCTTATAAAGATGCTGTGCAGCCATCTTCCTAAGCAGAGAGCACATTCCTTGCCTAAGGCCAAAACAATTATCTGCCATCATAAAGAAGTTAAACCAGTGTGGACGAGGGGGAGGAAAGGCTTGAAGTGCTAGTTATAAATTCCAGCGGCAAATCTGCAGGAAAGTGAAAGGAATCTGTGAGGGTACCCTTGAAAGCGAAGCCATGTCCCATTTGGCATGAAAGGCTCTGGGCTGCAGAGTTAGGACAAGCTGAAAGGGTAAGCGTGTGCTGCAAGGTCTTTGCATGTTTGCTCTTTTAAATGACTCCAGAAATAGTTTGGCTGAAGGTAGACGTGGTTTTAGATCTCTCTGTGTAGTTGGACGTGTAAAAGGGCAGCATTGCCAACAAGAAACTGTGTCTTGATGTATTATGAGGGAGTATTTTGGCTTATGAATCAATTTGTCCTTTACTGGTTCAAGTTGCTGTGTTATTTTTGTTCCTTTTTCAGTTACAGCATTTGAAATAATGCCTTTGTCACTGCTATTAGACATAGGCTTGTATCCTAATGAGCAGTACTTYGTGAAGCAGCAGAGTTTACCAGAAATACAGTGTTGCTTTCATCCAGATGATTGCAGAAACTGAGGCCTTAAGAGACATTTGTGTTCTTGCACAATTTGTCTGCTTTCCTTTAAGCCATGTATAAGCATGCTAATCAACTTTTTTTTTTTTTTGACGAAGGATATTTCTCAGGGTCCATTAATTTTGGTGTCACATAGCTGATCTCATGGATAAACTGTTTGTTTGTGGATGCTGAATGTCTAAATAATCAAGAGACCAGAATATAAAAGATATGACGAAGAATTATTTTCTTTTCTCTCTTGGGATAGAAAGTTCTCGTATGAACATAAATATTAACTGTTGACTACATTGTCAGCTAGACATAGCTTTTAAGGGAAAATATTTAAGATTCATTTTGGTACAGAAGAATGCTGATTTTATAAAACTCTTCCCTTTTCCTCTTTCCTGCCCTCCCCTCCCTCTTTCTGATATAGATGTGCCTAATATTTTGCTATAGCTTTTCTTTTTAAAAAAGTGGTTGTAAAATGTAAGTCATGCTGTAGCTGTTTCTCAGACTGGCTGTATTTTTATTGAGATTAAAAAAGGTGTTGTCACAGGTTTTTTATTTAATTTTCATTACTATTCTCCATTCACTCACTGTGTGAGTGATAAGGCTATTCTGTACTACTTGATCTATAAACACAGAGGTAATAGAAGGTCCCATATCTTGCAAGAATAGAAAAGATAACTATAAAGAAAAGAGGAAAAAAAAATCAAACAGAGAAATAGAATCAGTGAGATGGTGACACAGTCCTGTTTGGCACAGTGGGCTGTAGGTTGAGTGTTGTCAGAGCCTTTGTTGTGATCTTGGCTGCATGAGGAAGGGAGATTTAAGGGGCTGTTTCAAGAAGACCAACAGTTCTACAAACAGTTTAGGTTTGGAGAATTGTCCTTTCTATTAAATGGGCTTTGGAGGCTTCCAGCCTGGGTTGAGAAGTAGAAATTGCTATCAATGTTGAGGTGGAGAAGGGGATAGGACGAGAAGGCTGAGAAAATGAAGAGAGCTTACATTTGTGCAATAAAGAAAATTATGTAAATGTCTTTTAAAATGCGTTGATGCACAGGTGAGATTCCTTGGGGCTTTCTGTAGTTGTGCTGGCTTTAGAATGCAAGAGTTTGCTRCTTCCCTGAGGTGATCCAGAGGATTCACCCTGGAGCAGCCATTGCTCATGGGGTACTGCAGTATTTATCTGCACTGATAAATCTCATCTCTGGTGGTAGCCACATCTGGAACAGATTYGAGCTGAGCAAAAATGCACTTGTTTAGGCCAAAACAAGGAATGCAGCCATGCAGAAGCCAGGATGAGCTTTTTTTTAATTTTTTTTTTCCTTTTGTTTTTCCTCTGTCTAAAAAGATTAGAAGAACTGTATTTCAGAGATGCTGTGCAAAAAGCCTCTGTAGACCAAAATGACAAAGGATTTATCAGAGGGTGTAATAACTATAGTGATTTAAGTCAAGTTTAGAAGGCTGAGATGCAGGTGGTTATTATTATAGAAAGTATTAATAAAAGAGATTTTAAAGGGGRGGAGGAAGGGATGGTGCAGAATTAAAAACTTTGGTTGAGCTGTAATATTTCTGAAATAYGTGCTAGACATCTATAACAAAAGGCCAGAGGAAGAGGCTAATGAGATTTTAATTTGGACATAGTAGAAGAGAATGAGAATAAAGAGGTAGATTGGTGAGACAGGTGCCTAAAGCTGGTACATTCACTCATGTTACCTGAGTTTCTGGGTGGGATTGTGCAGACACGAGGCCTGTGTCAAGTACAGTGGTCTTGGAGAATCTTGCAGAGAGCTGGGGGGCAATGAGGAGGCTCTGATGAAGGTCATTGAAAAAAAAAAAAAAGAACACGAAATGAAGCTGTTAAAAGACAAGGGGTGACACAGAGTTTTTAAAAAAAAAGTCTGAAGTTTTGATCAGCTTGACTTCAAAAACTTGGAGCAAAGTGGCACAGCTGGAATTAAAACGAAATGGGATGGGGTGGTAGCTGGTTAAGTCTGTCCAAATGTTTTGAATTTGTTCTTTAAAAGTTTTGAAAGGGCAAAAGGAAAGTTTGAGGGGAGAGTAGTTACCTTTTTTTTTTCCTTTTTTTTTTTTTTTCCCCCCTGTGAAGACCACAGATACAAAATATTTTCTTTCAGAGGCAGGAATTGGAGCCCTTCAGTGGCYCTCTGAATTCAGGATAAATGTGTAAGGAATGGAGGCCCTGCCAATTAAGTATTTTCTGTGGGATGAGGAGTGAGTTTCATGTTTTTAAAGTAATAAATACTTGGGGCTTGTTTAATTTAGGAAGCAAAAGGATTATTCTGAATTTAATATTTATATACCTGTAATAAATTTTCATAATTATTTTGATTAGCGGCATATTTTATACACAGCCTCTCTAACTGCTCTAGAGAATCTTGCTTATATAATGAAAGGATTTCTCTAAGTAACTTGGCTATGACTAATAAGAAATTTGCTTGTTTTCCTGTTAGTGTTTTAAATAACCTCTTAAAATTCAGCTTCACAAGGCTTTGCCAATTTATGTGTAAGCCCATATGTTATCTAATAGGTTATAAATATAAAGCAAACATAAAAATGTTTTCTCTCTGTTTTTTCTATTCACTTTTTAATAGGCTTCATAAAACCCATCCATGATAATGAAGTCCAGAATTKCTTTTGCAAATTACTCTTTAAGGTCCAGCTAGAAATTTACTACTCAATATTATTAAATAAGGAGTTCTTTAACTCATAAAAGTTCTTAAAATCTCGTAACTGCTAGTCTTTATATTAGGGCAACATACATATATGTATATACATATCTATACATAAATATATGCATATATATAGCAATCTGAACGTATAAAAAGTCTGTCACATTCAAAAGACAAAGACTGCAAAGAAAAATATCAGATTTTCAGTCTATACTTTCCTCCCAAATGTGAATGTTCCAGCATTGTCACCTGGTATACATCAGATATTAAAAAGTGAGAATTTTAGAAGACAGAGATGAAATAGTGAATAAATGTAAGATGTCCGTTGTTCTCATCTGTCAGGAAAAAGTAATTTGAAGTATGTCAGTGATTGAGTTTTTAATATGCACTTAATTGAATCAATTGTATTAATGTGTCCAAAATTCATGTCAGACACGGCAACAGGTATGATTATATCAAATTTGGTTACAATAAATATTTCCCACCACCCTAATACAACTGGCATTACGTAAGCCTGGTTCTTGTGAAACTCCTGCTTTTAGAACTGAGAATGCCTTTTCACATAAGATAACTGTGCCTGGGGTTGTTTACCTGAGATTTTGACAGCAATTTTGCATGAGAGTTGCTGGGGAAGATTTGCTGGTTTTATAGCCATTCTTTGGCTTAATATGTAAAATAGTAAATGCTTGTGAGTTTTATTATTTCTATTGAATGGTCAAAAACTGTGTGTAAAGCACTATCCTTACCTCTTCCTTTCTCAAACGTGGTGTTTTGCTTTCCAGCTAGTTCAGCAGCTTAGGGTCATCATTACCATATTGCCAGGTCACCAAGATCTCTGGTTTTATAGTTGGTTTGTGGGTTTGGGTTTTTTTTTTCAATTTATTCCTCCATTTGCAAATTAAATTTCATTTGTGCCCATGAAAATTACTACATCATCTAATGCTGTCTGGGGGCAAGTCATCATTTGCTGATGATGTCCAGTTGTTCAGTACTGGAGCTGGAAATGTCAGTTTTTTCCTTCCATCAGTGCAAACCCTGTTTTTTATTAATAAGCATGGTGTGATTAAGATTTGACATTAATTTAAATGCCTTTTCCAATTCTGTTTGCTTAACACAGGGAGAGCAATCTCACAGACCATGGAACCAGTGCTGTTCCACTGGTGGGGAGTGGAGACCTGATTTGCTCTTTCATTCCACTTGTAGAGGGAGGCCGAGTATTTGCCCAATTCCTTTGCCCCTCGTTATGTTTTACTCTGTCAGCGGACAAAATGGATCTGCTCCAAGAAAATTATTTTCCCCAGCTTAGAGGAGGAAAATAAGGAGCTATGATTCATTCCTCCAGGGGTTCGTTAAAATGCATTTTATATGACCGTGGTGGTTAAATAATTCCTGTTTCAGTTAGTGAAAGTTCATACTGGCTTTGGAAACTTTCAGGTAATAAAAATTTTTACTCTGAAAAATCCTTGTTTAGTTCTGASTACGAAGTTCAAAGTCTTTTGTTACAAGCATAGAGCTCCTGAAGGGAATTTGTTAGATTTCAGAACAAGGCTGCTGAAGAATGCAAAGCTCCTTTTGTTTAGTGGGCAAATAACAGGTGGGGTTCATGTGTGACCCCTCAGCCCAAGCCTGGCCAGGACCCCATATCTGGCTGCCATAAAGCAGGCAGGGGAAAAAATCCTACTTGTTATTTTAAGCTTGCTATGAGGAGTTAGTTTGCAGAAGAAAACATAAAGTTAATACCCAAACTAGGTTTTACAGCTTCCCTCTAGCTTCTGAAGTGTTTGCATATAGATGAGAGTGTGATGTATGTTTTCAGCAGTCGGCTTCCTGTCACTCATATTTTTTTTTTTTTTTTTCCTCAGGGTATCCTCAATCAGTGTATCTTTTTATTGAAAAGTTTGCTTTGGATGTCTGAGCAGGAATGTCAGGCTTAGTCAGAAAAATCTGATGTCTGTTGATTTTGATGTGAGAAGGAAAAAGCAGACTYATCTGTAGATGCTCTTAACAAGTCCATCTGATAGTTTTGGATTTGGAGTTCCTGAGCTGATGCAGTATGAAAAGAGAGAGCCATCAAATTGACTCTTTGGTGGAGATGGATTTTATTTCTTGAAATATAATTGGGTTTCCTGGTATCAACCGTAGAGGATCATGCCATTGCAAATTAGAGTTTGAATTGCCTTGACTAAGATTGTGAGGATATCAGTGGTTAACTCTGTTTTGCTTTTTCTCACAAATATTTTTTAGCATTTAACATAAATATATTTTTAAAAAATGTAATTTGCAAACTGATTTAAAGTCATGATGGTAATAGTATTCTCAGGAATTTGTCACAGAATGAACTATCAAGTGACTAGAGCTCTTATTTCAGTAGCCAATTTACTGAGAAAAAAACCAGATCATTCACAGCATACCATAATATTGCAATCTTGGTTATATCCTGTGGTTTTTCTGTGCAAATAGGTGTCAAAGATTTTGTATTATTAAAATCTGCTTTGAATCTAAGATGCCTTTCAGGAAAAAAATGATCAATTATAAACTCCAGGTAAGAATCCCTTGCCAGAAGCCATTTAATATCACCTTYTGACTAACTCTAAGATTTGCATGTATTTTATACTCAGTGAAATTTTATGCAGGCTGTTGGAACTGTTGGCTTGCTGCTGGTTGTGTTCCAGAAGTACAAGTGGAGAAAAATCTCTCTTTTTCTTGTCTGACCTACAAGAACAWGAATCAGTAGCAACAAAAATGTTTGGTGACCAGGCGCTGGTTGCTGAAAAAGACATGATGTAGCTCATTAGTAGGTCTCATAAAGGTTTGATTTAATGGAATGATTAAAGGGCTATGTGCAAGGGGGTGCCAAGGGGCAGGAGTTCTGGTGTAGGAACAAATGGGATAGCATTGAAGAAAAGGCAGAAGAATGGAATCTCTTAGGCAGGAGATACTGGGAAGAGTTGAGTAAGGAGCTGAAATCAGAAGCATAATTCTGTGACATCTTGAATAATGAAATAGGCAGCCTAACTGTGAGATTAAGATGAGAATTTATTATGATGAGAATTGATTTCATGCACCTGGAAGGAGGCTTTGCCCTTAAGGGAGAGAGAAGTTTCTGTATTAAAATGTGGTGCAAGCAGAGTGTAGATACTGCCATTAGAAAAAGGTCATTCTTTCTGGTTTCCTCAGGTCAGTGAGATGCAAAGCAAAGAGTAGAATTAATATTCTGAGCCCAGCAGTCTTTATGGAGCAGATTGGTGTCACATCTCTTCCCACTGATCAGATGGCTTTTGGCTTAGCACAATGCATCAGTTTTGAAAAATTTAAAAGTGAATTTGGACTCTTTTGTTGTCAGTCTCTGGCATCACGTGAAACATATTCAGGCTTTAAATGTGAAGATAAATATTAGACAATTATGCCATCACCATCTCATATTACGTACTGGTATGGGATTTATACAATAGTGACTAACTTGTGAAGTAGTAAACTGCTGCTACCTTATATTTCTATTAAATTCTCATCTTCCTCCTCTTTACATTATGCGAGTAAGAGCAAAGCCAATGAGTAACTTGATTTATTATCTTCAATTTATGCATCAGTATCTTTTGCCTCATTTTCAGTAATGAATATGTTTGGTTCTTGCCCTAATTTTACTGTACTAACATTCCAGAAAATACACACTGTGGTTCCCCCTCTGAGGTAGAACTGTGACAGATAACTTATTACTTGTTCTACAGAAGAGAAATCCTCCTACCACAGCCTATTTCTTTGGTAAATTTTACCCAATGAAATCTCTTTCCACGCCATTAATTTGCTTGCTGTCCTTTTATTATTAGAGAAGCTTCACTGGGGCCTAGCTGTTAAGGGTCTGATTTTTTACCCGTTTTAGCAATTCTTAATTCCATTTATCTGTTTTCTTGACAGAAATTTTACAGTTTGACTGTAGATAGACCCTTGCACTGGCTCTGCCTGGGATGGAGTTAATTTTCTTCATAGCAGCCCGTGTGGTGCTGTGCCTTGGGCTTGTGGCTTGTTGGCTCCTACTGAGCAGTGCCTGGTTTGCAGTTTTCTCRCTTTTCTCCAATTCACTTGGCAGTTGGTTTGTTCATTTTTCTTCCCTAAAATTTCTTCATCTCAACTCAGACATTTTTTTCTTGCTTTTTTCCTTCCTTTTCTCTCCCCCATCCTGCTGGGGAAGAAGTGAGCTGGATGGAGGCTTAGGTGCTGTTTGGGGCCAATCCATTGCACCCTTCTTCAAACACCAGGTATAAAAGGTGTGCATGGTGTCAGAATCTGGAAAATCCGTCCCTTTGTCTTTTCCTTGGAGAACAGCTTATCCTGCAATCATATTTAAGAACAAAGCCTATCTTTGGTTATTCAGCGGTGTCCTTCATCTTACTCGTTAAGGTGGCTAATACATTTGCCTTGTATTATGGTCATTTGTTTGAATAAATGTCATCATTATACTGATTAATGTCCTGCCTTTCATAAAACCCATAAAATTTCCTGTCTAAAACCTCAGTGTCCTATCTTCAGTGATGCAGAGCTACTATTTTTCATATTTAACACACCGAAAAACAGCTTGGGAAAAGGACTAAAGGAATGGGACGAACTTTTAAAAAACTGTTTTATTCTTTCTTTAGGAGATACTGAAATAAGGCCAAAAGGTTGTGCAGGAATCTAGGCAGCTGCTTAAATCTGGGCAACAGAGGTTTTCCCCTTATTTCRTGGTGGAACAATGATGGAATACCCACAAACTCCCTTGGAGGTGGAAGTACCCGCTGTAGCTGAGCACAGATTTCAGCAGACCTGAGCTGGGCTGCAGATTTAGGCACRGAGTGATTGATGTGAAATTGGCATGTAGTTGTTCATGCCCCATTTTGCTGTGTGCAATGCTCTCCACAGAGCACATCTGACAAGAGCCATAAAGTCTAATGTGCCTTTTTTATCCAGTTCTCCGGTCCTCCTGCACTAAAGGCAGCTCTGGAGTTTAGTGTCAGTAGGGCCARGAGTACCATAAGCAAGCAGGAGAGAAGTAAAAAACAACTCCAGACCTCTCTTTGAAATGCTTATAACAAAGGGGCTAAACTGTTTACATCTCTTTATGTAAATATGTATTGTCAGATCATCTCTATGACATGATAGGTTATGACAGTTTCAGCAAACAAAATTTTCCTTGATCAATTTGTTGTTTTCTGTGGAGGATAAGATTTWAATGTTTTCTGTCTCTTCTCAAGGACTTCTGCTAAGGACTCAGCCCTGAGTCCTTTGTATCTCATGCCCTACTTTCTAGTGTCCAAATATATAAATGAAGAGAGAGTTTTAGATGACATCTCAACTTTTTTAACTTCGGTGGATCCTTACTGGTCTAAAGTTCTCTATGATTCTTTGTTCTTAGCCAGTCCTTTGAGCTTTTGTTTGCTTTTGTAGCACAGTGGGACACCTGGGTCTCATGACTTTCAAATGGTTTTCCTGCTTCAGGGAATGGCTGCTGACTCTTTCTCCTGGGTCAGCTGTTAGCTGTCCGATAGCTGGGACACAGGCTTCTCTGGGCAGGTTCTCCTCTTTGGGCTCAGCCCCAGTGGTGCTGAACTCCTCCTGCCAGTGCTTTGTCAGCACAGGCTAGGAATGTGTCAGTCAGATTTTGCCTGGCAGTTCTTGCTGCTCTCCTCTCCTGACTCAGAGCATGGGCTGAGCTGCTGTCAGCACAGTTTAAAGCACTGTTCGTTGAGCTCAGCTTARAGCTGTGTGAGCTCCTCTGTCTGTCAGAGGGACAGCGACACCCATTCACTCCCTCTCTGGAATATTTCCACGTTGTTAATCTTTGAAAGCTGCTCCTCAGCCTCCACCTGGCTGTGGGCTTCCACCTCTAACACCAACTAACCCTGCTCTCTCTGTGCTTTGCTCGTGTTCTCTCTGTTTTAAGGCTGGTGGTTCTTGCCCTACAGCGTTTTATTTCTGTCCTCATTGCTTCTCCGTAATGTGTCTCTCGTATGATATGTGTCTACATTTTTCTGACGAAATTCTGCTCTTTCAGAAGAGGATATACAACAAAATGATGGAATTGGGTACTTATTGTGATTATAGCTACTCAATTAATTAATTTGCTTTTTTCTTTCATGAAAAGCCCTTGGTATTATCTCCAATCCAGGATGTGGTTTCATAAATATTGATGACTATAGTTATTCTGAGGATAAYATTTTTTCCACTTATTTATTGAAAGAGAAACATATCCTTGTTTGCTCCCTTAAGAATGGTGAAGGTGTATTCTAGTTTTAAGGAAGTAAGAATTACCTGAAATTTCAAAACTTCAGTGTCTGAAAATTAACAGGCCTATGATGGATTTCTTTTCCTGAGTAGATAACCTGTTAGTGTCTTCATTAGTGGCCCTTAATTTATGCCACTTACTTATACCTGTTAATTGTTTTGTAAATATCTGTCAGTGAGGGCATCTATGAATATGTGCTGTTTTCCTCAGATTGAACAGCTTTGAATATTCTGTGTTTGTGAGYTAATATCTTTGTTATTATAGCTTGCAAATTAGTTAAGTGTAGTTAACAAATTCAGGATGTCAGTTTTTGCATCTTGCTTTGAGTTTTGTCTCATAAAAATTAGTTGGCTGAGTGCAGATATTAAATAATTCCTCAAACTGTCATCAATAATTACTGCTGCATATGGGGATCATTTAGGGGCGTTCATACATGAAATAGTGTTTTTCATAAAAGTATGTCATAAATAAATAATTGCACTAACAGCAGGTCCATATGAAGAAATATCAATCATGGTCAGTGTCATTACAGTGTGTTGTGTTCATGCAAGTGGCAGAAGTGCTTTACAAATGCTGATTAAGCTGGGAAATAAACTAATAGGAAATCACGAAGCTGAATGTCACTACAAGCATGTTTATGTGGGCTTTTGATTGGATCTCGCCCACTAAGTGCTGCAGGTGAAGTGAGAGTAGCTTCCACCTGTAAAGTTACAGTGATGCTTAATGAATACGTTGGTGTTTTAGTCACTGGAGTCCAATGAATTTCACCGTGTGTTTATCTGCTCTTTATAAAGAAGAGCCTCCAGGTGTCTCCATGTTGTAGGCCTTGCAAAGCAGTCACTGAAGGGGATGCTCTCTAAAGAAACTCAAAATATTCAAGGGTGGTGTTAAATGTATTTTTAATTTCATGGACTTATTTTTCTATACATGAATTTTATTTTTGTTYTTGTGGATATTTAAAGTATCAGATTCAGAAAATTATATTTTTCCAAATGCAACATCTTATTTTAGCCACTATGGAGTTAGAGAGGTCCCTCATAAAATACATGTTCCTCTATGCTACAAATAATATTTTTAAATAGAAAGCATTCTTCAACCTGCTGCCACTGTAAGTGCTATAGCTGGCTTCAGCTTCCAGTGAATCTGATTTTTGTCAGGCAGGAGTAAAGGAATAGCCCTTTGTCTCCTGTTCTAACCATTTTATTCCCTGTGCATATCTGATGGACATATACAGACAGGCTGACAACAGATTTGTTATCTACAGGCCAGCAGAAAAATTAAATAATGCAAGTAGGAGTCTAAAGAGGAGTGAGTATACAATAAAAGACTGTCAGGCCCTTAAAAAAGAGCTGAAGGAAAAGGGGAGCTCTTTGATAATCCTGAGCTTTGTTGGCTTACTTTTTCTTTTTTTGACAGAACAAATATTTAAATTTAAAAATCCATATAAAATGTTTTGTATTTCTAGAACAAGTGTAATTTTTTTTTCTTTTCTCCCTCTTATGTGCTACTTGGAAAAAAGTATTAAGGTTTATTCATGCATTTATTGATTTTTAACCTCTGGGCTAGCTGTGCAGTAAAGGAAGTATGACCAACAAAATGGGGATGTGCTTATATTAAACAGTTGTTTATCCTGGGACTAGTGACTTTTATCTGGTCTAATGGTGCATCTGTGTAGCTCTTTGCAAGGAGGTGCTTCCTCTGCCTCCTCACGTGACACGAGGCTAATCTGTCCTTGGAGTGTTGTACTTATTCWTGGTGATTATTGCAGAATTCTATTATGTTATTTCTTAGCTAATGTAATACTTTTTTTTCAAATAATAGCTGGTTAAAGCACTCTTACAGGAAACAATTTGTTATGTAAGACAGAACATCTACAGAGGTAAAACATAAACTTGTTTCCTGAGTTTTTCCCAGTTTCTACCCAACATACATTTTTTCAAGCAGAGGGGGGAAAAAAAAAGAAAAAAAAAAAAAGATAGTACATGAAGAGATGCCAAAGGATTTCAGTAAAGAAATGGCAGATGAGTATCAGAGATGAGCTTGTGTCTGTTGCTTTTGGTAATTTTGTAGTGGCAGCCTAACTAAGCAAAGACATGCTAGCTGTGTTTTGGAGGCTTAACACGTTGGTCAGGTGAACGTAGAAAATATGGAATCACCATCACTTACACTYGTATTTATTATTTTTGCACAGTTTCTCAGAATTTTCGAGAATGTCACGAGCCCTCTTCAGTAAGTTAATTTGTACGAGGTGTCCAAATCACTTCAATAACACACAGGAAAAGTCACATTTGAACATAGGATTGGTGTTTTCATGCTTTGATACTGCCCTGGCTTCCTCTGTTAAGAGTTGAAGACGTTGTCAGGAAGCTTAAGTAAAAACTGTGTGGAAATTTATTTCATGTTCTTGCTMACCTTTGTCCTCCCAAGAAGAATAAAGAGAAAACTTTGACTCAAGAGAGGCTTACGCTTCTCACAAAAAATGGGTAGAGGCAGAGCTGCCGGAGCCTGAAGGGAGCTTCCAGACATTGTTCAGTCTAACTTGAGTCAAGGATTTCATTAAGGGATTTTTTTTTAACTCTCATTTGTTTGGTCACTATTGAATCTGGATGATTGGGTGTTTTTTATTTTTTCCTAATCCATTTACCAGAATAGCCTCAGCCATATTTATCCTGCTTATTTTATCTCCCCTCTTCCTGTGTTCTTCTCCGCTTTGCTTTGTAGCAGTCCTCTGCTGTTTTCCACTCCTCTTTTTTTCTCAGAAATAGGTTTCTCGTTACCACAGGCTTACATTCTGCTCCTTTTTTGTAAAGAAACATGTGCTAAGGGCCTACACAACTTTCTTGCTGACTTGGTTCTCTTGTGCAGCAGCTTAACAGGTCTCTGGACACGGATTTTGTGCCCCAGTGTTTGTATAGTCCTCATTGTAGTAAGGTTTGTTACCATCATGAGATCCTTACCCTGTGCTGTTTTGCACATGGAAGTGAGCATTCAAACTCCAGTTTACAGTCCAGCCATTTGCTGCTGTTTTAAAGATAATTAAGAAGCTGCAGCCTATTTTAACCAACCACTTCAGCTGCGTGCGTGCATTTCCTGCAGTTTGATGTTGAGGCCACACAACAGGCATTTTTATAAGTTCTCTCTTCTTTACTATAAATTGGTATTGAATGGTGGAGTCCTCAGAGTCTTTAAAAAAAAAAAATTAATTCAATACCAAAAGTATATTTGAGGAAATATCCATGTCATCTACAGATAAGCATGGGTTTTAAGAGATCCTTTAATAGACTGAGACAGCTTCTTCTAAAGAGCAAGTTGGAGAGGAAGCCTAAACTAAGACTCTTTTTCCACTAATTAAGACACCTTTGACTTTGGTTTTTGGATTGTTTTGTTGTTGTTGTTGTTTGGTTGGGTTTTTTTGGTTTTTGGGGAGTTTTTTGTGGCTTTTGTTTGTGTTTTGTTGTTTTGTTTTGTGTTTTGAAAGTCGGGCGTCTCAGTGAGACGACTGAGTTTGAGTGCCGTAAACACACAACGCTCCCCTTTCCACATCTTTCCATCCTACTCACCTAAAAGGTTCCAAGCCTGGCACCTCATTCTAGAGCAGCCAGAGTTACCCTGGATGAGGATGAGTAAGAAGCAGGACAAGGGTGTGAAGAACGAGCATAAAGACACACGGGTGTGCTCAGTGCTGGAAGTCTGTCTTTACACCCAACAGTGCAGTTCCCCAATCTGCAAAGAAAATAAGCAGATTCATCTTGCATCGATTTCTACAGTCAGGCAACCTTCTTGTCAGGTTCCAATATATTCCAGGTGCTTAATCAATATCCCTGTTAAACTGCCACCCATAACCATTTGCAGGGATATTTTTCTTTGATTTCCCGACTTACTTACATGATGCCGTATGTGTCTTAGTGGATTAAAAATTGGAAGAATACATGTGTAGATGTTTTTGATGAATAGGATCTTTAGTAGAAATTTAATAACCTCAAATGTAAAATATTGATCTTGTTCTTGCTCTTATAAATTCCTTTACAACTAAGGGGTTTTTTTGGTTGGTGGTTTTTTTTTGTTTTTTTTTTTTTTGTGTTGCCTTTTTTTTAGTTGCAATTACATGGGAAGACAAACAAGAGTCTTACTACCTGTAATCTAACATGTGAAATGATGCAGTACACAGTTTTCAGCCCTGAAGGTCAGGAAGTTGAAAAATTTATCGGTGGAAAAATTATGAGGAAATTTATTAGGGAGGGAGAACATGCCAGAAAGGTGTATTTTTAGAGAGAAATGGAGCAACAGGGAGAGAAGTCATGACATTTTCAGTACCACAGACCTTGTTAAGTGGCTGTAGAAATTAAGTACATTGATGAATTTTAGTAAAAGCATTGACAGCAACACTAAGAAATACTTCAGCAGTCTGGGTCACGTATAGCATGGAAGCATTTGATGATGAGCATAGCATCCTATAAAATTGCTAATAAAAGGCACTGYTAAGCAATGCTGTGTTCTGGGCTGCTGCTGCTAGYCCTGATGTGTCATGAGCAGGCTCTCTGGGTGTATCTGAGGTGGTCTGGCTGGATCAAGTCAGCCTTTGAAACAGTGGATRGTACATTCTGTGGTGAAAGTATAACCTTTTCTCTGTTTTTACTGTTACAGCAGGGGGAGTAGGTAAACTTTGTTGGAGTTTGCTTTGTTAGTTATTTACGCCATGGAATGTAACTGTTTCAGGCCTCTGTAGCTGTAGAGCTTTCCCGACTAAGTCTTGTACCATCTTTCTAGCGGAATTCTCCATTACCAATGCCCAAAATTGCTTGTTAGCACCCTTTTACACTCGGCTACTCTGAGGAACAGTTTGATGGTAGAGGTATTGCAAGCCTGTTCAGTCTCTTGGGTCTKCAGATTGCCAATCTCTTGGGTTTGAGATGCCTCAGTGTTTGCTTAGTACTGTAAATCACCCTTCACATAAACTAGTTYGCAATTTTGTGTAAAATGAATAAGCAATTTAAAAGTTCTAACCATGGAGAACATAGTTACAATTTAATGGAGCTAATACTGTTCTTACCTCTTTCTAATCTACTGAAACTGTTTATCATTTGTCTAATAACCTGTTCGTAATGCAAGGGAAAAGGCTGCTGCTTATAAAAATTCTTAATTTGCAACCAGAGGGGGRAAAATTCCTTTTGTACGTAACCCCTCTTGAGGTTCTGTGCCTATTCAAATCTTAATTCCATCAACAATAATATCTTTAAATCCCAATATCATTCAGGAATTGCTTCATTTTTTTTTCCTCTAAGTGTTCACAGATCACGACAATTAGTAAATATTAGAAGAACTGTAATTGTATAGGGAGATAAAGTATTCTTTTTCTACTGAGATCAGAAGTCCTATTAGTGTTTCAATGTACCCAATATATCATTTGTTAATAAAACACCCAAGCTGACGTTGAGAATTGGAGAGTTGAAGATGAGCTTATTGCATGTAAAATGGAATCTCTCCAAGAAACTGAGATTCTTGAGTTCCTCTGGTGCCCTGTCCCATGTCTCCTGTTCCCATGGAGAAAGTTTTCCATCTGCTGCAAGAACATCCCACGATAGTGACATTTTCTGAGGTGAGGATTGCCTGCAGTACCCAGCTCCTTTCTCACCCAAGTGAGCAACTTCCTAGCCCTGGGTGTTACTGTGCCAGGCTTGAAGCTGGCACGTCCGCAGTCACACTTAGTGCAAAAGAGAAATAATGATCAGATTTTAAAAAGGGTTATAAAATTTGGGCGAAGATTAATGAATGACAGTGTTTTCTGATGAGCAGCACAGCCTGGATATTCTACCACACTTTGCTGACTGCACTCTGATTATTTTTTTACAGCCCTCACAGCCTTTGGAGCAGCAAAAGTGAAAACTCTGAGCTAACCCCACTTTACTGACCCACTTTTATTTCCTGGTCCTTTTTTTTCATTGATGGCAAATTCATGTTAATTTTTTCCATGTCTACAAACTGATTTAATAAAAGATTTTCCCTCTACCTACAAAGTAGAGGATGTTCCTCTTGCATTGTAACAGGAACTTAATCAGAGTCACAGAACAGTTTAAGTTGGGATAGACCTTGGGAGTCATCTGGTCTAACTCCTGGTCGAAATACATTCAGTTGTGCAGCTGTTGTCAGAGATATATGGAGCTAGACACTAAAAATAAGTGTCTGTATGGTTTTTTCTACATTTGAAATAAAAATAATTTATAATCCCTAGAATAAAATGAAATAATCAGCTGCCATATCAGAAAATGCTTTGACCAAGCTCCTGAATTTCAGTCAGGTGAATGGAGTTAACAAAGCTCTGAATCTGAGTATCTGCTGAAAACTGTCTTCTGTATTCATAGATTTGTTAATAGTTTTGAAGATCGCTCTTAAGCCAAAATGGGTAGGATAACTATTAGTCTGTTAGAACTAAATCTATCAGTATTGCTTTCAGCAATAAGAAGGAGGTGGAATTTTAATTTTTTTATTGTTGTTGTTGTAGCTAACTGGTTCTAATTTGTGAGTGAAAAACAGAAGGAACTTTTTCAGAAAAGCTCTTGGTTTAGTTTTCTACTTTTGTCCTGTTTGTATAGTTGAGTTGAAAACTCCTCAGGAAGAAGGTGAGTTCCTGTGATTTTATTTTGATTTTGGGTTTATTTTGTTTGGTTTTTTGGTTTGTTGTTTTTTTTTTTGGTTTTTTTTTTTGTTTGTTTTCTTTACTATATGAACTCTGAATACAGATATAACTTATAGAGTACAGAAACTGCAGACAGAGTAACTCAGGCACATTATGCTGATATGGCTGCAGACGGCAACTTCTGAAAGCCTTGGGGGCATGGGAGAATATTGAATCTGACTTGAAATGCATTTACTCAGGCCCTTGTTACAGGGGKTCTGCAGCCTGTTTGTAGTCAGTGGTGCTGCTGTCACTCGCTTGTGAGAGCAGACAGTGCCAGAGGTTGGGGAGGCACACGGCCTTGCTCTCAGAGTGAGCGGCTTTCTCCTGGCTGCTGTGTGCAGTAATTGGAAAAAAAGCAGCAATGTGCCCCTTCTGAGCAGCCTCACTGACAAATTCCAGCGGCATCCCAGGAGTCAGGGATTTTCAGCTTTGACTCCTTAATGACAAATGTCTTACCAGTGGTGATGAGGGAAGAATCAATAATGCAGCCACCTGGATTTCAGGTGTGGGTCAGCTGCCAGTGGGTTGCAGTTCTTTGCAGGCTGTCCTTGGAATTATTGCATTGCCAAGTATGAAAAATTCTCATCAGGAAGTGTGACATGGATTTTACCTACTTTATTGGCTCCCTGTTGTTTCACTCACCATTTCCTTTAGGAGTGGTGTTTGCCATTTTTGGGAATGTATACTTCTAGGGCTTAGTGGTTTCAAGGAATACTGTTAAACTGCTTTTGCTATTTAAATTTTGGTGTGTATATACATGAAAATAGGTGCCTAAAAGTGATAAGGATTTGACACTGTATTTTTTGGATAAAATTCTGAAGTTCTCCAATTGTTTATAACTAAGTACAAGATGCTAATAACTTTGTGGGTTTTTCTTGTCTTTGTAATAGACTTATTGTGAAGTATTGTGATATGTGTTGTCTGGAGTAATTTTTTTTTTCCTGCTAAATACAGTGAAAGGACAGTCAAGTTTTGTACAATTTTATGACTTTCCACATCTATGTTCTTCCTTCTGCTTTTCCTCCTTTTTACTGTTTTTGCTGGATAAATGGCTCCTATTCATGTTTTCTAAATGTTTAGTTTATTGAAGTGTTTTAGCACAGAGGAAGATGTAGAAATGTTCCAGCAGGAAATAATGCATACATATTACACTGCCTGTGCCCAATAATATTTAAAAAAAGGGAAGCACAGCCACTTCCATACTGAGTCAATCCATGGATTTCTGTAGTCTCATATGCTTCCCGTGGCAGTGGCTAACAGGTTACAAGGTGGCCAAATAACACAGCTCACCTAAAAGTGTACATTTATGGGATGAAGAAAATTCTATTAGTAATAGTTCATGCTGGACTTGGGGCAGAGGGATTCTATTTTCTGCCCTGAAGCATGAGATTTAATTACTCTTACAATCATTRTCTTTGCTTACAAAGCCGCCGCTGTTGTTTATCATCAGAAAATTATCCAACCCTTTTAAAAAAACAGCTTTAATATTTGTCTCAATGAACTTTCACAGCAGTTAACTCCGTAAATTAATTAAACACTGCCTTGGAAATTGGCTCCTTTTTGCAGTTGAAAGTTTAGCATGATTTCATAGAAGCAGATTTTTCACACTCAGGGAATAAAGTTCAAAAGAAATTGGATAGTTTAACTAKGCCCTTCATTATTTTATTATACTTTTTTCCCAGTTGATAAATTAATTGTCCAATTACATGCATTAAGTGGGCTTCATCTTCCCATACCCCCCCAGCCCCTCACCTTTTTTTTTGGACCATTTCAGTCCAAAATTAAATATTCAAAAAGTCTATAAATTATAGTAATCTTGTGATCTGTCTTAAGCTGCTGTATTACTAATACCATATTTATGATCTGTCAAAAATATGTTCTTCTAAAGCTAAAACTTGAAAGTTAACCTTCAATCAAATTCAGCAAATTCGCTGAGTCAATTAACATCATCTTAAATATCTCCTGTTTGTGGGTGCTGAAAGTTTCAAGTTGTGTGCTATTTTCGTTTGTTTTTCTTGTGTTAGCATCAATTTGTATTTATGAGACAAGGTGTAGATTATATCTGATAGCTATTCAGTGTTCCTGATAYTAACTGTAATGCATGGTATAAAATACTTTTCAGATTAAAGATGTGAGGAGAGGTTAGTATGCGTTTTTGTGAGAGTAAAGTACATCACAGTTATGGTTAAGTACAATGAAGGAATTTAGGTGCTGATTAAATCCACAAAGAGAACTGAAGCCACAACAGAAATTGGTTTCAGCTACATCAGTTCTTTCATTAAACTCTCCATGCAGTTTGAAATGTACTGGCATAAAAGGGGAGGGGGAGTCACAAGTGCTTGGGRGTTGGGCAGAGGAAAGGAACATTCGCTCAGATTTATGGTCACTTAATTCAGAATGGTCCCAGTATAAAAAGGCTTAATGTTAAAAAAATGTATGATGTCAAGATGATTATCTTCTGCTATTTAATTCTCCTTATTACTATTATACCTTTATGTCTTTAATGTCTTCTCCAGTGCTTTGAGCTTCATGTTTTTAAATTACCTGGGATTATTGTTAATATAGATTTTCATGGAATTTTGATGACTGTGCACTCAGTGTGGCACTAAGCTTGAAGAGGACCTTCATCTGTCTTTCTCACATATAATTAAATATGTATAAAAGACCCTGTGTTCCTCCACAGCAGGTGCTTTAACCCTTCCAAAAAATCTCATAACAAAGAGTTTTCTACACTTGAATGAACTATGCAGCTTTTAGAAACTTAATTCCCTGATAAAACTACATGCCACTTCTCAATAACTTCATCCCTGAATTTTAGGGTGGAAGTATGAAATGGCATTTTTGGGAGTAAAATCATGGCATTGACAGCCAGTGATCATCACCTTCCTGCAGGTTCCCTTTTAGCTGAACTGGTTTCCAGCATAAYTGATGTGAGCAACAGCTCAACCACGTGTGACACCTGTCAAGAGACAGACAATCTCATGGCTGCTTGCTCAGTTTCTTAGAGATTCCATTTCATTGTTTTTCTTCTATCACYTTTGTGAGGTGGCTGTTTGCTGTGACAGTGTTGGTTGTATATTGATTCCCAGACCTCTTTGCGTGAGTTATCACTTTGTCTGGGTAGCAAGTCTTTGAAGAAATTGGGTTTATTTGTCATGAATATTCTCTCTGATAACATTTCTCGGTTAATTTATTTTATCAGGAGTCYATAATGTACAATAATCATCCATCTTGGCCGCTAAGTATATAATAATATGTGCATGTGACTACTGATAATTGCAGCATTACAGGATGCTGAAAAATGCAATTTCACCTAGCCAAGGTTGATATCAGATTATATGGTTTACTCTAGGGCTATTTCCTTTTTTCCATTTATTTTTCCTAAATCACTGTTATTTTTCTTTCAGTAATCTAATGGTATAATTATTGCTTGATTCATAGCTTACGAAAGTCAATAGAAATATCCCTGTCATATTCAGTGGGTATTAGACTTTTTTAGCCTGCATTTGCTTCTTACATGCATACTTTTTTGTTAAAATACTTTTTCATTTGCTCATGCTGCACCGGCCAAAACTTTTTCCTTTTTACCCTTTCTCTTTGAACATCAGATTACAGTTCTGATTGAAAACCATATAAAGTCAATTGAAAGACTGGTTGTTTTCTTTTGCTTAGAGGACAAAACAAAAAGGAATAGAAAACTTCTGCCATTAAAGGAAACAAAATGCTAGAATCATAGAAGGAAAACATATGTTGACTAAAAATATTATTTTTCAACAAATAAAAGTATATATTCATGTGATTGATTGTAGAGGGATTTGTTAATTGCCTCCAACAAATTTTCTGATCAACTGTCATTGAGATGTACTTTATTCATATGTTACATATTTCAGCTTATGTAGTGGAATTCTTGGTAGTGAAAATATCTCTGGAATTGTTTGCCATATGATGAAATATGGAAGGTCATGCAATGTTGCCTCCCTGCAAATGATATTTCTGTTCCTAGTTACTGTATTAGAAATGCGGAATAAAAAAAATACTGAGTCTGATATGGATTTAGGACTCCCATGTTTGCCATAAGTTTTTTTAGAGCCCAAATATTTATACTTGTGTTACTTTCTGGTTGACAGCTTCTCACAGAACTGATACCAGCTTTTTATCTTGAGTGACATTTTTTTGTCAGCATTCTTTTTGTTTCTTTGAAGGGAATCTAATTTGAAATTGCAGTTTTAAACAATATTCAGCTTAGAGTACTTGTTTCTCAGTGTTGCTTGGTAGACAATGTGCTGACTGTAGAAGCTGTTTTGTTTTTCTTCTTGACACTATTGTTATGAACTGAAACTTGTCAAAATAACGGTTAACCAAAGAAAATACCATGGTAATCTCTGTTTTTGTATGTGTACTTCAGTTGTGGGTTAAAGCAGACAGAGAAGGAAGGTGGGATAAAATAGTCTTCAGCTAATGTTTGTGTAGGTTTCAGAAATTGTACTTTGAAGCATCTTTTTTTCCGTGTTACTCTTTTTATCCTAGAGCTACTTTCTTCCTTACTGGGAATCAGTACTAAAATATATGAGAATGCATTTCACTGTTAACGTGCTGCCTGGCAGTTTAACCAAGTATTTATGTGGCTCTCCAGGGAGGCTTTGCAATCACCTGGTGCTGGCATGAGTGAGCTGACAGCAGAACCAAAGGTGGGCATTTTCAGGCTCACTCGGATGCTGCCACAGAGTACTGAGGCTGCTGCAGCATAGGCCAGGCTTTAGAGTGAAATGAGGGAGAAATTAGAAATAGTTACCTTTCACGTGTTAACAGGCAGGGCGTCAAGGTGCTGTGTCTGCCTTGATCCATTCCCTGACTTCAGAACAACATCACCAAACTTGGTTTAGGTATTTAGTTTTTGTCAATCAGTTCTTAGGCAGACCTGCTGCACGTATTCAGAACACCAGTGCTTGTTGTTCACCTTATTATTATGTGCTTGTTTTCAGAACATCACTACCAGTTGTACTGAGGTGATCATCAAAAACTAAACTGGATGTACAAAAGAATATTTCTAAAAGTATAATTTTACCTGTAAAGATTCCTGTTTAACTAGAAAGATGTAAGGCTGGGATTTGCCCRAATGGCAGAGTCTTCCTCTCCTCCTCTAAAAAGCAAACAAAACAAGTAATAAAAACTTCAAACAGTTAATTTCTGTTGTATGCAGAACGAGTTATGGCACTACAGTGTTTGCTTTGCCTGTTTTGCTGTTATATGTAAAATTTGCGCATGTGCTTCACAAAGTTCAGTTTTATAACACTGTTAATAAATTATTCAGTTATTCTGACTAAACTTGCAGTCAGACACTGTTTTTGCCTTGCCAGTGGTACTGGCTGTAATCATTTGATAATCTGTCTGTGCTCTTTCCGTGCTTTCCCAATTGTAATCATATGCTTAAATTATAAAATAGTAAAAACAACAAGAGAATTTGCTGAAGGAAGTCTTAATGAATATGAATAGAAGTATCAGAAGGTAGCACCTTTTCTGGTGCTAAAGCATTTTTTTCATTCAAATTATATATTGGTCTTGTGACAAGACAGCATTTGTTTTACTTTAAAAGTGATGAAGGAATGGGGAAGCTAGCTTTTGCCATGGTAAAAGCATAACAAAACATCTCTGAAACACAACTGGACAAAATAATGTTGTAAAAGTTCATTTTTTGGCATTCTTGGAGCTCATCAATCCAAAGTATTGTTTTCTTTTATTTAAATAATTTTAACACATAGGTTCTTTGCTATTGTTTAGTTGTAAATCTAATAATATGATTGAAATTGCTCGATAATCTTCTGTCTCAAGCTTTTCTTCATTTCTGATTCATTGTGTCTATTATTAAACCCAGCTGTTGATGTTTTTGAACAAACTGATTTCTGAATTAACTCTGCATTGTGTTCTATAATAACGCCACTTCTGAATTATCATGGGCTGCTCCCAATTTACTTTTAGATAATTAAAGGCTGTCTTTATTTCTATCCAAGTTGCCTGTTTTATTTCCCAGAACACAAGGATGTGATTTCATTCATGCTGCTCTAGGGGGTCTGAAGTTGATAATCATTTTTCTACATCTGCCCTCATCAGTGTCATCTTCCAATATCTGATGCTCCAGCGTTTTTCCTTGGCTTTACTCATTAGCATTCACAGAGTTGGTGCTATGTTGTGCTAGTCTGCCACAAGCCATTCCCTACTGTTTTCCCAAGAAGTCTGTAGAGGAGCTGTGGAGTAGTCTTATTCCTAGAGTCCATTCCTCTTCTTTTTATTACCTTTCGTTCACATAAACTCTTCTTTTCCTTTCAAAATTAGCGATAACTTAAAATCATGCATTACCTAAATATTTAAATAGATTGTGTATGAATTAATACGAGCGTCATTGGGTTCTTTGTAGTGTGTCTCATGTATGGTCCATATACTAATTACTAAATTAAATTTAAGGACTTTAGAATCAAGACCTCGATATAATATATTTTGGATAACTGATTCATGTGCTTCTCATCATTGCAAATAAAAATAATATATTTTTCTTGCTTTTAAAAGCAATCAGTCAAGTCAACATAAAAAAACTCCAACGAAGATGGACTTCAAATAAAAATACTGACCTGTGACATGTTTCAGTGGGAGGTCATACATAATATTTAACTTCCTTCTTCCATCAAAACATGTCATTGCTAAATACAATAGGAAGACTCTCTCACAAAAATTTAAAAAAAAGGGAAAAAGTAAAGGATTTACAGTAAACTGCTGTGACAATTTAAAAGAATTATCTTGTTTATCCCCACTAAGGTTCATTTTAGGACATGCTAGGCTCTTAATAGTCTTTTTAAAATTAGTGTTGACCTCAATTTATGAGAGTTGTATATATTTCCCCTTGGCAAGAGCAAGAATTTTAATCTGATCCTGCAGCTTTTTCCCTTGCTGACGTAAAATTCTTCTCCATTTGCTAATTGAGATCTTTGTGGACCGGTTTCTTCCATTTGTTATTCTTTTGAGGGATTCTTGTGGTTCCTTTCACTGTAGTAGTACACCTGAGCAATGGACCTGGCAAAGAGTGATCCTCACTTTACAAATCAATAGGATTAATAAAATGGGGTGAATTTGGTGTCTGAGGTGTACCTTTTTGCTTAAAAATGTAGTGACAAGATCTTTCATGTTCGTGTTGCCTTCACAGAGCAACTGCTTTTCCCTACTTGATTTTACAGGTCGGGCTTGATGATCTCAGAGGTCTTTTCCCACCTAAATGGTTCTATGATTTCACATAGCTGTGTATGAGTAGGTTAAACCTTTGCACTGGTTGCCAGTGGGTTTTCTGTTTACTTCCTTGCTTTCTCTGTAGGACTTTCCTCTATTATCCCTCAAGAGGCAGCACTGCTGGGTGCTGTGTAAAATTTTCAGGCAAGTGCTGAGGCCTGCTTGACAAAAACATGCGTCTTATTTATGATGTGTCAAATTACTGTTCTGAGAGTAGACCTTTTAGGTTGCATTCAGCCTTTAATTTGACTGAATTTAAATAGCATAAAACGCCTTTTAGTTGGAACTTGGCTTGCATATTACATCTCTCATTTCAGTGAAAAATATTCAGATGCAAATACGGTTTGTTTGGACTGAGTACAAATGCCACTATCATGACTGATGAAGGCTTTTGATCACACATCTACAAACTGAAACCTTAAAAAGGAAGAGGCTATTTGGACTGGCATCTGCAATGCCATGAATTATTTAGTTCCCATTATTCATAAATCTCTTTGAAGAGAAGGCGTATGAGGTTTTTAAGGCGGAGTAGTCATAGTTGTGTTGCCAGTTTCTATTTACGCTGTGGCTGCATGTGCAAACTTCTTCTAAACTGCAAGGATTGTGCTGAATGTGACAGAGTTGTGTGGATGAAATGATCAGGAACGGGCCTGAAAGGCTGCTTTGAGTTTCCTGGGATAAGAATGGGGATGTCCTGCTGTTACTGTCTGCTGTGGTGGGCTCCAAGAGGTGTGCAAGGCAAGAACATGTCTACACGATTTGCTGAGCTCTGCACTTGGTCGCTGAGGACCTGCTTGGCTCTTGCAGGGCACGTGTTCCCAGCTGGAGTTTGTGCTGTGCTCATTCGCTGAACTACAGGTGTCTTTGGGCTGTGCACCGACAGCCAGACAAAAACAGCAGCACYGCCCTCCTCTTTGCGTTCTTTCGCTCGGTATCTTAAATTGCTCAATGTCTGTGTTAGTAATGGGTGGCATTCCAAAATATTTCCTCCCTTTCCAGTGATGATCGAAGCTAAACACTCTATTTAAACACTATTCCGCTCTAAAGGGAGTTTGAGTGCTTGTTTAGCTCAGTGTAATTGTGTAATAATGTTGTCTAGAAGATGCACGTTGGCAGGGATGTCAAGGAACGAGTTAGAAATACCCAAGAGTGACTTGTTTATTTGCCTTGCAGACTAGTTTGGTGTTTGGGAGAGTGAGGGGTAGGGGGGGGGTGGGTGTGTGTGTCCCTTTTTGGGATTTGTTGGTTTATTTTTCAGTAGGATTTCAGATTGCATTACCGAGGAATACCTTGAGTAATTATTTGTCTGGCATGTGTCCTGCCAGGGCGTTCTAGAACTCACATTGTGAGTCAAAGTACTGTGAAGACTCAACATGCAGCTGCTGTACAGTTCAGAAAAGTACAGGATTCACAAATCATTTCTTTACCATAACAGTCATCATTGTAGGAATAGTAAGAATAGTTTCGTTCCTTAGTCTTAATTAAGAGGATTACTCGAAGAATCACATAATTTTCTGTAAATAATCACTCTGACTATACTTAGTCTTTAATTTCTTAAAATGATATTTTTCTGATATTATTCAAAAGTTTCTCAAAAGTATTCCATCTCGTCATCTTTCCACATTATAATTTTTCATTTTCAATTTACTGGACACATTTTTTTTTTTACCTCCCTGGTTTTTTTTTTTACTTTTTCTTGTTGACTTTGAAGAACTGGGTGGTTTTTTTTTGTCATCTATAATTTTCGATTCATCTTAGTATATAAACTTGCTACCTGTCCTAGACTCAGTTTGTAAAGATCCTGTGCTGCATACAAGCCACCATCCTCCAGTCTTTTCTTTTTCATCCCACCAAAGCAGCAGAACTTGCAGAATGTTGTTTTTCTCCCTTCATTTATTTCTGGCAGTCACTCAGAAGCTCATGTTTGGGGCTGTATCTACACTGGTCCATGGACCATTTTTGATGTGTCTGTTTGCCAGCTGCTTGTGCTGACTACACTTTCCCTGTGAGTACACACCCTGCTAAAGGTGTTCTCTAGTAAGTCCTTATTTTGATGGCTCTCAGGCAAAACTGAGCTGTTCATTAAGTGTATCTGGTCTGGTTTTGAGCTATGGCCAATGTGTATGTCTGCTGTAAACCCAGATCAGTTCTTAAATGATTCTTGCCTACAAACAGTTTCAGAACAGCRGCAGTATAATTCTAGGAGAAGCAGAAATGTGTTCAATGCTCAGATCAAATCAAAATGGGGCTCATGTCAATATTAAAAGTATAGTATTTGGAACAATGATAGCTTTTTTGAAACTTTCATTTGTAAGCTTTTTAAACAGTGTTTGAAGTTCTGAATTTAATATAGGGTTGTTTTTTTTTTTTCTGTTTGAAAAACATAATGGCTGTTTTATGAGTTTTCATATTCTGAATATCGAGGTATGTGCTTGTAGGTTCTGGTATTCATTCCTCCAGCTCATTTTAATGATTGTCTTGTGTTTCTTTATACAAGAAGAGARTGGGTGTGGGGTTGAAGTCTTAAATCTGGAATTGCGAATTGCTTCAATTTGTGAATTTTCAGCTGTGTTTCTCATAACTGTGGGAAACTTGTAGAATGGCTGACTAACTGTATTAGTTTGGATATTCAACACAAGTGTACATATTTAAATATGTACACTTGTATTGAAACTTTAGCATATTTAAMACTTTAAATATTAAATATTTAMAGTTTTAAATTTAAAACTTTAGCATAAGATTAGAACTGTATACAGGAAATGAAATGATGCGRAATGATGTTGGTTTTGTTTTGTTTTTTTATGAGTAGTCGATTGCTAAGTTAATGCATACAGTCAGGTGAAATTTCAGATACGCCATGTAAAATGGTGTCAGGTTAAAAAGATAAATAGTAAGGATGAAATTTATCTCTGGACTATGCACTCCTATACAATAATTCCTTATTTACATGTCTCACCCAAGCTACAAAAGTAAGTCCTGCTTAGTAAGTCTTGCCAAAGCAGCTTTTTACCTTAACAGCACTAGTAGGCATCACATTTGATGTTGGCTGACAAAATGGAGTGACACTGAGTCTTTTCTGTTTCCAGCACTGGAGTCTTTTGTTGTAAAGCCACACACAGAGAAAAAGATAGTAGGTAGCCGTATTTTTGGGCATGGTTATGAGTAGCAGATGATAAATTGCAGTCAAATATTTGGACATTGGGTATGGCATGCAGTCTTAATGGGGTTTTTTTACAATTTATCTCTGTTTCTTGAACTGTTAAGAAAATGTAGAAAAAACCAACAGTAAATAGCATTAAAAAATGCAAGAGTTTTGTTGTTTTTGTTTTTTTTAATTAATGTTACTTCACTAATAGCATTATGATAGAGTTGAAAGATTCACCTTATGTTCCCCATTATCCAAACTGGAATAGATGCTATAAATAAATCRTATAGAATGCAATGTTTATTCGTGCCATGCTTCTGAGGATAAATGACAAAGTGTGTGTTTGAAATGGAGTCATTTGACTGTGGTTAGTACTGTTTTGGAGTAAGGGTTTTTTTTGGTTGTTTTTTTTTTTTTTTTGTATTAAGGGGTCTTTAAAAAAATACCATATTTGGTTTGCTAATAGATCTGAAATTCCARTTCTTCAATCATAGAAGTGCTTAGATTTAGGTCACAGATGTCCATTTAAACCTAAGAAAATTCAGTTTGAACTCTGCWCTGAGTTCATGATGGTATTTTTTTAATCAGTCTTGTCACCTACCTAAGTTTATCTCTTAGTATCTGGAGAAGTCTAAATTGAAAATATTTGGGCAATAAAAAAAAAAATCTTATTTTTCTGTTTAAGGTTTTTAATTGTCTGCCCTTTAAGACATATACTTGTTTCCACATGCTTCCAGCATTTCTCCAGTGGCCCTTAATGCATAGGTTAACCTTGTTGAGAAAGCATTTCGTACAGATGATCTCTATGGTTGTGACATAACACTTCTTATACAGAGATACCAAGGGCTATACTATAAAAAAAAAAAAAAAAAAAGGAAAGTAACCATGCAAAAACCACCAGCTGCCTTTTCAAAACCATCTTAGAGCTCCCAGTAGATGGTTCAGTTGTAAGCAGAGGTAACATAAGGAGAACCCCATCTGTTTATCTGCCTGCATAGCTCCTTGCTCTGGATTGTATGTTTTGTTGGGGTTTTTTTGTTTGATTGCTTGGTTGATTTTTTTTGTTTTGGTTTTTTTTTGGTTGTTTGTTGTTTTGGTTGGGGGTTTTTTGTTTGTTTTTGGGGGGTTTGGTTTTTGTTTTTTTATTTCAGTATGTGAAGGTTGCATAGGAGCTTATTTTCAAATACAAGAACCCTTAAACTTTTGTGGGTTTTCAGACCTGTGGACTTTGACTAGAAAGGAATGCATAGTAGACCCAGGAAATTTCTATTTGTCATAATGTAGGTTAGTATCTACTTTATCAAAAACCAAACCTGCATGATACGTGAATGTCACAGGTTGCTCTTGGGTTGAGCAAAAATGGACAAGGCACAGTTTGAGGTATTTTGCATGTGTTGATCTGCATGTGAAAAGAAACAAAAGCTCACTGCTTACAGCTGCTTGTGCCCAACCACAGTTACCTGATGACAGACAATTTGTTTGCTAAGTGTTTCCAAGGAGGATCTTTTCCTTTCTCTTTATTCTGGAGACCTGACAAAACCACAGAAGCTGGGCGAGTTTGTGTGTATGCACCTTCTGTGTGACTAACAATTTTGATAGCTTTTTTGAGGGGATGAATGAATATCAAAGCTTTTCAAATATTTGTTTTAAGTTTTGAAATAGCTGTGAGAGAGATCTGAGAGCAGAACTGAGGACTTGTATCTCTGCCTGACACTGCCCTGCTTACAGCCTTGTGGAGTGCTTAATTCTACTACTCCAGAGTTGTCTTTATACATACTTCTTAAAACATTCTGTTACCTTGGTAAAATGAAATACAAAAAATTGTGTTTACTCTTCTTCATTAACTAAATTATTGATTTGCAAGTGAAATTTCTCTGATGTTTTGTGGAAGCCCAGCTTATGATAAAATTGCTAAGTTGCAACGTGCATTGCTTGTAGAAGTTACGTGTCCAGCTGTATTAAAACATGCATAAAGTTGGCATTTTGGGACCGGCAGATAGTCTTATCTCAGTGCTTTTAAGAGGAACTTTTAGGGCATGATTATAGTCATCTTCTGTTTTCACTGTACAGTAATATACTGTGTTATGTGTTTCCAGCTGCTAATGTGAATCAGCTACAGCTGGAATCCTGAACTCTAGTGATGTTTAGATTATAAGATGCTCTGCTGATCTCCATCATGCCACTCATAATGAGTATTGAGAACAAAATTACTATATTTATACCCTACTTTTCAGGAAGAAAATGGAGCTGCGTGTTTTTCAGTATTTTGTGATTAGTATTGCATAATAAATGTTATTGCATGTCATAATCTAGTCACAGTTTTAAGACTGAGGAAGGCAATAAAGTGCAAGTTGGAAAACTTACATCGAGAAAGTTTAGTTTAGATTGTTTTTAAGCACTGAAGAGAAATAATAAACCTTAAGGTTTGCAAAGAGTTACATTAAAGTATACATTCTTTAATTTGAACTCCTGAAAGGTATGAGAACGGTGGAGGAATTGCACCAGTATCCTACATGTGATGGTTAAGTTATAGACCAGCAAACCAATTTACCACTGAGAGGGACAACTGTGCACTGAAAGAGGTGACCTGGAGACCTTTTGAAGTCCCCATCACCAAAGGTTTTAACTATATATTAGGCAATCTGTTAGGAGGGGTCTAGAGATAACTCATGATGCTTCAAACCCACAGGATGCAGTGGCTGACATCCTCGTAACCCTTCCAATTTGCTTTTTTGTCCCTTTTTCAGTTGTATCTTCAGGACTATTTTATGTTTCTGAGGGAAATTACCCAATGTCATTTTAGGAACTTGTGTTGTAGACAGAGTGATGCAGAGATAGAAGACATAATAAATAAGATAAAAGAAGGTCATGTGTTTGAATTCCGTTTAGTTACATATGCATGTCTGCACAAATTTTTAGTGGTTATATAAATAAAGAGAGGAAGGCTTATCTGGGAATGCATGCATTCTGATTATATCTGCAAATGCCACTATCTGATATTTTAGGAATCTCCGTGAGAAGAGTGTGCAGAACTTACATATAGAAATAATATTCACTGTAAAATGCAAAAGCATGGTAATAAAGGCAATCAAGTGAAAGATCAGAAAATGAGAAGTAAACAAATGTATCTATACCAATGTATCTAGGTTTTCTTTTAATTACATCCCAAGCTAAAAGAACTCCCAAGATCTCGTGTTTCTGTGTCATCTGTTGGTCACTCTTCAAGTCCAAGCAGCAATGTCTTCCCGAATTCAGGAGACTCAAATTCCCACCATGAATTTCAGGTGATGGTGGTGGTTTGTTTCTCCTTCCGTGGCTTTTGGAAAAGGCTGGTTTTGGAAGGGAGGGTGGGAAGGATTTTGCATTGCAGCATTTGTGGGTGTCTTTGTTTGAATGGGTCTCTAGTCTGTGAGAGCCTAATAATTTGCATTATTTTCTGTAGGAAATGATCCTGCTAAGGCCTTCTGTCACACAGGGGAGCTTTTCCAGTCAGAGATTCAGAGCTGGCATTTAGGTGACCTAAATGATCAGTGATAATCCGTCGGTTTATTCAGAGGGAAAAAAATGCAGTTGTTGTCGTCATCATCATCATAATCCTGAAATTAAAAAGAAAATTCTAAATTTAGGCAGTGTAAGAATACCTAGGTTTCTTTTAAAAACTGGAAGTCTGAATTATATGTTGGATGTGTTGGGGAGCAGAGCTGCATGGCTTTTTTGTTGTTGTGGGGTTTTTTTGTTGTTTTTTTCCTTTTATTTTGTAGGGTGGGGGGTGTTTATTTCTGCTGCTTCTCTGATCGTTTTTCACAGTCCATGATCATAAGAGATTTTAAGGCTGGAGTAAAAATACAGATGAATAAATGAGTTCATCTGACTGGTGATGTGTTAATTTTTTATTGAAGGTGAGAGGACCTCCAGAATTGCTGGAACTGTAGGTTACTGTATTTGGGGGAAAATCAGTGAAATGTACTTTATGAATGGGACTTTCACCTTGTTTTTTTTTTCTTGAATAGAGTATTTAGTCATTATAACATTTAAATATTACTCTGTTTGTTCCTCTGTCTGTGATCTTAGTGCATCCAATAGGTGAAATGAGAGCAAGACTGACCTCAAACCTTTCACTTTCCTTTTTCTTTCCCCTTATTTTTTGAAATAAAAGGTTAGGTTGGCTGGATATCTGGGGGAAATACTTTTTTCCCTTTTTTTATTTTTATTGAGTTATTGAAGTAGTTGGACGGATGTGGTTTTCTCCAAAGACAAAAGACAAAACTCCAAATCGAATAATAAATCACATATAAGAGAAAAATAAAATAAAAGCTATATCAAATCTGTCTAAAAGTGTCTACAAAATTGAACAGTGTAGAGACGGCTGAGTGTGGAGAAAATATTGAACAACTTGTAGCCACCATTTATCAAAGAATGTAATTTAACAATTGTTGGCATACAAAAAGCAAGAAGTCAGATGTATCACAGAAAATAAAGCACAATACATTATTGATATTTGAGAGCAAGGGCATATTAGGATTTTTGAAATTTGAGTCTAGGTTTTTACATCCAGGCTATGATTTTTAAAAAGATTGTTTCAGCAGCACAGCTACGGTAGGATTACTTTTCTGATTTAAAAATGCCCTAAAAACGTTAGCTCTGTGAAATTCAGCTGCCACGATGGAGCACCTGGCRCAGTTTTCCTCCCCTTTCTGGATCTCTCATAGGGGGACTCCCCTGAGATCACTGACCTTGACTTCTTGCTGTTCTGTGATCCCCTCACTCACAGACCTTTCCCTGGTGGCCAGCCCTTTTGTTTTACATGTGCTGAGACCTCAAGAGCCTTCAGAAAATACAATACTGTTTAACCTTGCTAGAGAAAATAGAAGAGATTTATTTCTCGGCCTTACCTAGAAATCTAGTAGCTCTGTCATGCCTTTCAACCTGACTTCTGAAAATGCGGTCTTTCTTCCTGCTTTGTCTTTCTTCTCTGGTCTTTAAAAGTTTTCCTTAAATTCCAAAAAGGTCACTGTTCACTCTTTGCTGTAGTGTGTCTTTCCAGAATAATTTTCCTAAGATAAGACAAGACAGAGTAACGAAAGATAAATGCCCCTATAAATGTTCATTTTTTTTACCAATGTCCCTGAATGTAAGGAAGTATCAGAAGTCATTGTTTTTCTTTTTTATCCATTTACTGATTGGCTTCTTAATTTAGACAAAGTATGCCAGTCATATACAGCAAATTCCAGATTTTAGGTTACATTGTGCCCAAAAATTATTACTGGCCAGTCMTAAACCATTTTATTTTTATTAAGGAAGTTTCAAATCAGTGTCCTGATATAGTATTATATACATATACTACTTGGAGGTGAGGTAGACTCACTGCCTTGAAGAGTTTCTTTCTTTTGTCAGCAAGCTAGGAAGTTTAGGTGGGGAAAAAGAGAACATGTTATGTGAAAGGTGGATAAATCATCTGACTTGCTGAAGATTTAAAGCAAAAGTGGATTCTTTGACTGTAATGTTGTTTGTTGGAACCTACAAGTCTTTTGTCACTGACATCAGTGGCATAAAAAGCTGAGTTTTCACGTATCTGGTGCTCCAACCAAGATCTCAGCTTCCCTCTGCTACATTTCAGTCTTGATGATGCTCATTCAAAACATTTATCTACGCTTGTCTTCTATGGCTTTTCATGTAATAATAATAGGTGGGTAAAATTTTTCAAACATAATGGATATAGGCTGAAAATTGTCTTTTCTTTATGGAGTGACAAGGAGAGTAAAGAGGGAAGAGAGGAAAATTCTTTCACCTTTGAAAAAAAGAAAAACTCACCTCGATGTTAGCAATGAAAGGGAATTTTCCCTCACGCTAGGTATCAAAAAGATGGAAACAGCTCCAGCTAGTTGCCTTCTGTAGGCAGAATTATATTTTGAAAGGCTATTTTCAGCTAATTTGGCTGTTGTGCAGTTTGAACTTTACGGATTGACTTGTAATTGGACCATGCTGTCAATGGGAAAGCTTACAAGTATTGAACATGACATTTTTAAGAAGGTTACTGTCATCTAGTCCTCTATTAGTGGATTTGCAGAGAGTTATAATTGGCCTAACAAGCCTAGTAACCTGTCCTACTTCCAATTATAATGTACAACGTCATTTATATCTTTTCTTTATTTACTGATAGGTAATAATTCTCTGTCTAGTGCATGTGCTTCAAAATAAAGCTGTCTCATCATAGAATGCGTGGATTGTTTTAATACACATGTATATATGTACCCATACACATAAATTATATCACTTACATATGCATGTAACTGTGTGAGTATATATATTCTGAAGAATTCAAGTGCATATGTTTAATATATGTGTTTATATAGATATATGCATACACACATGTATCTTTTTATTCTGTTTAATTAAGTACAAAGTCTCCTGTTGCTTTTAAATTTCTGGTGGACAGGGAGATAGTGTTTTCTCCAGACCTTTGTTAAGTTTATGTGATTATTCTGGCTAGAAGTGATAATACATTCATGGAGATGTAATTCTCAGGACTGAAAAAGAAGGGGAAGCATGAGAAAATGAACAGGTTGATGAACTCAGTGCATTCATTATCGACTTAGATTTGCATGAAGGAGAAACTGTTCACTTCTTACAGAATTAGAATGGCATCATTAATTTTGTTTACTACACAAGCAATTTTTAGCGCGTGTGAGATTTACGGGCAGTTTGCAGGTGCATATGTCTTGTTAAACAGCCCTATGGAAGGAGCTCTGCAGAAGCATCTGCACTCATTGTACCTCCCCAAAGCAGAGTTTTCGTGTTGTTTTCACTGGAAGGAGGGTGTTGGTGAGTCACAGTGGTGAATCTGGAAGTTAAGGAGGGATCAGTGGAGAAATAAAAAAAAAAGGCAGCTAGGGAACTGATATTTTGGTGCATTCTTAAAGTTAAAAGTTTCAGGTTTTTGACAATTTCTTCGTATATGGCAACTTCGCCTTCACTGCTTTGAACTCCGTGCTTGTCTTAGTAAAGACTGACTGGTGAGACACCAGACCAAAAAGGGGAAAAAAACCAAACCAAACMAACCTTTTAGATAGGAACAAGAGAAGCAAAGGCACCAGAAAAGGGTTTGGTCTTTTTCCTTTTTTTCATGTCTTTTGGTACCAAGTCTAGCTGCCTTTGAATTGTTCATGTAGTTCTGCCATACAAGAAGGGCCAGCAGAAGAGGAATTACGTATTTTGGGGTTTTTTTCTGAGGTACCTCTTTTTGTGGAGATGCTCTTAAATTAACGCCTTTTCCGAGTGCACTTGAGAGTTTAGAGAGGTGTGGATGGCATCTCTTTGTGTAGTTTAATTAATTCCATTAACAGAGTTATTCCATTCTAACTTTGGGTTCTGAGTAATATTTTATTTCAACAACATTGTCCCTGAGCCTCAGAAAACGATGATTGTGTTTATTTTGGTGGTAGAATGGTTGTTAGTGAAACATTTTAAGCTCCAGTCTTTGTTTTTGTTACCCCGTTGGGCATGAAGAGCTATCTATGGATTCAGGATACTCAAGGATGGCTGTAGTGTCTGTCCCTGCTTCTCTGAGTTTCAGCGCTAGTCACTGCTGGTTAAAATATCATCTGTTCCTTTTGGTATGCATGCTCCATTAGGATGCAAGAACACTCTGAGGATATAGGGTTTCAGTGAAGAAAAACAATAATCATATAAGAGATTATAAACAGTTGGGGTATCTGCAAATTAATCAATGTCTGTTTACATCAGCTTCACAGAAGAATGATGTTTCAAGAAACGGGAGCAAGGGGATGACATAAGATTTAGGTACTTCAGAATGTGCTTTTGGCAAAGCAAATTGTGCTTTAAGTTTTAAAATTCACTAATATGTGTACATATGTCCTCACCTACTTGTGACTAATGATCCATGGTTTTTCTGCACTCCTCACCATGATTTTTTGAGTGTGTACTCTTGTGTATTTTCTAACTTGTCAACACATGGTTTCTGACAGAATCATAGATCTGAACTCTCTCACAGCACAGCAGTGTCTCTAATAAATAGGTCAAATAATCTTAGAAACGGTGTTTGTTAGCTTTGAATCGATAGTGATGAAGTTTCTCTGTGTTCTTACTTGCTCAAACTTCTGTCTAATCTATCTTTGTTCTCTTCTTCTTGTGCAATCTTTTCCTTGCTTCCAGTGGCTGCTACAAAGAACAAAGCTAGAGGTGAGTTTCTGCCTGCACTCTTCAATTTGCATTGCATGGTTCTGCAGCCCACRCATTTTCTCCCAAGGTTGTTTCTGCTCCTCCAAGCAAAGAAAAATATCTTTAGGTCCTATGATGTGATAGATTAGTTCTTTACAATTTTTGTTATTGCACCTAAGTGCATTGTTTATCAATCAGCACTGCTCATGGTGTATTTTGTTAATTGCTTTAATTTGGTAAGTTTTTAGGAAAAAGATAAAAACTAAGTGCATTCTGGTTAGATTTCTAGGCTTGCATTATAGTAATGTAGGGATATTGATGGCATTTTAATCGAAATGAAGATATTGCRTAAAAATGCTCATAAATATGTAAATGTAATTTATATTTTTTATCTCTAGTCATAGTCATAAATATCTGAACAGAGAACAATGAACTCCTAAGTGTCTCCTAAGCACTCCCTGTCTTTTCACACTAGTATAAATGATCATCACTGTTCCTGATAGCATACCAATATATAGAAAGGCATACTATGATATCTGCAGAGATTTATGACTTCAGAGCAGCAAGGTGATTGCCACAAATCAGTGTGACAAAGAAGTAAACCTTTCAGAACTAATCATGTAAGGTCAGCAGTGCTGTAAACCATTTCCTGAATTTCAACGAAGCAGTGATGTAGCAAATGTAACCTGAGGGGTGTATTTTGACTTGCACATACACATAAACCGATGCATGCGTGTTTATATATACATATGCATTTATATGCATGAACGTATATTTTCATAGAAAATCATGAAAATATGGATTTTAATATCATTTTTGTATTATTTCTGGTAGATAAATTTGAGTTGTCTGATAATTACACATCAGATTTTAAGGCAAAAAATCTGTGCTAGTTTACGTGTATTTTGGAAGTTACGATTCACAATGTTTGCGAAGTTCAGTTCTTTATATTGCTTAGCTTGAGGTTGTAGAACAACRGTAATAATCAAAGAAAACACAGCCAATTGAGGGTGTTTATGTATTAAAATAGTTAAACCAAAAATTAAAATACAGCTCAGGTTTGTATTTCTTTTTTTTTTTTTTTTTAAACCCTYGCATGGCTTTTTGTAAGATCTTTTTCTCAGAAACTTTGCATGCATTGGGTGACATGAATGAGGGGAGTGAATAAAGTCAAATTCGTATATTTGCCTATGCATGCTTTGAAATTTGCTTTACTCCTTTCTGTACTGTTATGAATTCAGCTGTGATGCTGTGTAACAGCGGTCAAGACTTTAAGACCTTCATAATTAACGAAAAATGCCCAAACCAAAACACGTCCACAGAAGTGATTTTTCAGCACCAATAAACATGATCTCATCAGTATTCAGTGATTACGTGATGTGCCCATATATTGCCATTCAAACAGAAACTGCCCTGGAGGCACAGGAGTCGTAGGATGAGTCAGAATTGCTCATGGGCCCCACTCATCTGTGAGCATTAACACACCCTTATTTCGGAAGTGCACATGCATATTGAATGCACAGCTGAAACTGTATTTACTGAACTAGGTTTGACACTGTGATCTGTGTTATCTTTGGAGATCTCTTGCTCAGCTGCACAGTGCCTTCAAGAAGTCCTCAGCTTTTCCTTTGGAGCCGAGCAGCCCTGTGATGAAAGCACCCAATACCCACAAGGAATTCAGCCCTGCAATAGTTCTGTCTTTTGGTAAAAGCATAGGACCTATTTTAAAATCTCCTGTGGTGGAAGACATGAAGTAGATGAAGCCTTACTGCTTTTCTCATTGTTCTGTCTAAGCAGTAAAGAAAGGTCTGTTCCTCCTTTTCAAGACTAGCACTTAACTGGCAAACAGTTCTCTGATATGGCACTGGAAACATCGATTCACAACTGAAAGAATTCTCAGGAGGAGTTTCTCATTTGGCACTTGTGAAATACAGCACTCCTTTATGTCTTTGCTCTTATGTATGGATCTTCATCTTTCCTTTCTGAAAGTTTGGAATTTGTGCTGCCATTTTCAGCAAGGCACAGTTCACCTCATGCCTACCCTGAGATCTGAGGGTTCTAGAGCCCATTATTAAGTGATATTCTGTGGGATCACCTGTCTTTTGTTTGTGCATTGTTAGCATGGGAAAACTCCTGCTGGTCTCCACTTCCCTCCCCTCCTTGTGRGATTGCCTGTAAGCTGAACACCAGAGCCTTTGCTCTCAAACATTGCATTCAATGCTATTTCCTCAAGTATTTTCTCAGGCTTTGTTGAAGACTGCTTGTATTAAGTGCTGTAAAGCRGCTGTTGAACTCTCTACTTTATCCTTGCTTTGTGGCACTTAGAATTGATTTAGGTTGAAAGGTCATCTGGTCTGCAGGTCGTTTGGACTGAGCTACCGCGTAAGTAAAACCCACTTAAATCTGTTTGCTCGGAGCCTTCCAGTCATATTGAAGTATCTCAAGGATTTCACAGCTCCAGGATAGATTTGCACTATGATTGCTTGATTTTACCATGGTTTTCTTGTTTAGACTTTTGATTGCCAAGAAGAAGCTGCATGAAGTTTTTGTGGTCTCCAGAGAGGGTAAATACTTGGCTTTTGTATAGAAGGGCAGATCTTCCTTTGGACTATCTTGGGCAGATGCTGCCACAGGATACTCATAGAGAGAGCACTTGGGACATTTCCAAGAAGTCTGGTTTAGAAGGATTTAAAAGGGTAGGGGGCAACATGAAACATGAAAATGGTCATTTATGGCACTTAATTTGATAAAGCAGAAACTGAAGATGCCACCTGAAAAGCTCAGGCTATCAGAGGTTTTTTTCAGTCCATGTATATTTTAAGGGCCATTTCTTAATGCACAAGCTGAGATTTCTTTAACTCGATCTCTATAAATGAGCATTTCCTCTAGCAGAACACCGCATTGAAGACTATGTGACCACTTAAGAAGGGCTATTGTGACAATTTTGGGACAATACTTTTGCAGGTATCTTCTGGCAGCAGTTAACATTGTTTGCAGCCTCAGTGGCCTTACCAGATCTGCTAATGACACGTCAATTTTCAGCCAGCAAGTGGAAGAGAGGGCCAAGTGTCTTCATTCAAATGTAATTAGTTGAGGAATGGAGTTCTGTGCTCCTCATTTTCACTTTGATACACTCTGTGTCATCTGCTATGAAAAAGTTGTTGCCAGAGCTGTCCCAAACCTCCTGTAGTTAGGCAATTGGCTTTTAACCCTTCAAAGTGTAAATTGGAATTTCTGATAAATTTCGTTGTGGGGTTTGTTGGTTTTTTTTGTTTGTTTGATGGCATTTTTTGTTGTTGTTACTTTTTTTTTGTTTCCGATTGGGAATACTGAGAATGACAATGGCAACTTCTTATAAATAAAAAAGTATAAAGGCCAACCTCTATTGCAGGAGGGGAAAGCAAGCCCTCCAGAAAGATCTGTTATCATCTGCTGGTTGAGAAGTACAACATTCCTTCCTGTTCACAAGACTCCTGTGGCCCACAGATTAGAAATGATGACATTTCCAAGAAGATTCCTAAGTACCCAAGAAGAGACTTTTTTRCAGAGGGGAAGATGTGACTTCTTCAATATTGCAGGATTCCTACTATACAATCTCTATAAAAATGTGTTGGATTGGTAGCTATTTCTGCCATGCTTCTTTCCTCCATTTTAGCTGAGGATGAAGCTCCATTTTTAATTTTTTTCTCAGGGGAAATACCATTTGTATCATAGTGCCACTGCTTCTCRTAGCAAAGTACTGCTGTAGTACCCACACAATGCTCTATTCTCTCTCAAAAACTGTCATAAAATCTGTAATTCTCATGGTTCTAGGGGATGACCTTTTGATGGGAAATACCTTCAAACTCTTTTTCTATTTTAGCATTACAGTTTTAAGTACTGTAAGTGCCTTGAACTCTATCTCACTTGCCTCACAAGCTGGATATAACAGGACTATTTTTTGTAGCCTGTTGGATAGCCAGGGGATTTTTGAGTTATGTCTTTTTCTTGACTTGTATTGCATCTGTATCCCAAAGAAACTGTTTATTTTTGAGTACCATGGAAAAACAATGTTTTCTTTCAGTCATTTCTTCTACAAATGCAGGGGTATATTGTTTCTGCCTTACTTTTAAAGGAGGAGACTGCTTCTCCTTCAGAAGCATAAGATTAAATTTAGCTTTAACAACGCTACTTAAGGCATACATCTCAGTCTGTAATATAAATCATCATAGCAGTTGATGCACTGTCTAAAAGCATCTTATCCAGGAGGCAAAGATCACTCTGGACTTTATTCACTTGATTTATTTTGTTTGTTCTCATTATGTCAATGAAATTGGTATCAGCTTATTTGAAGCTTAAGTCAGGAGGGATCGTGTGAAGAAATGTTGTACCAATATACTCTGTTATTGCCTGGATAGCTGTGCAATTACTCATGTTATCTTTTYGTTGGGAATCAGTTTTTTTCTCAAGGCTTCACCAGATCTTCATCGTTGGTTGTGTTCTACCCAGCCATCTCTTTGATTTTATTGCAGCATATGATAAAGTTTATTGTGTATGTTCTACATAAGTATGTTTGTAAATATGTAGGTAAAGAATAGGTTTCATTCATTCTATAGTTTTGACTGAAAACCGTACAAGCTAGGAGAAATTGTGTTGGCCAGAGCTTGTCAACAAAATTGAAAGACCTACAGGGTCTAAACCTACCAGTTTARGTCCTTTCTTCAGTACATGTAATTAGCCAGGCATATTTCTCACTCAGAAAATTATCATAGAATCAAGTCAGTAACACAGCAGCTGTCCATGTAAGGAGAAGGATGAAATAAATGTACACAAAGGAGACCCAAACACTACTATTTGTCTTATTTGCATTATACTCACACAGTTCTCAGCTATTCAGTTATTGACATCAGTCAGGCATTAGCTTTGCTGTTGTTATTTTCTTTTTTTCATTGAGGAATAGATAACTCAGGGTGTCATCTGCAAGAATGACGCTCTGCAACATATTACGGCAAAAATTGCGAACAGGTGGAAGTGTATAGATGTTGAAAGTGTGAATCCAATATAGAGCCTAGGGAAACTCCATAAATCAGTAGTTTGGAAGAGCATTTATTTATGGTTATAAGCTTTCACCCCTGAGACATGTARAAATAAAAACCTGTCATATTCCACCTTTAGTACAAGGTCATTACAAAAAGCTTGCCAAGACTGTTGTAGTAGCATAGCGGGATCTGAAGCCCGATTGAAATATTTCAGCTGTTCTAGTGCTATTGAAGTAGAGGAGCTCTTCTTTGTAAAATCTTCTGATGTTCTTATTCAAAATACAGTTTCAACTTCTAAAGGTAGAATTTTCATATGTCACTTTAAGGTATTAAAAGCACCTTTAGTATTTATAAGTGATTGTTCTTTCAGAGAGAACGACAAAGCTAGTCTAAGCTTAATAACCATTCCTTTTCTGTCTCTTTGGTATTTCCTCCCCTGTAGTTTAGTCACTGCTTCCAGTATATGAATCCTGAGGTCCAGTGCTTTCCTCCAAGGATTAAATCCTGTCCACTGGTTAAACTTGTGAGGCTGAAACATACGGATTTCAGTTTTTCTCCATGATTTCTCGTGGAYGTTAAGGGTCAGAGTTTTCTCATATTCAGCATTTCTGATGAGGAAGAAAGTGGTGGTGTAGAACAAAATTTCATGCTTGTCTGTGAAGACAGTCCACAGAGAAACAGAAAAACCAAAGTTTTGGAAGTGAAAAGGTTTTGAAAATGACCATATTAAGAGTGCAGAAGGACTGTGAAGGTTTAAATATAAAATTGTGTTGGGTTTTGTTGAATTTTTTAATATCCTCTTAAATGCCAAGGTTTGCATTAGATCAAAATACTAGATTATTTCATGGTTTAGCTTTCCTTTAGATAACATAAAACATTATAATTATGTTAGACTGTCAAAAAATCACGCATATCTGCTTCCGTATATTTTATATATATGCCTTTTGTCCGAAGAGATTTGGGAGAGAAAGCAGCTGCCTGAGTTCTAGAGGTTTTTTAAGAAGATTAACAAAATGTGTTACTGTCCTTTTTTTTTTTCCTTACAAACTCCAGCTGATCCTCAGGGGAAAAAAGTTGGAATCRTAATGATGATAATAGTTCTTAACAAAGTTACTGACTGCCTTTTACCCTTTGTAATTATACTTGGGAAATACATGGCCCTAACATCTGTAAGATCTTTTCAGTATTGAGGGAGCTGAGGTTTCCACACGACGTTGTGTGTACACAGTCCAAACGCTCACCGTTGTAGTTCCCGCCAGAATCCTTCTGCCATTCAAGGTCCCAAGTCCTGCTAGGAGACAGAAGACATGAATCAGCTTTTCTTTTTTTAGATAGCAGCACTGGAAGCAGCAGTTTGACAAGCCTGTGTGTCCTCTTTACCGCTTTTAAATGCATTTTATTATATTTTCTAGAATAGATGCAAAAACCCACTGTTAACAGTTGTGATAATATAACACACTAAAGTTGCAGGTCATTATGGAATAGAGCTGCTTTAACAGCACAGAAATAGCAAAGGAAAGCATGAAGCCCCCCTGAAATGAGATCTGTAGGGTCAGGCTGTTGCTGTCAACATGTGCTTTTTATATGAGAGGCATCTGCACTGAGCCAACATGTCAGTCAGTCATTGACTAAGTGGTTTTTTAGCCAGTACAGAAGAATTTGGGATGGAATAAGGACAATGTTTGTTTTCACGCTTGTGAAGTGCAGCACAGCTGCTGGAGAGGAGCTCTATAGAGGATGTTCCCTTCTGAGGTGGACCTGGTTGTCGTTGACTAAAAGCATTTTGTCAGTTCTTATTCCCCAGCTTTCAGATAGGCCACTCTTTCCTCCATGATGGTTAATACGAATTCTGATTGCTTTTTTTCTTTTTTTTTTTTCCCAATTTGTCTGCTCTCATATGGGTGTTAAGCATGTGAGACTGTCAAAAGCAGTGTGTTAGGAGAGCTTGCCATACTTGGAATAGAAATCTGCTGGAAATGTGGTTGCTTTATTTGCTATTTGAATGGATGTACTGCTGTAAATCTGGTCATGGTTTTGAGCATTGAGCCCTTATGACTATCTGCAAAGAATTTCCAAAGGCACTGYGTTGCATTTCAGACACATATTGCTGTGTGCTGGCTCAGTTAAGTAATTTGCCAGGTTCCAGTCAGACAAAACACTTTGCTTCAGAGTCTAGACTGTTGATTTAGGCACAATCAAAAGGATATAGTGAGTTCCCAGGATGTGTTCATCATATTTTATATGTCCTGTGSAATTGTCGGGCTTGCATGCCTAATATCTGGCAGTTGGTTGGAGCTGCTGCTCTGAGGCAGGTTGTCAACTTCTTTGTCCCAAATATCTAAATTTTTCAACTTCCATTGAAGTTTGGGGKTTATTTTTCAAATTTTCTTATAGAGAAAAGGGATTTGATGATAATACTTAAATACAGGAGAAAAGATAACAGTTGGTGTACAGGTTAAACTCATGGTCACTGATTTTTATTTTTCCGTGGATAGTTATAGACCCTTTTGAAAATACAGGCTTTTCTTTCAGGCTTGGTTTTGTTCCAGTGTGCTTTTATAACCAAAGGAAGTGGGAAAAGTGTTTTAAATATAAGGACTTTTTTTCTCCTCAAATGCTCTTTTGAAAATCAGAGGACTTACACTGTTTCTCCACGTTAGGTCAGATCTCAAGATTTGTTCCTTAAATCTCTGTATGAGATCAGATCTTCAGAGAATTTATTTTACTTTAGTGGTCAGTGAAACACACAGTGTTTAAATGGCTGAGGATTCACCATCACCGCTACCATTTGTGGTTTTGTATTAATTCTAACTTGGTTTCTTGGTTGAGGCATAGAGGCCTAAATTAGCTAAGACTTTTTCATGTGTGCTATTATAGTTTCATAGGTATTTCTAGTTCTTTGTAAGTAAGCATTATGCTCAGCATTCCTGTGGGATTCCTTCAAGGGCTAATAACTTCAAGGTCTTCCTCACATTTTAATTATGGGCTGCATATAAAGAAAAGGTAGTGGAGGGATTTTTGTTCCTGTGCTGTTCATACTCTACTATTTCAAAAAATCTGGTGTGATTACAGAGAGTAATGATGATTCGTGTTGATCTGTTGACCACAAGGTCTGGTGGGTCATTAGAGATGGAGAGAGAAATACTCAGTGTTTGTCTACCGTGCACCTTAAGTTGTTGATTCTGAATTAACATCCTCAATCACTACTCACCCGAGTGCAGAACACCTAACTCCTTTTCTGTTAAGCTGATAAAGTAAAGTTCATGTCTTGTAAAAACTAGCTAGCAACATCACACTGTCTTTATGCAGCTTCTCAKGCTCATGCAGAAGAAGCAGAGCTCTGTCTGGAGTTTTGCAAATAATTGCAGATTTCAGAAGGAACCTCTGCCATTTATGTTTTGGAAGCTGTTGCTGGCTCCCAGAAAGCTAAACAGATGAACAAGTCTGTTCCTGTTCTTTGCAGATTGATGCAACTCAAAGTATGTCAGTATCAGCACCCCAGGAAAGAGAAAATCTCAGGTTTTCCTTTTTAGGATCCTGATTCTATGAATCTGTAATTCTATGAAATCAGWTCTGAAAGCTAAATAGATTAACTAATAGATTAATAAGATTTAGTAATTAAAAAAACCACCCAAAACACTGTAAATGTTGGATCTTTTCATTTGTTGTTTCAGGATTCTGTTCATGGGCTCCCTAGAGACCTACTAGCTAAAAGTCATGATTCCAGCTTGACAGTCTTCTAAGCTTAAAGAATGTGATAAAAATCTTTAAAATGCTGTAACTTGACAAAAATCCTTCCAAGGGAAATGAGCAAGAGAATTAARGTGTTCAAAATGAAATAGAACGTAGCTGTCAGGAGGGAGGGAAGCACTGGAAAAGAGGGCAGTGGGAAGGAAYAGTGCAGTCGGCCTTTGCAGCAGCCAGCAGTGGACGTTCTTCCTAGGTTTTGCAGGTCCCCATGTGTCTTACAGAAGTCACTGTCAGTTTGCCAGATTTTGGCTTTCCTYGTTGTGCTGGTTTAAATGGTGCAAGCAAAGGTAAGACTATAAACTCCTGATTTATATAAGTACCTGTGCACATAGAATGCATCCAACTGGTTTCCCACAGACTCGCTCTTCTTGTGTTAACTGCTCCTGAGAATGCTGCAGCCCTTTTTTCTTYTGTGAGGGGTGACTTTCCTGTTTGTGTGTTTTTTCTAATAGTTATTCTTATTTCTGTCTGCATACGTTATATGTGCTGTGGGTGGSAGTGTCAGGAGAAAAAGGATTTATTTCAGTTGGATGTAGAAGCAATTCTACATAACTGTAAGTTTTTCAAGGTAGAATTTTTTTGCTTTTTGTGTAGTTYCCCTTTTCATTCAAGATGTCTGTGACTGGAAATCCCTTTGTTTCATTACTTAATTTCCTTCAGAAGTAGCTGTTTTCATTTGTTTTGGGAAGTAGTATTTATTGTGTTTATTCRTCATAGATTCCCGGAAATGTAAAGTGTGTCAGCTAATGCTTCCCAAGTAGCAGCTCAGAAATGAAGGGAGAATATCAATCCCTGCATTAATGTCCATTTGCATTTTAGGAATTTACAAATGTATAAAACTAATGAGCTAATRATTCAACATTCTTTTCAGATAATGTTATGTACAGAAATGAATGGAACGAATGGGCTTCCCTCCTGTGGTTGGGCTTCTCTTACAGAATTTAATTTTTGTAATGATTATCGTAATGGACTACCCATCCCACTCCAACAATAAATATTCCCCAGAAAGCAGACTAGCAAAAATGCTTTTCCAGAGCAGACATAATAGAATTCCCTTGATCTTTGGCTTTTTCTCTCATCAAAAGCTCAGGAGGAGAAGTGGGCCTTGGAGCTCTGTTGAGATAAGTTTSTGGGGTTTGGGACACTAGCAAGGTCTAGTGTCAGGGAAATGTGCTTCCAAGGTACTCTTCACAGTGAAGTATTTCTCCCTAATATCTGATCTAAACCTACTCTCTTTCAATTTGAAGCCATTCCCCCTTGTTCTGTCACTACATGCTTTTGTAAAYGGTCCTCCTGTATTGAGCTGCCGTCTTGATCTGRTCTGAATATCTTCCAAAATGCATGCAGTCATTTGTGTAGGTTAGTGACAACTATTTTAACAACTTTACATTTTTAAAAATAAATTCTACTTTCTTTAGTGCTTCTGTGAAGAGCGAAGCATTATTTCCCATGACAATTCCTCAAAATAAGATGTCATATCAGAGATTTTGGCTGTAAAGCTGTCAGTCTTACCTGAAAAATGTTAATATGTTTTGCAAAACATGTGAATTTGGTTGAATTCTTSAGGTACAGTATTCAAGCCCTTTGGCTGTTTTTAAAAAGCAGATTGTGCATGGTATTCAGGAACATGAACAGCTGTAAGAGGTATTCTTGATCATCAAGACCAGTCTCTATAGGTATCACGTATTTCCTCCATGTCTTCATTCTTCTGAAAAGCTGTGGACTTTTGGTTTTTTTGTGGATTTGTTGGGTTTGGTTTGGTTGGTTGTTTGGTCTGTTTGGTTGGTTTTTGGTGGTTGATTTGGTTTTGGTTTGTCTTCCTCCTCAGCTGGTTATTTCATTAGGGAAATTCTGAACCCTTCCCTTACGATTGGCAGGTGTACTCTTCTAATTTCCAGAAGCAGCATGTTCACATACCTTTTTTCTTTTGTCAAGATTATCTTTAATTATAAACATCTTCTCCCGTGTAATTTTTTTTCTGTGAGTAATACACATAACTATAATTTCTTCTCCCAGTCTTCATTTTGGTAGACAGCCAGATGTTTTTCAGTCTCTTCTCCTTCCAGGATGATATTTTTCCAGTGTGTCATGGTGTGGATTGGCTGCTGTTTACTGAAGTGAGCTGAATAGTCTGTGGTGTTTTACCTGGGATTCAGCCCATCTTTTCTATCCAGCCTTCCTACATCTACCAGAAATACTTCAGCTGTCTTATAACTGCTTCCTTTGAAGCTGCTTCATATTGGTCATTGATACTCATCCAGTGATAAATTAGAAAATGTGTCTTCTTCCTGCTCGGTTGTTCTCAGCTAATGAGATTCTCGGGGATAGCTGAAGTTTCAATTTTTAATCCCCAAGTGCATGGGGATTTTTTCTCATTTCTATTACTGCAGTCCTAAAGGTTGTCCAGCACTTTCTGTGAGATGTATCAGCCCTCTTCTGTATGAATGATACTTTTATATTTCACCTCTTCCTGGTCATTTCCAGGGAACAAATTCACTTATCCTTCCCAATCTACACAAGGTGACTTGGTGGTGGATTTGTTAACTGGGGTTTTTTAGTCAAGACACTGATATTTAGCAAGTGTCATGCTGTTTAGTGGTGCTAAAAAGACAAGCAGTGTGATACAAAAAAAWTAATTATTTCTAATCTCTCATAAATTATACATATACTATGTAGATAATAATTTCCTGATAAGTGAGTTTTTGCATTTTTCTTATCATGATTTTCTGCTGGTCATTTTTTCATTAACTTTGCAGTCGTGTTGTTACTTCATCTGTATCCTAAGTAAACACAATAACTGTGCTGTGTACGAGCAGAATTGTATTCGGCCTAGCTGTGTGTCCTTAAAAGACTTTATTGGACATTTCCTGGGTTTTGCAACATTTTGCATTTAATTCCTGGAGTGCTTTATGTCTATCCTCCATAGCATTCCAATCTGCTGCAGATACTGTAAATCCTGTTCCATAATTCCTTTGTTTGGTTGTTGGTCACACTCTCTAGCTTATCAGTACCTTATTGATGGACTTTAAAATTACTATATATTTTTCTCTCTTTTTTTTCTTTTTATTTTCCCCCAGGCATTCATGGCATTATTTTACATTATAAAAGTTTTCCCTTGGGAAGTCTTGATATTCAGGCATGCTCCTTGTTCTCTCAGTGATCCATGACAGCCAGGGAATGATATTTTTTTTTTTTTTCCCCTCTTTGAATATGTGCAGCATCACTCAGTACCAGAATTGCTGCTCCTGCAGAGGCACAACGTGTTACTCTGTCAGCAGCTTGGTGTAGTGTCGTGGGGAGCTCAACACCTGTTCTAGTGACCAGCAGAGATTAACATTTTCTATGTCAGGTCATTTACTTGGCTTGTCAGGGTGCGAGATTATGGCTAAAAGGGTATATTGACTTGAAAATGTAAGTTTTTGAATTATGGAACAAAAGTTGCAAAAGTATAAAGCATAATATAGTATTGAGTTACAATATAAGTGTAACAGAGTCTGTCTGCCTCCCTCATTGTCAGTAAAGGAATGTTATGATCTTGACATAAGGTTGGCTTTAAGATGCCTTCTCCATGCTTGGGGCAGAAAAGAGGCCTTTTAATGTCTTAGAATTTTACTTGGTGGTTGTTTCTTCTCTAATATCTCAAATTACTTCCTAGTAAAACAAATTCTSTATCTTCCTGGGTTTTTTTTTTTCATGAGACAGGGTTGTCCTAACCCTTTCCCTGGATTCTGGTCAAAGCCTGTTACAGAAAAGAAGGTGAAACAGGAGTTTGAAACACTTGAGTCATCTGTGAAGGGTGATGGCAGGAAGGAACTCCTGAAAGGAGTTTAATTTACCAATTAAACTAAACCTGTTTCTAGTGCCCAGATCTTCCAGCTTCCATAGTGATTTGAATTTCAGGTTTTTTTTCTGGTAAGCCATCCCCTGGCCTCCCACTGGCCAAGGATTTTTTGTGGGCTTTTTTTCTACTCTCAGTGTTCTGTCACTTSTGTCATTCAAATATTAACGCCTTGTGGCTAAAGAGGTCTCCTGTCATGGAACTTGCTGGGCTGTTCATGGCAAATTATTTTATAAACATGCTGTTTCCCTGTTTCTCTCTGCTTTGTTTCCTTGAGTGTGTGATGTGAGCTTCTATGAGACGTAAATTGTGTATCCTGGGGGAGCATAATAGGAAAACACAAAACACCAGTCAATCTGAAACATTTTGCAGCCGTGCCTAAGATGCGTGTGGGAGAAGTGGGGATTCTTAGAGGAGGAACTGCTGTGCTGGAGGAGAGATCTGGGCTGGTGTCAGGAGGATGCCAAGTAAAGGACAGACAAGGCTTCTCAGCTAGTGGCTTGTGATTGAATTCAGCCATTTAGACTTAAACCTGTTGAGCTTTGTGTTTTAGCCATTGCTGTTCCCTTATCTACAGTGTGGTAATGTAGTCATTAGGCTTTGTAGGGCTGTCGGATGTGTTACAGTGTGAAGTCAGATTGTAGCGTGAAAGTTCACTAAGATAGGTTTGCTTTTTCTCTAAATCAGTGTGAAACTAAGCAGAATTTTTTTTTTGGATCCTGAACTCTGTGAGTCTCCAAAATGCACAGATGCTGCCTTCGATACCTTTAGATTCATTCTCGAACAGCAGCTGAGAGAGACTTGGGCAGCCCAGAAAGCCTAGGAAATTGATATGAAACAGAAGCTGAAGAGAAGCAGTACCTCCAACTTATTTTATTTTCCATTGATTTAAATTTTCTATCAAAAAGTAATGATCACGGTGTTTTCTAGTGGGGATTGACTTCTATTTTTCTAAGAATAAAGGGCAAAAATGACATTTGGATTCCAGGAGAAATGTCATTTAGCTGTGTCAAAGAAAGTATCTGGGACTCTAATGACCTACTTTCCTGTTAAGTCTCTAGGCCATTGCTGAAGTTAGGAGCATAGGGAAAATACATTTCATCTTCAAAGACTTCAAGATGAGGTTTATAACTTTCTTAAAGAGAAAAAAAATGAATCCTCTCTCCTGAATTGAGACAGATAAAGTTTCAGCCCAAGATGGATATTTTTCCCTGAAGATTTGAAAATTCAACCACCTGCTTTAAAGGAGAAGTTAGAAAAAATGCACTGTGTTAAACCAGTGTATTCAGTTTTAAAAGAAGGTGAAAATTATATACTTTTACTTCTGTATAGGTCTAAATAAATAGAAAAGGCTTTGGATAACACAAATAGCACAAGGACTGAAAAATACTTTCATATATCCATGGGTCCTAAGGGTACTGACAGATGAAGTGGCTAAGTCATTATATTTTAGAAGTCGTGGCAAGGTGGTGAAATTCCCACTGACTGCAAAAAAAGGAAAAAAAAACAAAAACGCTCATTTAAAAAAAAAAAAGGAAAACCCATTAGGCTTTAATCTGAAAGAGCGTAGTTTTAGATTAGATGTTAAGAGGAAATTCTTTCCTGTCAGAGAGAAGCTGTGGATGCCCCATCCCTGGAAGTGTTCAAGGCCAGACCGGATGGGGGTTTGAGCAGCCTGGTCTAGTGGAAGGTGTCCCTGCCCATGGTGAGGTTGTTGGAATCAGATAATCTTTAAGGTCCCTTCCAGCCCAAAACATTCTGTGGTATGATTCTATGATATTTTAGTTGGAATCAGAAACATTTTTGAGTATTTGGGGGAAAATTGCAATCAGTATTTTCCTGACGTACCATATTAAAGCAAGCTGAGTATCAAGGGTATTGCACCATATTTTTAGCTGAATCTGGTGGCTTGCCTACAGACTTTCATCCCTCTGTTTTAGGAAATAATAAACTGCTCACAACCATGAGTCTACACATGTATCAGGTAACCAAGCAGGCTCACAATGGCTCTGCGTGTGGGGGTTTCAGACTGGTTTCCCAGTCTTCTGGAACGAGCCAGATGACAGACTGCTGTCTCCTTATGTGCTTCCGATTTGGATGGGAAAACCTGCACTTGGTTTTGACTGTGCCTGCTAAAAATCTCTGCTCTCACACCAGTTTGTGGAGTTCAGCGAGGCAACCAGAGAGAGATGCTAACTTAGGTGTTGAATCAGAAATAGTACAGCTAGGGCGTAGCTGTGCATCAAAGCAGTCTAGGCACATGGATAGAAGTGGAGCAGATGGCTTCTGGATCTCACTGCCTCGGAGCAGGGAAGAGCTGATGCATTGTGCCTCATTGGGCCATGTAGACATTCCCCTCACTTCGCTACTATTTCAGATTCTTTGGAGTCTTTACTATACGTGAACCTGTTCTCAAACCATCCTTATTTTGCAATAAGCGAAAGCTTATTTTTTGAAAATGAACTGTTCACGATGGAGAAATTATTCAAATTAACATACCATGCTGGATTTTGAATCCTCAAATGCCTTTTTGTGTTCATGGAATTTAGTGCATCACTGCAATCAGTACTTCAAAGCTTTATGTAGCTGCATCACTTGAAGAAGGGAGACGTGGTGAGGGGAGGTAGGTGAGGAGAAAAAAAAAAAAATGGAAGGAGGTGGAGAAGACAATAATTGTATCTGACTTTTTGAGTATATACGTTTTTGTGTTAGTGGCAATTACCCTTCACAAAATGTTGGACCTGAGAAAAAGGAAAAAGGTAATATTTTTGTGTCCCGCTTATTCAGTGGCTCTCAAGCACTCCTGTACACGGACTCCAGCACCTTAGCATAGTTGTGTTGGAGCTTCCTGCATAATTCATCATAAAAGAACATGAGGCATTCAGCAGTCAGTGCTCATTCACAGATGTTCTGCATTACTAGCAGCACTGGTAAATATGCCTGCTCCATACATAATTTATGGTTCTCAGCAGAGATAGTTTTATGCTTCATAATAGGCTAGCTTTGATCCCTTAAAATTTGTTTGTTCAACTTAGGGGTTGGGTGCAAAACAAAGACTTTAAAATCTCTTTCTTTCATTGCTTGTTTCAACAGTCATCATTTCCCCATCCCGTTAACAAGGTTGAAATTGTTTCTGACCCACTTTTGGGGAAATGAGCCTTCCTGTAATGGATTTTGTGTGTAAGACTTTTTATTAGCCAATTCCCTCCACACACAACTTGAAGTAGAATGAAAATTGGTTTAGAAACCTTAGTATAGTCTATTCTATGCTTCTGCTCAAAGAATTTGTTGTTATTTCTTGTGACCTGTAGGAGGAAAATGTAGGTAGACCCTGTGTTCTGTGAACCCCTCTTTTAGTGCTGTGATACAGATARAGGCTATATATAAATGTGTAAATGAATGTGTTGGAACTCATCGAGATGATTCCATTCTTCAAATTCAGTAAGGTCTCAAGGTAAAAAAAAAAAGAAGAGCTTTATAATGTTTCCATTTTCAGCAATATTTCAAATCAAAACAACAATCAACTATGCATTTCTAAATTAAAATTCTCATTTTTCCTCTCTGCATTTTAAAGACTCTAAAGTTTTGGGGTTTATTTTAAACAGAAATTCATCAGAATTTATGTATTCCTCTGACATATATCAATTTGTCATTTAAGCATTTTCTGATAGAGTTTGTTCTTTCGCCTTTCTCCTGCTTGATGCAATTTTCCCTGTCTTGTTCTCTGTTTGKTTGGTTGGATTTTTTTTTCCCCCAATGATTGCTAGACTTTAACCTATTTTCATTCTTTGTTTTTAAAAGCCTCGTTCACACCCAAGCTATTTCAACTACAAAATTTCAGAATTGCTAAGTGGTTTTCATTTTTTTAGCAGATACTAAGATCTGCCCTTGGGAAACTAGGTCCCTTTTATACATGTCAAGCTAGGCATGTTAAAGACCAATTAAAAGTTGCTTGTTGCTGTTCAGGCTTCTTGTCATAAGCTTTTTTTCTCCAGTTTCCTTATGTTTCAGTCCCTTTGCAGGTAGTCTTCCCAAAGAAATGGTTTAAATATTCTCTCTGTCTGCAGTTCAATTTGTTTTTTTCTGGTTTTCTGCCTACTAGGCCAGTATTATGACTTGCTGCATCATACTCCATTTCTGTAGTGTCATCTGCAAGGCATAACATCATTTTAGTCCCTCCTTCCATTCTGCTGTTACACTTTAGTGTTTTAAATGTTGGGGTTTGTTTTACATAATGTGGTTTCTTGGCTATTTTTAATGATATTAAATGAAGCCTACATATACACCATAGATTCTCATGGAGAATGAGGCAGAACAAGCTTTTTTACCATCCTTCTGACTTTTCTTCTGTAGTCATGAATCTGTGTGTGATCACGCACCAGCAAAGCTTTTTTCTGACTTTTTGGGGGTGTGTTTGCTTAGAGAATGGGCTTAGGTTTTCCATTTCATCTTTAACAGCACAGCACACTAGAAAAGCTACCTTCTACTTTTTACCTCCATTTGCTATTTTAATACTTTTGGTTGAGTCATCTGTCATATGAGGGAGAACAAATAAGAAATTTACTTTCTTGTCTAACTTTCTTGTCTGGCAGAGCTAGCAAATGTTGCTTGTAGCAGTGAGGGGGAGTAGTCAGCTTCTCACTGTATAACTGTGTTGAAACAGATGTTGTGAGATGTCATGATCTATTTCATTAAATGTCTACGGTTTCTGCAATTTTGGAGCAAAAATTTGATTTAATCTCTCTCTTGCAATAATACCCGTGTTGGCATTTATTCATATTGAACAATTTTTCATAGCGTATTCTAGGCAGCAAAACCAGAAACACCCTTGCCCACCAACGCCTCCACTTGGAGACATTTCAGCTCAGCGTTTCTTGAAGGCCAGGCCCCACATCTGACTTCAGAGCCGGGAGGAGGCACAAACAGCCCTGCTGTTCCTGCACAGGGAGCTGTGTGGGATGTGCTCCCAGGCAGCACATGGAGCGTTTCCCAGCGTCAGCTGTGTGTGAGCAGAGCGCGCTGCGCGGGCTCCGAGGGCTTTCCGCGAGCGCTGGGTTTGCCGTACATTTTGTTCCAATCTATCGTAACAGAGCTCCCCGTACACAAACAAATGTGATATTGCTTTGGGGCGTGAGAGGGGTTGCTGGTTTTGTTGATTTTTTTTTTTTTTTTGGTTCTTTTTTTTTTTTTGGTTCTTTTCTTTCTTCCCCGTGATGTTGGCCTTCTGTATATGAAGCCTGAAGCAAGAGTATTTGTAACATCAGTAGTTAGAGCAGTCAAAAGCAAGTGAATTTTCTGTATCGCTGTACTAGTTCTCAAATATAGACTGGGATAGAACTTTTGTGCTCTTCCTGCTCTTGTAGCAGCATCTTCGTGCATTTGGTGGGTATTTTGGAACAAAAGAATCAGAGTGCAGCAGAATTGCAACCTACAATTGTTTCTTCCACGTTTTCATTTGTATCTGAAAAGAAAATTCTTATCTCTTGCTGTTCTGTGACAAGTGTCATATTGTTTGATGTTACATTTGTTTTCTTAATTGAAGCTCCAGGTCTTGGAATTGCTGGATTATATATTTTTTCCCAAATGGTACTGCATAAAAAATTGGAAATACTTATGCAAATCTAAAATCATAGTTTTAGTTTTCTCACCTTATTTTCATCCTTTCTTAGAGCAGATTCATTTACTTTAAAGATTTATTTTTTTTCTTGATATATTTGGATGGAGCTGTTCTACCTGGTTTAAAGGAAAGTGAGTAAAAAGAAAAATGCTCTTTATGGGCCAGTGCAGGTCTACAAGAACTGTAAATGAATGGTTCTTACTGAAAACATAAACAGGGTCTAGTTTTGTTTTTTTATTCCCCTCTTATCCCAGCACAAAGCCATTAAAAGCTATTTTTACAGAGGGCATCTTCTAAGAACCTGTATATATTCCTAGAAAAGAAGGTTTCCATGCATGGGGAATGAGATGCTCTAGCTACAGTGAATTTATTATTTTGAAATATTTGCCCAGAAGCAGTGTAAATAATGTTAGAGTCTTTCAGGGGAACAGACACTGCAATGTTGGCTTGTTTGGAAACCATAACAGTTACCTTGTTTTCTTTCTGTGAAAACACAGAGCCAGAATTATGTTTAACTAAAAGCCAACCAATTATTCTTGGCCTTTTAAATATGTAAACTTCCTTTTTGAAATGTTATTGTAAGTTGTTTCTGTAAGTCAGTTTAGTGTAATATTTCAGAGAACTCAGGCTGGGTTTTGACTCATCTCTTGTAATCCAACTGAGTTGTTGTTCAGCTCCATGCATCTGTTTGCATGTGAGTGTTTCTTGCACACAGGAAATCACAGATGTGTGGTTCAGTAATGATTTTCTTTCTCACAAGCTGGCATCAGAGAGGTTCTTCCCAGTCCTCGTGGCCGAGGTTGCACTGATTCAGCTGTTTGCCATCCAGCCTGGGACAGCTGAAACCAAATAATTTCACAGGCTCGGGTCAGGGTCTGGCCAGCCTGACAGCTGACGTGGTACAGCAGCACACAGGGCRAGGGAAGCAGCATTTGGCAAGGGAAAGGAGCATCTGGAGGAAAGCAGCAGAGGTGTTCTAGACTCTGCTGCCAGTGACAGAGGAAGGTAGACTTACTGATCCAAATCTCTCATACAGGAGAAGCATGCTTGACAAAAGGTTTCAAGGCAACTGCTTTCCRTGGCAGAAAGTATAAATTCTAAACAGGAGGATGTCTAAATTAGGCATGATTTAATTATACGTCAAATTAATTGAGAAGATCAAATTTTCTTTCATGCCCCTGATTTGTTTAGACCTGTTTTATTTTATAGCAAGCTACACTTCTGACTTTGGACTCGTATTGGCATTACTGTGTTGATAAATCCATTTTCATCAGTGGATATTAGTCTGGGAGAACTGAAGAATGGAAAGTCCAACAAATGCTATAAGAAACATTTATAAGTGCATGTGACAGCCTGTAAATCCATGGTGCTCAGGAGAACTCGCTCAGGCTTTTTATACAGTGCATGATGGTAAAAGATGTCTTCACTGCTATCATTCTTTCTGTTCCTTTGATTCTCAGAGTCGAGCAGAAGGAGCAACATCTAAAAGTGAGTAAAACAGCACTTGAAAGCTAGGTTTCTGTTGAGGGTTTGGAAAGAATTTGTTATGGATTTTCTGTACCTTCTCGAAGTGGGGATACATAACTATTGAAATTAAGATTAAAAAAGCAATATAATGATGTTGCAGAGGACAGTGATCTCTATTCCACAACTGCCTGGCCCAAAGGAGAGATATGGAAGATATACACTGGTGATGGAATTTAACTTACCTCCGTCATTTAGTTGATACGATTTTTTGCTTGTGGTTCTGTGAAAGAAACTCAGGAAGGTCAGTAAAACTGATGGTTACACTGTAAATCGGGGTATTGTGTGGAGATAGCTGTGCTTGCTCTAGGTCAGAAATGGAGAAACAGTATAAATGAACCCTCGTAGGACTTCTCCTGTGGCTGCTTTCCCACTATCTGTTCTGAAGAGAGAGCACTAAGCACTGGACTACAGACTGAAAAGAAAAGGAGTCCAAGTGTGACAGATGCCTCGAGGTTGAGTATTGACTGAGAAGAGATTTGAATCATGGGCAAAGTCACCTTTTCTGCTGTTTCAAGTGCTCTGTGCTCAGAGATGTAGAACTTTGTGCACTCTTTTTAAACTGTCTAACTTCATCACAGAAAATCCCCACTACATCATCAGCTCCCCTTTACAAATGACGCATTTTTCAAGTCTTTATGCTCTTAGCTAACTACTCCACAACAAAACCAGTTACTCTATAATGGCTGCAGTCAAAGGAGTCCATGCAGAAAACATGTAGGCATGTGTGGGTATAAAATTTGCAGTAACAGTGTTAATAAAACACGTTGTGTTCTAAGCACTTGCTCATTTGCTCTGTCAGTGTTCATAAACAAGTGCTACATTCTTGAGAATACAGAAATCCTGATACTCAAAACAAAGGCACTTGGTGAACAGGATCAGTTCTCTTGCCTTCCTCTCATCTATGGTGTTTCAAGCAGGGATTCTGATAGTTGTGTGGAAGAATGCCAAGAATGAGAGGCTTTGTGCAAACAGAAAGAAATAAATTAGTTGAATTAAGCAGGCAACAAGATGTAGAAATATACATGTTGCATTTTCTTCTCTGTAGGCTTAAAAAAACTAACAAAAACCAGCTAGTGGGGAAAAAAAAAACTTATTTTATTCAAATATAGGACAGGCTGTGATTGAAATTCACTAAAATTATTATGCTCATTCTGGAGACCTAAACTCAAGAGCTGTTGTATGCAATCTACTTTTAAAACTTACCTTAAAATTCCTAAGTTCAGAAACTCCCATTTAACTTACATCACTCCACTTTGAAACACATTAATTCACTGTAATGCTCTTTCATTTCTTCACCTCAGTAATGCACTCTGCTGTCTGGAAAAAGTCTTGTTATCTCAATCTGTACAACAGATGTTAGTCATTGTGTCTCCTCCCCTCTCCTGCCCTCCCCTGATATGCAAATATGGTCTTTGACATTTGTATTTCCCTAATGGGGAAATGTATTTCACTGTGTAGGGTATGTGTTGTAACTGTTTAAAAAAAATTAAAATCTCTACAACGAAGCTAGTATATCAGTTTCGTAAATTTTATCAGACATCCTCCTCTGCCGTGTAATTAATTCCTTACTGAGTGGGAGATTTATGTTTTGTAAGCCCCTACATTTTAAAAACGAATTTGTTGTGTACTTTGAGGCGTTTTAATTCACGCTTGCTCTGTTTGCTTTTTCTTCTTATGAACAAACCCATCACCACTCAGTACTACTGCAATTAACGCTGGCTACAAGAGCCTGCAGGAAGACCGTGAGCGTTGCATGCGTTTGTGGAGCTCACAAAGTGCAAAGCTGCTGAACTGACAGCTATCCAGTAAGAGACTGAGCTCAGAAATCCTTCTTTTCTTTGCATTTCCTAATTGCATGGCAGCATTTTCGTGAGTTTTTTGAATATTCCGTCCTTTGGGGTGATTAAGGGAATGGCAGACCTGTGGCTGCTCCACGTGTTCCTTCCATGGGTGCTGCTGCTTCTAACTCCACGCTCCTCAAAGAGGGGGCTGCTCACCCTCTCTGGCTGAATTGTTTTCCTCCCTCCATCCCATTGCAGCAGATTTTGGTGAACTCAGAGTTTCGTTTCGGTCTGGGCATGTGAGTGTGGCTGTGATTCTGGTGATAACCACGTGTGGATGTGTCAGCTGAGTTTAAAGCTTGTTCCAGAGATCTGTGTCACCCGGCCAGCAAACCCTCAGCTGCACTGCACCTTTTTTTCATCTGCTACACGGTCACTCCACAGCTGGGAGTCACCTTACAGGGCTGTAAAGATATCAAGTTATCACTCCTGCCTGTTGCCTGTGACAAAATAATGGTGTGATTTGATCCTGAAAAACAGGACTTCTGTACCAATTTATTATGTAAAAGCAGGMGGTGAGGTTATGCCGGTGTGACCAGGAACAGAATTTTTCTTTATGCCGCAAATTTGACACGAGCAGAAATTTTCTCAGCCAAGTGCAGAAATAAGAGGTGTTTTCTCATCTCTAGAAAACAACATTTTTTTAGGTACCAAATAACCTTTATAATAATTCAGTAAATTATAAAATAAAAGGCTTCAACTAAAATATTCTTACAGCCAAGCAGGGAATCTAGTCGACCATTACTGACATCGATTCACTGACCTAGAAAATGACTTTAAGGCACATATCAATTTACTTGCTGATTTCTTGCATTTCAGTGGATTTTTTAAAAAAATGTATTTTGCAGAACTATTATTGCTGAGAGCCCTTGTGGATCAYGTGTTACAAAATTCACTAAAACTTTTCTATACTAAATCAATTATAGAGTTATTGTAGCCTCTTAGGTTAACCTTTTTAATGTATTTTTTTTTAAGTTCAACTTAGCTGTACAGATACGAAGGTATTTATATGGAGCTGATTAATTTGATTCTTTGCCTTTTGAATGCAGTTAATTTAACTGTGATTCTCATTCCAAATCTGTGAGGGATTCTTTGTGCAAGAGGACATACCTAAATATGATTTTAAGGAAGACAAAAAAATTGCCTAAGAAAGATGCACTTTTCTAATTGAAAGTAATTGATGAATAAAGTTATTCTGTCAGCCTGTTGGACAGAAATTAAGCTTTTTTGTTAAAAAAAGACAAAGATTTCAGCCCAGAGGACACTGAAGCTAGTGCTAATACTTCTTGTGGAAATTCAAGAAGTCACTTCTGAGTTCCTGGTTCTGCCACTGGCTTCACACAGGTGCCCCTGTCCTGTCCCTTTTTTTGCTTTCTGAGGGGTCAGAATTTAATTGATTCATGAGAGAGGATTAATGAATGCCTATATCTAAAAATACGTTTCATGAATGCATAAAGTAAAGAAATCTGGAAAACATTTTTTTGGCTGATCCCTTTTGTTAAACCAAATTATTACCTTTGAGAGCAGTAAGGGCAAGAATTTCAGACAAATATGATATTTGGGTTGAAGCTTTTTATTCATAGATGACTTGAAATGACAGCGTCCATGTTGAATTCTCACAAATAAAAGGGATCCAAAGGTCACAATAAAAAAAGAAACAAGTTCTAGAATAAGAACTTAGAGATTTTGAATAAGAGACTGTTCCTACCACCCACTATGAAAGTGAGGTCAAGTGATAAAAAAATAATTTTTCAAAAAGCATTTTTTGAGGACAGATAGAGAATTCAGGAATATAATTTCCTTTAAATTACCATGAAATCATAGAAACACAGAATGGTTTTGGTTTGAAGGGACCTTAAAGTTCGTCCAGATCCAACCCCCTRCCATGGGCAGGGACACTTTTCACTAGACCAGGTTGCTCAAAGCCTCACCCAGCCTGGCCTTGAACACTTCCAGGGATGGGGCATCCACAGCTTCTCTGGGCAACCTGTTCCGTATTTTAAATTAAATTTTTTAAAAATTAGATTGTTCTTGTCCTAAATCCCCTTAACAATTTCCCTTGTCACAGTCTCTACAATCTGTTAGGGGCACAGTGCTGAATGCAACTTGCATTTAGGCATTTCTAAATTTGTATTGGCAGGGAAATAAAAGTCCAACATATTAATGTATCTTTCTAATGAATATCTGTGTATTAACCTAAGGTTCAGTAGCACAGCAGGRGAAGTTTAGGGATATGTTTTAAAGAACCCAAGTTTATGTTTAGCTACGCGTGAGGAGCATGGCATTTGTAAATAACCCTCTTAGAGAGGACTGGAAAAAAATACAATCATTATACAGCACCACGCTCAGCGAAGCCACAGCAGCTTTTTCCTGTCTCTGCTGCTACATGGCACACATCCAGATATCTGCTGTACTAACATTTGCTCCTGGGAGGAGATGAAGAAAAAAGGGTCCATAAGGTTTCCATTGGCCTAGACAACTGAAACATCTGCTAGATTCACGAGCAGCTTGCTGGCCTAAGTCAGCAGGGAGAACTGCTGCAGATCAGCACTGCCATATCAATGGATATTTCATAGGCCACAGGGAGGAAAAGAGAAAGTCAGGAGAGTGAGCGGTTTTATTTCAAAGTACACCGAAGTCTAATGCAGTTTTGCATAGAGTGATATCTAAATTGCACAAAATGAGAGCCACACCTACAGCTGATCTGCATGCAAGACCCATTAGGGAAACAGGTACATGGAAGAAGAGCAGGATCCAATCCTCATCTTCTAATATCTGCTAACAGGAGCAATTCACGTGGTTCCCAGAGGAAATTTGGCTAAAAGCAGTCACCTGAGAAAACATTCTCTTCACTCAGAAGGTTGCACTGGAAGAAGCAGCTGTCTTTCTGAATACAAATAGTGTTGTTGGAAGGGAAAGGGCCATTCTGTGTCAGGACACAGAGCAAGTGTTGAAGCAACAAGGAGGGAGGATAGAGTGGAATAGACGTCCTTGTTTGGTGTAAGCTGCCTTTCATTTTTGTAGGTCAAGCCTGGCTTCTGATGCCTGAAAGTGTAGTCTAGCCTAAGTAATTTTGTTGTTTATAGTTTGGTGCCACTTAAGCTCAAAAGGGCTGCTAGAATTGTATAAAGCAGTCATTCTCCAGACCACATTCCTGGCCTTTATTTTATTGTGTAAACCAAAAGAGGGAAAGTAACCCATCAAGTGCAAAGTCAGCTTTAAAACTGTTGTTTTGTACTTGAACTTTCATGAGCTTAAAGAGAGCTGTGATCTTCTCTGCACAAGGAGAAGAGTCAAACATCAAAGAAGGTAGATATCGACAGGGTGGGTGAAATCATCAGCAGCGAAAACTTTGTGAATATACAGATGATCACAAGTGGAAAACACTTTATTAATCATTCTGGCTTCTGCTCGGTGAGAATCAGAACTGCTTTCTTCAGGGGCCATTCCCAGTTGGCCAGGATGTGTTTAGGTATTGATCAACACAAGGTCATTAAGGGAGAGCCTGCTCAGATCAAACCATCTGCAGGCACCTTATTTCCCACCTTAAAGACAGCGTCGCCTTTTGCGTGTTACAACACAACTCTTCACAATAGTTTTTTTTATATTTATGGAAGAGATTTTTTTGGGAAGTATGTTTGATTTGTCCATACTTTGTTCCARTGACAGAATTCAAAGATCTGACTTCCATGTATTGATCCCCATTTACTGCTAGGATGGTTTTATCAGGAATATTTACAACTACRGAGTATTTCACTGAAAAACACCACTGATTTGATAATCAGAACAGATAAGTCTCTGGTCAAAATCTGGTTTTTCCACCTTTGCTTTTTTCTTCGTTTACCTTTGAGGATGATATATCACCTGAAGCAAACTGAGCAGTGAAAGTGTTGGAAGTCCAGGTAGCAAGGATTTATTTAGTGTACTAGTACAATGACAGGTGCTTCTTATTCAGACATGTTTCCAAACCAGACGTRGGTGGTAAGATCAGTGTTTAAATGTGCTGCTCTAGTCTAATTAAAATACACTGAAATAAAAGGAATTTAAATTCACAGAAACAAGCTGGGGTTTATTAGCAATTTTATCACTACTCTTCGTCCCCCTCTCCTGTGTTGGCATATATGTGTAAATATGTACAAAATAAGTGTTTAGTTCTATTTTTTTTTAACAATAATTAAAGCTACTGTGTGGGCAAATACTAAGGCAAACCTAGAACAGTTTTAATTTTCACTTTTGCTCAGCTGTTCAGTACAGTGCAAAGTTCAAGCTTCTGTTTAAGCACAGGAGGTTCCATTTGGTGAGTGAAGCTTTTGCCATGGGTGTTTATAACTAACAATAAGCAGTTCAGTTAYGGTGCATTTTTGGGGATTTCTGAATGCTTTTTGGGGTTACAAACATTAAAGCAACAGCACTGCTTGGAGCTGATTTGTATAGCTGCCTCTTCTCTGTCTTTTAACTTCTCTTTGAATGACATTTCAGAAGTTGGTGAGACAAAGTTAAAAGTGGAAGGACTTTAAACCTTGGTTGTGTTCTGCTCAGATAGAAAAMGTGGTCAAACAGAGAACAAAGATAAATAAGTACACAATAAAAAGGTCCTTGCCAGGTGAGTTACCTGCATGTTGGACTTCAAATACCATAATTTGTCTTTAAGGATGAAGGAAGGAGAAAAAGTGTATTCCTGAAGAGATGCAAGTATATTTTCTTTTATAGAACTCGATAGCTGGAAAGCCTGAGAGAGCATTTTTTTTCCAATAGATCTGAAATTTTTCACAAATGGAAGAAAGGAAGTCATGAAAGGGGTTGTAGCAAAATGAGGAGGAAAAAACTAAAACAAATCTACTGATACRTATTTTCTTCTTTGTGTAGCTACCTTTCAGTAGAATGTTTGATTTGGAAAAATGAAAACCAAAAATATTTTGATTTTTCTGAAGAAAAAATGTTTTCTTTTAATTCTGTGTGAAAAGTTAATTTTTCTAATCTTATCAGTCCATCTTTTCCTCTAACCAAAATTTCTTCAATTATTTTGGAAGTTCTGGTAATTTCCATCTTCTTTACACATTAGTTATTTTCAATAAAAGTATTATTTTCCAAWATATTTTCTCCTGGTATTAACGCTAAATGCTTTTATATATGCCCAGAGTATTTCAAACCGGGATTAAAATAGAGGAGAATTGTGGGAAAGGCTGTGATTGGGCTGCTGAAGTATCTGAGAGATTAGCACAGGTATCTCCTTGGAGCATTGATGTGAAGCAAGAAAATGCAACTATTCTCATTTTGTGGATTAGGAATAGAAATGTGTTGACAATGAGGCCCTGATCCTCAAAGAAGTTGAAGTGTCCAATTCCTTACTCTTCATGTTAGGATTGGATACTGTCCTGCTTTTGGAGAAAAAGGACTTTACAATTTGTTAAGGCACAAAGAATTGAGCATAACGCTTTAAAGTGAAAAGTGGCACAAAACTCTGAGCCGTATTTACAATTATGAGAAACAGAAAATTCATCAGTTTGTTGTCACGTTTGTGGGAAGATAAGGTTCACTTCAATTATGTTTGGATTTGTAACTTCCTCGGGAATGTAGAGTGGTGGAGGAGAATGCCTTTTAATAAATAATAACTGAATAAAGTCACTGGATACTCTTCTCAATTCACAAGCAAATAATACCATGGTGATAGCCTGAAAAGAGTAGAAAATAGTCACTTATGCAAGGTTCCTAGGAAACAGCACTGTTTGTGCCTACATTTTTTTTYYCCCCCCTATTGTCTCTCTTGTACTTTTTCCTGTTTATCATTGTGGAATAATTTTACTTCAATATGTATTTGGGTTTTTTTCAGATTTATATCTGCAATCTCTTTCACTGTAATATAGGCCAAATTAATTGTATTTTGAGTTAGCTGTTGGTTTGGAAACATACACCTGAAAGACAGGGAGTGAAGGAAGGAAGAAGAGGCTTCTTCCTTTTCTATTTTTGCTGTCAGACATCAATTCTATAGTCCGAAATCAGAGGCTGTACTGGTGCACTCCTGTCCTTTGCCTTTGCATTATTTTAGTATTGCTGAAACATTTAAAAAGGCCCAGTGAGCTTGAATGCATGGTCTGGGGGTAACAGTTATTCTCTGCATTATTTCTTCTCTCTCTCCTAAACCTGTCATTCTGCTGGAAGTTTCTGTAGTGTTCTCATTAATTCCAGTGTTCTCTGCAAGAGGTTTTGTTGCTGGAGTATGTAACAGTTATTAGAGAACACAATTTCGTTTGGTTTGTTTCTTTTTCTAAACAATGTTTTTTCAGTGAGCAAACAATTTACAGGATATTTTCTCTGGGCATAAAATCAAAAAGTATTTACGGTCCAGATATGGGACTAAATTATTGCTGTTTAAGACACCAAGTTCAGAAAGGTGGATCCATCCAAAGACTCTGTGTATCAAATAATTCTCAGGCAATWCTTTTGTTCTTTAAAAATGCAGTGTGAATGTGGTTTAACATGCAGGCACGTTGCTCTGTTGCCTCTTAAAATAAAGCAAAGCAGGTAGTTATGCATCAGGAGTTAAACTGTCTTTTTTAATCTGTCACCAGTATTTTTACCACACTCTTAAGACTGTTCTAAGAATTTTAAAAAATAGTAGAGGCAACAAATCATGTAGTTTCTTCCTTCAGAATTTCCAGGACACTAACCTTGGATTTGGTATCCATGCTGGCAGCATAGAGCAGCAGATTCATTCCCATTGCAAAGTTAGAAGAAGCACACAGTTGCACAGTAGGGCAGATTTCAGTTTATGCCTGCTGAAATGCAGTTCACAATATCATTGCTCTTTAAATTAGATAAAGACAAGCTAATAACACTTTGTCTCCTTGGAGAGATGTTTGCATTATTTCATATATAAATTAAGTGAGAAAGCTAGGAAAGTGATTCAGTATATTAGATGTTTCATCATAATGGCTTTTTTTTTCCCCTAATGTTTTAGTTTCTTTACTAAGAAAGAAAGCCAGAATTAATGTATTCTCCCTGCAGACGCAAGGTGATATTTGAAGTAGTAAGTTGCTTGCTCTCTCACCCAAATATTTACTCTGTTTTTATTTTTTGGGCCCGGTCCTATTAAAATCAGTATTAAAAATCAGACTGTTTTGAAAAATAATTTGCTCAAGTTTGTTTTTTTTGGTTTTTTTTATTTGCTCTGATACAGCTCTGCATTTTTATGGGCTCTGGTTTTGTCTTGACACCGTGCTATGGAGGTATCAAATAAAAAGCCCACGGCTTTGTGGTTCAGTGCAAGACTGAAGAGGATAAATCTCTGCTACAGAGCTGTAGGCTCTACTTCGTCCCTCTTGCATGCTGATAAACTTTATTTACCTCACAGGGACACTGGGCAGCCAGGCCCAGTGTAGAGCCAATGTGTCAAAACACTGAAAATTCACTGTGTCTCTCTCACCTCTTTTCCAGGCCATCCTCTCTATCCAAAACCCTTTTTTTTGTGGCTCTCTGATTCCCAGTGACACGAGCAGGCAAAGCTTGCTGCACTGATATTGTGAAACGCTCTTAATTTGTGACATAACTGTTTACTTTCCAAAAAGAGACCTTTGCAGAAACGAAAGTAAAGAGAGGATTATGTTTTCTCAGTGCTCACAGCCACCTAGTCACATTTATAATTAGCCTGGTAAATTGATTAGAATGTATCACCTAAGCATCAAGTGGAAGTGTTGAACTCATTAAAGAGCTTTCATTGTAATTGCTACAAGTAAAAAAACAGAAAAATACAAAGCCACAAAACCAAGCAAAAAACCTAACCCAAACATAAACAAAAAAAAACATGAGAAGAGCTCACATGATGAATGTTTACAAACTGGACCAAATAATGATAATTATTCTACATAGACTTGTCACATACTGAGATAAAAATCAGTGTTAAATGTAAAAGCAGTTTAGCCGTGATTTCTGGGTGGGAAATCAAAAAAGAAAAGCCTTTCTTGACAAGAAACAGCTTGTGGCTAATGAGATGTGAGTGTTGGTCCTCCACAAAGCATTGCAGGAACAACCTGTGGTAGAAGATACTTAACTATAGCTCCATCTAGTCCAAATAGCTGAAATATTTTTGCTAACAAAGCTAAAATGAGCAGAGGGGCTGGAATACAACATGATGACAACGATGTCTCGATGCAGCTGCCTTTTTGCAGTAATTTCATTGCTTGTTGTAATTTACCTTTGCATAACCTTGTAGTGTTTTCCTTTTCAGATGCAAAGGAATTAGTAATGTGGACCATCAGTAATTTTTTTTTCCCATCTCTTTATTAGTGTACTCCATAGAAGCAGTAAAATTGTTTGTCCTCCCTCTAGATTTGATTGTGGAAGAGAATGTAATTTGTTATACTGTAGTGGATATAGATATATATGGATATATACATATAGAAAGAGATAGATATCTATGTGTATGTGTGTTTGATTGACTTGACCTGCTGGTGGAGGTTAGAAATGTCATTCCCAGCCACTTGTTGGGAGGAAAGCAAGTAATCTGGATGGGTAGCCCTGTCTTTAGCATCTGAGTTATATTCTTTATCTCAATTATACTTGTCAATCACCTCAGTTAATAGTAAAGTAGGAAATAAATTGTACTGAACTTACCTAAACAGCTGTGTCCAGTGCAGTGAAATACAGGGATGTGTAAAAGTAAGAGCTACAGGAGAACTGCAAAGAAAAAAGGAAAAATCCCAGCCCCATGGTAAACCTTCAGTCACACCTGGGCCTGACCCTCAGGTCGAGAGGATTCATTTAGGTGTGCAAACAGGAATGCAAAAAACTRGTAGAGAAGTGGCATCACCTTTGTATTTTTGCCTTCTGTGCCTGCAGCAGTGGGGCTTCCAGGTCTGGGCTGCACACTTCAGAAAGAAGAGGACACATGGAAGAGGGCACAGAGAAGAGCCACAGACTAATTAAAGGATTAGAAAAATGCGATTTCTGCAGAAAGACTTAGGAGCTCAATTTATTTAGATTATCAAAAAGAAGGTTAATGGGTGATATGATCACAGTCCCTAAGCGCCTASAAGAGAAATTTGATAAGAGAGGGCTCTTCTGAGTAGGGGACAAGATTTAAGAGCCAGTGGAAGCTGGATGCTATAGCGAGATAAATTCAGAGCAGGGGTGAATTCTGTGGTTTTGTTTGAACAATGAGGACTGTTGCTCTCTGAAATAAGTTACTGAAGGGCCATAAATTTTCCGTTACTGGGCTTCTTAAGTMAAGGTGGAATGAATGCTTTTGTTAGAGGACATTAACAGAAACAAGGCCTCTCCCACAAAATATTGTCAGATCCTCAGGAACCAGATGCCACCTTCAGTGGCATAAACCACTTCTTTGACACTTACCCTGCTGTGCTAAAGGGCAAAATGCTGATGCTTTCTTTGGTGTTCACCTGTTTCATATAGGGTTTTACAACCTCCTCCAGTCCTTCCAGCCCTAAAGTTCCTACTTCAGTGTCCCAGGTTAGTTGCAGATACAAACAGTAAAGTGAATGTCATAAGTTTCTCTTTGTCTTAGTTTTCCCATCACTTGCTAATATTTTTTGCCTTCATTAAGAGATGTGCAGTACCCATTCATTTGGACTTGCTTTATCTAGTTATCTCTGTCCTGCACAGGCTCCCTTCTTTCTACTTGGACTACTTTCCATATTAAATGTTGCATTTTTTCTGAACCTCTTTCTCCACTCCACGCTTCCCGTGAAGCTCTGTACATCTTCTCCAGAACCACACAGATTCTCTCTTGGCAAGGGATAAGATGAACGTTTTGGTCTTATTTTTATATGCTAAATTAATTCTTGTTTCCAAATCATCAGCAATCATTGGGGTCCCAGAGAAAAGAAAGTTCTGACTTCTTCAGGTTATGGCGTCTGCAGTTTCCATTTATAGGGCTGATCAGAATAGTTTACTTACTGCCCAGAGATGAGTCTGTGACTTGGCAGTCAGTAACAAATGATAGAGTGCMTGCACACTGACACCTTCATGATAAGAGCTGTAATATCAGACACAGAGAATACAGGGTAATTATGGGGAGATCTCCTAAACTGTGTTAATAGGGTYCTAAATCATTACAGCAGGTTTTTTATTAAACTACCTCCCGTTCCAATTCTTTAATGTAAATGACAGATTTCACTGTGCTATTCTCTGGCACTAGGTTCTGTTTAATGCTTCTTGTAGGCAAAAAGTATTTTAGCCCACATAGTCTCCTATTCACAGCTCATACTTTAGAAGGTTATTTCTTTGGTGAGTTGCCTGTAATTTAGTGGAAGTAATAACAGGCTGTGTGCATTTTTCTGGATTTTAAAAATTCTAATTTAAATGATAAGCAATTTATGCAATATCTTGTGGTTCCTTGACACATTGGAATTGAAAGAGGAGAAATGGAAGGAAATGACAAATCTTTTCTGTTTTCTTTTTTCTTTTTTTCCATCCTTGTTTATGATTTTTTCTCTCATCGCTGTATTTCTCAATGTGTGGTTTTCAAGAAGCAGGGTTTGATTAATGAAGTGTCAGATACAGAGGATGTCATGAGAATTTTGGCATTTATTATTTGCAGCATTTAAATTAGCCATGGTATTTTTAGTATTCCTTATTTTTTTATTTACTATGTCTCTTATCCTGTTGATAGTAAATACCCTCTTAGAGTAAATATCAGTACACAGTAAATCTTGATCTTTAGACAGCTGTAGTTGATATTTATACAAAAATTATACCAGTTATTCAGATTTGCATTTTGGTGGAAATGTTTTATTTATTTCACTGATGTGGGTGCTTACATTCCATGTCTAAGGCCATCGGGATTATTTCRCATAGGGAAATCAAAACCTGGCTAGGATTATGTTTTTGGCAATATCGGTAGGTCAAATAGAAGTTCAGTTGTTAATCTTTTATTTAGTACTTCCTTATTCTGCTTCTCTGCAAACCTGTAGCCTAGATAATAGATTTCCATATTGCCATGCTTTTTTATAGAAGACATGCCTCAGTTTAACTTGGTTGGGAACAACTCTGATRAGAAGCACTAAAATAGGATGTTTCTCTGAGGGTTTTGTGCTGGATTTATGATTCAGTATTGTATCATTAATGGGTATTGTATTTATTATATCCTTGATGCGCTTGTGACACGTCTATGAGCTTGTTCTCTCCTGTAGGGCTGTAGAGAGGTTTTTAATTTCTGACACATCCCACTTGAGTGTCAGTCTTGGCGTTATACTTCTTATGCAAGCACCTCTACCTACTCTTCAGTGCTTCTTTTAATAGAACCTGTATGAAAGAAGAAGAAGAAGAAGCAGACGTTTCATTTAGAGTATTGGGTTGTCTTTCTTTTGCATTRTACCCTTAAATAAATAATATATCTCCTAGATAACCATCATACATTCAGTGATGTGTCTTGTTTATTATTGAAGGTTTTTTTCTTTCCCCACTCATGTTAGAAATCACTTCCATGGTTTTTTGTGCTCCCTTCTTGCGGTCCTGTTTGTCAGAACATGTTGTGCTGTTTGACAAGGGGTGTGCTATTCTCACACAACATAAACACTTTAGCCTAACTATGCCATTGAAAATGCTTGTGATTCAAGAACCTGACTGATCCTGCTCCTGCATTGTGTGGAGGCATTTGGAAATCTTCCCAGTGACTTTTCAGCAAGCATTTAATGTGATTCATAATGCTCTGGGATAGAGTCACAGATGTGAAAGAGACCTACTACATCATCTCTTCCGTTTCCATATGAGATCAGGTTATATTCCCCCAACAGAGTATGCATCAAGTATTAGATTCRCACTACATTTGCTCTCCAACAACTTTCCAAACCTGACACAGAAAACATCATCCTGAGAGGCCTTTAAAATGTATAAAAAGAAACAGAGAGTCAAGGTTACCCTGTCCCCTCAGTTTTAAAAACTCTGTGGATTTTTATGTTATGCTTTCAGTGATGTTTTCAACAATGATTTAACTGTATTGCTTGCACTGAGATGTCTTAGGGTATGTCTGAGGAGATAAAATTGCAGGGTATTTCCTTGGAACTAAATAGTTATGACTTAGGAGGGGAAAAAGGGGAGGGGGGGAAATAGTTTTTTCTTAATTCATCTCTCTGTTTCTCAGATACAGAGAATATATTGTAAATGTAATTTAAAAAAAAAAAAAAAAAGTTATACTACCTTTCTTTGGTCAGACTAGATCACATTGAATTCCAGGTCTGTCATCTGTGGGAAACTGCTGCAATAAATTCAATCCTGTAACTTAAATATTTTCTTCTTTTTCTCTTATTCTCTTCYTTTCTGCATCCCTTCCATCCCTCCTCAGGCAGCCAAGGGCAGTTCCCACTCACACAGAACGTCACAGTTGTTGAAGGGGGAACAGCAAATTTGACCTGCAGGGTCGATCAAAATGATAACACCTCCCTCCAGTGGTCAAATCCAGCTCAACAGACACTGTACTTCGATGACAAGAAAGGTAAATTGTTTCCTGAACTCATRCTTCTGCACCATTTTTTTATAAGAAAGAAATGTTTAAAACCATTTCTCTTTAATACTCTAATGTGAATGTATTTCCTGTATATCCTAGGAATAGATGTTTTCTGTTACAATTATTATATGATTTTTTTTTGGCTGCGGTTCACTGAAATACTGTCTTGCACATTACAGTATATTTAAATTGTTAAAGAAAAATAATAGGATTTGAAAGTCTTATTGTAAGATAATTTGAAAAAGGCTACAAAATATCTTGGAAGAGCATTTATGAGTGGCAAGAGGTGGCAAGAGAAGTAGTATCCCATAAAACTTGTGACTTGTTTTTATTGGTGTGTATGCATAAATATATATTCTATGTATTTTTACATTTAGGYATATAATCCCACAGTTTGCTTCTGGTGTACAGCAGTCTGGTTTGTAGTGAAATGCACAGTTGCTGTGGTAGGTGTTCTTAACAGCTAACAGAAATACTTGSATTTTGTGTCCTGATGTTTCCAATGTTTCCATGCACAGATTTTTTTAAAATTTTAGTTAAATGGGGGAAGAAAAAAAGACAGGAAAACTTYCATTCCTTACAAAAAGAAGGACATTATTTTGCAGTGGTATATATTTCTAGACATTGATTTGAACTGAAAAAGCATTGCATTTTACGTAATAGGAAGTTAATGTAAAGATTACACTAGATTCTGTAAAGAAATTTAAGTTAGGAGTAATAAATTCATCRCTTGCCTTTAAAAAATGTGAAAGCTTTGGTGTTGATTTCAGTGCTACAGAAGTTCAACAGTTATACTTAATTCTGGTGCTTGAATTTATTTTGAAAGGTGCTCCATGCTCTAGAACACATTTCAACAAGTGCAGTCATTACTCTGCTTAAAATAAAAGAACTGCTGTCCAAATGCTCTGCTGAATGATTACAAGACTTTAAAACACCTTGTAGGACTGAAAGCGCTTTGTGGATCCGTGCACTTCAATRAAAGAGAATCTAAAACCTGTCATTTTATACCTGCAGAAGCTGCAATCAAAATATGTTTTTTTACTATTAATATAATAGCTGAATAGAATCTCTTGATGGTATTGAAGTGGTTCCTTTCTCTTTTATCTAATTTCCTGTAGCGTGTAATCATTTGATTTGCAATTTCTTTGAAWTCATAAGTACCTTTTGAATGTAGGATTGAAGATGAGAGGTTTATAAGGTGCAAACTTTGCAGCTCTAAGTCCTGTGCTGTAACCTTTGTCCACATGCACCCCTTTATTTTAGCTGTAGTCACTGGTGATTTGGGGTGGGTAAGTAACGCCTGCAAAACTAAAAGCAGAGAGACCTTGTCTGGTGATAGAGCACATCAATACTCAGAAAATCTATATCTTTTATAAAATAAGCGACATTTTAAAGGATGCTGAGMAGGACGTGTGAGGACTGCAAACACGTTAATTTGAGCATTGTAGCCATTTTGGTGTGAATTGAATTTTCTGTGTGCTTTAGCTAAATCTTTACTTTTACAACAAATAATTGWAGTCTGTATTACTTTTTAATATAATGAATTAAAGCAACAGAATTTGAACGGCCTGCAGAGTGGTAAGTACTAGGAGCAATTTATACTCYCCACAGGAAATGTGCAGAGCTGAAGTGTGTAAATTTAAGGGACCACAGTCTTTATTGAACTTTCAGCTTGTCCCAAGACTTGAAGGAATATTTGATGATTAATTTTATGGTGGAATTACTCTGCATCTATYACACATGAAAATGTCTTCATGTGGTGAAGAAAAACTTCAGGTCCTTTAGCTGGAGATACTAAGTCTTGTGTTGTCAGTGGTTTGCACTCTTGTGTGATATTTCCAGTCTCAAGTATACTGAGGGGAGTGAGCAGTACATCCAATTCCTGCATGGAAAACATTCTGCCACTTCTGAAAGTGAAGTTACAGCTTTCACTGGCAATTTGTCCTGTTTGTATGTGTATGGGTTCATATAAGTAAGAAAGACATTCCTTTCACATGCCTTTGATGCTTGCATTATTGAGCCAAAATGGAGAGAGATATTTATTAGTGGTTTTGTCAGGAAATGATGGCAAATGGAACTGTAAAGGCTTCCCCTTTTTTTCTCTCCTCGTTTCCCACTTCTCCCAGCCAGGCATACAATTTGGCTATAAAAAAAAGCAGCTTTCTACTAGAACCAGTCATTGCAGTTAATTTATTGAGAGCARTGCCTCTGCCAGAGTCTATTCAAACCTGTCTCTTATTGTTAGCCAAAACCAACCTCCAGGTCTTACTCATCCTTTCAACACCACGAGCATTGCTTTTTAATAGCTGTGTTTCTCAAACYCTGAAAATTAATGGAAGCTTGAACAGCTATAGAGTTATGTTCTGTGTAAAAAACAGAAGCTTAGACAAGGTGCATCACCAGCAGCCTTTATATCCATCGGAGCAGAGTAACTCTGGGTGTTGCCATGTTCAGAAACAAATCACATTTGCTTACTTTAAACTTTACTTCCCTTCAATAGGTTATTTTCTATTTATACAGATGACACACATAGGAATGAGAGTATATTTCTTTCATGTCTGGAAGCATAACACAAATTCTAGAAACCTTTTTGTTGATAGCTATATATTTTAATAATTTTGAGAGAGTCAAATAGGAAAATGAAGGAACGCATGTAAGTGTCAAAAGAGGGTTGAGAGTGCAGCAGAATTTGAGGCAGATGAGAGCTGTCAGTGTATATAATAGTTAAGGTTAGAAAAGACCTTTAAGATCATCAAGTCCAACCATCAACCTTAGATCCACCACCATATGGCAGAAGGGGTGCCAAAAGTAGAGCAAATTGTCCATGCAGTGAAAAGCCCTCCCCACTGGATTGTCCTTGGCACACACAAGTGTTCACACTTCTTTCTCAAACAARTCGGTTCCCCTGCCCTGCAAAGCTGTTTTCTGGCCAAAATAGAACTTCTTGCAAAAAGGGGAGAAARTGTCAGTCACCTGTTAGGAATGTGCCTTTCACATTCCCATGCCTTTCCACGAGGGGTTAATTATTAGTCCCCAGTTTATTGAAAATGTATGACGTATGTGTTACGAAGAGCACATTCATGTCATTTTGCATTCTTCTGAACTGTGGTGYGGTCATTGACATTGAAGTTAGGAGTCATCCTTCCTTTTTCTGTTTTAGGTATTCTAAAGTACAGAAATGCAATGAGCCAAACACACTAATACCAAAACCACATTATTAAAATTACTCTTCTGCTTCCCCTCACATACTGCCGTGGCCACATCTTTCTAAGTACAGATTTTTTTTCTCAGTTAAGAGGATTTTGTGGCTAGTGAAGAACACTTCCATCCCAGCCTTCACATCAGTTTAATATTTATTTAATATTAATGAAGGAGACAAGGACTATTTTTAACTTGGGACATTCCTGGCACTTGGCCTATACAGCCTTAAAATTATATAGACAGAAAATTAGGAGTGCCTTGTTTCAGAAAAGGCAGCACTGTGAATTTAGTGAATGTGAAATCACAGTTCAGAGGTTGTTTCCAGGTCTTTATCACTTGCAGTACATGATTTGCTGTTGTTGTAAATTTAGGCCTAAAACGTGTTTGACTCATTGTGGTGGTGGGAATAAGGAGAGGAAATAATTCCTGTTTTCCTACAGGAAATTAAGTTATAGCTTTATTTTAGTATCTAGCCAAGGTGAAACTGTTGCTTCCCTCCAGCTCTTTCTTCGACACTCTAAAATATATTAAGATTTGAAACAACTTTGTCTTTTTTATTATTCTAACACAGAGTAGCTAAAATATATGAAAATAGAAGTGTTTGATCTGGTGAACTTGGTCTCATTGATGACCTGTCTCCTTGCTGTCCCTTTTGGTACTTCTGTCTTTTTCTGCTTCCTCTGCCTCAGAGATTCAAGGGAATTTTGTATCAATTTGATTTTTAATTCTTTCTCTTTCATTTGAAACATCAAGCTTTTACCTGACAGTAAAAAATACTGTCTTGAATAAGTGGATACATGCTCTTAAATGTTAATAAGCTTAACAACCTTACCTTGGTCTCCAACCCCCTGTGCTCCCCCAGGAGAATTTTAAGGATTGCGTCTTCCTTAAAAATAAGAATTCACAACTCACCCTAAGCAAGTTCAGATTCTCTGGAAACAAATGCAAATTCCATGCTGCACTTGAAATGAGTCTTTCCCTACACAGTTTTCAATTAAAATGAATAATTGCCATAGAAACCTCCGTATCACTTTATGCACCCAAGTACCTATAATTGCATAGCTGCCTTTGGAAGAAGCACAATGTGCAACAGTGTAGAACTGGCAGATATTATTTTAAATTAATATAGGTTATTTTAGTTTATCTTCACTGGTGCCACTTCTTAAGGATTTTGAGAAGGCAATAAACGCAGAGAGACAAAAATATGAATGCAGGGCTATAAGAAAAAGGCCACAGCGTGGAGGCAGAGAGATATTTGATAAAGAGAAGACTGAAAAGAACCTTTATGCAACTTGCTATAGCAGCCATCTTCTCATATTCCCATTCAGTAGGGAATACAGATAAATACGGAGCAGGATATTGAGTAATAAAGGAGGCGTGTACAACTGAACAATGGCTGTTGATCTCAAAGGTGTTTAATTTCCTCAATATAAAGATGTGTAATCGGACTGTAAAAAGGAAGAGGATCTGTACCTCGTGTGTACATTCCTAACAGTTTTGCTCAGTCAGCAAGTCAAAGTGTAAAATACCTGCTCTGCACCTTAACAGGGAAGTTTGCAGGTCTGTTGATAGTAAAACAAGGGTGTGTTGACATTGACCATGATAAGTTTGCCACAGACTGACACAGATTTTGATGAGACGTGTGCCTGATGCTAATCACAGGTGGGTACAYGTCCCCTGTGCTTTCATCAAGTAGTAGCGCTTTCATGTCTTACTGAAAAATTAGAAAGKATATTCCAGTCTCAGGGTTATTCATCCCTCAGCAGCAGAATATGTTTCTTTAGATGACCTTTGATTTTTTTACATGTAAGAGTACTTGGCATTCATGTAGCTCCCTATCATCTCGAAAGCTTTCAAAGATAGTGGTGCACTAGGCAAGGGTTGTGAGAGGGTACTGTTCTTGCAAAGCTCTCGGGAGCTTCCCTGATAGGCAAAATGCCTGGTGGGAACATGTTTGGGTACAGCAGCTGCCYGTGAGGTTCGGCATTTGCTCCCTCTCGGGGGTGGCACTATTATGTTGGAATTTATGTGGATTTAGAGAGAGGCTGTGTCTCTAACCAAACCATCGTGACTGCTGGGATGGCCAGCTGTGCTATCAGCTCCAKGAGAGCAACTCCTGACCTTTTGCTTTCTCAATAGAAAGATATTTAGGTGGATGCTGAAATTCACAGTGTACATGGGATTTTAATTACAGTGTCACGTATGTCAGTTTAGAAGGATTTATTAGTGAAGAGAATWTTTTTACTGTGACACTAAAATGGTGATTGAATTGCCATCCAAAAGGCTGGTCCTTTCAGGTATGAAAATCCTGTCTCTCTGGTGTTATAGATACAAAACTCCATTCTGGTTAGCTGTATTTATCCTTTGACTTGTTTTGTGGCAGCCAGGCTCTGGGTATTGAATTTAAGTATAAACCAAATCTGCAGCATTCTCTGSTGATCCAGCCTCAGATTCTAATCTGCATGAACAAGCAGAGGTACTTGTGAGTTACAAAAATAATTTGAGGATCTTTCTGGCGGGGGGGAAATGGTGAACTTACCTCTTGTAGACATTTAATGATTCTAGTAAGCAGTTGAATTTAAGATGTAGGTGTGCGAGTAGACAAAAGGAGTTGGCTTGTACAAGACATGAGTCAGAGAAGCAAAGAAAACAATGTTTCTTTTTGCGGTAGAAAGGAAAGTGGAACATACGTGGTTTAAATCAGTTATGCAAGACAGGGAGGCAGACAAGCTGTATTGCTGGGAGTGTGGAGAGCCTTAGCATTTCGGTAATGTGAAATCGAGTAGCAATGATGAATGGACTTACGTCTCCACCTGCACATGCTCTGCTTCCTGTTACATAATTGAGTGGAGACCGTATCAGACAGGAGATGATGACCAAGCTTAACCCCATCCTGGGGTGCACATATAAATTAGAGATTCACTGTTACTTAGAGTTTAATAGACCCTTTCACAGAGAGAACACCTTGTAGTCAAACTATGAAGTAGCATGAAAAGCAATGGGAAAAATGCAAGAAAACTATACAGATAATTATTGAAGTATTATTTTGCAGCCAGGTAAGTTTGGGGGAAGTTATACAGAGGGACGGGATTTTATTTTATCTCCTTTTTTTGTCCCTGAGCTGAACAGCAGTACTTTGTAAATGCTTTATAATATTTGGGAGGTTTCTAGCACTTAAAGAAAAAAATTGCATGACATAGAAATCTGGTTTTTATGCAGAGCTTTCCATAAAGATCTTTTAGAATTGTCATTCCAAGGTATGTAGTTGAGTTATTTTTTTTTTCTGTTGGTCAGATCTGTTGATTTGACAACTATGCCAGACAAATATCAGTAGCTTGTGTGGCCAGCTCTTACCTTTCCTTGAGASCCACAGTATGACATACAGGGACAGACAACCTGGGTTAAGTCTTTCAGCTACAATTTTGTTTCTTAATAATGGGTTCTTACTCTCACTCACTTTCCTGCAAGGGCGTGGGGGAGAGAATCAGAAAGGCAAAACCAAGAAAGACTTACAGATCAAGGTTAAGAGTTTGATAAGTGAAGGTAATGGGAATAAAAAATTCCAAGTAGTGGAAAGGCAGTCACTCACTCCATCCCACCAGCAGTGTGATGCACCAGCCAGTCTCCAAGCAATCCCTACGTGGGGAAAACAACTCCCAAGTTTTTTTATTGCCGTATTTTATGGAATATTCCTTGGTCAGATTGGGTCAGCGGTCCTGGCTGTGTAACCTCCCGACCTCTTGGCCACCCCCAGCCTTCTCACTGTGGGTGCAGAGTGAGAAACAGAGAAGGCCTTGACACTGTGCAAGCACTGCTCACTGATAACCTGTGATAAGAGTGATAACACTGATGTGTTTTCCGCACTGTTTTGGTCATGAATCCAAAACACAGCACCATATGGGCTGCTGTGAAGAAAATTCCATCTCTACCAAACCCAGTACAGCTTCCTTCTGGGTCACAGATAGGAAATAAGSTTAAATGATTTTGGATGGTAGTTCCTTAGTGCTCCGGGGAAAGAAAGAAGCTATCTTAGAGCTTTTGAGATCAAGAAGTGTCTCACTTTATCCTTAAACCCCACAGGTTTCAAAACAGGTTGCCACTTTTGAAACCTGGAATGCTTGTGTTCATGCATCTTAGAAAAGATAATGTGATCAAAGGGACCAGGAGTCTGTTAAAATATCTTGACAGTTATTGTCTGCATGAATATGAAAATCACATTTGAAAAATGTATTACAATGCATTAGAATACTATTTCATTGCAATAAATTAGTAGAACTACTCCCACTTACAGCATTTATTTTTCCATTTCTTAGCAGAATCAAGGGAGTAAATGGCTGTATTGTAGAGATGGTTAGAAAGTGTAGGAGCTTGCATTATATTGTGCTGAAGTGTGGGTATGTGCAGAAATTAAGTTTACCAGCACTCAAGCTAAATGGAGAATGAAGCTGATACATTGGAATATGATGAATTGAAGCAGTAGTTGTGATGACACTGCTAAGATTACTCTGTAATGAAGTTTCATGATACTCAGACTGCTGGCTATTTTTGTTTTAAATGACAAAGAATCTTTTACTAGTGAGAATTCCTTTTTTTTGGGGGGGGGGAAGAGGTGAAGTTCAAAAGAGGCACAAAGAGGAATTTCTTGTATCTGCCCTCTCTGCACTAGTTGTTTACGTGGATAAGCCAAACTTCCTGGGATTTCTGACGAAAACGGGCCTGCTGCATTAAATTCTGAACCTGCTGGGGCTTTTTCAGACAACTCTTAGAGCGAATGATAGCRAGGAACAATTTGAGTGCAGGGAAGGGCAAGGGGGACAATGCGCTCGCKATGATAAGCGGTGGATCCCGGAGCAGTAGAGCTCAGCATTGTACATCATAAGAAACGTGAAGGTAGGCAGAAAAAGACATTTTGGTTTTAATCAGGAGCACAGTGAACAGTGTTCCTTAGGGAAGGTGAAGGTTATTTTTTTGGAGAAACTAGGTGACAGGCAAGAGTGCTGTTTGTTATATCACAGTGTATTCAGTATAGCGGAGTCATAGGAATAAGAGAGTCACCAGACAGGCCAGAACCCGAATGTTTTGTCATATAAGTGATTGTTAAATCCAAGAAAACTCAACTGTGGAGAATAGAAAGAACTGACTTTGCAAGGGATAACTGATATTTGCAGCTCTGGTGAAAATTATGCTTCTCAGAGGAAGACAGCAACAGTGGAAAATGTTGAAGTGCAAATATTTAGAAATGGCATATCAGTGTATAAATTAATAGCTTAAATGAATAGGATAAAAGCATAAAAATATTTATGATTAAAAGGGAAAGACAATCATGGAACATTCAGATATTCCCCAGACAGAAATTTGTGATGTTGGATATAGAAATAAGAAAAAATCCGCACCACAAGTACGGTCATGACTTTGCAACTGGAGGACAAAACTCTTCCAAGGGCAAGGCAGAAACCCCTGAAAACATGACGATATCTGTGTGGCACAGTGCCATGAAGAGACATCTGACCTAGCTAAGATATTGCAGACAGGGCTGTCCAGATTCCACAGGGTTTCTCCGAGCAAATTAGATCAGCTGAAAAGAACGTTTTTGGGATGGCTTATATACATGGATGTAACTTAACACATTTAAAATTTAAGGTTCTGCGCCGCACTGGGTAGTGGTACTGCAAGCAGTCAATCAAAAGCTGACTTTGAAACAGGAACTGAAATGAAATGCAATATAATCTCAGCAGCCCTGCATTAACAGCAGGTGGTACAGTCACTGCCATTCCAGCTGCTTTTAGAAGGGTTAACGTGGAGATTAACTATCAGTCAGTAAATGCTGGAGGAATAAAAACACAGCAGGTCAAGGAGAAATGTAGTTCAGAAGAGCGATTCGATGACATATTTTTAGGGAATTGCCCAAGTGGATGGAAAAGAACTCCAAAGGATATGACTGAAGGACAATGACTGCCAGGTAGGAAAACAGTAATGGAATAGGAAAAGCCTCTTCTATCAGCATGATTCAGAATTCTCACGCTGCATTACCTAGGCCTGAGACAACTGGATTGATTCCAAGCCCGCCCCAGAACCCGGTTTGATAACAGAGTTGTACCTGTGGACTCCAGCCCTGGGCCCTCTGAAATTACAGCTTCTCTGAGGAGGTGGAGGCTTGCCAGATTGAGGAGACATTTCCATATTGCTCAGGCAAATAGGGTGCAGCTGTCCCAGAGATGTTCTGTCCCCACAATGTTGTATTAGCAGGGTTTAAGAGTCTTTTGGCTCAGGGACATAAATGCTCTCCAAGTTAGAGCTGGCTGTGAGTGTGAGCATCAAGCAGGCTTGCCTCTGCACATGTAGCAAGGGTGAAGACAGCTTGGGTCTTTTTTCACTGGTGTGTTAAATATATGTATAATATACCCACTGAAACAAATTTGTAAAAGGTGGGTACTACATCTAAGTGAAATTCTTCAATGCCTCCTGTGTATTAGATTCACACCTTATCACGTGAATAGAAATCCTGCTATTACCAAAAATTTACCAAATATTACCAAAAATAGAATACCATATTTAAATTTCCATCAGCAGTGGGAAACAAATTAAAGGTGAATTTTACCAAATCTAACATCAGACGTTATGAAGCCAGTCCAAAAGCCAGATGAGTAGCTTAGGAGGATCGCAGTATTGAGGTCAGGCAAGCTGAAGATTTTAATATAGCCAAAGATTTAAATAAAGGAAGTAAATGTATGTTTTCATAGTGCCTGGATGTGCCTGAAAATAATATTGTTTTCAATTTCTGAGGTGGAAGCGTGGGATCTACCATTATTAGAAGTGCTCATCTTTCTTCTCCCTTTTCTGGTAGAAACTTATTTAAGGAACATGATTGTTTCAGCAGAGAAATTGTAACAAATCATCATGTCCTGGAGGATCTTTAAGGATCTGTGTGCAGAAAAGTAATTGCTGATGAGCTGCTGATATGGGGTGAAAATCCTCAATAACTCAGTGAGAGACTCTGTGATGCTCTGCTGTGAGCCAAAGAAAATAACTTTAAATTTAACTGAAACAAGAACTGAATCAACCTGAATGAGATTACTTTCAGAGACGTGTTCTCTGGGTAAAAGGAGCTTGAGGAAACAAAAAACAAAAGGCAATTGTGTAAATGGAGAAGAGGAGAAAACAAACCAACAAACCAATAGCACAGAGAGTTCAATCTCATGTTAACAGATGTAAAAAAAAAAAACATTAAAATGCCTATAACAGTTAATCTAGGGTAACTAACAGGTAATTATTGATATCTGTATATTTACTGTCAAATACCAGTAATTTTTCAGTGTGCTGTGTAGATAATGTAAAATAATTACAAAACTGGGAAGCAAAATTAAGCTTCTGAAATCTAATATAAAACCAAGATGCAAGGTAAGTGTATATACAGTAACAGAAGTATTTTTGTAAGAAAAAATGCAGATATGAATTTCCATCATGGAGTCTGAGATGCTAAAAAGTATTTCTTGTGTGTGACAACTGTATTAAGTCAGGAGCAGCCTTCTAATTCACTGAGATATATCCAAAGTGCTGGACCAGCCATTACCTTTTCCTTCCTTGAACCTCAGCTTAGGTTCTGAAGCAAAGGCCCATTGATCAGTCTGATCAAACGTTTTAAATGTAACCTGTCACAAGCTATTACTATTTTTTTTCTATCCGTAGCTCTATTGTCCAGTAGCAGCCTAAGAGAATAATAATAATGCCATGCAATTACACTGACAGCTCAACTGTATGTTAGATGAAAGCAAAGCAACCTAAATAGAATTTCTCATTATCTAAAATAACATTCAGAAGCAAAAAACACAAAGCTGACTTACTAGATCATTCTCCCTGTATGGATTATCTGGTCGTGGTTTAGTTTATAAAATGTGCATCACAATACACAGTCTTAGCACACGTGTATTTATTTTTCTTCATATGGGATGTGTTTCCCCTTTGATGCTCTTCAGATTTTTCAGTCAGTTTTTGAGCTTAAAAATAAAGCAGGTGTCATTTGTATCTTCCCCACCCTGAATGAAATTATCATTAGTCTCAGTGCAAGTCTTGTCCTTTCTATTTTAATACCATGGTTGTGCTGCTTGTTAGCACGGAGGAGGAAACCTGTCTGCATTGAGCTATGTTCAGTGAATACACCAAACTTGATCAGACTTGCATGATATGGGTAAGTAGTGCAGATAATTAATTGTAAATAATACGAACAAGTGCAGGCTTAAATCTGCCTCCTTCAAAGGAGGAAAAACTTCCAATGACTTGCAAATCAATTCATATTCAAATTCATAGCATGTGATTTTTGGAAGAGTACCCTGAAATCCTTTTTACCTCAGTTACAGGGACAGTAAGTTGTGTCAGCCACTACAACAGCAGCAAAGGAGCAGTGGCACTGTTTATACTGGAATCAAACAGTTTTGGGTTTGCGTGCTGTTTGAGCAATTGAGTGGTGAGCAAGCTTTAAAATTGTTATTATGTTAAAAATACATATGAATAATTCAATCTCTTAATTGTCAAAGGTTGCTAAGGAGAATCAGAACAGTCACATTCCATTTCTTTTAACAGCATGATAGAAAGTTTTTGTACACAATTAATGCAATGCTTATCTGAAAATGAGAGATATGGTCTGAGAAGTAAAGAATTGCCTCTATTATGTTGAACCATGGGGAATTTCTGGAAGATTTACAATTGTATTGGCTCATTGCTTAATCGGATGGCAGAAAGATGTTCTCAGTATGTATTCCTTTCTTTAATGAAAGAGGTGATTAACCCATGCCAAATGCTGTCTTTTATAGACTTTTTTCTTCARCTACCTAGCAAAATAATATTTAATCCATCTACAGATGCACAGTATGTTCTGCTGATGTAGTTGATAAAAGACATTTTTGATCATTTTTCATTTTTGAAGAATAAATGTTTATCATAGTCACATCTTGTGAGAAAAGCAGAAGAGGCATGAAGGACTCCGTACGGCTGAGTTCTTGGCAGGTCTAGTAGCAGCACTTTAAAATGCTCCTGTCTCCAGTTTTCTGTCCTGCTCCACTGCCAGATGTTATTTAATGGCATTGTGAAAGCAGCAGCAGAAGGGAATTTGCTCTTTGCCAGCTCACTTCTATCTGATTTTGTTCCTTTGTTCTGATTCTGTTATGGGAGTGGTAATTGCTAGTGCTGGGAATAGAATCCAAGGCTGTTTCTTAAACCACCATTACTAATTCCATCAAAGCACTTACGCCACAACTCAGACTGCTACAGAATAACTTTGCTCTGCAATCCTCTGCTCTGCCTGGGGAGCTCTCCTGACAGTTCTGATCCACTGGAAAAGTAGAAATGTCAACTTAAAAAGTCAGACTTGTATCTGCATTAGTCAGAGCTTTCTTAGCAACTGACTCACACATGCGGAATTTTCTCTCTGTGCAGATAAGCCAGGATTGTGAATGGGTATTTTTTCTGACCTGTTGAAGGCTTCAGTTTCCCCTTATTAGCATAAAAACATTTTCTTATCATTTTCTTCCTCGGTGCCTTGGTGCTGCCTGGTCAGTGTTTTGAATTTCAAATGGCTGTTTTCCCGTGCACGAGCATCTGTCGGGGTGGGCTGGGTGGGGGGCATGGAAGGGGGAGGGCTTGTTCCTTCTTTCTTTGTTGCAGTGTACAGTTCCAGACTGGAATTATTCCTGCACTCAGCTGGGAGGGTCACCTTAGAGCTCAGGCAAGTAGAGGAGCCTTGAAATCACGCAAGATGCTGCTCCTCTCAGTCAGGAGGCTGAGCACAACCTGAGGTGTTCTTGTTAAGATACCCGTGCCAGCCTCTATTCACTAGTTCTTGGTGAGGTGTTGGAGAAACCTCATGGGTGCCAGTTCCTTCTGRCTGGCAAGGATCCTTCCTGTGCGTYTTTCAGGTAAATTSGTTGCTCACCAGTTACAGTAAGAAAATGATATAAACAGAGTATCAAGGCTTCATGTGAGTGACAYCGGCCGGATCTTTCCCCCTGAATTAGCTTCTGTGAAAGGCTGGGAAAAGAGAACCTCTTTGACAGTGAAGGACAGAAAATATTTGAAAAAAAGTGCTAGACCACTGTACCCACACYTTCTGGAACAGGTGTCCTTAGTCATCAAGGCACCTTTGTTTTTCTTTCAGGCATAGCTATGGGTTCATGATTAGCAAGCTTCTTTACTGAAGCTGTTGAGCATTAATAAGGGAAACTTAATTTCTCTTTTAAAGTTATTCTCCTTTAGAACCTAACTGCAGGGAGATCTGGACTTTCTGTTTTACAGGAAATATCACTCTTTTAATATTCTTCTCTTCAAAATGCAGCATTAAGTATCAAACCTGATTTGGGGGAGGAGAGAGAAATTGCCTGATGCTATTTTTTTTTTTTAATGATTTTAAAATGTTTATTTGGGTTTGGCTTTATATATATGGAATGGAAACTTGTTCTGAAATGAAAATCTCTATTATCTATTATCAACCCTGTGTTCAGCACAAAAACAAAACACAGCCCTGTTCCAGCCACTATGAAGAAAGTTAACTCCACCCCAGGCAAAACCAGCACACCATCCAATCATCACAATAGTTTTAAAATAGAAAGTAGAAAATGAGGCATTACTACATAAATTAATTAGTGAATTTTTCAGTGGTTTCAAGATGCTTTTTTTCAATGTGGGGTTTTTGCTAGTTTTGTGTGAAACACATCAGCCTATCTGCATAGATCACTGATAAAGCATCATTCCTTTTGTTGGCTCTATTYGAGAGCTTCAGATTGAAAACCAAATGTAATGCAGGGTTTGGTTTTATTGCCTTGCATGCTCATGACAGGTGTGGTCCACTGGGGCCATGGAAAGGTCCTCTTCAAGAACCAGATTCATATGTCTAAGAGTTGACCTAAAACTGAATTTCAGTCTCTTGGGAAATAGGAGTAAGGGATACGCCTTGGCACCACAGAGCACAGCACCACCAGCACAAACTGCTGCTTGGAATGGCTCTTCCTCACAAGTATTCCCTGACTGTCAGACCAACATCCAGCTCTCACAGAGGGGAGATCAGGACCCTGGGTCAGAGAGCTGCGAGCCCATTCCCTGCTCCATCACAGATCCACTCAGGGCTAGGGCACCCGTGAGTGCCTGTCTGCAGAAAGGGAAGGGGCAGCATTACAAGGTAATGTGCTGCTAAGTAGCATTATTTTGTGTTGTGGAAAGCTCTACTGGTAGGATAACTGCATATTTTGGCTTCTTTTTGTGTCACTTTCTGGTGGGATTTGTTCCTGGGAGAAGCAGAAGCAGAAAAGATGTCTCCTGCTTTCTCTCTGGGGCATCTTGAGGTTTTTTCTGCTTTCTTGCTGAAAGCAAGAAGCCTCAAAGGGGACAAAAGAAAGGTACAGTTGACAAGTCCTTTAACCATTTTTTTCCCCTTGCTAATTTAAAATTTTGCACACCTGTCTTCTAAAATAGGAGGGTAAAAAAGCAAGATATATCTTTGTTTTGATGCCCTGTTCTTTTGCTGAACTCTTCTACTCCCAACTCCTAAGGAAGTGAAAACTATGATATGAAACATGTTGTAAAATAGCCCACTTTTGTAGTGAGTTAGACTTTTAAAATCCAGCTTGGTTTGAGTGTTGAAGTTCTCAAGGAGGTGCATACTTTTACCCATTTATAGATGAAAGCGTGCTAAGCAGGAAGACGTATTTTACCCATTCTTGCCAGCTGCATCCTTTCTTTATTACTCGCATTATTCTCTGTCTGACTGTATTGCGGTTAAGGTGATGTAAGAAAAGTTTATTCCAAACATATTTCTTTCTGTTCTGTCTTTACTCCTCGAGCCAGAGTTCATCATCCCGGAATGATGCAGGGCCACATCAGCACACAGTGCAGAGGCTCCCGACGACAGCTGTAAACGCTTTCCTATCATGTTGTGTTTGAACCACTTCTTTTGAGAGCCTGTAGAGGAATTCAGAGAAGTTAATGCAACTCAGGTCAGCTTGTGCTATTTCCAAGGTTTTTAAGCCTGGATGAGCTTGGACTCATCCTCCAGATCGATGTGTCCTAAAGTGTATATCATTGCTTTTTCAAAAATGAGAGGATTTACTGTCCAAAAAAAATGTCAGCCTTGCTTCTGAAGGCTTTAAGAGGTGCAGTTCGTCCGTGTTTAACAAAATCTGCCGGCAATGATGTTGTCAATTTGTAATGAGGTAAGTTAAGGGGTCTGTGTACGATCTATCAGTGCACTGCTGCTTCCTGAGAGGATGGTTTTCACACTGGTCAGTAATAAACCCACTGTGCTGGAAAAGCCCCCCAAACCCCACGCYCCTATTAACATAGATTTTCAGATTGTAACAGAATCTTCCCTTTTCTCCTGAAACAGTCAAATACCCCACATCTGTGTTTATGTTTTCAAACATGGGAGAGAGTAGCAGAGGAAAAGACCAAATGGCAGTGATATGAAAATGTACTTACTCATTTTATGTGCTTTGTAACAATTTTGAAGGAAGATATTCCAGCAGTCACATTATGTAGCAAACTCCTCTTTCTTCTTTTAACTACCAACAATAAACGGGTATTTTTTCACATCAAACTGATCAAGGCACAGTGGATCAGAATTGTCCTTCAAGTTGTTATAGAGGCGATAAGGATTAATTTCTTATTTTAAAAAGTGCAAATTGCTCTCCTTGTCTGAGAGCAGTATGTCACCCAACCAGCCCCCCCATTACCACAGTTTAACTTATGATAAAAAGGGCCTTGCATCTCACTGTACGGGCATGACATGAAGGAGACCTATTAGTAAAGATTTAATAGGCCTGGAATAGAGGGTAATAGAAATGGAATTGATGTAATTTATGTGGTACTGAAAACAATATGATCTGAGAATCTTCAAAGGTTTTCCTTTTCTCAGTGGCTAGAAATGATCAGGTATTTTCAAGTCATGCTCCTGCAAGGGGTGCACYGTCAGTGTGGTTTTCTCAGATTTGTTCTGGAATTTTGTGAGTGTGCTTTTAATCTGAAATGCTGGAATCAAAACCATTTTTAGCCAGTGTTCCTAGTGAATGGTACCATATGATTGCACCATCATTTAACTCACATTTTCTTCTTCCAAATGCTCCCTCATTAATATTTGACTCTGTTGTCCAGTTCCAATCAGTTTTAAAGAACGTATGAGTATCAAATATCTGTAAATTCACGGGTATTAGGAACATTGGAAAAAAGTGATCTAACTATATTCTGCCACTGCAAGAAAGGCAGGTAGAATTTTATTTCTTCTCCACTTGAAGAGGCAGAGACTGACCAGGGAGCTGAGAGAGGAGAATGAGGCAGCTCTAGACTAGGAGGGTAAGTCAGGCCCATTTCTTTCTTACCCAGCAGGAAAAGATGGAGAAAAAAGCTGAGAATTTTTGTAAAAGGGGCAAATTAATATAAACAGGACAGGCKTGAATTCTTGGGATTTCATGTTTCAGAAGGTCTTTGCTGAACAATTTACTAAAAAAACATAAAGACCTAGTTCCTTAAAAACTTTGTGTGTTCAAGAAATTAATTTATAATTCCTCACTCCCAACAGTTGCCTAATAGGCAGGTTTTGTCTGTGGCAGACCAAACCATGACACAGAGAAGCAGATACAGCTCTGTCCTCTGCAGTGACATTGACTTGCTTACTTAAAGAGTTAATTTGGTCCTTCAATTCTAAGTGTAAAGAAGTTCTGCACCGGGCTGCTGAAGTCTGTAATACACAAACATGAAAATGTTCTCTTTACTGAAGCTCTGCTGGAACTTTATTCATCTGCTGTTGAAGTGAATATAAACAAATGCTCACTGCAAGACAGTGTTTATTGCCAAGGTAAAGAGAAGTTCAAGATCTTGACTTTCATTCTGAAATTTTAAGCAATTTCTGAACAGACTAGGAAAAAAGGATCCATTAAATATCCATGTTAATGATATAAACTGTCTCTGAAAGTAAAATGGGTATTTTGACAATGTAGGGCTGAGCATTCTTACAAAAAGGAAGTAGAGTTGAAAGATTGTGTAAGTAATGAGGATTTCACCCACTGCTAAAAATCCCTTGGGGGTAAAAATGCTGTAAGATAGAAAATTAGAACCATTGAACAGACTAACTCACTATTTTATGCTCAAAAACAATCAAAACCTACCTTAGCCATGTCGCTAATACCAGATTGCAGCTCTTTGGAATTGAATACCACGCTTCAAAGGGAGGTAGATTTTTTTTTCAATTTTTTTTTTTTTATTACAGTAGGAAGTGGGAACTTAAAAGCATTGAATGAATTGTGGGAAACTTGTCATCTGAGGAGGTGATCTTTGTGAGATTAAAATAACAAACACAATCTGGCAGTTTGCTTTGGATCTGTGCTACGCTTGGCTGTGATATCATGTTTTACAACACAGACACTTATTTGATCATTGCATGAATGGGAGCCTTGTGATGGTTTTTAGGAGGAGAAAGATGATGATAATGTTGGAGATCTATTGGGGAGAATTTTGAAAGCCTATAGAGCTCACCAATTTAAAACCCAATTTGGTTTTAAATTATTATTCCAGAATAAAGGTGCTGAAAGTTGAGTATTTTGGATGAGATTGACTTTACTGGGACCCTGACTGTGACCCTTCCTACAGCAGTTACAAGGTGCAATTTTAGTTAAACAGAAAGCTTTTAACATACTTTAGAACCTGTGAACACCTATTTCTGTCTGAAATTTTATCTTTATAAATCTTGAGACCGTGGTACAAAAGATGTACAACTTCATAGAGAAAATTGAAGTGCCTTGCTCTCACTGCAGACAGACCCACTTCACTATTCACCACCAAGACCTTCTATAAGAAAAGAATTTCTGGCTGTTAGCCATASTTTAAATGGTGCTTGACATAAGGAATTGAGTTTTGCATCCTAATCCTAAAACAAATGGACTCCTAGATGATGATTACTAGCCCCAGGCGCTGAGGCAATGAGTTTCAAAGATAGGATAAAAACACCAGGAGTCTCTGCCTGGTAAGTACCCTGTTACACAAGGTGTTCTGCCAAATATTTGTCAAATATTAGTTTAYAGCAGTAATTGATATAATAATAGCGGTGCTTTGTTTTTTTGATTGATGAGTCATATTTGTTTATATGCAAGACTTAAGAATTACTTAAAAAGTTTCTGTATTAAGGCCCTTTTTTTCACAGGCAGTTTAACACAGCATGTCAGTCCTTTTGTCTTTTGAGGTAATGACTTGAATCTTATTCTGTAAGTGTCATCCAGAGAATAATTATCTTTGTGTTACTATTCAAAAACAGAGTTTGGTTGATTTCTTTTAACTTGACAGCCATGTTTCTTTGGTTCAATAAATGTTATCAGGCATTCTTTGGCTGCTCCTATTGCATCAACTTTAATTAGTTTTTGATTGCTGTTAATTTCACAGCTTTTTCTCCTTAATAAATTGCATCAAAAATGTTTGAGGTTTTTGTTGCATCAAGTTTAATTAGTTTTGTGCTTTGCTTACTCTATTTGGCTTGCTCTTTTTAAAGAAACTCCCCCACAGCTTCTTCCTCTGAATACGTCTGAGTCACTGATTCTGATGTTGATGATTAAAGGATTTTATACAACCTCTGATCATTGAACCAGTCTCTCTCCGGAGCTATGAGAGCTCTCCTGTCTCACCAGGTTGTTCTGGTGAATGTGGTGCGTCACAGAAAGGTCACCAAAGGGCTTTGCACAAGTGTGGTGCCATTTACAGTGACACTCTCACAGCGCACCGGCAGCAGAATTCTTGGGTTCCCATCTCAACAAAGTCATGCTGCAAACTTCAAGCTGTTCATTCTGAACGACTCAGAAGGAAAGCAGTGCTATCAAATTGAAACATGCAAGTGAACTGCTTCACTGCCTTGTGCCAGTGATAGGCTCATGCTATAATCCTTTAAAAATAATCAAGTGCTTTTGGAAGGCCGTGTTTGGTGGGACTGATGGGATACTTCAGGAGATCTACCAATCCCCACCCTAATRTTCTAGTTCTAAGGAATTGAAGTTCAAATTCACAGGCCTGCAATTAGACTCTTGGCATTCTCTAGTTTTTCTAACTCATCRTTTAATGGATAAAGTTTAGTTCTCACCAAACTCCATTTAACCCATTTTAAAGATTTTCTTTTTAACCTCACTTCTTACAGCATCTGGAAGTCTCTGTACTCCTTGTTACTCTCTTCAATTCTGCAGAGTTTCACTAAAGATTTCTGTAGGACTCAAGATTTTGAGTAGTGAGTGTCCAAATGGTCCTCAAATAACATCAGGAGGTGAGAATTCACCACTCTGCTTCTTTATGCTGCTTCTTTCTGTGGAAGAAGGTGGGGATTTCAAAGAGAAAAGGGAGTCAGAAGCCATTTCTGGGAAAAGAAATGAGGAACGAAGAAGGAACATAGATGGCTTCAAAGGAGCTCAGAACATCTAAAAGAACACTATTAAAAAGAAAAAGAAAACAAACCTCAAATCACTTTGTAGTACTTTAGGCATCAGTAGCAGAAGGACTTCTCAGTAAGACGCTRTGAGGGCAGAAACTGGCTGAGGGGAAAGTTGTAATTACAGAAAAATTATTTTTATGCTTAAAGTACTGGGTTAGGATTAATGAAATGTGGTTTTAAGTTCTTCAGTCAAAGTTTTCTTATGTAGCCTTTGGTAAATAAGATGGGCTATCATCTTAGGATGGATGGAAGTATTCATGTCTCACCTTTTTTTTTTTGTTTAAATGAAGGCAATGGTAATGTTGCCATATTTCTGCAGCATTTCTCTGGTTCAAACATGAAGAAGCGTTAAAAAAAATCCTACTTTGATGACTTAATATTCAGTGCCATCTTCCATCTAAAAGTTTCCAAGTTTACGTTTCTAATTACACAGAAATTATCCTTGACCATCAGATAAAAGATTTTGAGGGCTTTGATCACTTCTTTAAGAAAAATATTGGCTGTTTTCAGTAACAAGTGCTCTTTGCATCTGCYCCTCATTAAATTGTGGTCTAGAGAATATGAATGTTCAGGATTTTTCATAAGATTTTTTTGTGTGTTTTTATGTTGGGGATGGGGATTTGACAGAGAGTGAGGAACCCATGCCTCTCTGGAAGTCTAGGGAGATGGTCAGGTGTGGTTTTTGTTTTGTTAAATAAGCACTTTTGCAAATATGGCCATCAGTCCTTTTCAGCTTCTCGATGATGCCTGTGCTTTGGGGGATTTAAATGTGCCTTCTATGTCTGCTTTGCTTTATATATTTATGACATTTGAGGGCAGCGTATCTTCATCTTTGTTAGTGTGGAGTGACTAAATTAAAGATGTGGGTTTAGGCATCGTGTAACAACCAGAGCAAGTAGTAATTGTTAATTTCCTAGCAGCTGGCTTGGAGAATGCTTTGTGTTATTCAAGTGGAAAGTGTGTAAATATATCGGATAACCCGCAGCAAATGTAATAATATGAGTTTTCTTCTGTRTGAAGGTTCTTTCAGAGTTTCTGTAGTTTCAGGGAGGGTAGGTTCTTTATTTCACATGAGGCTTTACAAGTATGCTTTTGTCCTTGTGAATTTATGAGTTTCCTTCTCAGTCTTTCCCTTAGCAACATCACGTATAAAATTGTTGCCAGTGTTTAAGTTGCTGACTTATTCTGAACAATACCGACAAGACCCAATATTTGAAGTGTAGAACTGGAATTCTTGAATTCATACCATTACCATAAAACTTTGTTAGCTGTTTCCAGCATTCAGAGTCCAAGAGCATTTTGTTACAGGCATCTGTTAGAAATGAATGAGTTGTTCACAGGAGCTTTCAGTATGTGTCTTGCAACCCTCCTATGAATCAAGTCAGGGAGTAATCAGATGTGTGGGAGTGACCTCACAGTGCTTGATAGCAGTGTAGGTTCTTCCAGAGTTAGTTGACCAGTAGCTGTAGGAAAAAATCCACAATAAATCTGTAAATAACAGAATGAAAAAAAAAAAAAAAGTACTCTGTGTTTAAGGTTCCTTTTCAGAATTCTGATTCCAGACTCCTGGCTCCTAATATGTCCTGATGCTGCAGAGGAATTGCTTAATGAYGGTTTCTCTGTCACAACCTTTTTGAAATGTGATCACTTTCTGTCAGTGAGGTTTCCAGGCTCGGCCATGGCACATTTCATTTACTTTCCAGTGTTTTCCCCTCCTGTGTTAAATGAGCTCAATTGCCCCGTGACCAGACACAGCATGCTGTCTTTTTCTCAGAGGTGTTTTGACTGTGTCACAGAAATTCTCTTTTGTTAATGAAATTAAGTAAATAATTTGTAGCAACTTTAATGCAGCAATTTGATAACGTTGTTAATTGAAATCCTTCCTGTGATTTTGCAGCAGATGTTAAAGGTCACAGCTGCTTGCATATATAAGAGATTTTTCTTCTTTTTATATATATATATATTGGACCAATGTTTCCTTTTCCAAAGGCACTGTAGATCTGGGTATAAGCAAGTACTTTCCCAAGGTAAAAAGAAATTTTCAGGTCACATGCAAGTAAGGTGGTTATAGGCTAACCTGCTGTTTGATGGAAACAAATCAAGCAGTAGCTGAATGCTGAAGGTGTGTATTTTTATAGTTGGAGATTATTATTTGTGGTGTCTTGCAAAAAAACCTCAAACAAGGTAAAAAGTGGAAAGGCAGTGGTCTAGGGCGTTTTCTTGTTTGTGTTACTTGCAAGTTGTACATGCAGATACAAAATCTGTTGATCTAGTGCTCTGCTTTGGGTAAATATATTTAGGGTTTTAGGAATAGTTGGTTCAGGAGTACATGTCATTGTCTTGACCTCCAACTTGCATCAAGGCAGCTCAGTGCTGTACAGACGAGGGAGCAAATGAAATGTAGCGTGTTCCACGTGTTTGGGAGCCAGCAGCAGGTCATGTCTACACTGTGGTTCACCCACCCAGTCCTCAGTGTCCTTAGTAGTGTCCCCACCACGAGTTATGTTGGGGGAGWGCCCCTAAAACCCAAGGCAAGCCCAAAGTCTTCCTGTCTCCCCTCTTACAGCCATATGTATGGAACAAATAGTCCTGTGCTGAGGGACAGAGTGACAACAAGCTGCTGCTTCCTTTCTGCTGTAGGATTCACTCAAAGCTTTGTGCCTGGGGCCAGAATGTTGAAGGTTAAATAAACCTGAATTGCAGTGCGGATAAAAGTCTGGTCATTAACAACTGCAGTGAGGACAAGGTTAAAAAGAGAAGGCAGGTAGCACCTGAAGCTTAGCATGGGAGCTGATGCCAGAGGACCATTCCTGCAGCATCCATGCAACTGTGGCTCCTTTTCCAGCTGCAGCAGCCGTAGAGAGACGAGCTTGTACGTAGTTAGCCCTATTTGACATGTCTTTAATCCCATTCTTGTTAATTGATTGATATCATAGAATCCAGCAACATATTAGGGCTAGAAGGAATCAGGCTGCTCTGTTGTCTGACAGTGAACATAGAACTATAATGGRAGTTACACTAAAAAATACAGCATTGTTTAAAACGTAGTGGGGAGCCATCTTTCTGTTTCCTCAATATTCAGTACAACTAAAACACTGCTTAGAAAAAACAAAATAGCATTCTTCACAAATTCTTAATATTGTCATCACTGAAACACCAAACTATAGCTTAAAACCTGAGCTCTTTGGTATTTTTTTAATTCTAAAATTAAAAATCTAGAATTTTCATATTGTCAGGCCATCACCAGGTTCAAAAGCTTTCGCATGGAGTTTGCACTGAGCACTCAATTCCAGCAATGCATCATTGAGTAATGATAAAAGGCAGGAGGAGAGCAGTAGTGCTTATTATATAATTTCAACTGTACTTTCGAAAGAGCTCTTTAGTAGTTGGTTTCATGGGCAGGTTTTTTTTTCCTCTCATGCTTTTGAGATGGGTAATAACTTGAGATAAGAAATGCTCAAAGAAACTGTAAGTGCAGTGGCAAAAGTATTAACACAAACAAAGATGTGCTTATTTTCCTGAAGGCTGTTTCTGAGGGTTATCATGACATCCTTTCTTCTTTGACCAGTCATAATGTGTGGAGTTTATTTTTCCCCCTCCACATCTAAGCTTTGGCATTATACAGAATTTCTTGTACAAACAGGATCAGAAAGGTTKTCCTGTTTTTTATTTGTAGTGGAAATTTTATCCTTTTTTATTACTTTCACTGTTGACTCTTGGTGTGTTCTTGTCTCTACAAACAGTGCTGAAATAGCTGTTGTCATCCGTTCTGTGATATGTTTTGGCTGGACAGGTGCTTTAGGGTCAAATGATAGCTCATTCAGTCAAAACTGTGGTAGCAACAATTGCCAGCCTCAGGCCAGCTCCTGAAGTTTAAATTTTCAGAGTTGCAGTCTGTGAGTGCTTGTAGTTCTGAAACTTTTACCAAAGTGCTACTCCTTGTTAAAATTTTACATATATATATATGTTCTAAAGAGTTCTGGTGATAACCTTCCATCCTTCCTCTAAACCAGAGGATGAATATGATATGGTGTAATGTAGCTGTGTCCATGGTCAGGAACTGATTAAACTTCAGTGACTTCCAAGATCTCAGGGTTCCAAACACCTGGTATTTTCAGCTGCTGTTTATGGGATTCATTCATGAATGAATTCATTCATTCTAGAAAGTTAATCCATAGGAGATGACAGTTCCCCAAACTCAAACACATGTTGTGTGTTTCCTTCTTATGCTGACAAATTCCTTTCTTAATCAGGTAAGAAATGCTACAGATTTGAATTTTAAGAGGACTTTGAAGAAGATAAAGGAATTGAGAAGCTTTGGATACACAGGGCAGCCAGACACAGGAAGGGGCAGCATTAATTCTTAGTTACATATGTTACATCAGCATGGATGACAGAGCAGTATCTGACATTAAAAGTATGCAAATTCTCATTGAAAAAGGAATGAAGTAGAGCAGGCTTTTTAAAAAAGTTTTCTCCTTCAACAGTTTCAATGTTTGGTCTTCCAGTGCCAGTAGACCTAAAGGAATTGTTTCTGCTACAGTTATTTCAAATGAATTAGAGAGGATTATGGTCTTGGATTTGGCTTGAAGARTGATATGGACTGGTTGGAGATGCTAGAATGCCCTGTGCATAAACCAATATTTTCTACTGCAAAAAACATTTATTAAACTTCTGATAAACCCACTCACCTCGTTATTATCTGCGGGTCCTTTTCAGTACTTTTTTTTTCATTGTATGTTGTTTTATGTGCTGTCACAATGGATAATTCTGTCTCTGATAAAATGATAATTAAAACAGAAACTGTTAAAAGTTGCCRTAAGTAGATTGTGGTCTTGTTAAACTCCCTAAGTAGAAGCTGCAACTAAAAAGGGTTTCTTTCTCCAGAAGTTTTAATCACAGGAAGGGTTTCTTTCCTAAATGGTTTAGAGAGACTCACCTTTCTCTTTAACTGAACTTTACAATACTCTTAAACTGATTGACAGCAACACTTGATTATATTTAAATACGTGATGATGAAAACTTCATGCCCTGGGCTACATTTTAAATATCTGGTTTATTGTCATATTTGCAGTCTGATGCATATTAGGAGTGTTCAGAATTTGTTTCCTTTACTGATGCTCTTGCTGCCATCTTTCCAGTCTATCAACCATTCATGAAAAGGAAATCCCACAAATCCCACAATAGTTTGTTTTTGCCCATGACAACGCTCATAGTTGGAGAACTAWCTCAAATTTGAAAGCGGATTGAAATTGAGAATTCAGAGTATTGCTTAAGTTTTATGCCACACTGTMGGACTCAGTTCAAGTTTTTTCCCGAGGTTATAAATTATTTAATCACAATATTTTTCTCTTCTACCATGGACAGCAGTTATTTGAAYGCCAAAACCCTTTTTGCCATATATTTTATTGCCATTTTGAAGTCTTTGTGATTGTTACCAACAGCTATTAAGTGAACTATACAGGTCATGTTAGATATTAACTTTAAATAATTTTATGGTTTTTTTTTTAAAAACATATTTTTAAAATTTATTTTATAGTGTATTCATTTTAATAATTTAAATAATGTCAATATTTTTAATGCTTTTTACAAAAGTCAAGAGTTGAATTTTTTTAGAAAATGAGGAGGCCCAAATGACCCTGTAGGTACTTCAAAATTTTGTAGTTAAATTATAATTTTAACTAGTTCTTTGGATAGCTCATCAGGTAGTTCCAAGGGAAGTTGTATCCACCAAAATCAATAGGATTACATGTTAATACCCTAGCCCTGAGAACTTAGTTTATAAAATCCTGGCCCATTTTCTATTGCAGTTCTTGAATTCTGAGTTTCCCTAAATTGTCAGCTCAAATAAGGACAGAATATAGTCAAGATTATGCATTTTTTGCCTCTGAACTTCTTTTTTCAGAAATGTCAAAAGGAGCTTCATCTTATCCTCTTATCCATTTCCCCTTACAAAACACTCATTCACATTTTGTACCAACAGTGTACAGATGATAAAGCTTTGCTTGTCTAGTGAATGAGTAACTGTTCTATTTTTCCACTAAGTCATGTAAACAGGATAATATTTTTTATATTCATTAACATTTAAAGTGAATCAAAGTTTCATAATTATACAGACCATTTTCTTTTCTTACAATATGCATTTCCTTAAGATTTTTTACTAAAGCTTACTCAAGTAGATAAAAGAAAGTAATACAACTCACAAAGAGTATTTGAGAAGTTTACAACTCAAATTTGAATTTGTTGTTAAAATATTGCTTAGCTTTACTGAATGTTGTTTATAGTTTGTTCCACCTTTATTAAGTTATTTTTTTCCTAAATGTGGTTACTGTTGTCACTTGCAAGATTAACATGCACTAAAAGTAGGCATTTAACAGTGACATAAGACTATTGCCCTGAGGCTCTGAAGGATTTTGTGACTCAGTCATCATCCTGGGGCAGGGCTTTTCCTACAACTTTAATATTTCAAGTTTATGTGCCCATTTTAATGTTCTTACAGTGATAATAAGATATCATCCATATGAGTAAATGTTTGCATGATGTGCTTAGAAAACTGGCACAGCTGGCTTGGACCTTATCCTCTGCCATTGAACAGCTTTTAAAACACYTGCTTCCCAGCTGACTGAGATTAAAAGGGAAGACTATTCCATAGGCTTTTCCAAAGCTTCGTTCTTTCCATTTTCTGAATGGTCCTAATGTACTTCAGTTGAAAGTATGGATCACTGAAGCACTCAGGAAGAATGACTTTAATTTTTGTGACGAATTTAAAAAATGTTATGTTAAGCATCAGTAAACCTGTGTGACTCATTATGACTTTAAAATATAGCAGCCATTGTCATAATGGATTATTTTGCTTCTAAATACAGATAAGGTAGTAATGTTTTATATTTTTCCCTCCATTATTTTAGTACTCTGCACCATCATTTATCCTTTGTACAGAAATTAAGTGTTCTTTTAACATCTGGATATCCAAAACTTGGAAAGACGTACAGTTTTACAGAAAAAAAAAAATCCAGTTGGATCATATGTGAATCCAGGTGTTCTACCTTCTTAGTAGGCACTGAAACAGCCTAGTATTAATTGCAGATGCAAAAAGAGCTCCCCTCCCTCCTTTTCAAATATAGGTCTGTAAAGATCTTAACCCTTTTTACCTACTTCTCAAAGTCCCCAGTATCACAGAATGGGTCAGGTTGGAAGGGATCAGAACAGGTCTTTGGGTCCAACTTCTTTGACCAAGCAGGATCATCCCAGAGCATGTTGCACAGGATTGTGTCCAGAGAGTCCTTGAATATCTCCAGTGAGGGAGACTGACTAACAGGAGAGTGAAGAACAATTTATTCTAGATCAGCATGATACTGGTACCTCTTTAAACTGCTTCTGAAATGYATGTCTCAAATCTTTGAGGCATAATTTTAGGATAGCTGGCATCCATAAGAAAATTTGGGAAACCTGTGCAGGCTCAAGGACACGTTAAAAGCATTGATTTTTATTGTTCTTCCACAATCTGACTGTAATTTTCAAGAATAAAAGGCTGCTTGTCCCCTCCATGAACAGGCACAATCCTTGTGACATTATCCAAGTCCTCCGTGCAGGGTCCAGCAGTCACCTTTAGGTCTGCCTGCCTGGAGCTAGGAGGACAGGATTTATACCTTTATGCCCTGTTGGGAAGAACAGGTGAGGCACTTCACAGCAGGAGTTAAACCCAACAAGATATTAAGGGTTTACTCACCTTTTGTAGGGAAATACTGATTGATTGATTTATTGATTGATTGATAGGTGTGTTGGGAATAGGGCTCTGCATGGGAGAGCATCTGAGGTAGGAAGTTATTTGTGTAAAATTGCCTTCTTATTGCCTCAGAGAAATAAGCCATTAAATAGTAGCCAACTGCATTGGTAATTGATAAACAGCTCAGCTTGGCGAGCTCTCCTCATCTGTGTGAAAAGAAGCACTACAAAAGAGCTTTCATTATTTTAGAATCCAAACTGCAGTAGCTATCCTAATTTTTGTAAAGGCTGAGGAGAAAATGATGAGTCCATATACTCACATTTTTCCTTATAACAATTATTAATATCAAAAATAGGAGCCAGGGTTGTTAAAAAAATACGTGGAAGTCACACGCCYATACTTTGCAATTCTCAGTGCACTGAAACAGTGCTGTTATACAGAACAGTAGCAAGTCTTCCATAGATTTTGCATCAGTGGAGTGTTAKGAATTCCTGGGTCTTGGATCATACCTAGGAAAAGGTTTTAAGTTGAGGACCAAGCATCCAAATGACTTGCTGAAGGGAAGCTATGRAATTTATTGTGAGCTTCTTCATTTGAAGCGTCATGGTATTCCCAAGCAAATCAGCTGTTCATTTAGAGTACTTGTATGAAAGGAGATTTCTCACATAGAAATTAAATTTAGGGAAAATGAAAAGAATTCATTCTTTGTCTCCCTGCCTTTTGGAGCACTTCATACAAAAAAAAACGAGGGGATGCTAACATATGCATCAAATGTCACCTCTGTTTCAATTCTCCCATCTGCTTAATGCATAATACTTATCATTAAGTAAACCATTAGGGAAAGGATTGAATGTATGGAGATGGACCTTTTCATCTTCTTTCATTTGGCAGCGTGAAGCATGAATGCTCGATACCCAAGTGTGTCATTCATTTGACAGGTTTTGCTGACACGGAGTGAATCGAGGCTGGCTCCTCACAGAACGATTTTAGAGGACAGCAGTTCATTCTGTGTTCTGCAATTCCACTGTTTTCTTTAATCACATCTGAGGATGCCCTTCTTTGCTGCTTTTTTTTTTTTTTGATAGATGCTTGTAACAGCCCAATGCAGATTGCTGTGACCAATATCCTGTGTGACCTGAGGCAGCTGCGTGTTTCATCTGAGAGCATGGCAGTCTTGATGCTCAGCTCCACCTTATTTTCATGGGTTACACTGTTGGTTGGGTGATGTCTTACTTTAAGAGCCTTAGGCACAAGGAAAAGGTGTCATGTATTGAGTAGTTTTTTTGGATAATCTTAGGCCAAATGTGGCGTTAGCTGAGGCTGGACAAAGGCAAAAACATCATCATAGAGTCATTTAGGTTGGAAAAGACCTTCAGGATCATCAAGTCCAACTTTGACCAATCACCACCAGACTATGGCACTGAGTACCATGTCCAGTCATTTCTTGAACACCTCCAATGGTGATTCAGGCTTGGTGAGCCTGAAGACTTTGCTCACACAAATAGTACATTTAATTCATATAAAATATAATTCATCTCTTTCTTCACTGAAGGTTGCTTCCTGTCTTCCTGTTCAAGATATTTCTTTTTTTTTTTTTTTTCTTTTTTTTGGAAATAGTTTTTAGTGTTTTATTCAGTTTAATTTTGAAAGTTACCCACACTGCATCATCTGGTGTTTTTATACAGAGATATTCTCTTGCCAAACTCACTTCTTTTATTTAGGAAACGTTCTATTCTTACGTAGGCTAAAGATGTAGTTCATCCCAGAAAATGGCCCTCCTTTTAGCTTTGGTTAGCTAAAACAAGGAACTGACTTATAGCTAGAGTCAAAGAGATGTTACCAGCTTGTCGTTTCATACAATCCCAGTGTCATCAGCCAGAAAGGCATCCATTATCACACATCATGTCTTGGATGCTGGGTATTTAGGAGGGCAGACCAAAGGATCAGCTGAAAATGCATCACTGAGCTCCTTAGTCCTTATACAGTTGTGGATGCTGGAAATACAATAAGAGAATGAATTAAGAATCAAGTGTGCATTTTTACTGTAGTAGAGGACATTTCATTTAATTCTGATTAAATTGTGCCTGATTGAGTCAATCAGAAAAATCCAATATGATTGGCATGGAACATCTCAGAGATAGTGTGTTGTGATGTAAGATTTTATTTTCATACACTCAATATCTTCCGGTAAATTGAAGGTCTCATTAATTAGTAAGAGTTTTATAAATATATAAAAAAAAAAAAAAGCTGGCAGTTTTTCTATGGCTTTGTTACAGAGAATGTTTTTTCTCTTATTTTTAATGTACTAAAACTTCATGAAGAAACAAAAAGAACAATTTGACAGAACATGCTGTTTTCATGGCATAATATAATTGCATAACAGTCACAGAACAGGAAGAAGTAATTAGATTACTAGCATAAGTATCATCAGAAATAGGAAACTTGTCAATTTTCATAACGTTTTGAGAGTAACTGAAAAGACTGAAAAAAGTTATTAAGTGTAAGAGAGAACTGGGACTTTACCTCCCACAGTTWTTTTGCACTCTAATGGGACTATGGATTCATAGCATTAGCAAAATAATTATGATTAGAAAAGGAGGTAAGAGCTGAGAACCTTCAGTCAAAAAATAAAAGGAAATGGTTCAATAAACTGATTAGTAAACTATTTTTTTTTCACTATTTGGTATATTAAATATGGATTGTAGAATTATACCTCTGAGATGGTGTTATTAAAAAAAAAATCAGAACAAAGCTCTGCCACTTTATTTATAAGTATGAAATCACAGCCAGAYGGAAGTGAATTATTTGCCACTCAGTCTTCTGCTCATGGGGTCAGTTCCATGTACACAAGTTTTTTATGAGTGAAAACAGACAGTTTAGAACAGAAATATGTTTGCAGAGGGAAGGAGGGACTGGGGTAAGAAAAAAAAAAGATGGGAGAAAAACAGGAGTGAGTAAAGGTTCCTTAAAATACCTGCCATGAAATGATTTGCTCCTGTTCTTGTTGCCAATCAGGGAATTGTTGGCTTTTGCGAATTCTGGAGATGACGTGGGTTTAGGAAAATAATTTTTTAAGGACTGGTATCTAAAGGTCTAAAAAGGAAATTCAGCATTAGCACAGGCCTACCAGACACATGTTCTTATGTAGAGGAGGAGACTGGGCATCTTCCATCGCTGTGCAGTCGCTGTGTCTGTGTCTCGTGCAGGCAGCATTGCTCTGAGTTCATTGCTTCCTCTCCTTCCCTTGTCATACCACAATAACTGTGATGAACATCTGAAGTAATGCACTCTAAATTCTAGATGGTTAGTTGTTAGAGTATTTTAGCTGTTAAAGAGTATTTCCATGGATTTCTATATTCAACATAAGTATTGAAATAAAGGGAAAAAGAACATGTGAAAATATGAGGAGAAGGAGACAGGGAAGATGAGCCATGACAGGTTATGTGCTTTTCAAATGTGTTCAATGCAAGTGTCCCATAAAACATGCAGTTATTTACTATTTAGTTCCCTTTGTGTTATCTTTTCTCCTGATGTGCTTGTCACTCTAGTGTGACCAAATAGCAGTTTGCAATGTATTTAAATTGTGTGAAAGCCATGGCCATCGTTGTCTTGGGTGCCACCATTTTACAAACCTTGTGATGATTAATAAAAGGTAAGGCTAATGTAAGAATACTCAGTGTAATTAAACTGAAAGCACAATTGAGTAATTACCTTGTTACTACAGAAAAAAAAAAAAGGCCCAGATTAGGGCTGATTCCTTCCTCTTCTAAATCCAGACACTCTCCTTAGAATGCGTGGTGGCTTCACTCCTACTGTGTACTTCAGCACACTGTAACAGTACAGAGACATGAAAGTAGATAAAGGGAAAACAAAAGGAATAAAAGAAGCAGAAGATAATAATAAAGAGGCAGAATAAAAACCAGACTAGCAAAACTCTGTAAAACAAAGCGCATTTATGAAGTACAGTGACATAAGAAAGGAAAAGAGAATGAAAACATAAGACAGGAAAATAGCATGTGGAAAGGAGGCTTGAAACAACTGGAATAATCATAAAATTTTTAGGGCTTGATTTATCAAATCTAAAATGGCGTGCCAGCCACAGAGAACAAAGTAGAAGAAGAGGCATCATTATTCAAGGAGAAAGTACCTCGAAAGCTTTTGAGCTGCATAAATTGCATTGGAATAGAACAGGACTACTCTAAGCTTATTGATGAAGGGTTTTATATCACTAACTTCCTATTCAATGAAAGTAATATAGTCTAGTATACCCTTGAGATGTGTTTTGAAGARTATTTTTTGCAAAATCAGCACTACCAATACTTAACGTGAACTAGGGAAGTCATGATTTTAACTTCAAGGAAAAAAAACGTGTTTTGAGCACACCTACAAGTACTTGAGGGTTTTTTATGTATTTTTATATATCCATCTTAGAGATTGCATATCTACTGTGCTTTGGAGTTTGAAAGATAATGTCATGTTTATGATGTTTTTTCTCCTAAGCACTGTCTTCCTCAGTGGCCCAGCAAATTTGCATCATGCAGGTCTCCATCTTAGATGAAAACTAGGCAGATCTTGCAAATTCTCTTGATCCATCAGTTAATCTAATGGCAATTCATTAAAACAGTGTCCTTATCCTAACCTCAGTAAAAATACTGCCATCCCATCAGTTTGCTTTTCCCTTCCATTTGGCTCAAAACAGGAGAACACAACCTTGGCAGTTAAATGAAGAGCTATGTAGGCTCCCATAACTATAATTTCTCAGCAAACAAGGCCTGTCTCTGCTGCTCTGCRAGTTAAGCTACCTTAGGATACAAAAAGGAAAATCCTGCACAAAGCTGTCTGCCGATGGGGCTAATGTGCCCAAGGATCTGCTGCTTGAGCTGCGAGTCCTTGAGGATATGTGTTATGCTGAAATCCTCCCATTGGGAGCAGGGGAGGTGAGTGAAGGTGTCCCTCCCGGTCAAACTGTGACATGCTTGGACCAAAGGCTCCCACAGGCAGGAATTGCCTGGTAATTGATTGCAGCAGGGCTTCCTGCTGATTAAGATGCTTCTTGATGTGAATAATGGTGACAGATTGTCTTTGACTGAAAGAGTGTTTTGTTCTAAATCTTTAGTGTCAGTTTTAGAGGGCTCTCGCTGATCCTACTCTTCCACCAGGTCATAGAATAATAGGAAATGCTGAGTTGGAAGGGACCCATCAGGGTCATCGAGTCCAACTCCTGGCCTTCCACAGGACACCCCGAGAGTCACATCAAATGCCTGAGAGCATTGTCCAAGTCAGACAGGCTGATGCTGTGACCACATCCCTGGAGAGCCTGGTCCAGAGTTCAGCCACCTTTTCCTGATATCTAACCTAAACATCCTCTGGCTCAGCTTCATGCTGTTTCCTGTCACTGGTCACAGAGTAAAGAGAACGGTACCTGCCCCTCTTCTTCCCCTCAGGAGGATGTTGAAGACAGCAGTGAGGTCTCCTCTCAGTCTCCTCTTGTCCAGGCTGAACAGACCAAGTGACCTCAGCCATTTGTCACAAGGCTTCCCCTCCAGAGCCTTCACCATCCTCATGGCCTCCTTTGGACACTCTCCAATAGCTTTATGTCTTTTTTACATTGTGACACCCAAAACTGCCCCCAGGACTGGAGGTGAGGCTGCCCCAGAGCAGAGCAGGACAATCCCTCCCTTGCCCAGCTGGCGATGCTGGGCCTGGTGCCCCCAGGACAGGGATGTCCCTCCTGGCTGCCAGGGCACTGCTGACTCATTTCCAATTCACCATCAACCAGGACCCCCAGGGCCCTTTCCATGGCACTGCTGTCCAGCCTCACATTCCCCGGGCTATACACACAGCAAGGGTTGTCCTGTCCCAGGTGCACAGTCCGGCACTTGCCCTGGTTAAACTTCATGCTGTTGGTGATTCCCCATCTCTGATTTATCGAGGTCTCTCTGCCCTTGAGGGAGTCAACATGTCCTTCCAATTTAGTGTTGTTGGCAAACTTACTGTTCCTGTGAATCCTGCATCCAGGGCATTAATGAAGATGTTGAAAAGAGCTTGGTCTAAGATTGAGCCCTACAGAACCCCCCCTAGAGCCCAGATCCAGTAGTGTGGGGTAAAAAGTGAAAACAGCACTGGTTCCAGCACTGCTACAGTGGGTAACCTGCCTATGCCTGGCAGAAGTTTTGTAAAATACTACCTTGTCTGAGCTGCAGAATAGTAGCAATCAGCTCTGCCTGCTCATGTCAGGTCAATATGAGACCTGTCTGCTATTTCACAGAGCAGTTTTCTTTCCCCTTTGAAATGTAATTAAGCTTATCTGTGATGTATATTCTCGGTGCCAAACGATCTTTTATGGTGCATTGATTCAGGTGGTCTGATTAGCAAAAGCATCACCTTGCAATGAAAAATGGAAAATAATTTCTGCTTTATCTTTCTGGTTATAGACTTAAGAGTCATTTTTTATTCTATGCTGTAAAAACTTATTTGAAGAACTATTTCCAATATGATTTGCTGAGATAATGAGCATAGGAAAACTACTTAAATCTAAAATAAATATTGCAATAGATGAATGATAGAGACTGATCAAATATTTAGGCAATTAATGGTCCCGTAAATTGTTACTGTGAATTCTGATGCACTCTTGCTAGTCCTTCTGGACAATTATTATCCACTTTGTAATGGCATAGTACAGTATCTGAAGGATAAAAGGTTTCCCTAACGTGTAGGTTACACATTATTAATTACAAGAATAAAACAGTTCTCTGTCTTGTGGGGTTTTTTTCAGCAATCAATGTGCCAGTAAAATCAGATTCAACTCAGTAAATAGGAAAAAACTTGGAAATTTCCCACAGTCCATCACAGCACTGCTGTGTTAGTGAAACAAAAGCCTTGCAAAAAGCCTTGAAAAATATCTGTACGTCAGTCAGGAGGCAGAGATAGCAGCTGAGATATGCAGCCAAGGGCAGGAATGTGCAGAAGTACCAGCACAGGTCCTTGGTGTGGTATAACCACGTCGCTGTGGTTACATTGCTGCTGCTGAGTTCAGCTGATGCAGTTGGACTGGTATCAGATCTCTCTGCACCTCTTGCGGTGCTGCATTTTGCACTGCAGAACCAGTTTTGGTGGTGACTGTACTGCTGTTCCTTATTATATCTAATGCATTCTCTGTGGCACCTTACTTTGGGGCTGTTCAGAAGCTCATTAACTCGAGCTGTAACCACCAAGAAGTACATTTGTATGTAGAAACACATTTTTATTGGGGATTACATCCTGTTTCCCCTTCACTTCTGGGCGTGGCTTAGCCTGGCTTCCTCTTTTAGTCCAGCCCCATGTGGTGGCATTCCTCTGTGTCCAGTGATATTCCACATTAGCAGTGCGTGTTGTTCCTGTGCAAACCATGGACCGTGGGGTGGCTCCTGCTTTGGCCAGGTGACAAAGGCTACAGCAATAAACTGCTTCTCAGCTGCTTCCCTCTCACTATAATGGGCATTTCAAATGCCAGGTATGCCCAAACAAAGAAGGAAACTCCTCTCTGAGACTGTGTGTATACGAGATGTTCCTTCCTCGGCTGAGGAGCAGAGGATGCCTGTTCCAGAGAGTTGTTCTGGTTCAACAACACCATGTAGATCTGTGGCAGCTGCAGTTTATAGTTATGTTCAGGCACAGGCCATGGAAAAATTGAATATAGGTGTCTAGATTTTCCCCAAGGAGCTCCAGGCTGTGGAAACTACTCCCAGTTTTTATTAGAAAAAATACAGGTCTACTAGTCCTTAAAATACCCGAAATTATGAGCGTTTTTTAAAATTTGTTAGGGGTTTTTGGTTGGTTGGTTTTTTGTTTGGGTGGGTTTTTTTTGTTGTGTTTTTTTACCCTGTGAGATAAGAAGTTGTAGGGCTCTGAGATGGTTGTGACTTTCTCCCTACTTTTAATCTGGTGTTGCTAATGTACTTGATTTTAAATAAACACATTCTCAGATGATTTGATTGGAAATAAGTTAAATTAATTTACCCAGGTCAAGTCTGTTTTGCCCATGATGGCAATTGCTGAGTCATTTCTCCCTGCCCTTATCCTGACCCATGTGTCTTTGTTAGATCTTCTCTTCCCAGGAATCGAAGGTCACTTTTTTTTTTTTGTTATAACAAGAAATCACATTTTCTTTAGCTCTTTCCTCTTTTTTTATATTCATGGACTCAGTATCTTGGGCTGCCAGTAAATATCATCTGCTTTTCTGAAATAAGAGTAGAAGGTAAAACCCAGGTTTATCAAAGACTTAAGAGACTGCTATAAATTCTGGGATAATGTGCATGTGCAATTCCTGCCTTCTAGGCATTTTGTTCATGTCTCATTTTTCTCAAAGTCTTTTAGTCCAGTTAAAAGCTATTTCCTTCCCAGTACCAGTGTTTGTTTACTTGTTGCACATGGCTGTGAGTGTAATTTCCATTTGATATTGTAAAGTTGTTAATGTTACTTCAGCAAAGCACTTAAAATTTTGAGCTAGAAACTTAACTACAATGTCATCTGAGAACCTGTTTATGATGAGGAATGTGTTAGAGCAGGAATTACATCAGAGTAGTTCTGACTGAATGATTCCCTTCATTGTTTTTTTGGTCAAGATCCCATTCTTTCATAGTCAGAATAAAGCTACTTTGACAGGAGGCTGACATCAGGTTGTAAAGAACATCATGCTTTCAGGCTATCTTGCAATATTTTTAGGCTGCCCTCAAAACCACAGGTTTGTTTAAATGTATTAATTTAATTGTTGCTAAGTTTTACTATGGAGCGTGGCACAGAGAGAAAAGTAGAAAGTAAACTGTTCTGTGGCTGTATGTTTAAATGATAGTGCATCATGCTACTGTTTTAAATACAGGAGACTGAAATGTGTTATCAGAAGGTGTTTGTTTCATTGTACTATTAAAAATAACAAGAAGCACCTATTTTCTGAAAAAGAAKGCAGATAAAATAAGGACAGCTCTTCATATTAAAAGGCAGAGGTCACTCTATAAAATTTCTAGGGATGTGCTTGTAAGAGCTGCTGATCTCTTAAGGAGGTTAATGACTATGCTACAGTAGGAAGAAGCAGTTCAGCTAATGCACACTTCAGCAAATTAAAAAACCCTCTCTTGCACTCAAGTATTTTATTCACGTATTTTCCTCTTGCCGTTTCCCACGGAAGACAAGATGGCTGAAACTTCAGCAGATTCCTGCACCTGAAAAAACAATAAAAACCTCTGTTGTCACCAGAAACGTGTGAGTGGAATGCAGGACAAAGGGATGGAGGAGGAGTTCCCTGCTGCTGAGTTCAGTGGCTAGACAGGTTTTCTACATTACTGGAGTAATAAGACATGATAGGGTGTGCATTTCTGAGCTTTGGGGGTTTTCAGGTGCTGTGACGTGATGCCAGAGAGAAATAACTTCAGCAGCTGCAATAATGTGCCTGTAGCAGAGTGGTGCCCACTGACACACGTCTCATTATTATATATATAACTGCATTGTGATGCAGGTGTACTACAGGAAAGAGAGGGGAGGTTTTTGATTGTCCTTCACTTTATGAATTGTTCTGCTTACACTGGCCAGCGTTAAGTATAGTGCTAAAGCACAACCTTAAAGCAAAATGTTTTGTTGGAGGTTGTAAAATAAGAACATTATCAGTCAAAATCACTGAAATAATGGAGAGGAGGATGCACTGGTTTGTAGTCAGTGAGGAGATCAGAATTGAATCTTCCATCTCAAATGCCACAGWAGCAAGCACATGGACATAAAGCGGTGGGACTTAAAAGTTTTCTCAAATGCCTGTTCAGTTCAGCTGTTCCAGACAAACACTTTGTTCCTGTTCTTGTTGCTGCTGCCCCAGCACTTGGCAACTAAGAGATGAACGGAGCTGTTAAAACTCAGCCAATTTGTGTTTCTGTGTCAATGAAGGAATGTTCTCCAGTCCACTCTGGAACGCGAGCTGGATCTCCACCTTTCCTGGCTACCTTGCCTTTTCCCTTATAACACTTTACAGCAAATGTTAGATGGAAGGCGAAGTCGCTGTGACCACATGGGGTTGGAAATCATGGGCTCTGTGAGGTAAAAGTGACTCCAGACAAGGTCAAACCACAAACCAGGAACCAAAGTAGAAGCAGATCATGTGTTTCTCAGGAGCACATTCAGCAGGCCAGCCTCAGTGGGAAATAAACAGATTGCTCACTCCTCAGGACTGTGCCTCTCAGTGTTAGTTTCTGCGTGAGAAATGGAGTGAATCACGAAATAAAGGCCCCTTGTATTTGCTTTTAKAAGAGAAACTCTCTCTTGCAAGTCTTAAAGATGTACCCTGCCTGTGCAACCCCTCCCGTGAAAGGAATGAATTGCAAGATGTTGTGGCTTTATAGGGTCCCTTCTTCAATTGTATGATGTTCTTGAGTAATAAAGGAGAGTAATTTGAGTTTCACTGGCATTGAATCCTTATGTGGGAAAATTTTGCAAATGCCGTCTCCTGTGTTTTTCATAACACAGACTTACTTCCCTGTTGAGTTATTCTGCAGAACTCCGAAAGATACTTGGTTCATCTCAGAGTATTTTTTGTGAGTTGTTTCTTACAAAGTAAATGGGGCAATAACCAGAAAAGTCACTTTTTTTCACCAACACTTCACTGTGTAGATTGTTCCTTGTTCTCTCTCTTTCTAGTTTTACCTGTCTTACAAGATTTATGTGCTAAAATTAAATGGTGCTGCCTCGGTGTTGTGCTCTACAGAGACCTGTGTCACTTACCATTTTTAGTAGTTAGGAGCTGATGTGGCAGGATGCATTTAGGCTTTGTTTTCTGAGACAGCTAAGAATAGAATTGTTTGATAATATTCCGTTATTCACCATGATGCTACCTAAGGGGCTATGCGAAACTCAGTTTTGTTTTCAGCTAAGTTGGACAATTGTCCAGAAGCTGATACTGCTAATAAGTTAATAGAGCACTGCAATATCAGCAAATATAACTACTAAACATGAATTTGAAAGAGCAATGTTAGCTTAAAAAAAAGTTTTATCAAAAGTTTGGGGAAGCTCACAAAGGTAATGCAGAAAAAGGCAATAACAAATAAGCCACCCCTAAATCCATCAATACATTTTTCAGAGAGCAAACTGAATGCCTAGGACTGTCCCTGTGTCTGTTCTGTCAGTCTCCAACCTCCTTTTATTAGTCTTAGATAGAAGATAAACAACAAGACTGACAGCTTTGTGTCCTTTGGCATTTTTGTGTCACCATCACAGAGTAAGAGGGTATTATGTCATCACTCAAGCCTGTCAGGTTTAGTTTAGTGTGCTGTTTGTCTTAACGATTGTTTTCCTCATTTTTTTCTCCTCAGTTGATACACACACCCTGTATAGATTGTATATCGTTGATGTTACCAGAATCCATTTTTCAGAGGAGAGGTGTTTTTAGCTTCAACCGTGGAAATGTCACCCTTTTTTTTTTTTTCCTGTACACCAAAATAGAAATTAGAAAAACAAGCATCTTCTGCACTCCATCAGTTCTGGTCTGTGCAGAACTTTTTCATAACTCACATATTCAAACGTTGTTTGCATTAATATTGCACTCAATGAGAACTCTTAGTTTTTTTTTTTTTTTTTAAAAATCTTTGTTTAGGAAAGTTCATTATGTATAAGTGTTGTGGAATCTCTATAGATTTCAGCACTGTACATTGATAACTAGTGCCCAGTACTTACCTTTAATTTATCATTTATGGATGAAATAAAAGAGAATCTTAGCTGGAGTTTGGCTTTTGAAAACAGTCGGATAGGTGTGATGGGAGGTTGAAGAGTCGACACTTGGCTTTTGTTAATGACTCTGTAGCATGATCATTTAGTGGAAAGCACAGTTTTTCCTCACTAGGGAAGCCATAGGCTGTTTCCACAAAAAAGCAGAGATACCTCTAGGAGATATCTGCCTCAGATTACATGTTCMAGCTCTCTGAGAAATGCCTGGGAAGAGCAAGAAGAATTAGAAGTGGAGAACTCTGAAGACAGCAAACTGAAGAAGAAGACATAGAAACTAAACATTATGAAGTTCTAATGAGGGGGAATAAAACCTGGACAAGCAACTTTAGCCTTAAGGATTCTATTTAGTGCTTCTTGGGACTCTTCMGTTTTCTCTAAAGGTGTCATGTAAGCCAGGTCAGATCTTCCTCAGGCTGCTCAGTCTAGCTGGTAGCCAGRTAGTTGGATCAGTCAGTGTTAGAGGGATGGGAAGGAAGGGACAAATGTTTAGCTGCCACAGTCTCTARTGCAAGCCAGTAAGATGACCTTTTGTCCACCAATCTTCTCAGAGAATGTCTGAACCATCTGGGCCTTGTACTTTCTTAATGGATTTTGCTCACACCTTTACTTACTGAAGCTTTGCCACTGCAAATATTCACAGTAGGAAGCAGAAAAAGATTGAGCYAGCAGGTAGGAAACACAGGAAAACAGCATTTAAATCTTCCCTTCAATAAGTATGTATTTATATTTATATGTGTATAGTCTGTATTCACACAAAGTAGGACAGTTTTGAAGGAGACTTTTAATGGCAAATGCCCCAAAGTCYAGTGGTGATGGCATGCAAATAGATGGTCAGGTGGGGTGGGAATTCTGGAATCTGCCCCTTCTGAGCAGGGCTCTCTAAGCAGGGCTTTAGGGGTGACAGTGAATAGGCAGGTTCAGGAGCATCACAGTTTGGCAGAGGAGATCTAGCAGGTTCTTCTGGGGATGTGTGGTGGGTGAGCTCCTGGGTAAGATCAGTGGAAGAGCACTTTGGGAATTGCCCTGATGCTGAAACAGGATCTGTCCTCCACTCCCCATCCAGTTAAATGACCCAGGAGAATTCAGGCAGTTGCCTGGAGGCATTTGTACCTTCTGAGAGACTTGAGCTCAGCAACTCAGCTAGGTACCTGTCAATGCATAATTGAAGGTTTCAGCAGTGCCCAAAGGTTTTCCTTAGGCACAGAGATTCATGTTTGATGTTTGCTGTAGTTTTTTCTTTGTGTTAAGTTCATCCCCAGCTAGGGCTAGGTGCCATTCCTTAATAAATTGCCAGAACTATCAGAGACCAAGTGACGGTTCAGAGTGCCAGTGAGCCTCCTAGGTATTGTTGTAGYGGCTTTTTGACACGTCTGTCTCCGCTGTCAAATTTATTCCAGCAGAGATCTCCTTACAAGATGATCCCTGATTTACATTACCTGGTTTGTTCTGTAATGGGGGAGATCAGAGTCGAGTCCTTGATTTCATTTTCACAGGGAACAATATGTCTTTAATTTTAAAATGGATGATCAGCACCTACATTCAGAGAGGTTGGCTACCGCAATCCCCATTGCAGAGCAGCGCAATCATCATTCCCATCCTACTTTGTCTGTTGCAGTCAGGAATGTTTCATCTTGGCTCGTTTGTAGCTGTCTGTCTTAGATCTAGATAGACACACCTGGGCCAGATCCTCAAGTAGTTCCACAGTCTTTCCTCCTCCCTCTCCTTCCCTCTGAAATTAAGCAGTCTCCGAGGAACTTTATCCTCTAAACTATTGGAGGAGACAAAGGCATTTTTTGCCCCTTTTTTTGGCTTTAATCCACTTATTGTTTTATGTCTGCTGGCAGAATTAGGAAGACAGATTTGCACATGAGGATATAATTTTGTCTTCATCTCCTGGAGATAAACCTGGTTTCAGACTCTTCTAATTATTGGTGTGAAGCTCATGATCGAGATTTTACAGTAGGAACCTCCCTATGGTCTCCTACACAACTTTACAGTGCCTTTGAGTTAGTGTTAATCCATTTGGCTCCAATTACGCTTCACCTGACTGTGAAGCTAAATCTGCTGCTATTCTTAAATTTATAGGATTGTAGTTTTCTGTACTAGAATGGTTTGATAAATTATTATTATTATTGTTGTTATTAGTTTGTTGTTTTGGGGTTTTTTTTATGGCAGTGGTGGTGGATTGTTTTATTCTAATCTATCCCTGTTTGGTGATGCTTTCTAGGATTCARCTAGACAAAATTTAATCTGCGAAGCATGTTTAAAATTTAGGAAACCCTGAAGAAAATAGCTCTGAGCATTTTTCTGCCAAGTTATTGTTTGCCTTTTTWAATTCAGTTTTTTAAGCAAGGGTTTGTAAGTTCTGTATGATTTAATTTTTCTTTTCCTGGTCTCAGAATGGACCTCTTGGAAATTAAATAATACAGTATGATTCTTTTCTATCAAACATAGAGGGTTCAAAAATGTATTCAGTAAGTTAGCTTCTGAAGATCTAAGTTGCCAGAGCTTCCAAAACTCTGGTGGTTGTTATTTCTGTCTGTAATGCTGTAATTCATTGTTGATGCAGAAGTTTTCTTGGGAGACTGAAGCTTGTGCTATCCTACAAGCAGCAAAAGCAGCTCAGACCAGATGACGACACCCTAGAACAGGATCCTGCAGCACATGAGAGCTCACCTGTGTGTACTCAGACAAATATCAGGCTCCCATTTCCTCACCTTCTCCCTTTCTATTGTTCTAGCTGGAAAGATTTTCACTGATTCAATCAAATGGTTTTTTAAATTCTTTTTTTATTCTGGGAAAAGACATGTTTGTGGGAGGGCCTACCCAAAACAGCGCTCATTTCCAGAGGCGATCACATTAATCTGTCAACATTTTCCCTGTACCAGGTAAGACTTATCTCTATGGATGGATAGTCTTCAAGCAGTTGTCTTCACTACAGTTCAGCAGAGTGCTGTGCAGGGTATCAGTTTTTAATTATATGAAAGCAATTTAAAAGCCAAAAAGGGTGGAGAGTAATCCCTGACAACTTGTTTGTTTGTTTTAGTTTCCTGTAATGTTGTGATACGGGTAAATGCTGTATGACTCAGAGAATCCTAGAACAGCTGTGGTTGGAAGAAACCTCTTGAGATCATGCAGTCCAACTGCCCTGCTCAAGCTGGGTCAGCCAGGGCAGGTTGCCCCAGACCATGTCCAGTCAGATTTTGAGTATGCAAAGCTGGAGGCTTTACCCCTTTTTCGGATCCTGTGCAGTAAAATACAGTGCCATAGTTCTTTCTGTGATTAAGTGTTAAGTTTGTGGAGGACTGTCTCCGATGCTGGAGCAGAAGCGTGTGAGGAGTCCTCCCACTGAGGAGGAAGCAGCAGCACAAACACTGAGTGATGAGCTGACCACAGCCCCCGTTCTCTGTCCCTCTGCGCTGCTGGGAAAGAGGAGTTATGAGAAAACTGGGAGTAAAATTAGCCCTGGAAAGAAGGGAGGGTTAGAAGATAGGTATTTTAATATTTGATTTGATTTCTCATTATGCTACTCTAATTCGATTGATGATAAATTAAATTAGTTTCCCCAAGTCAAGTCTGTTTTGCTCATGACAGTAACTGGTCAGTGATCTCTCCTGACCCATGAGTCTTCCATTGTATTTTCTCTCCCCTGTCCGGTTGAGGAGGGGAGTGATAGAGTGGCTTTGGTGGGCACCTGGCACTCAGTTAGGGTGCCAAACCCACCAAAAGGATTGATGTTGCAATCCCTTGCCTTTATGGCCCTACTCCAGTGTGACCCTGTCTCTGTGGCACTGGTGAGCCCAGAACTGGGCACAACACCTGAGGTGTGATCTCACCAGTGCTGAGGAGACTGGAAGGATCATCTACTTGGACCTGCTGGCGATGCTCTTCCTAATACAGCTCAGGATGCTGATAAGTGTGAAGTAATTTAAATTTACAATTGTTACATTTTTGAACTTCTGCTACAGGAAAGATAAAATGTACTTGAGAGTTTATATTTGGAAATATAAAGTAATAAGTTAATTTAATGTACTCTTCCCATTTAAAGAGTTGCTGATCAGTATTCCTGATGCATATTGTATATGTAATTGGTTTAGCCAATTCTTATTTTATTTTTTTTTTCCCAGTGGCCTCATTCTTATAGAAAACCTGTCTAGCACAGAGGAAATAAAATTATTTACTACAGAAAATAGGAAGTGTTACTAATAGGGATGCCAACAGAGTTTTTTATCAATTAAAGATAGATGGGGAGAAGAAACTAGATGGAGTAAAAACTGGAGTAAAGGGCAGCTTATTCCAAAGATTGGCAAGACCCACCTGTGTGTGCAATCAGGAGAGATTTCAAAGAAAAGGAAAGATGATGAGGAGTAAGAGGAGTGAAAAAATGAGGAAGGGATCAGTGAGGCAGGACAAATATTTTCTGTTGGTAGATAAATATGTATTGAGTATACTAAAGGCTGTGACAGGGGAAAATAATTACATATAAAATTTTATTTCRTTTTTGTTGGAGAATTTGGATATACCATGGCTAAAGAAGGGAAAGAGGAGGATCTGAGGAAAGCATCAAACTTGGAAAACAGAGTTTGCAAACGAAATGGAAAATAGAAAATGCTGCTTTTGTTGACAGTGGTGGTGTTAAAATTTCATTGTGTACCACGGGAAGTRGATTTGATATCTGGAATTTTTCCAGAGCTGTTGAATATACCAGGAGTTGAGTAAGATGGGAAAGGAGATTCACACCTGTAGACAGCAGGTTTATTTCTCTAAATGCTTTTAAATATAGAGGTCTTAAACTTTATGCCTGGAGAAGGGCAAAAAGYAGCTGAATGCTAGGTAGAAAGGAGTTAAATTAGTTAGCTCCGAAGTGATGAGAGAGAAGGAGGAATCAAGGACACAGCATCATTAAAAATGGAATAGTATAACTTAGACACCAAAAACATTGATGCATGCAGTGTTGCAGATTGTTACTCTGTGTTACTCCTGATGCTGTGAACACGTTATTGTCCAAACGGGCGATTAATGTCCTTTGGTGGGCACTTTGCTGAAAAGCCCAAGAAGAGCAGTGACATCCACAGCCCTGAAGGCCAAGCACCTCCTCTGCTTGTGCCATGGCTTGTGAGGYAGATCTGGAAGGCACTCTTGGTCCACTGTATAAAATTCAGTAGGACACAGTAACCTCAGAAATTCTTGTTCAATTCTACCTCCAATAATTAAGAGATTCACTGTCTATTAAAAATAGCCACAAAAATCAATCACTATTGGAAGAATTCCTGGCAGTTTTTAATTATTAAATGCTTCCTTTCATACAACAATCATGATGTGCAAATCTGTCCTTCATAGGTAGTAAACTGAAGACAGATTAGTTATGGTGGTTTCTTAGTGAGTCTTCAAACTGCACCAGTTAAGCAAAGTGCCGTGTGAGAACCAATAATAATAACTATCTGTTGCAAGCGTCAAGTGTTTGTAGCATTCTCTGGCTGTAAATGGTTGTTACTCTCTATATTTCTTTTTTCAAATTAATCTTTTGTCCTTTACCTGTTGCTACAATTTGAACTGCAGAAGAAACAGCCAAGAAATAACCAACAACCATTTTCCCCCAGCTCTTAAAAAAAGGAAATGCCTTCAATAAATGTTTAATTGAAAAAGTCAGGATGCATTCAGCTGKTTTTTGTCTAGACATAGGTGTTAAGCATGGACACGTTTCTTCTGGTATACTCAAACATATCTGGTGTGTGTGAATGGCCCAAAAAAAGCCAGATCTTATAGTAAGATCTATAGGTCTTGTAGATCTTATCTTATGGATAAATAGTACCAATGGTAGCATGATTCCACACATCTATTATTGTCAGTATCTACTGTTAGTTAAATAATGCATTTATTCACAGTAGGGTTTATATCCTGTGCATCTATCAGTACTTAGTCTGCCATCATATGCCAAGCATCTGTTTGAGTTTTCTAAATAATATTCTCTAGTACTTGGTGAGTATGTCTGGCCACCATCATGGAGTGCAAATATTTTATTGCTCCACTTGTGTCACCACATTCTTGGGATATAGCTGCAGAAGAACTGCATTTACACAAACTACATTTAGCCATTTTTATCTTCCCTTCTTTTTTGTTTTTGTTTTTTTGGTTTCTTCAGAGGGACTCAAATCCACACCCTCCATGAGGGACAAAAATGCTTAGGAAAAGCTAAAGAAGATTAATCTTTGTGAATATCTACCAAAGTGGTTTTAGTTGGCACTTCAGGACTGGTCACATTTCTGTATTTTGTGATATACAGATTCTTTACCCCAAACCATGCAGAATGACAAGATCCCAGAATGTTTCACATTGGAAGGGGCCTCTGGCCGTCATCTGTTCCAGCTTGGTTCTCTATGTTCGACTAGCTTCCTATGAAAATTAGACATCTAGATCTGCTGCCAATTTTGTTCCTTTGAATTTGGTATAACCTCAGGATTTTCTGCTTCTTCATGCTAAACAATCCCAAGTCTCTTAGCCTCAACTTGTATGAGAGATGCTCCAATCCTTTAATTATCTGTTTCCGACACCATTTCTCACTAACAGTTTCCTTCGCAGCACATCTGCATCTGGAAAACTGAGACAAATCCCACAAAAGAGGGAGCATCTGTGTCCTCGTGGTGGAGAGACAGATTGTCTGCTGCTAGGCTGTATGAGAGACATCATAAAACTTTAAGGGCTCTATCATAAAAGATGTTGCAGCCATGAAAGAGCTTTCTGAGAATCCTCCCTGGAATTGCACTAGACTCATCTTAGATCTCTCCTGGTACTTTGTTCCATATTTCAATTCCCTCCATAGTGAGATCTGCGAGTCATCCCTAACAGCACTAATACCTTCAGTATTGATGTATACATTAGTTTTTGACTCTTCATTGGTGCTGGGATCAGTTGCTAGGTTGATTGCAGATACATTCATCAATTGTTGATGATTTCTTGGCTGTTTTGTCCAGGTTCTGTAATATTTTCAAGGCAGTGACCCGTTGTTAATTGGCCTCTGGAGGAAGCTAACTTGCTCCACTGGCTGCAGCAGGAGTTTAGGGAGTCTGACTGCTTAATGTAGTTAGGAAGAATGAGTATTCCTAGGTTGGCATCTGTAGCCAACGTAGCCATCTGCTGCAGGAAGGATGATGTTCATTTCTGTATCTATGTGATCAAGAAGTACAGAAAGAACAGGGGCATCTTATAGCTGTTCTCATTTAGAGAGAAATCTCTCTTAGATCTTCAGTAAGTGACAAAGTCTCTCCATATTCTGCTGAAATAATATGTTTGAGCAGGACGGCACTCTTTAGAAATTAGAAGACTCTGACTTTCCGAGGAAAATGAAGCAATACCATAAACGTGACTCTACCGTGAGTAATAGTCAGTCATGCCACTAAAAACACTTCCAGTGTCATGGGATCATTAAGTTTAGCTAGTGAATGGGCAGAGTTGTAATGTCACCATCTGCAAGGTCAGGGAAATGCAGCTCTGCAGGCTCCTTAAGGCATGGTCAGCTTCAGACACACACAGAAAATGTGTTGCATTTGGGCGGGTCTGAGTAGAACCTGGCTGTGCAGCAGTGCTAAAAGTGTAAAACCTGGCTGAGTTATTCTGTGCTCTCTACCCTTTAGGACTCCTTTCACTCAAAGCTGACTAAAGCCAGTGCATGAAGGTCGCCAGCAGCGATTGTAAAGAGCAGTCCCTTGACAAGGAAAAAGAGCATTATACAACTGATGTTCTTTAAAAAGCACAGATGGTCTTGGTAGAGCTCTCTGCTGTTTGGCCAGATAGTTTTTAATACCTACATAAGCTTAACTGTACCTTGGTCAGAAACCTTTGAATACTGTTAACACAATGATTAGTTATCAACATCAGTAGCATGAGGAAAAATTACCTGGTCTGATCTTCACAGAACAAATTTGGAAATCTCTGTAACTTTGTTTTGGTTTGCAAGAGGATTAGTATTTATTTATCTCTTCTACTTCAATAAAGTCATTATCTAACATTTCTCACTTACAATGAAGTCTCATTTAGCCTGAAACATAGTGTTTTGTCTTTTCAGTATTACCCTCAATATTATAGAAAAAAAAATTTCAAATTTCTGTTAGTATTTCCTTAGGTAGGTGTGGACTTATTACAGCTCTCCATTGTATTATTTTCATTTTCTTAGTATTAGTTTTGCAGCAGTATTCCATCAGTAGACCTTCAGAAATTATCTTCCCAACTGAGAGACTGTTTCTGTCTGTAATTTACAATATATGGCACAGTATGATGTATGCTATTTTGGAATATTGTAGCGTTTTCTTTTACCATAATTGCAAGGATCAGTACAACCCAGAATAGGATTCATCTTTTTAGAGTGGTGCTGCATTTGAACATATAGTTAAATAATTTCCTCTATAATCCTCAGGGCTCCTTTCCTGCATTACTGTTTTCAAAACATTCATCTCCAACTTGGTACATAAGATTACCAATTACTTTTATCTATTGCATCTCATTTATTTTAATTCTGTCCATCTCTAACCTTGCCAGATCATTTTGCAATTTTAATTTTTGCAGCTGCATATTTGAGAAGTGTGGTTTTTAAATATTTTCTAGACTACTGTGCTGTGGCACATGTCCAGTTGCATTAGGATAATAGGAAATCTTGTAATTCCCCATTGAAGACGAAACCAGATGAACAGACCTTGTAAGACAATATTTCATCCTGACTAATGTGATTTTTGTTTTATTATTTGGAGATACAGTTAAATATCATTTCAATATAGTAGAACAGTAAAGCATCTTCATAGTTCAAAAACTGTGTATTTTGCAAAGATTTGAAACTTAAATTTCTTATGTGAAAGAGTCAGCCCTCAGACCTTCTCAGGCAATAAATGTCACCCTTATGATTCTCAAAAGACAAGAAGAAAATAAGTTCAATGCTTGTTTAATGCCAGAAACAAGCATTATAAACACCCTAGAAGGCAAGTTCTTCCTCTCTTTTTGCATATTGCCATGTTTTTGAGTGCTCTGAAAAAGAGAGAAAGAAGTGAATACTGAACATGACTGTGAGAGAAAATGTAGCTCAGTGCAGAAAATCTGCCATGCAGGAAAGTTTTCTTTATTTATTCCATCCATGAAGGGCATTTAGTTGTCCTGGCCTTCGTTTGTCAATTGGCAACAGTTGGTGAAACCTCACTTAGCAGCTGTGTTCAAGATCCTAAGTCATTGTAAGTCACCTTAAACTCTTTTCATTTTACCCAGACTGCAGGAAACAGAGAATTGTTGTTTCACTGAAGAAATTACCTTGCTGTTTGGGTTTTTCTCCTAAGCATCTAAGGCTGTACGCCCTGATAAATAATAGATAAGGTTGTACAGACAGGTTCTGAGTCCCCAGTGCTTTGGCCTTTTCAAGGCAAGCACAGAGTAGATGCCTCTCTTAGTGAGACTGTCAGCACCTCTCCTGATGAGGGGAGTTTGCTGCATGTCTTTGGCAGATGCATTATGCGACATGCAGAAATTCTGAAAAATTTAAAAAGGAGGAAGCAGCCTGCTGTTGGACACTGTTCTCTAAATAAGCTAATCAAATATTTCAGCAGTGTATCCCAGCTGAAAACAATCTAGCCTTTTCTTATTGGACTGCAAGCCACAGCATAAAGTAGAAGACAGCCAGATGATTAGAGGTAGGAGAAGTATATACCTGTTGACCCCATTGTTTCTTCCTTTTGATCACCAAATACTTTAGAAATGCACTGGAATGAAAGTAAAGCCAATCTCCAGGAATTGTTACATAGTTCTTCCATTTCTAAACCCTTATGTAGCACCTTTTATGAAGCCCTGAATTTATTAAGTACATGAGTGGGTTGAAAAATTCAGTGAAGTTGAAGAATTCACAGCGTCCAAGTGACTGAAAACTGTGAAGGACACTGTTTGGAATGTCTGTTTGAACTCATCTGTGTTAATAATCACTTTATTATGCCGTCATGCATCTGCAATTTGGTCAGACTGTTCCACAGCCACTTAGCCAAAGATCTCTGCACAGTATTGCTACCTTCAATTTATGTGATTTCTGCTGATTTTACCTATAAACGATGGGTAACCTTTAAGGGACACCAGTGGTACATACGTCAGCCAATTTTACAGGTTTCATAGAAATTCCTAATTCTTCTCCCTCTACATTAGCATTACCTGTGAAAGTAGACTCAGTTTGAGGACTTCTGTCCCAGGGGAAAGAAGTGATAGTTTCACAGATGCAGTGCTATGGACAGGTGAGAATGGCCTCCACTGAGAAGTAAAAATGGCCTCAGCACTGCAAAGTAGACATAGAAAACATGGGATTACTAAATATCCACACTGCCACCCCTGTGTACTCTGATGAAAGTAATCGGGTTGCGTGACTGGAAATGAAAGAGGAGGGAAATGGATTTTCTTTCTGCATAAAAACAACTGAGAAGTTTTAAAATCTTAGGAATTCAGATATTACGATATTGATTAGATAGGTTAGGCATGAATAGAATAACTGTGTATCAGTTCTTATTCTTTTAAAGGAAATTTGAATGTTTTGAGAAGAAATACGAATGTTTAGAAGACACAGAATAACAATAGTTTGGTTTGTTCTATTTAGTCCCGTTCTGTCTCTCTTTTTCTTGCTCTGGTGGTGGTGGTTGATGCACAACTATAAGCAAGTTCTGTAGGTCATCCTGTGGGAATCTTGGTATATTGAATTCATTAGGAGCAAAGAAAAAGGGCCTTCTCAAGTATATCCAGAAACACTACATAAATCCCTTTAAATCTATTTCAGATGATGTTTCAGAAACATTCAGAAAGTTGGAATCTGAAAATCAGAGGGATTGTCTCAGTTTCATAAGTATTAGAATTCTGGGAGTTCAGCATGACCTGCAGAGTATCAGAAATCCTTCTGGTTCCAACTAATGGTTATGTTATTCCCATGAGAGAGGGAAGAGCTCCAACATAAGCTCAAGAAAATTTTCTTGAGCGAATCCCAGGATGGCAGCGTATGCCAAGTTAGTATTCTCAAAACATCAGCAAATTACTCTGAGGGATTTGGGGATTTTGTTGTTTGTTTTTTCCCCCCATTCTTCAAATAGATGACTTAAAATACTACGAAGACGTGGTCATTTTAGATGAAATAACATTAGAGATGCTGCTGTGTGGCTACTACATCTAACAGGTCCAACTGCCTTTTCCTCACAGTATGAAATGTGGATGTTTTTTCAATTTCTGCAAATTTCTAAGGTTCTTTTGTCTCTCCAGTATAAATCCTGTTGCAGGATTTCTCTATGATAATAGATGATCATTATATTATTTTTTTTTTTCAAAAAATAAAGTACAGCTTTGTATGATTGTGGACAAGGAGGCCAGTTTATTGTGATCGTTGCCAGTCTCAATAATTACTAATTAATGCAGATGAAATACATGGCTGTATCTCTTACTCATAATTACCTCAACTATACAAATTGTCAAGGTTGCTTGTTTCTGTGTCAGAGAACATTCTGAAAGGAAATCTTTTCCGCAGGAAAAGAGAATGACAGGTAAAATAAATGAAGTGTGTCTGCTTAGGAACAAGTGTTTTATGCATAATTATTTCATGCCTTGCAAATTAACTACATCATATGTGCTTGGGAATTACAGAAAACTGAAATTRTGTACCTAGGGCATATTGGAATTTACTATGTAATTATATTTCTTGTTGCATTTTATATTTTTCAAAGGGCTTGCAACATAAGTATCTAGCAAAGAGATGCCAGTGCTGGTATTCTCTGTTACTGCTTTTGGCGTATGTGTATTTGCCTGAACTCAAATAAATATTCTGTTTATTTACCCTTTTTCTAGTCTCTCTATAGGTATGCAAACTATGGATAGGGTAATGATTCAGCAGCGTAGGTTAAAATCCCCAGGAAGAGGCCAGAAAGGTCTTTTTGGCTTCTGACAAAGTGAAATGGAAAAAAGAGTTTCCAAAGAAGGTTCCGAAAGAGCAGTGTTCTACTTTTTTGTGTTCAAGTGCTAATTAAATATGAGGGAACCATTTGTATTTTACTTTATGGAACTTTATTTGAACTACCTGCTTGCAGCTTGGTACCTTTCAGTAGCTGCCTTCTGTCCAGGCTCCRTGGGCTGCTTTGCTCCATCAACCAGGCTTGGCAAGATTTTCTGCCATGAGCCAGACCCTGCTCCACTCACTCACAATGCCTGGAGATCATGCATTGCTGGAATTACTCTTCTTTCTGCAATGTTGCTGTTGTTTCCATCACCCTTTTAGCAAAAGGCACCTAAGACAGAAAATGGAAACAGACCAGTTTCCATCACAGCCATCAATTCCATGAAGATTAACTGATGTCTTTCTAAAGAGATGAGGATATAGAAACAGTTACAGGAATACAGTTTGAAAATAAGATTCTAAAAAGTCTCTGTGTAAGTGCTCACCTTGTCTAAGCCATAGCACTAAAATTTGGTTTGCCTGTCATCTGYGTAGAAAGGAAAGCTTACAAATACTCAGGTTTGAAAACCTGAATGTATGTTTGTATATATATTTGTATTTTTGAAATTATGGAAGAGATAATTGTCTTTAGACTCAGCACTTAGAAAAATGCTTCTGACAAACATCTTTCCTGCAAAGAAGCATTATGTTGGTGCTGTTTGCTGCATTTATTGCAAAGGCTGTGTTGGTRTTTCCATTACGAAACTTTCTTGCTGTTCTTTCAATAAAAATCCACTCCATAATGAAACATGGAACATCTGATCTCATCTCTTGACCAGTGGTTGTTTTTACCAGCTTTCCAGAAAATTGATTGAGCCGAGGTTTTTATATTGTACAAAGGTTAAAAAAGGTGTAGAGGGGAGGAAGTGAAGGAGGGGAGCAGTAGGAATGTAGTTGATGGAAATGGTTTGCGTTTCAATTATAGGATCAAAAGGATGTGCTATTGGCATCATCTGTAGGCCAGTTGTGCTGTACTGTTCTTTGTAGTGCATGAAATTCTAAACCTTGCCCCATCTGTAGGAAAATATTTCAATAGATACAAAAATCTTTATCATGAGGAAATAACAACTGAAAATTATAACAAAGTAAAATACTATGTAAGATGATATAGTGCATTATTTTTTAAATAATTTCAGATTAAGGAGAGGAAAAAATCACGATTTCCATATTATGGAGTGCTGAGAGGTTTTTTGTTGGTGGGGTTTGTTTGTTTGTTTTGATTTTCTATTTTTTATGCTGTTGCTAAATTATATAAATGGGTGTGGTGGTGAGCAAATCATTTGGAAGCACTGAATCCTTTTTAAAATAATTTTTTTTTTGGAAGGTCAGTAATATGAAATAAACTACCATTCTTATGTGTGCTCATTTGCATCTGACTGGAATTGACAAGCTGAGAAAGGAATTCTGAGTCCCCATCTCCTTCCTCAAAGATAGCAACAGCTTCACTGTTGTGAGGAATTTTGGCTGCTAAAGCCGCAGTGATCAGCTTTGCCTGCTGTTTGGGGTTGGTAGACACTTGCTTTATGTGCCTTTTTGTTTTCCTGAGCTTGTTTTTCTCGGCCGTTCTGTCAGCTTTGCGTTTGGTGGCTTCTGGTTGGCTTGCTTGTTTGCTTTAACGTTGYGCCTTTTTTCATCATTATATGGATTTGATATTATAAGATACATAAYTGTTGGGTTTTTTTCTTGCTGTGGCCAGCCAGACAACATCTCAGTTCTGTGTGGAGTGTGTCCATTACACACCACCTCGGCCCCTTTGCTGTGCCTTGAAGAAGTTCATGGCRTGCCTGTATGTTAGGCCTGCTTAAGCTGCCACCTTTCAGACCATGCAGAGAGGAAGCTGAGCTTTAGCTGGCCTACCCTGAAATAATCRACAAAGTCAGCTGAAATTTTCTGGTGAAAACAAACCTAAATGGCAGCCTTAGAAGAAAACAAATTCAAGTGACATTTTTGCCGAATCTTCCCTGTATCTTCTTATTGTGGCGTAAATCTGTGTGGATCAACTTGGACAGCAGTTGGGCAGAAACATCTGGGTTTAGTAGCAAAAGAACCGCAGTAAAACTTTTTATTTATTTATTATCATTGGAAGAGATATACGAGACAAATCTAAGAGTCTTTGGAGACTTCAGAAATAGGTGAGAGAACAGCATTAGGGACTTGAACACCTTTGTTCTTCTCACAAATGCACGTGTGACTGTCTCGATAAATGTCATAGTCCCATTTTGCTTTCGACTTTCAGAGGCTTGCTATAAAAATAGACTCACTGAAGTTCCACACACTGTCAGGCCAGAGATTTGGWTCTAGATGTATACAGCTAAACTTCCTGAGCTACAGAGGCTTTTTGACTGTTTGCTTAGGAGAATTAAAGTGTTTGCTTACTTACGATATTAGTGTTTGTATGCTGTGGAAAGGCTTGAATAACATATGCAGATTCCTGAAACAGCTTTACTGCAGAGAAATAGAATGTTTGGAAATGTTTTGGCAGTTTTTCAATAGAAAATGGGGGTTACCCTAAGTACAGGTTTTAAATTTTAAATCATTAACCAAAGTGACATTTTGAATTTAACTGAATCTACATGTTCTTCTTCCCTCAYTGGTTTCATGCAAGCAAAATAGAAGATCATATTTTTATTTATAATCAAAAAAGTAAAGCCAATATACACAATTACTTCAAATTGTTGAATGTACTACATATGCATGTATAAGTGGAATTTTCAATCTATTTGTTATTACCAATAAGAAATACTCATTTACAGAATTTGAGATATCTGATATTCCAGTTCAATATGAGTAGTAATGGACATGAGAAAAATCTGTAGGCAAGCTRTGCAGGGATGGACACAGGATTCTCAGCATCTGTAAATACGTGAAAAACAGGCTGGTTTTGGGAAGGATTTATTTTAGGCACTTAACAAAGCTGTGAGGGGGCAGAAATCAGTGTCATTGTTGGGATTTTTAGAGGAAGGCCAGAGGTGACTCAAGTTCTGTAATTTCTAGGTTTATACATGTTACAAATCACCCAGTACACCACTTAAAAACTTGCTAAACTCACATACTTTATTCCACAGAGAAAACAACCTGCTCTGCATAGACAACTGTGTCCACATCCCTGTGTTCCAGGGCCCGGTTTCACTTGGAACCTTCGTCGAGCCTCTCGTGTAACACCGCAGGCTTTGCTCACCTGCTGGATCCCGCCTTAACGCGGATTGCTCTTTTTGTTTTTCCAGCTCTGAGGGACAACAGGATTGAGCTGGTGCGAGCATCGTGGCACGAGCTGAGCATCAGCGTCAGCGATGTGTCCCTGTCGGACGAAGGGCAGTACACCTGCTCTCTGTTCACCATGCCTGTCAAAACTTCCAAGGCTTTCCTCACCGTTCTCGGTAAGTACGAACAGCTGAGCACAAAGAAGCAAAACTCCTCAGGCTCCGGCAAATTATGATAAGAATGAACTTTTCTAAGGCTTGGCAGGAGATGAATGTAAATGTCTGGTCTGGTTTCCGTGATGTTTATTGTTTCATATTGCTGTGCTGAAGAATAACGTGCCTCTCGCTGTTTGCACCGTGGCAGGGTAATGAATTAGGGAGCACACAAGCACCACGGAACGAGTGCTCCGTAAAATGGACATAACCTCTGCATCCCGAGCACCACCAGTGCAGAGAAGGTGCATGTGTTCATCTCCTAACAATCTATTGGATAGGGCAAAGGGGAGAAAATCAGAAAGCATGAAATCAAAACGGGCTTTAGAGCTTTATCATTTTTCCTTAGCTGTGCATTTTTTTGGGCTCATTCTGCTTTCTTTTTTTTTTTTTTTTTTTTGGTCTATAAAGTGCAAATTTTCACTGGGTTTGCTGCTTCTTTTATGCTTTATCCTCTAAGTTCTCTGCTGTTTTCCCCAAAGGTTATAGATACACATAGAAAAGCAATAGATTTCAAGAGATGCCTAGGAAATAAAGTTTCTGCTCGAAGCTTTGTATGACTCTATGAATGTCAGTAGCCCAATCAGCCAAAATTGCTATAGTTCATTGAAACACACCTGCGAACCTAAGAGGTTATATGATTTTAGAGATTGATTTTTATTCTTTTTTCCTTTCTTCTGTCCCTGAACATGACTCTTTCTTTCTTTTTGTTTTATTTTTATATGTGGATGGGCAGACCGTTGAATTTAATAGGACTAATTCTCTGTGGCAGTAATATTCACATTAATCCAGCCAGGGAATTGGTTTTGTGCTTAGGATATGAAATACATCTCCCTTTCAGTCCCTGTGAGACTATTTTAGAAAAATCTTCACAAGTTTGCCATTAAGGACAAAAAGTACCCACTCAAAGCAGAATATTCTGGAATAGCAACTGCCTATGCTTAATATTCTTTCTGTGGAGAGGCATTTCATGATCTAAACAATTGAGGAGTGCACCAGTTCAACCTTTTAAATGGCAGAAAGACAAAGAAAGGTGTTAAAAAGACAAGAAAACCCCAAAAATATCTAGCCAATATTTATTAACAGAAGTATATTTGTCTTTCACAGTCCTTCATTTTTCATTTCATTTTAGGGGAGGGTTTCATGAAGTTTTCCCATCGTTTACTTACCTTCCAAGAGAGAAAGCTGCACAGTTTAAGATTCCTGCCTTTTTTTCATTTTGTATTTGTAATTTACTATTTCAAAACAGCATTTTAAACTCTTAAAACATTTTCTAGTGGAGAAGGGGATCTTTGCCACATTAAAAGATGTGTTATGTATTTTAATCAGATAAACTATCCTTTTATGTGCAAATACTCTCTATATTGGCTGCTCTGCTGCTGATTAGAAAATTTAAGTGTCAAGGTCTTGTAGCAGACACTATTTTCTGTCCTGAAAGAGAGGAGTAGATTTATTAAAGAGATGTACTGTGCAACAGGTAATGCTGCTTTGCTTTTATGTACGTAATCTGTTATTTTGGAAAAGAGATGTAGGAAAACCGAATTATTAAATACAGGGCACGGGATCAATTACTGTGACTGAGCCCTTTTATCTAGCCACAAATATGAATGCACCAAAGCACTGTAGATGCAAGTTTTAACTGACATTTTTTTGAGATTTTTAAATTACAGTCATCAGTATTACTTTAAAATAAGTTACTCATGTGTCTTCATAACTTAAATGGATTTATACATGTAGTGATCAAAATTTTCCCAATTTTCTTCATGTTTTGTTCTTTTTTTTAATCTTCCATGGGTCATTGAAAAAAAACTATTTCCAAATGTAGTATTATGTGCATGGTTTGTCAAAATCATATGATCTCCTCTGAAGAACTTGTATTCAGCTGAAGAACTCTCCATAGCCAGTGGAGCTGTGATTATACCTCTTGATATTTTGGTTTTGCCTTCTGTGAAGATAAAGTGACTCCTGTATTTATTTTCATCCTCCCTTTTCCCTGGATTTTGTATTAAAGTCTTCATTATTGAGGTGTAAACATCTGTTCTGAACTTAGGTCAGTCCAGCTTTTTGTTGCCAGTTATGTTTAATTTTCACAGCTTGCTTCTAATGTGCTTTGTCATCCTGCTTGCTGTGCTGAGCAGTTTAAATATTGTAACAAGTCAGACTAGACCTGCGTGCAGAATATACAGAGATAAGGTATTTATTAAAATGCAATCTGTTTCTCTTAGAAAATTAGGTGATTCCTGCTTGCTTTATTTATTTAGCATCAACTACCTTTCAGATGGATGGTTTAATTACAATAGGAAAAAGGTTTAACTGACAAGGCACGAGGAATTAATTATCCTGTTTCCAGAATTTAGAGCATATGAAGAGGTGAACTTTAGGTTGGTCATGTATTCGTGGCAGCAGCTGACACTATCAGGGAAATTATTCTGCTTGTTTGCTTGTTAGGTGTTCCTGAGAAGCCACAAATTACTGGATTTACCTCACCAGTTATGGAGGGAGAGAGGATGCAGCTCACTTGCAAGACATCTGGTAGTAAGCCAGCAGCCGATATCAGATGGTTCAAGAACGACAAAGAAGTTAAAGGTATTCAAAAGGGTTTTGGTGTCATTTGGTCCAATTGTCAAAACTATACATTCTGTAGAATTGTGCTTTTTAATCTGTGTTTGTGAAGTTTCTCCTGTTGAGTCATGAAATGAGTAGGGGATAGTACAGAGATGAATAATCGATTGTAAATTACTGTAGTTGTCATATAACCATCTTTTTATTGTTTCTTCAGATGGTACAAACTGATGTTTTGGGTTGCTCAGAACTCTGTGCAGCATGATAAACTCCACTGTGGGGCTTCATAGAGAATTGTTTTCCGGATTATTGTCATGACAGTCATACCACTCAGCCCTGATATTTTTCCTTTTCATTTCTTTTGTGCCATTCCAACATGAGGTATGCCTGATTTACTCAATTCCCAGATTTAGGTTATACTCCTCTAAATAACGTGACCAGGTGAGGCAGAACCATCTGGAGGAGACAGGAGATGGCACTTCCCAAAGGAGAGCTGTGGAGCCTGCTCCAGTGAGGAGGAGTCAGGATGTAGCAAATGAGGGAATCTCAGCTGGGAAACTCGGAACCTCCAGCTGAGGCAAGGATGCTGACGGTCTGCAGCGTGGAGGAAGGAGAAGATGGACTTTAAAGGGGATCAGGAAAACTTCACAGGGGCTGGGGGGAGTTGGACAAAGTCTGCTGTAGCTGAAAAGCCATTGAGTGACTAAAACCAAAGCTGACAGCAAGGATTTGCCTTTGAGGATGCAGTGACCTAGGAAAGAGCTGCATATAAAAAGTTGTTTATTTCCTTTCTGTCTTCTCTTTCACTTTGTATGTTCTTTGCTTAGAACTTAGTTTTCTAGTCCATGTTCTTATAAATGCTGGAATAGTTTTAATTCCTCACTGGTGAATGAGTGAGTGAAGAGAGCCTCCTGCTGCAGAAGGCACAGTCACACCTACAAGCCAGTCGAGGTGCCCCCTATAAAGTAGATGGATAAAAAGGATAAAGTATTGGTATTTTTTCATGTCACCTCTATTCATTCTGCTATAAGAACAGATGAATAAATGATTCAAAATCCACCTTTTCTGTATAGCTTTAAAAAACAAAACCAAACAAACAAAACCCCACCCTACATTTATCTGATTTGTGTAATATTTTGGATTTCGTTAGCTCAATAAGCTGCCTCAAGCAAACTTACAGAATTAATTACAGAACCGTTCGTCTTCCTTTACTATTCTCTACCACAGTTCAATGTGCAAAACCTGGGCTGTGGTATAAAATTGGTAAATAAAGGAGGTGGCAGACTGATTGCCTGAGGAATCCTGTCCATTCTAGAGGTATCCTTATATTTCTAATGAAAATGAGAATAGTGTTGAAAGAAACAAGCATTTTAGACTGGAATAATTTGAAATGTTTAACAAAGATAGAAAATGAGGAAACAGAGAATAATTCTTAGCAGTACTGGGAAATTTGAGGAAATTGATGAAAGAAGTGCAGCACCTAATCAAGCGTGATTAAAAAGAAGAATTTTACAGCACGGCTAACGCACATGGCACAGCATAGATTCCATCCTCCAGAAAAGATGGCAGGATGAATATACATATTCAAGGCATGTAAAGAATGGAAATCACTCCAAACCATGTCAGTGCTTTAGGAGAAACACTGATACAGTTGGCCTAACAGCAAGGCAACACATACTTGAAAAGATCTTATTTTAAAAATTATGTTTTAAAATCTGGTTTCACACCTTTGCTTTTCCTTCAGCTGACATGTAATTGAAGCCTGCAAGCGGTTTGGCAATTTGACTCTTCAACTAATTTGGTCTTCTCAAGAGTTCCTAAGAGGATTTAAAAAAAAAAAAAACAGGATGGGGAAGAAACAAAGGGGTATGAAAAAGAACTGTAAAGGGGGGAAAAAAGTCTCCGACAACCAGAAATAAGAGGAAAGTACTGAGCACATTCATTTCAGTTTAGTTTTCTAGGTCTTCTGAAGAGCACATTGCCATTTCTCAAAGGTTAGAAATAAAATAACCTAACCAGTCATCAGTGGCATCAGCAGAAGTTACATTAGCTTTGTGCAGTGTAAAAGGTGAAATGATAAATCTGAGAAAATAGATATGAAATTATATGCTAATGCAGCTGACATTAAAGGTTAGGAGTTCGTCTGTCTAGCACCAGTAAATCCAATTGTGTTACACTGTATTATACATGGTGCAAAGGAATATAAATGATGCACTGAGATCAGAGTTGCCCCAAAGGGGGAAAAGCCACTCTAAAATTGTAGCTCCATTGCTATTACTCAAAAAAGGAATCGTCATCTGGTAAAGGAATATTGTTTGATAAAGTAAGTGTTAGTAATGAGAGAGACTGAACGTGAAGCCCTGGGTGCCACACCTTTTACTTTAGTGTTCTGTCACTCATATATGCACCAACTTAACAAAGGGATCTGCAGTTTAGCATTCTGCTGACATTTCTGTAAGATTGTTAAACCAAAAATACTGGAGAAGCTAAATGCAAATTTTTCATTTTGAAAGAACTATTTTTTTAAACAAAATTCGTTACATACTCTTTCAACAAGATTATATAAAGAATTATTTTTAGGCTTCAGGAATATTTTGAATGGATTTTCTTTTTTTTTTTTCCTAGGTAGATTGGATTTTAAAATTAAGTACATTTTGCAACAGGTTAAGATATTTTGAATAAGTTTATGTATTTTTAGTATACACAAAGATTTCAGAGGGGCACTGACCATTTTGTCTTGATAAACCTCTAAAAACAAAGATGGTTTTTTTTAGATAACAAGGCCATTTCATGTCAGAACTTGAATTTAAATGCAAACAAAAATTATATCTGCCACATAAAACCAGAAAAACTGTCTTTTTAAAAGATGGGTATTTCTTTGCGTTACAGGTGCGTGCTTCTATAAATAGCTTGCAACGAGCAATGGCTGATGGGCATTCCATCATTTCCATTTATTATTTTCACTATCAAACATCTATACTTACGAGATATAAACCTGTATTAGTTGATATGGGTGTATCTGTATGTGCCTCTGTCTGTCAAAGTCGTGGAATTGGGCCCGTAGCTGATCCTCAGATTTCATTTGGCCCAACATCCATTCAAAGGTTAAATCAAGTGGCTAAAGGTCTTCTCCAATTCAGGTTTGAGGAATCTCCCAGGACAGAGATTCCACAGTCTGTCTGGGCTGGATTTTTCAGCATTCTAAAGCCCTCTTGTGGAATGTTTTCATTGTTTGTAGATATTTCATGATAGATAATCAGGATTTGTCTCAGTGTAACTTGTGTTTGTTGCCCCTCAACTTTTGCTGTAAACCTCTGAGAGGACTCTGGCTTTTTTTCCTCTAAGGCCATGATTTAAGGCAACAGTTTGATCTGGTTTTAGTTTTCTCTTTGTCAGGTTAGATAATATCAACTTTCTTAAGCTGTCCTGGTCCAGCTCCTCTGCCCATCTCCATGGCTTTTGCCTGCACTTATTTGGGCTTTTCAAAGTTTTATTGTACATTTTTTCTTCAGAAAGCCCAAAACTTGGCCCGGTTCTCTTGATGTAGCCATGCATGTGCCAAATAGAGGAGAGGGATCACTCCCTTGACTTTCTGGGTGTGCTCTTACTAATGCAGGGCAGTGGGTTTTAGCTTTCAGCCCTGCAAAAGCACTCTGTTGACCGATGCTCGACCTGTCCTCAGAACCCCTAGGTCCTCCTCTATAGAGCTGTATCCCTCCAGCCTGTTCCATTAAGTGCTTCCCACACAGAGTGCTTGTGCAATGGGTTTCTTTTTCACCTTTTCTTCAAGGGATCATTTAGGAGAGAGAGGAGCAGCAAGAAAACGAATGAAGCAGCAGACTACCACTGACATATTTAAAAATTCTGTAAAATACTCTGAGGGATGGTGTGTACCCTGTACCTGATCTCCACTGCTCCTACCTTCAGTTGGGTTTACACTCAGCACATATTACAGTCACACCTTCATTTTGCCTGGAAGAAACATCTAAGAAAATACAGCTGATAAGGAGGACAAGCTAAATGTTTCTGTTGGTGAGGACGTCAGCTGTTTATAGAAAAATATCACTGTCCTCTTTGCAGAGGTTGTTAACTCCAAGAGTTGAACCCTTTCAAACAATACATGCCTAGAGAGAGGCTTCTGAACATCCATTTAGGAAATTACCTGCTTTTGTTTTTCTAAAGGATTAAGAATCCACAACCTCTCGCTAAAATTAAGGTTGTTGATGTTTTCAGGAGTCTTCTGTCCCCCGCCTGAAGTCAGTAAGCAAAGGGATGTGCACATTACTTATAAGCAGAATGTTACCTATATAGGTACTATTATTAAATTTGGAAACCTAACTCTGGGAACAAAATCGCATGTGTTTGCTTTAAATATTGCTGAAGACATTTATTGTTTGATTATAATAACTTTGCTTTAGCTCTGGTCAATATTTCTCTCACCTACTAATCCCTAAATATTAATAGTGACCATGGCAGAAATTGAAATCTTTTAAAGCTTAGCAGCAAACAGGCAGAAAAATTCTTGTATGCAAGAAATAATTATTTTTTAGGGAAAAATGGAAACTGTATAACTACATGGTGTCCTTGTCTGTCTGGAGACAATGATAAAGACCACCTCTCTGATGTCAGTGGTATTTTTAATCTAAAATGATGTAGCTTAAGCCATTGAAGATTTGCTTTCTAAAATTGATATTTCATGGAAATTTTATTTAGGTCATTCCGTTCTCTAATGGGATTTAGTATAATTTGTAAAACTGAAACCTCTCACTTTTTTTAGGGCACAGAGGACATAAGAAATCTCAGTGTAATTTAATATATATGTTTAAGTATTTATAGATGTCTTTCCAAGCTTTCACTGCAATAAATCAATATAACAAGCTTACCATTTTTCTGAAATAAACTAAAATCAATAAGTATTTGAAGTAGTTGGGAACCAAGTAAAACAATTCTGCAGTATGTGTGAGAAGATCTCATGTACCAGTTAATACATTAAAACATTTTAACACAAATGCTCAGTCTTTTGGATCTTGATTTCTGATCTAGCATGTATGTCTTACAACGAAATGTTCTGAATGTAAACCTTAACCTTGAACTGAGGTGATACTTCCTAAGTCTGGGCTGAAAACTCTCCAATTTTTAACTGCATCTGCACAAAAGCACCAGGTCAATTTAGAATGATAAAAAGCAGTGAGTGGAAGTTCTCTGTAGTAATTTTATTTCTGGTCTTCTTGGGACTCATCTGTAGATTCCAGTAAATACAATGATGTGCTCTATTTACAGTTGTTTATTACCACTGATGACTATACCTGGGTTTGGTTTTATTAGTTAATTAGCATAATTCTAACCAAACAACAGAATAAGCAATGAATAAAGTAAACACAGGATTAATCTGACTACACACACACGGCTTCAGTAATATCCATATACTGCATTACTTTGAAAGGTTATAAACATGAACTTAGAAAATTTAATATTTAGTGACACTGTGAATACGTAAGGCAATGAGGGTGGGACGAGATCACTTTTTTTTCCCTCATGACCTGCAGAGAAAGTTTGTATCAAATATGGACCTAAACATTCAAGAGGTAATAATGAATGGAATTTCTGTTTGAATGCAGTATCATGGAACCAGTTTTAAAATTTTCTCTTTCAATATGTATCTCCTATTCTGACAATGAGAACAAATTGAGGAATAACTGCAGTCTAATTACTTTTATATTAAAGAGATCAATACAGATATGAAAGATGTGGGGTTTTTCTGAGATCAGTACAGATATGAAAGATGCAGTTTTTTTCCAACAACTGTGATAAAAGATTTAGCTGTCTAATGCTGGACTACTTTTTTCCAAAAATATTGGAAAGGTAACTAACTGTTTACTCTTTCTTTCAGATGTTAAATATTTAAAAGAAGAAGATGCAAATCGCAAAACATTCACAGTCAGCAGCACGCTGGATTTCTTAGCAGACCGCAGTGATGATGGTGCAGTTGTAAGTTGCAGAGTAGATCATGAGTCCCTAAACTCCACACCTCAGATAGCAATGCAGGTTCTAGAAATACACTGTAAGTAATACATGTTATAAATGCTTGCTTTTATAGTTTTGTTTTGTTTCAGAGTGTCTGTTGGAGGAAAATTCTCTGGTGTTGTGCAGATAATTAACATCTTCCTTTTAGCCGACTTCTGTGGTTTTTATTTGGTTGTTTGGTTGGGTGTTTTTTGTGTTATTTTTACAGGAGTGACACTAAAAAGTTTAATGAAAGCTTTACTATTGAGAGCACTGTGGGACTGAGTTCTTGGTTTTCTTTGAGTAGTGGAGAGAAAATGCTGTTGTCTTTTTTGTTTATCATCGAAGCAATGTAGACGTTTTATTAAACATCAGGAACATCCCAACTCACAGTTTTCCTTGAAAGTACCTAGAAACTTGAAACAAGGGTATAAATAAGCAAAGTTTGTAGCAGATTTCCTCAATAATGCTGAATACTGCTAATGAAACTCAGTAGTGTTGTTAGTAGCACAAGCCCAGGAGGAAAAGCCTTTTATAATTTGTTTTTAGACCGGGCGTACACAAGTTGTTAGTCTAGCTAATTCAAACTTCAGTTGTATTGTATCTTTATATATTGGCTGGTTTTTTCTTTCAGATAGCATTTCTGGACACAATGTTTTCCACAGTGCATTGTTTCAAAGTTGAACAGCTCTGCCTTTGTTTCTGTGTGCCTTACTCTGAAGTCAGGTTGTCCTTTGAGTCAGTGGGTTTTTGTCACTTGCAAACTCTGAGAACACTTATTCAGAACACCTTTTCACCATCAGCTGGCATTTTCATATTCACCTGTATTGTATCCACCATTTTCCAGGGTCCAGCTGTTTGGTTTTCTGGAGAACATCTGTACAGCCCATTGCCTAGCTAGCAAAAAGAGGCATCTGCAAAATGATGTCAGAGCAGGGGAAAGGAAGAGACCTTTCATGAATCTCTTTCTAGACCAGGTGTAATCAAGCTGTGATAAAGCAGACAAGGTTGTCCATGACACAGATAAGTGTTCAGTGACTGCAACCAGTTCCCGAGGAACCGTGTCAGGGACTGCTGCCATATGTAACTTGTTTCTGAACAGGGATATTTCTATAAGGTTCTAAGACTTGCAGCATGTGTAAAATGCAGGAAGGGCAAAAGCACTCTGTGCATAGAAGCTGACAACTTTGCTAAAAATGCCATGTGTAAAAAAGTCTGAGAATGAAGAGAATGTGGATTAGCATATGTGCTAAAAATGTTTTCTGAAACATTCTAGCCATGATTTTATTGAGGGAGATCAGGGCCTTTCTTCACCAAATGGTTATTAAACACCTCTCCTAATATATTCAAATGCATCTGTGCTGGAGACATGAATCCTTAACAACTTTATTTCCTTGAATTCTAAATTGCACAGCCATCAGCCATTGAACTTGCCCATGTCTTCACTTCCAAATTCTTTGCCCTTTCTTCAGTGCCTTGCTCAAGATGTTGGCACCACAGGAGATGAACCAAATCGAACGGAACAGTAGATAAAGAAATTGGGCACGTACACAAGGTTTAAAGTGGCTGCAATGTAATATGATTGAAGGTAAAGGCAGGGCTTTGGTTTGCATGAGCATCATTAGGCAAAAAAAGCCTTTTTGTGGCCTCTAATATGTAAAACTTCCTGAATATTTATTGTTTCCTTCCAGTTTGCACCCTTGTAGCAAGACAGTACCTTGCTAAATAGCAGTGAGGTTCGTCTTCCTCTGTGCCTGTTGCTCCAGGGATCAGGACCCTTCTCTCTCTTCTCTGGCCTCACTGATGTTCTCTAATAAGGTCAGACTGCACTGGGCATTTACAGTATGGGTGTGCTTTATGTTACTGCCCCCTCAGACTGCCAGCTTATCAAAAGCCATAATGGTCAAGTAATTGTTCTCTGTCGTTCCTGCTTGCTCCATTAATTTTCCGCCAATCAATTTAAGACTCTTCAGCACTGGCATAGAGTCCTTATACATGGACAGGGAAGTGACAAATGTGCCAAAAGAAGCTGAAGTTTAGGGCAGAGAGTGGAAGTACCATTTAAAACTGTGGAGAAAGGAGTATTCTATTGTTAGTGGCAAGAAAACTTAAGAACAGTCTGTTATTGTCCTTTTCCTTGCCACCTACATTTCCATGGTCAACATACTCAGAAGTCTTAATGCTGGGCAAGTTTTGAAAGAAAACTTTATAAAAAGAGAAGAAGATTCAAGGAACTGATGATTTGGTTCATCAGAGAGCCTTAAAGGAAAAATGATTCGCCAGAGCATTCTCATATACTCCAGATGGAGTACATGGCACTGGAACTGGGCTCCTTGATTTTATTGTCCTAGTGTTGCTCACCATTGTTGTGGATATTACTGCAGTCACTGGAAGCTGCTTTTTTTCCATCATTCCATAAGATTTCAGACAGGTTAGAGACATTCTGTTTGTATTAACAAGAATCATGCTCACAGGACCCTGTGGAAGCTGATCCAGCATATATCCTCGATGCCGCCTTGCAGCAGGTCAAAAACAGTGCTGGCAAAATTGATGAAGTATGGGACCTCATGGGACAAGTCAGGAGAATTTGTTCATCTGACATCCTGTAGGCTCCGAAATCACAACCAAGTTAGTGTGGCATTGCCACTTGTTCCTAATGTCCCAGAGATCTATCAGATGAGCAGACAACTGTCAGAGAATGATTTTAAGACAAGTCTCTTAAAATGGTCAAACAGAACAGCACGGGTGAGCATCAGTTTGGCAGAGAATGAATATACAAAGGTGCAGCATCACTCACTAGAGCTGCACTTGAGTTTTAAACACCATCCTAAAATGTGAAAAGTTTTCTCTCTGGTACATGGATTCTCCTCATGCATTATCAGTGTATCATCACCAGTTAGAAGAAAAGGTAAATAAGAACTTTTCTAGGCATTTCTGCCTTGTATAAGTATGCTTGAAGGTTGAAAAGCCTTTGTTTCAACCAACTGGCCCCTGAAAATGGACAAAACATTTGTGGTTCCATCAGAACGAACAAACAAACCGACCAAAAAGCAAAGAAAAGTAAAACAATAGAACAGCAGGAATTACGGGGTTGTGTTTGCCTCGAGTGGACAATAGGTAGAGAAAAAGGAAAGCAAAATAATGGAATGAAATGACAGGTTTTGATATATGCCTAGTGAAAGATAGAGTAAAATTAAATCTGCCTTAGATGCTGGGACTGTATGGAACAGATATTTGTAATTAGTCCGTGGAGAGATGTAGATAGAAGCGCTTATGAGTCCACATAGCTGCTTTTATCATCAGCTGTAGTAGGAAGTAAACTTAACAAAGTGAAAGCCATCAGATATAGAATATGTTTATTCCCTCTTCTTCCTCTTTCTGACAGAGAAATCAAATAAGCTTTCCCAGTAGTACTACAGTGTGTGAAATGAAGCTGAGAACTAAACTTCTACACTCAAAATGTTTTTATTTTCTTTTATTGCATATTTATGTGATAGAAACAGCGTTTAAGTCCTTCTGCTGCTCTTTCCTTTCCTTCTCATAGTTCAGTGTGGTAGTTGAGTTTACCTATATTATTATTATTTTGAAGGAGACCATGATCAGCCCTTGTTTTCACAGAGCGTCACAGATTTATTTTGCCAACTTGAAATATTGAAATAATAGGGAGAAGCATAACATACCCCCACTCCAGACTATGGCATAATTAGCTCTTCCACTCTTTTGATTTATTTGTCAGTAATTTATGTTATGTCTCACTTGTGCTTAATCCTGTTCATCTGAGTGTTGTGCTCTGTGCACTACAGAGCAGCCCAATTGCCCAAATCTTTCTGCTGTGCTGAAAGGTTTGGCTGTAATTTAGTTTCTGCTTGGCCAGCAGAGGTTTGTGGTAGCATGACACCGCTTGCTGAGTTTACTTTTCCTCTGACCCTTACTGTCAATAGCAAACCTAAAATAGATTTGTATCCCCTCTGGCTTTGCTCTGAAGTTTGCTTGTCAGCCTAGCTGCCACTGATTATTAGGAAGTGCTTCTTGTAAGTGATAAGTACAAATCTCAAAGGGATATTTAATTTCATTGTTTACTTCTGTGTTCAGACTAAACAAAGAATGCATTCTTTGTTCCTGTATCAAAGAATCATGGGTGCAGTGCTTCAATTTTGAAAGCTTCTCAGTACGATGTTTAAGAGATTGCCTAAGTCCTCATGCACGCACCTGAAAAGACATTTTGAGGGCATGTACAAATACTGGTCCACATCTGGGAAGTCAGTGAGTTCTTCTCCTCCCTCCTCGGTGTCGCAGACACGTTGTGATTCCCAAAAGCAGCATCTTCACTTCCTTCCAGGTCTTATCTGAGCAGAAACCAGCCAACATGTTGCTTTGTGCTGAACAGAGGGCCATAAAATTACCCAGTGGTAATTGCCTTACCTTAGTGAAGATTCTCTGACTACAGTAAATTACCCAGCAGACCTCAGTAAAAATTAATTGTGTAAATCTACCCCAGAGGCTGCTTTTGAAGCCTTAAAGTGAAATCAAATCATTTGAACTTCAAACCTAATCATCGTGCTTCTAAAATGGCAGCTGCGATGTGATCCGTGCTAATGGACTCAGTGAGATTTTGCTCAAAAGTTGACCACACTCCCAAATGGCAGCACTAATAAGCTAAATATGTGTTATGTAAAGAAGTATCTAGAGAGGCAATTTTGAGTAAATTCTATATTGGCAGACACAGATGTGCAGTGAATTGTCGGCCTGACAAATCTATAGCCGTCAGCTAACTTGCTTCCACAGGCTATTCCAACATGTTTGTGTGATAGGCAGCTTCTTCTTTTGTGGGCTGTTATTAGATTCTTTTGCAATGAACATCTGAACTTGACTTTAAAATTAGGCAGCTATTCCATGAGAATGTTGGAATCATTGTCCTGGAAACAAAGGTATTGATTTTGCATTAAGTAAACAAAGCCCTCAGGGTGCAGCGGGCTGCAGAGCGGCTCGGCCGCGCGCTTGTGCAGCCGTGTAGAACACGGGGTGTCTGTGTGTGCTCGTGTGTCTGACAACACTGTGCCCCTCTCACTCCTGATGTACCAACAAATGGAGGCTTCCCTGATGACAAGATGGGTCCAGAATTTCTGCTGGCGTAAGCAGAGTGATTTCATCAAATATCTACGTTCCCTGATGCTCACTAGGAGGGTTTAGCTCATTTTTTTTCTACTTGGCTGCTTTCTAGTCTTTGTTGGAACAGAGTTTCTAAAATACACATTCTGAACAAAAATGAATAAAAATATGTGTGAATATATATAAGAATATATTAAATATAGTAGATATTGTACTGCACCTTCATACAGCTCTACATGAAATAAGGCATTCTAAAAAAAGGCAAGAAGAGGGTTGTGCATAATTGGGTGCTAGACCCTGTGTTTGTGATGAAAGTCTAAAGGACTCAGAGCTGCCCATCAGAACAATATACAAAGACAAAAAAAACTTGTCTTCCTTAAGTCTTAATGTTCAATTCTAATGAATTAGTCACATGTTAAATACGTTAGTGGCTCTTCAAGGTGTCTGTCTCTACCCAGACTTGCTGACTTTTTGTAGCTCAGAAAGGGCAGATGTGTGCCCATGCAAGAGCACACAAAATGGGACACTTCTTAGCTACGATAAAATAGGAGGGAGGAGGAAAAATTTCCCTGCTGCCTACATATGGTTCTTCTGTGCTGTAAATGAGTAAAGTACGTGTCACACATTCATTTTCTTTAAGCTGTGTGGCCATTTGTGTTTTTGAAGCTGATTCTAATTTTATTTTCATGTGCTCCTTTCTTTTTACGTACTTTAGTTATTTTCCCCAATTTTGTGCTTAAAAAAACATTTTTGCTTTTGCAGTCTGGCATATCTCCTTTTCTCATTTGCTTCAAAATTATTTAGTTTAATTATTATTATTTTATTTTTTTTTCACTTGTGGTATGTCTCCCAGCGCTATCCCAGAGTTAAGTGGCACCCAGGCTTCAAGAACAAAGGCACATCTCCCTTCTTTGGAAGTAGCTTTTGCTGTCTAGGCAGCGAATATGTTTTTCTGAAGTGAAGAAAATATGAGAGTTAAAAGAAATTTCTTTCACTGGTGCTGCTCTCTTTGGTTTCTGATCAGTCAACAGAGTTGTTGGTCATCCTCATTTGCTTGTGACCATCTTTTCATTACACTGTGTGACACCTGACAGACATACTGGCTAGAAGTAAAGTCTGGTATCATTTGGTGTGATTACACACTGCCACAACCTTTATGTGGACAATCTGGCAAGAGATGCATCCCCAGAGTCAGAAAATGCTTCGTTAACTAGGATAATGAGGTGTCATAGCATAGTCTTCCAATTTTTCTTTGAATTTTTTTTGAGCATGGCCCCAAAATACTAGGCCAGCTCAAACAAATACCCTGTATGTTGAGTCAGGAGCGAAAATAGTTGCAATTCTTGTGAGAATTGAAACTTGTTTTGATGTTTCCATGAGAGAAAATGTCTGTGTAGTGATAACTTCAGTCAATGAGTTTAACCACACAATTCTCCTCTAACTTTCAATGCACTGAAAAGACCTGGACTTTCCAGGGGCATAGTTCCCTAGGGTCACAAAAGAAAGAACTCACCTGAGATTTACACATTCGGGGCTCTGCAGTTCTGTATTCCAAACTAGCACGATTTGCTCTCTTGCTATAACCATTTCATCTTGGTATAATTTGAGTGATTTGGAACTGTGGTACCTCAGAGACCTCTGGAGCTTGTGGAAGGAGGCCAATATCAAGCTTGGTCTTACTGATTAAAGCCACCTTTTGTTCCATCTAAAGAAGTGAGAAGGGGCTGTGTTTTCTGTCTGATGTGCAGGCAGGACCATGGTCTCTCACAAAGCCTCCACCTCTGATCACAGACAATCTCTGTAAGCCTAAGAAAGCAGGGATGTCCTTCACTTCAGTGAAAACCTGTGAGCTGTTCAGATCCTGTAGAGCCTCGTGAGGAAAAGCTGGATGTTTCTTAAATGGCTGAGTCTGAAAGGGAGGCACCGTCTCTTTGATGCGCCCATCCTGTAGAGATCAACTCTCTGAGTGGTGTTCCTGCTTTTCTCTTTCATTGAGAAAACAATTTAACACTTCATTTTCTACTGGATTGCTGTGACCTTGAGGAGAGAATTTCAATGTCTTCCAGTTGTCTCCCTCTTATGTAAGTTTATCCCTTATAAACATGCAGGTTCCCACCCAAGACTCACCCATGTTGTCATACTCAACCAACTCAAACAGGTTTGGGTTTTGTTTTGCTTTTTATTCCTGAATTCACCCTGTGAATGTTAATATGGAGAATAAATATATCCCAATGTTGCTACAATACTTTGAGGACCACCTTGTAGCTCTAGCTCCCTTAAAGGAGGGATGTTTCTATACTTCCCAGTGTAAGATGCAGATAAAAACAGTAATAATAAGAATGCAATTTAAAGGCTAAAGTTTCAGTACTGTACATCTCTTCATATTGAATGAAAATTAAGCAAAAAGTTAATTATATAGCTCAATAATTATGTAAGCACTGTGTTAATTAGTACAGTTATATTTTTTAAGCTTTTCATATTGGCAAATGCTTGAAACAAATGAAACTTGAAGGATAGTTACTGTAAACAGTGAACGATGATATCTGTGAACAGGAAAGTTCACTGCCACAATTTGCATGTTTAAATGAGATCAATTAGGTTAATGATGGATGAAAATAAGAAATCCATTATTTAAATGCAAAATAATTCAAAAACTTATAAGTCCATTTGCCGCCAAACTTTCATCTTTCAAAGGGGCTATCCAGTTCAAAGGGTTAATGTACAGTCCTGACCTTTACCATCTGGAGGCTTATGTTCAAATATGGTTTACAAGTGAAATATAATCTAATATAATTTATTTCACTGTAAAATCTTATGGAGAAAACCCAGAGGGTGGCTTGTCTACTCTGCATAAAAACTTTGAAATCTGGTGTGGGCAGCTTATTCCATGTGCTTGTTGTGTGATTAAGAGAGGGCTCCAGAAGGTTTGAAAGGAAGTTTGGGAGAGAAGGAATATTTTAATACTATTAAAAGTAGAACATTCAGGAAATAAAAGACAGATAGTTCCATTTCAGAGGAGTAAGCCTTCAGGCATAAGAGAGAGGAAACCTGTGGTAAAAGGAATGAAAAGACAGAAGGCATGGCTGTGCTGGAACAGGAGCACAGTGAGTTTATCCCTGAACGTGTTCCAAGACATTCCAGCTGCAGTGTCCCCAAGACTGACTGACTGATCTTTGAAGTTCCTAATCTAACCAACAATCAATCACTATAAAATGATTTTAAAAAAAAATTCTGTATTGTATTGGATAAGACTGAAAATTACAGAATCTGTGATAATTCACAGCCCAGGTTTCCACTCTGGTCACCTTCAGCCTAATGATACAGTGCTGTTTCAGGACCCCTCTACAGAACAGTTGTGGGAGCTGTTTGTTTCCAAGACTAAAGACTAGCAAGCAGGTGAGACAGTTTGGAGGAAACATAAAAACATATGTAGAGATCATTACCAGAACCTCCCAAGGAAGAGAAGTTGGCTCTTCACAGGGATGGAGTGTATATTTTCAAGAAGCAAGCCAGATTTTCATTTCTCGATGTTACTGTTTAGTTATTTTTATATAGACTAAACTTTTATAGTGTCCAATGTCTGATATGAATGTCGGAGGAAGGACTGAAGGGGTGTTTGGGAATGCTGAGCATCCAGAGCTCTTATTTAGCTCCTTCAGCAGTTTTGGATGTGCTACAGTTGTTAAGACATAGTCAAGAAAGTGTAAGTCAGACGTAACAGAACAATGAAGGCTTTAAACAGAAGAATCTGAGAAAGCAGAAGATAAAGTTACATTGAAAGGTCATGCGCTGTCTCAAAGTTCGGCATTTCTTTATAACGTGGCTTAGGCAGAAGACTTTCCTTTGTCTTTTCTTTTTTTTGCTTCTCTTAACAGAAGAAGTGAGATAAAACATAAATAAGTTGGAGAGAGCACAGTGTAAGGCAGCGGAGATGCTAAATGGAACAGATTGTTTACTCTGAAGAAGTGGCATGACAAAAATAATTAAACAAGATGAAAGTTGTAAAACTAAGCTTCATTGCTTGTGTTCACTGGAGAAAACAGAACTGATTTGCAAAGAAAATATTGTTTCTACCATATCATTCATGTGTGTTTGGGACTTAATGCATAACTCAGAAACCAGTGACCCATTCTGCAGGGCCCTGTAAAGGGGAGTAGCTGTTATCTGGTGCTGTCTCCATGGAGTGGCACACACTCAGAACTGGGGTGACAGTGCCACTCTGTCCTCCACTTAATTCAGCAGGGGCTACTGATGTGCTCACGTTTGTCTCTGCCTGTTCTAAGGCCAAGCACAAAGTAGGTAAGACTGATAAATGAACATGGTATGTGATAAAGGAAGGTTGTAAGCATTTGAAATGGAGCAGGGGGGGGAGCTGTGGAGCTTCAGTGTTGTACCTGCAGCTTCTTTTTCACCTTCCCAAAACCCAAAGCTGCGTGTTGTGTACTACAACATTTTACTTTATTTCGTTTTAGTAATTGTGGTGGAGGAGCCTGGCATGACCAGCAGGTGAGGTGCTGAAGCAAGTGCAATGAATATCTTTAACAAAGTACCACATAATCAGAGTTCACAGAATTAGTAACCTAAATGGTTTCCTGCGAGGTTGGTGCTCCAATTCAGGCACTCACCTATTACGAGTGTCAGGAGGGAATATTTGACTGGTCAATCTTTCTTTTCCCCCACACTGGCATCCAGCTTCTTGTTTTCCGTCCGGAGAGTGTTTTTACACTCTTCTGTTACAAGCTGTTATTACTCTTTCCTACAACAAACATCGTTTTAAAATAAATTAAACCAGGTGAGATTTAGATTGATGACACAATAGTCATCAAAGAATCTCAGATAACAAAGGGACCATATGCTGTTCCTGGTCCTGCTTGACTGTAAAGCAGTTTTAAAGGAGTGTAAAAAGAAGACATTGGAATATTCATGTGGATATGGTACCAAGTGTTCACTTCTATCAAACCTAAGTATTTAAGTGCTATCATGAAGCTTAATTTCACGGTGTTGTTGAATACTTTTATTGAAATGAAACACCATTGCACAATCACTTGAACTAGATTGACTCAGCCACAAATATTACTAATTAAATAATTTTTCAGATACATAATATTGATTTTTTTTCCTCTCATCCATTTAAGCAATGAGTTATTAATTCTATTCTGAAGCAGAACATCAAACTAACTGTATCTCGCAGGCTACTTGGGTGAAGTTACCAAGGCAGATTTCCTCCTAAGTGCTTATTGAAGCTAATAGTGCACAGACAGAAGCCATGCTGCTTGCCATTTACAAAAAAAGCCAAATTTGGGGGAATGCTGATTCACAGCTGTAGGATGCACAGCTGGTAAGTGTAAAAGCTATTAAAAATGGTGAGCACTTGCACAGAGCTGATTAAAATGCTCGTCTCTCTTCTTTCACATCTCGTTTAGGGTATCCAATCTGATGTTTATTTTTGTGCATACTGGAGTGGTTTGTCCTTGGAATTTACTTTTAATGTCTCTTTTTTCCTAAGCTTATTTGCTTACATTTTTTAGAAAGGGAAATAAAATTATGTAGGAATACAGAATTTTCAATGGGCTTTGTATTTGCTATCCATGTATGAAAATTATGATCTCATGGTTTCCGAAGGGGGAAAAAAATGTTCCTGAAACTGTCCTATGCTTGCTCCAGTGATAATTAATCTAGAAAGTAGATACATCATCATTTTCAGAGGTATCTGCTTATTTTATCTATGCATCTGGAAATGATGGAAAGGTTCCAAGGAAATAAGAGAGAGAAAAAGCGCGATGAAAAATGTAGAAGGCTGTGACATAAATAGATTTCACAAACATGCATTTTGAAAAATCAGACAAAAATGGGTAGAAAATAAATGAATTAGTCTCTCAGGAAAAACTTTTAAAATCTTATCATCTGGCAGCCATTTATTACCAGGTAGCAATAATCTTTTATTATCAGACTGTTAGATTTTTATAACATTTTTTAAAATGATAGCACCAGAACTGTTGTTGTTCACTGCCACAATAAAATATCTGAGAAATTTATGGAAGCTTTTCAATATTCAGAAGGTTCGTGGTCATAAAATAAAACCATGAAGTAAAGACATGCTGTTGGTAGCTCATAATTCAGCTAAACCTGTGAGAAGAAAAATATGTTGTAATGAACCAGTTACAGTAATTTGCACTCCGGTACAAAGAGGAAATGGTGGTTTGTGTTCAAAAAAAAAAAAAAAAACAACAAGGTAAATATATTAATTTAAAATGGCAGGGTAAATCTGAGTATTATAGATCCAGGCAGGAGGTGCTGCTGCAAAAGATTAAGTGATTAATTCAGAACTTGGAGTAGTCTGGAAACAGTCAGTGGGTAATGGGAGGAAGGTGGGGATTATCTTTTTCCTTGCCAGTTGATCTGGCGGCCATGACATGGATGTTACACCACAGAAAAGGTCTGTGTATTTTATCTGGGCTGCCTGGAGCTCAGCTGAGTGTGTTCTAAACTGGCAAGTAATTAATAAGACATGTTCCCTGTGTTGCTTGGGGTCCAGGAAGGTAAAACCTGGCATCCATGGGATGCTCACTGATCACAGTGGGAAGAACTGCTCTGTCACACAAGCACAGCTCTCTTCCTGAATGGATCCTTTATCATATTCCACACTGTTGGATCCAATGCTCAGCTGGGTTGTTAAACAAAGCTTTTTCTTACTAGCAGTACTTTTAAGGCTTTTTAAGTTGTTGAGTAGAGGAGAAAATTTCTAGTGACAAAAGGTAATTAAAACCATCTACTCATCATCCTGAAAGATGAAATAAGGAGGTAGTATCAATGCTTTTAAAAGGAAGATTTTAAGTAACACTTGTAGCACATCCTGATGTATTGTGAGCACTCGCTTCCTCTGACCAACCCAGACGGTGAAGTGCTTGCCCCTCCCTGGATCTTTCCTGGGCCTCTCCTTTTGCTGTTAACATAATTTGCACTCAAACAGCAAGTCCAGCAAGGATCACAGGTTTCATTACAACGAGCTCAGCTTCTTGCTGCAGCTGGAGAGGTGTTCATGACATAAACTACAGAGGGAGAATCACCTTCAAAGAAAACATGCATCGGAATCAAAGTGTTCCAGCGGAGGCCTAGGGTCAAATGATGTTAATGAGCTGCTTTCAATTATTTATAACACAATTAGGGACAGGATTGTGTTTGCCCTGGTTTTGAGATAGGCACCTGACAATTTGGCTGCATGGAAACTAATCAGTTAGGAGGGCCTTGTTTTGGAGCTTTAATGTATTTTTGTAGTGATATTGTGTAGAGAAGTACATTTTTGTTCATGACATGCTGACGACCATTTGTTTGACCAGCTGTGCCTCCTTTTTTTCTACCACTTTCACAAAGTTTAGCTCTTYTTACTAGTTTGAACTTGCAAGACTAAGTAGGGCATTGTAAAAAAAAAAAAGAAAAGAAGTACAGAATCCCTCATGTTTTAAGAAAGAGAGATTTGGAGAGCATATATCACACTGATGTGTGCCATGCATACAGGAAAGAACCTGACCAATGGATTTTTCTTTTTGAACCCTGAAGACTCACAAACTGAAATAATTCGAGAGATTAATCTTTCTCTATGCACCTTGTATATATTGAACATTATATGTTACTGTCACAAACTGCGACATTTTTTTCTGTGCCAGGTCTTTTAATATTCTACAGACCAGAAAAAAATGCTTTCTTTGGTGAAGGAAAAACAGAGGAAGCCAAGAGAAATGTGATTTCTTCTTGACACTATTACCCATTTCCTTAAAATTATGTGAACCAACCTACCTAAAACTAAAAGTTGGGACCAATACCACTTTATGAACTGATTATTACTTAAACAGTAAAAAACCTTTTTTTTTTTTTTTAAATATTAATTATTGGACTGCTTTGATCATGACGAAATCATGCTAGCCATGTACAAAGAGAAGATCCAAACATTTGGCAAAGTTACTGAATAGAGCGCAAACCTTAAATGGATAATACTGCAGGAGATTTTAATTGAAATGTGGTAGAACCCACGTCTTCTGTGATGCCATTTTACTTTGGGAAGTCGGAATTACAGACTTCATGCAATAAACGAGTTCAAAAACCCAAAGACTTCAAAGGACACTGCACTTTATATGAAATAATAATGTGGAAACATAATTGCCCTGGCTGAATATATATTTGTTACCAGTTTGGACAAGGTTTTCTTAAATTTGTGTTGGTATTAGTAGAATATGTAAGATCTGCTTATGGCATTGTATTTACATTTAACGATTTTATTAAAAAAAACCTAAACATTAAAAGAGATTGCCATCTTTGACAAGTAAGAAGGCTACTCTAGGCCACGAGCTCAAAAAGTCCTTTAAAAAATATTTAAGAAAATTTTTTGCACTTAAAACCCAAGAATGGATGTACCAAAACCACTCGATGCTGAGCATTGACACATTCCTAGCAAATGGGTGGGGATTATTAAACTTTTTCAGTTTTTCTTTTTGTGAATGTCCTAATCTGGCTCTAGAAAACTGTCCTAAATGTAAAATGAAAGGTATACTCTGTGTTATATTGGCACTGAATGTAAATAGAAACAATTTGCACAGTACTGAATTGCTTGAGGAGTTCTAACTCATGATGTGCATTGGGCTAAGAATTTTCTAGTACCTGGGGGTTTTTTTAACATGTCAGAATATGCTGATTTATCCAAACTAGGAAATAAGTAAGAAAAAAAGCTTTTTCAAATTCAAAGTGAGATTTTAGTTCAAAATCTGGCTGGAATGGAGACCTTAGCATTCGTGGCTGACATGTGGTATTGCAGGGGAGGTTCTTGCACTCTGAACCACACCAAACCCTTAATCCATGAGTTCCAAAGGGCTGAATGTTCTAATCTCTGAATTACTGTCAAATAAGTATTTTGCTGGATCTGATCAACATGGTGTGAATACCTCAGTACTCAGTGGAATAGTAACCTCTCTTTCTCAAAAATCACTGCATGGGGTCTAATGACTGATCTTGATGGATTGATTGCCACTTCTCACAAAAATAAGATTACATCTAAGTGAGGGAGTGTAGAACTGGCTTCCTAAGACTTGGAGGTAGAGCAGGCCCCTAAAATGTAGAATGTTGAAGTACAGGACTCATCTTTGAGGATTAATGACACGATCTCTGTAAGTGAAAAGAAGGAGTGACCTTGTTCTGTTCTGCTTCCTGAAGCTTCAGCCACATTGGAAGATATTTGGGGTGCTAAGTTTAAATTTCATAGTAAGTTATGGCATTTATTTCTTTTTAAAAAAATCTATAATTCAGCAGAAAACTTGCAAGTTAGGAGCTGTGACTTGGATCTGTACATCTGGTACAATATTCCTGTGTAAGTTGCTGCAGAGGAGAAACACTCAGACTTTTTCTGTTAATCCTCCTTTYGCTGGAAGGCTAATGAAGGCTAAGATTTGAGCAGCACAGAGATTTACCTTTTAACAAAATGTGTAGAGAAATCTAGTTGCAAGAAGTTTATATTACAGCTAAACTAATACGTATCTCAAAATTACCTGGAAGAAAGACTGCTGCATGGYTCTTTGCATAGGTGCATTTTCAGCACTCTTGGAATTCTAATGWCTACGAGATCATGGATATTCCTACTCCTGAATAGTCTACTGCTTCTAACTGTTGTTGCTTAAAAGTGTCAGTGAAATACACRTACTCCACCCGCCCTGACACCTGCCCAAGAAGAAAGGTGGTCTTATTTTCTGTTTGTAGGATTGTAATTATTGACTGAAGATGATTACATTAGGGAGGGATTATTTGATAAAATAGCATGTTCCTATCATAGCATCATCATAATGCTGCCCCTTTGTCTCACAAAATGATTTTTTGTGTGCTTATTCCTACACGCCTGTTGCTGATTAATGCCCTAGGATGCAAAGGGTTACACTTTGATCTTGTGACTCAACCAGCAGCTGTGAGTTCCATGAAAAATTTTGCACGCTAAGGATTGATGGGACCAAGGACTTCTGAAGATACATATGAAAAATAGGCCAAACTACACTTTTACTGTCTTGGCACTAAGAAGAAACTAGTAGAGATTAATTGTCTGATTCTGTTGTTGGCCTCTTTCACCATCTTAGCAAATTAGTATACTTTTATGAATTCAGTTTTCCATTTTTACACTGTGTTTGTCAAGGGTTTGCACATGAAGTGTGACATAACTTATCATGCGGGAGTCTTCCAGCAGCTTTCAGGGGATTACTTTATATGAGTAAATTTATGTGAAGGAATTTAATCCTGCATGTAACCTTATAAAGGCTTGGTGATAAAATAATATAAATGCATACTGAAGCCTATTTTACTTCAAGCAATGTAAAAACAACAAGTGCATTCTGAAAGCAAACACACAAACCTTTAAGCATAGAAGATCTGATTAAGAGCAAAGGTCTAGTGACTGATAAGAACCACCTTTATTTTGAAAATAGCGGCAAAGAGATTGAATAAATCAGTAATGCAGTTCCAGAGGGTATGAATGTTSCCATTAGTTGCTGCTAAAAGTACAACAAAAGTCAAGTGTTGAAGTGTTTAATTTCTTCATGTATCAGATAACATTTTTTACCAGTGGAAGCTGGTATCAATTTTCCACATATGTTTACTCATTTTGTGCATTGCTGAAGATGACGTAGCCTGATCAAAAAGCGATAAATCTTCCCAAAGCTTTGAAATGGGTTTCCTGCTCTTGTGAGATGAGATGAGCCCAAATCCTAGAAAGATGGATGAAGCAGAATCACTCAGTGGAACTTTTGCCTTTGGTCCGCTGAATCATGAAAGGTTATATAGAAAAAGCCCYGTGCCATAATCCTTACCTGCAGCTGGTATGTCCAGAAACAAAAAAGCAGATTCTATGCTTGCAGAGGGCAGAAGATGTGTAAAGACATGTTTGAATCTCAGTTCAGATTGCAATCAGGTAGCAATCAATTACAGCTCATAAGTACCTCGTTACTCAAACTAAAGACTGGACGGCCAAAGAAGCTCTCACTGTTGGAGATGGGTGTAACTAAAAAAGTCACTGGGTACTGAAAGCAGAGTGTTTTACTGAGAAGACTTGCTGTGGTGCTTACACTCACATAAACCACCGGGGTTTTTTACAGAATTGGACTTTTCCAAAGTTTATTCTTTTTGGAATACTTCTCTCCTCCATAATATTCTTAGAACTCAGGRTAAGGACATGTTTGTAGGTACTGTAAAGAAACTGTAGTCACCACTCCCTTGTTCAGATGAATTCTGCTTTGAATATTGATCCATGATATTTTATTGTCATGAAATTGCTGGGGCAAATTACTAAAGTTCTGGTAAGTTCAACTGATACAAGTTGGTATATTTCTACTGCCTTTAGAGGAGGAAAAGATCTGACCCACAGTAAAACCCTTGACTCTACTGGTTTTGTTTGTTTTTGTTGTAAAAGGAGAGGATTTTTTGGACATTACTTATAACAAGCTGATGAGCATATCTGAAAAGAAATCAACCTGTTACTGTATTACAGTTCTGGATTTTCTTTCTTTAGGCTGTTTCCTAGTGTCGGTGTTTGCTGGAGATCAGGCGATGTTCCRGTTGTTATGATTAATACTTTTAAGTGTGACAGGTCAAAGCTCAAAGTRTTGATGGAGTACATTTATACTTTTCAAATTCTTCTTAAATGAACTGTCATAGCAGGAGGTCGTATTTTGTAATAGCATTTTGTGTTCTGGAAAAGTACCAGTCAGCAGGGTTTTATAATCTTTGTTAAAATAAGATACTTAGGTTAGTTCTGATTCAATTCAATTATTCTGAAGATTTCTTCTCATTTGAAGTATTGATGTGAACGTGAAAATAGGGGGCAGGTTTATCTTAAAAGTTTTCCCTTTTTAAGTGTACCCTTTAATTCTAGAGAGAAATGAAGCATGGCCTAAAAAAAAAAGAAATGGAAACAGTAATACTGAGAATAAAGCACTGAAAATAGAATATCTAGTTTTTGAAAAAGAACCCTTAATAAAATGCAAAAATTTTCCATTGTTAGCTTCCCTAAAAATTATGTATTGAATTAAACCCTGTGTTTCCTGCTTTAGAGAAACAAGTACTTACTGTTTAAGTCAATTAGCAGGGAAAATCGCTAGGGAATATATTTCCTACACTACTTTGTTGTGCCTTAGAGAGTGAAACATAAACATAAAACCTTTCTTATTCTGTGTTAGTAAGCTCTGTTTAGAAGTGCATGGAGAGCAGAGAGCTGTCTGGTGTATTAAAGTAGAAACGGGAACCTCAAGCTGGGGAAAAGAGCGCTGCATTGATCCATGCAAATGAAAGTTTAATTGTCTGGAATCCTCTCTTCAATTTTATGTGGGTCATTTACAATATTGCATAAAATGCTGATTTTTTTTTTTTAGTATTTAAGCCAGGAAAAATAGCTAGATGGGCCTTTAATTTCTTCCTTCACCTGTGGCTGTCAGGATTACTTCCATCAAAGTTTTGCTCTTTTTCTTATTTCTCTGGAAACCTCTTGATCTCATTGCATTAGTTGTCTCCCTCCCTCAGTTAAATTCTTCATGTATTCCTATCCGATACTAATTTGCTCCTCTGGTTCAATGTATAGTCAAGAGAGTAATTTATTCATCTTCAACAGCACCACTGAAATCACAGAAGCACTTGATGCCCTGATTTATTAAGGCACTTGAGGTCAGTGCCTTAAGCATGTGCTAAAAATGAAGCAAAAGCCAGCCTGGCCTCCACAGGATTAGTCACCTGCATAATGGTTTGCAGGGTCCTGAGAAATATGAACTTGTGGAACAGATCTGCTACTGGTGTAAGGTTAGTGCAGCTGTTCYGGAAAGCTGAATGAGGCTGAAAATACATTCAGTGGAATTAGAGTGAGTCTGCACTAAGCCTTTCCCTCTTCTGTCTTGTGCCATGCTGTTACACTGTAAAAATAAAAATCAAAAGTTAGAAAAACGTTTCCATCATTTTAATTGTTCAGATGCCATTTAGTGTTCATCAGGACTGTTGGCATCTCAATAAGAAACTATATTGTTACAGCATATCTTTTTTTCTTTTCTGTTTGATTTTGTGGGATCATACTGTCATGCTCTTTCAAATTTCCTTGATAGCAGGACATCTGTGGTGTCACTGCTTAGGAAAAGAGCAACTACAAAGTGAATGAGACAAAACTTAGGTACCCTAGATTTGCAGGTTAAAGTGGTTTGTATTAGGAAACTATAGAGAAAGAAACCGTGGAGAAAATAGAAATTTTTTATTTAATCTGATTTTTTTTTCACTATGACAATGAACTTTTTTTTTCCCCTTTTCCTAAGGAAAAAATGTGTTACATTCCTTTTTTTATCATCTTTTCTTGTTCCTTATAAAGATGCCCCTCTAAGTCATATGTTGACTATGAGATTATATTCTTGCAAGCCAGCTGGCAAAATATTTTAAAAGTTAAAGATCTACTTCAAACGCTCTATTCTGCATGAATTCACAGTAGCTATATTGTGTATCTTTTTGCAATTAGAACTGTAAAACTAATCCCATCCCATTGGACAGATTGCAGACTCTTCTGTAGGGCTTTCTACAGGCATTTGAACCATTCTCTTTGCAAATTCTGTTTTAAGATTGTTCTGTTTTAGGGGCAGCTTTATTGCATTTCAGAAATAATATCCTGTAAAATGTCTGTAACAAGGTATTTTATCTGAAAGCCCATTGTAGCTTTCTTATTATGAGTTTCAAGCTTCTGCAACAACAAAAGAGTTCTTATTCAAATGTACACTATTGCATTCGTTCCTCTAATAGCAGCATTCCATCATATCAACCTAAAAATAGGCAAACAATTGCATGGAGTACTTTTTATTCATCCTTGATGTTTTGGGTTTTTTTTTATTTTGTTGTTAGATACCAGACTTTTCAGATAGTCACATGGAGTATTTGCATCAAATACAGAAATAAAAAAAAGTTGTTTCCTCTGAGTATACACATGCTTTCTATCTGTGTTTCCTAGGGATATAAAAAGTTACTGGTTTAGTTACATTGGTCATTTTTATTGCCTTCCTGAAGACAATGGAAATTGCACAAGGCTCCATATGAAACGGTCTCCAAGAGTAAATTACATCTATGGTTTAGTGTGTTGTAAATAGAGAAGAATGTACTCTTAGATAATAAATCTTTTTTGTGTATATCAACAAGTTGTCTATTTTTTTCTTCCTAGATACACCTTTAGTTAAAATCATTTCTTCCAATTCATGGCCTGAAGAAGGACAATCTATAATTTTGACTTGTGAATCCAAAGGAAAACCAGTGTAAGTGATTTAACAAGTAATATGTTTTTTGTTATTTTACTTATTCTGCTGTGACTGCAATCCTCAGCTGCAGAAATCTGCTGGTTTTGTCTCCTCCTGGGGTGTAAAGTACTCTCTGGTATAGAAAACCCCTTGAAGCCTGTCTTCATTAAGTGTCTATAGAAGATTGGTCTTTTACTTTGTCATCTATTCTAGTTTTCAGGAAGAATTCCAGCTGTGAGAGGTTTTTTTTTTTTTCCAGTCAGCTATATCAACCTGAAAGGTGTGCAGGTTTAATCGGTCTCTGTTTACATCATTGAAGTGATGATAGAAAACATCTCCCAAAAATCTTCCTACYTCAACCAGCCTCAGAAAAAATATATTGAACCTTGGCTGCTGTTTACAGGGGAATTTGAAGTTTAATTATATGTGCAAGCTGGCAGCCTGTTTCTACCAGGATTTGGAAAGGTGTAGCCTGCTTTAATAATACAAATTGTTTTCCTTGGGAATTATCTTTGCTATAAATATCTTTAAAGACAGATCCGCAGAGGTTAACCCTTGCACAGAATCTACTACTTAAACAGACTTCAGTCTTGAAGACAGGATCTTCTCAGAAGAGCTGTTATATATTTACTCATAAATATATATGTAAATAATTGCTTACTATTAAGTTAATATGAATCAAGTTTCTTAAATATTGACCTTCTGCTCAAAAGATCAATATATAGTGTAGTGATGATGCACAGGTTTAGAATGGTCTTGAAAATGGTAATGGAATAATATTTTGGATCTAGAAAAGGTGCAAATTGCATGACAAAAATCATGTCACTTATGGGTGAATTTCTCCCTGGTGTAACTTTAGTGACTTTATGGAATTGCTTTATGTAGGAGCCTAAAGTCAAATTTAGGTCAAGTAAGGCATTTAAGTCCAAAATTTCTGTTTTGAAAAGCTCTTCTGAGTTATGTGTGGCACAATTTAAATTCCGTAGGTACTTTTCTTTTTTATATTATGTGCCTGCATCATTTTAAAGCAACTCCTCCATCCAGACCTTGCCTGGGCTGAGCAAGTGAGCACCTAGATCATGCTTCTGCTCTGCTTGAGACAAAATGCTGGAAGTCCATCTAATTAGCCTGACCTGATGCTCAATGTACTTGGTTTTCTGTGTACTTCTGATGTGTTTGTGTTTCTGAGAAAAATACTTCTGTAGGTAACACAGAAATCCATTGTGAGCCCTCTCTTGCTTTTATAATGTACCTGAAGGAGAAGGAATTATCCTTTTACCTCATAACCCTTGAGAATTCCCCTGGATATGAGGATCTAGAGTCTGTTTCCCCATTATTTTCAAATTCTGCCAAAGATGTGCAAGTGCTTAATTTCAGGAAAGAGGTCAGCGCTGATTGCCCTGAGTGCACCATTGGCGGGGTGATATTTAGCATTTTCCCTGTCTCAGTGTTTTCCTCATGACTTAACAGGTGACAGCTACATGTGAAATGCTCTCTTTGGCTTACAGACTTCAGGCATTCTAGCTCCTCACTCAGCAGCAGGATCAGGGAAAAAATCAGAGTAAAAGTGAGGTACCTTGACTTACACAGTATTTTCTATTTGGTACACGTAACATTATAGACATATTTCATACCATTAGGAGGCAGTAGTTAGGAATTAAAACAGAGCTTTAATTAAGGTGTTTACTGATTTATTTTGTTATTTATTTTAAATAAAACTCTTTTCTATCCTTAAAGGATTCAAGTGCAAGCCTTGCATGTGGTTTTGAAAGGGCAGCCAAAAGAAAAAAAAAACAAACCTTCACATCACAGAATTATCMAGACAGGAGACCTGTATGTGGTAGCCTTTGGGGCACAAATATTTTGCCAATAAATGCACTTCTAATTGTCCAGGCCACAGGAACTGCCAACATCAGCTGCTCTGTRTTGCTTCATTAGGTCAGTCTTTCATGGCACAGGGCCAGCAATAAATAGGCATCCTCCTGGGAGCAGTTTGCAGTGGCTTAGCATGAGAAACAGGAATGTCATGCTCCCAGCCTGCATTGTGAGTACCCATGGCGTGGAGAGAGAGAGGAATTGGAGAGGGCCACAGAGCCCAGATCTGTCAGTGTCACAAGGTGAGTGATGAGCTGGGGGCTTTGTGGAGAGCTCAGGGCCAGCCATGGTCCTTCACAGCCGTTTGCACACTATGGGTTAATTTCTGGGTACTTTATGTCAYGGATACAACAGCCTCTCCTGCTTCCTGTAGGCAGCACTGAATCACACCAGTAAGTGAGCACTCACTTAGAGGTGCATTTCTCGTGCATCCCAGAGCAATTTTCAAAAACTTCAAAATGACATTTGAGGTAGAAACTGAGGAAGAGTGAAGCCAGGCTGTGGTGGCTGTGGTGACACTGATGATACTGATATCTGCTGCTGAGTAATTCTTTCCCAAAAGAGGAAAGCAGGATGAGGCTAAAGCTAGAATGTACTTACACCATCTTACAGTTCATCACCAAGCCCTTCCTGGAAGGGATTCTGTCCCTCAAACTGTGTACCTCACGGTTACCCAGATGCTGTGTTTCCAGTCTACAACACAGTCCTGAGGAAAAGCCCTTCCTAACTTACAGCCCTGAAGTAGGAAATGGGAGGGAAGACTTGCTCAGACCAACACCTCTGGGAAATCAACTGCACTCTGCATTTCCTGCTGAACCAGCATCCTCCAGAGATATAGCAGAGGGACAAAAAACAACTGTACTAGGTATTAGATCTGGGCCCTGCTGAGGTTTCACAATTTAGGGTATAAGATTTCACTTGGCCAGTCATTAGCCATGACTTTGGACAGGAGAAAAAACGTCCTCAGGCCCTTGGATGTGAGCGGCATCAGTTGCCACAGTGTGTGAGATGGGCTGGGATTATCCCAGCCTCTGAGGTTTCCAGGCGCTATGGATGGGTTCATGTCACCCCACATTTGTGGTCTTGGTACAGAGATCCCAGTGTTGGAACAGGGATGCTGAGAGTGGGCTAAGGGGGAGAAGAGAAGTTGGGGGCATGGGAGAGGAGGTGGAGAGGAAGATGGAAATGTGATCCAGTGAGGCAGCATAAGAGGGTGTAAGACAGACTGCCCTAATTCTGTAACTGTGCTGTTTTACCTCTCTGCTCATCRCTGGGAGGATGAGGACAGCTCTGACTCCAGTCAGACCCTGTGCTTATTTCTGCTACTTAGATGCAGCAGGTAAAAATGACCTTTTTTGGGGTAAGCACTGTGTTGCTGCTTTGGAAGTGTGATGATACCAATAAAAAGAGCAGGCGAGGCTTCCTGYCTGGTCTGTGATGGTTTTGCAGAGGCAGGCCATGGGGATTTGGTGATGTTCTGATCCAGTTGTGTAGCACTTCGGGCACCAGCTCTAAGAAACAGCAGAAGGCTGGTATTTGGAATATTGGATGAATAAATCTGTGACATTTTTAATTAACATTTTCTGTTGATGTGAAGGAAAAAAGGAAATGTATTCTTCAGTTAACCACAGATAAACATGCTGCACTATAGGAGTATACCCTAATATCTGTAATATTTTAGGGGAACTTGAGATGTAGCATTTGTGAGGATTTTGTCCAATTGATAAATGCCCAGCTGGTAGAACAAATTTAAGAATTATCTTTTGGAAAACTTTGAATAGGTGTATTTGTGTTAGYTTAGTCTTTCCTTTTGCAGGACTCAGCCACTGGTTTCTTCGCCCTGTTGGCCATTTTGATAATATTGATGTCCAGGACTGTTGTGGTTTGGTTTTTTTTTTTCTCCAAAGTGCAGGTAAAAATGTATTTGGCCAGTTCTATGCATAACTTAGGTCAGGACACTCTGTACTTGATGTCACTATTGAACAGCATTCCTTTTTTTGGAGGTACTTCTGTGTGGTTTCAAACCAAATTGAATCTCTTGTGTTTTCCATCCTTAGCACTATTTAGTCTTCCAGTGTTTTTGGCTGGATCCCTGGACAGCTGTCAATCTGTAACATTTTAATCAATGAGCTTGCCTAATATATCTGTAAGGTTTTGGTGAATCTTCTTAATTTATTTATTCTTTTAGAGTAATATCGCTTTACCAAAACTTTATTTATTTTCCAAAGAAGGAAATGTAAGTAAACTTCAGAAATCATAGACATCCTTTTTATGCAATGTCTAGACTTTTCTGACAGTATTTTGAGTATTTTAAAATAAACATGAGATAGCTGTAAAAAATATAAAAAATAAAGAACAAAATGATCATTTACAGTCATCTGTGCTTACAAAAATTTTTAAAAGCCAATGTTTTCTTATTGCAAGGTGTAACTTCTATGCACTGTTGTGTCTTAACTATATAGTCTAGTGACTCAAAACTGCCCCAAAAGTAAAATCAAAAACTGACCCATAATGAAAGAAAGGTTCAATATTTAATGTTCTTAGTCAGTACTCTCATCAAAGCATGCATGAAATATGTGAGTTTTTAAAGTCAGTGTCATTTCAGGAGAAAGGACGTCAAAATGTAATGGAATAATTAGGGCACAGGAAACAAAGAGAGAGTTAGCTGTCTCCTGTGTGCTTTAGAGAAATGCCTTTCCATTCCATGCAGCTCAGGGGAATCATAGTACAGTTGGTTGACTAATGTAAAGTGAATATTTGGCCTTCTTTGAGATAAATAGGGAAGATTTTTATTTCAGAAAACTCACATAGTATCACATTATTCGTGAGCTCATGAAAGTTACAGAGAAAAGCACAATCAATAACAAACACTAATATATACAGAGTAGTATAAAGGATGGACAAATAAACATTTTCATGTAAGAAAAGGTGTTTACTTTTAATAATGAGTGCACACCAAAGAACCAGGCTCAGGCTATAAAGTCATTGTAAATTATGTGTGTGGTGTCTCCACAGAATGTCCTGCTTTTGTAGCATCTGTTTAAAGAAGGCTCCCTTGAGTGAGACAAACATTTTGCAAAGGCTGATGGAAACAAATACTAATGACAACAGAGAAACACACACCACCATTCTGCCAGGGAACCCAGACAGTGGCTGATTAATTTGGGAAGAACCTGACAGGGCTCTAGGTGAGACTGAGAAAAACCAGTCAAGGGAGTGACCTCCTATCCAGTCATCTGAAAGCAGCAGAGCCTGGCCTCAAACCGGCTCAAACTAGTTAAACCTGCTGTTAGCCACAACTCCCAGGTTCTTCTCAGCTTAGGTGTTGGATTTTACATCCTTGCTGAAGTTCCCTGCCTCCCATGAGGGACCTGTTGACCCATTCCTCCARTCCACAGAAACGCCCCTGAGCAGTGGCCTCCCCTCAGATGTATCAGTACAGCCAGCTTAATGAACACATCCCATCACCTCTGCCAGGTCTTTGGCATTGAAGAGTTAAACAGGACCCAGGACAGACTCCTGAATAAATCTGCTTTTAACCAGCCCTTGGGCAGAGTGTTCCTTCAGCTCCATCAATGGTCTGGCTGCTTTTTCACCCATTGAGTGGTACACACATGCAGATGACAGTGACATCCCAGCCTAGGTACAATGAATCTCATTGGAGACAGTCACCAAAGACTTGCTAGAGTCAAAGCAGACAACACACACTGTCTTCTTCATCTGCAGATCCTGCCAATTCTGCAGAGTTTTCATGTTTGGTAGTTGAAAAAATTACAGAAACTATTATCTCATGAATCATTTTGTCACAGGTGTAAGGATGAAAAGTATTGTGAAGAAAAGAGCAGAACCCCTTCCTTCCTCTGAATACTTACCTGAGTTCAGACTTTGAATTAAAGTCAAAAGACATCTGAACCTGAGGAAGGCATTTTGAGAAATACTAGAAGGGACACATTTGGATTTCCTGATTTTCTYTGTGTGATGAGAAACATCATAATGATTTTCTTCCTGAAAACTGTGACAGGATACTGTGATCCTCCTTTGAAGAGGATTCTTGACTCCTTCAGTGGAACACTAACTATGAATGGTACCTATGAATGATCTGTATGTCTTATTTGATGCCTGCCCCCAGAAGAGAGAATTAAAGGAGTTCCTTCATACTGTTCATATGGGGTTTTTTCCCATAGTGTCTGAGAACTTAGCAAATATTTAAGTATTTATTTTTTTCCACACCTTTGAATCATTAGATTATTCAGTTGCCTCAAACTTACAGCTGGGAAGTGAAGCAGGAAAAAGTTCTGAGTTCAAAATTGAGAAATAGGTGATGTATCTAACATTGGTCACAGCCTCTATTTTCCCAAGAGTATTTGGAGTGACACAGCATCCCAGTCAGGAGATAGCTCATCCGTGGTTTAAATCGTAGCAGTGAGTTCTTAGCACGCCTACAAACCTGTGCTCGAGAGTGAAATCAGAATCTAGGGCAGAAAATTGCGGAAACCCACTTGACATTCAGCTGTTAACGTTTTGGTGCAAGCAGTTTGCCAATATTGCTTTGAAACTGCATCCTAATGGCAGGTTTAGACTCTGAATCGTTAGTCTAATGGCCAGCCTTTTGTCCACGGGCAATTTTTTCTGTCCTGCTTTGACATGATGCACTCCCCAGCTTCTCTGGCAGGTGAGATGGAGGTTCTGTAAGAAATTATCTCATTTTCTACATAGATTTTATTCACTGCTCTCTGGGTTTGTGCCATGAATACCTAGCAGCCTAGAAAGGAATGCTGGTATCAATTTGGCCTATATGAATTATCATAATGAATCTGGAAAAGCATCCATGTTTCTGTGTTTATGAATCACCGTGCGGAATGAATCCACAGCCCGAACTGGATGCTCAGGCAGTATCAATAAATATTAATGATTTGTAAAATTGGATAGATTTGTCCATATCCATGATGAAATATTACTCTTGCAAAACATGAATGTGGTATCAAAGTATTTCTCCCTTAAGCTTCATACACATTTGTGCATAAGAAATCCTGAATTGTAAGAGGCTTTTTCCTGGTTCCTCTGGAAAAGACCACCTACAGCTGAAACCAAGAAATCAAGTAAGTGGGGAAAAAAAAAAAAAAAAAGGTAAGCTAGTTACTGGAGTTCCACTGCTTTATGTTCAGATCTTTGTCTTAGCAGAAAGGTGGATGGTTTTGAACAAAACTGCTGTGCATTTAACAAACCAGGAGCCTCCCTGGTGTTCTTTGCCTTGATCCCAGATCTAGCATCAACTGAAATATCTTCATCTGGTTTATGCTTTCTGAGCACTCTGAGTTTACAGTGAAGGTTCCAGGGACACATGTCACACACAGCTTTGGGCAAGGTTCTGTAAATATGTGCTTGAATAAATTCCTACATGTACAGAACAGGGTACTTTATCTGTGGATATAGACTTGGAGGAAGGTAAGAAACCCTCCTCACAGTTCTCAGCCCTGCATGCCTTGTCACTGGGAGCAGCTCTCAGGATAGCTCAGGCTCTCCTATTCCTGTCTTTTGTCTTGCTCTCTGTCCATTCCAAGGTGTCTTTCTTTGAATTTGGCGTGTTCAGCAGTTAGATAGAGCCTGTCTTGTGCAAATACAGCTGGTATCTCTGTCCTGTCTGTCTCTTCGCCCTTGTTATAGTTTCTTGAAATGTTCCTACTCAGTCTTTTTTTTTTTGAAAACAGTGCTTTTTCATCTCTGTATCTTTATCCCGTTTAGGCTCGCTGTATGCCTTTTTCTGTTTGGAGAAGTGTGAGCTTCCATTTCTCCAAAAGGAACTTACTCTATTTGAGTGGGTGATTGTTAACTCAAACCCAGCCTCCCGTTAATTTGCTCTGATGGGATATATCCCATGTCAGCTCTTGTTAATCACTCTGTATCCTGTGGTTATTGTCAACCTCAGAGAAATGTTGACCAATTTTTAAATTATTATAATTTTGAAGGAGGTCATGCTAATACTATCTCCTGCCTTGATTTCATACGCATCTATTATACTTTATATTTAATGAGTGCTCATTTTCAGGAAAGTGTTCTAAAATCTTATGAAGAATATCATATGAATTGTAGGAAAAAATCTGTCTGGTGAAACTTGCCAGATAGGTAGTTTGTCTTTGCAGGAAAAAGCCAATTATTTTAAAGGATTGTGTAAATATTCAGCTTGAGACTTTCTACACCAATATTTCATTGACATTACACCTCCACTGTAGAATTATGCCATAATGTAGTAGATAACATATTACAAAGCAGGTAACATTTTTGCTGAGATAGAGCATGTATATTCAGTAGCTTAAATTTCAGTTTGTATTAAACATCCTCTCCTTCTGGGAGCTTGTGTCTTCTTTTCACAGCTGGGACATTCTACACTTTTTTTGTAATTTTTTTTTTTTCCCCCCAGTATTTTGCAGAGAGCAGGGAAATTGGTGTTATAAAATGTGTGACACAAAAAGAAGCAGGTGGGAGCATTAGTGGCTGTCTGAAAATTACACTTTACAATAAAGCCTCCTGCAGTGCTTAAGAACTTCCCCTTTAGTGTTCTGTAAAATGATCACATTGCCTAATAGGCTCAATTCAATAATTGCTCTTCCTCTTTTTTAAGCATCCCTTTTTTGCAGTGTTTACCCATAAAAGTGCAGAAAGTACAGTATGAAAAACAACTGCACGCAGCACTTTTAGTGCTCGTTAAATCCATTTTGCATGTGTATGGCTTTTGAAATAATTCTTTTCCTTGCTCTCAGGTGGAAACACGTTCTAAAATAAAAAAGGCCCGTGAAATAGAATAATAGATAAAATTGAAATACAGAGCAGGTAATTCTTATTGAGTGCTAGACTTCAAGTTAAAACATGAGAAAGAAGTTTTGGGAGAGGATGTGATGTTCGGCCTTTTAGATACTTCACTTTCTGTAGGCAAGTGTTTAGCTGCAGTTACACATAAAATTATAGAGTTTTTGAATCAACCTCTAGCAGTAGAACACAAAAATACACATTAGTATAACTTCTTCAGCACGAATCATGCTCATTATACTTATTGTGTTTCACAATTCTGGAATATGTGTAGCAGATGTTACGTGGAACCCCCAGTGTCATGGGGAGCACCAGCCCATTGAATATCTGCATTTTTACCCCACATTTACAGCRGCAGAGTACCCTGAGAACCTGTATGTGGTATAAGCTAGCAGGGTAAAACACCATCCTTCTAGAGGAGCTTAACACTTTGGTGAGCATAACCTCAAAAAAAATGGAGATGACAAGATAAATGGGGTTGTGGATATGTCAGGCGTGACAGTAAACASATAAGAGAAATAACAGATCGTGTGAATTTATTATTAGTGTARCAAATTATTCATTGTTTGGTTGAGGTAGTTTTTGACTTTCTGTCACAAGGAAGGTCTTGGAGATTTCTCAGACCTGAGCTTGGCTGGTTAAAAATGAAATTTCCACATCCCTACTATTTAAAGCATGACATTAAACCACTTTCAAAGCTGCCATTATTTAGAGCTGAGGAAAGACTGGGTCTGTGATTTGCAGTCTTGCACAGGAGAGCACTGCTCCAGAGCGTGCTCCTCCAGGGGCTGCAGGGCAACCCCTGCTCCTGCACCTGGATCACCTCTTCCCRTTGTTTTGGTTTATTCTTGCTTAGGAACGTTGGATTGGTCACTTTTAAGATGAAATTGTGAAGATTTACTGAGGGTGAAGAAGCACTGGTGGGATGGACTGTGTTGTCCCTGCAGCAGGAGGGGGTGTGGGTGTCTCTGTGGGATGGTGGGAGGGAGGTAAGTGGGAGACAGCTCAGTGTTTCTACTTACTGTCGCTTTTTGGTTATGATTGTTTGTTGGTTTTGTATGTTTGTGGGGGTTTTGACTGTTTTTTTGGTTTGKTTTTTTTTTTACCTTCTATTGCTCTCAAATATCCCCAGCCTACCTTTCTACCTCGTACGCACAATTTTCTAGAATGCTCCAAAGAGAGTCACAGACTGAAGGAGCTCTCAGCACCATCTTCATTCAGCTCATTCTTTAAGAAGTATTTACTTGCTGTTTGCACCTAGAGGCAAAAAACAAAGTCTGGGCAATTATATGGTAATCAACATCAAAAAGAGGAACTACATAAAAATGAAGAATCTTGTTAAAAAGGAGCTATAAGGGGCAACTAAGAGAATTAAATCTTTTCAGGCAGCCTGAGGACTATGTTAGAAAAATAAAAAAAAGAGTTTAGAATCACAGGGTCAATGCATATCACCTAGCAGAATCCCTTGAGAAGAAGAAGTTGGTGAGGCTAAACAGAAGAGAAATCAAAGTAATAAAAAGGGCGAAGCTGTAATTTGAAAAGCTGAAGTTGTTTTCCACAGGAAAGAGAAGATTCTTAGATCTTGGCAGATTAAATATAAAAATTCAGTAAGCCAAACCACCAAAAAAGCAGGGGGAAGAAAAAGTATTTAAGGAATAACTAGAAAAGAAACTTGAAAATAAAAAGGGGTTTTTTATTAAATAATTCAAAGTTTTTCAGTACATTTTTTAAGATCAGCTGAGAATCAAGGTTTAAAGGGAAGCCAGATGAATTTGCTACATCCATATTTTCTGTGACAGAGGAAACTGGGTGCATTACAGACTGATTCCCGCTTTTCTGAGGTGCTCACCAGCAAGATTTAAATGGACTGTGGAGGTGGTTGTGGAACAAACAGGCAAAATGAGCAGTAGGAAGTCAGCAGGACCAGAAGGTTTCACCCTGGCACTCGAAGGGAATTCAAGGATGAGATTGATGAATTATGAGCTGTGACAGGAAACTTAATGCTTAAAACCACCTGGCAAGCTCAGGACAACAGAGCTTCAGGAGAGATCCCAGAATGTGGATATCTGTAGAACTGACATCTGAGCTTCTTAAATACTAAAATTTATAAAAAAGACTAGAATTAGCAGACATCTGAATAAAGACAAAGTTTCATGGGGCTGGAATTCCTTTCACAGAGGGAAAAGCCTATTTTATAAACATTTTTTTAAACAATCCTTGAAGGGCACAGCAAATAATAGAAGGGAAACATTACACATGTTTCCAAAATTGTAAATGGTACAGAGGTAGTTGCTAAGGACTGCTGGTTCATTCTCTCTACTAATAGAAGTGTTTAAGGGTAAGTTAAACAGGTAAGAACCAGTTGTTGCAAAGCGAGGACGTGATTTTTCATAAAATGACCGGTAAACTTTGGGAATTTGTTGTCAATGGATATGACAGATGGTGAAAATTCAGTAATTCAAGGGAAAACTGCCTAAGTTCATGAAAAGGCAAGTCCTTAAGGTTTACAGAGTGTTTTTAAACTATGCTTGGTATCAGAAATGCCTGAGATCTGTGCTTGGCCTGTTCCCTAGACATCTGCTTATCCCTGGTGTTGGAGATAAGGGACTGGGCTAGCTGAGCTTTTTGCCTGACTCAGTACAGCTGTTCTTGTGCTGCTAAGAATTGAACATAGGCTGTTGTGGCTTGCTGGGACTAGATGCTAATGGAGCTAGAGCCCATGGAGAGCTTGAGGATATCTCCTTTACAGTGCTAAAATTATTACCATGAAGGTACTAATGAATAATTTTCTGTGTGAGAGAAGTTTGTGTGAACTAAAGCACTCCCCTCTGTCTGGAGATAGTAACACATTTGGGAAAAGAAAAGCAAACTTCTCTAAGTAAATAATGTTTGTCTCTTTTTCCCTTTATTGTATTAACATTTTGTAAGTTATTTTTAGATGCAAAAGAAAGTGACACAAACCGTGGCATAGAACTTAGCTCTGAAATCCAAATAATCATAAGTTCCCAGTGTATTATTATTAGGGTATCCTTATATTATCTTGAAAGCATAAAACATTTTATTATTCATTATGATTTAATACAGTGTGCTTCAACATCAGCTTTTTTTGACACTGGTGAAAAAAATAACTGAGGTACAAAAATTTTATGGTGTATTTTCATTCTTTTGGTGGTCCTGTAAACTGTTGTATATAGTAACAAATATTTACTTGCTGAGAAGACACAATTCAACAGAAGATCTTAGACGTGTCATTGCTCTGGCTAGTTATTAATGGTTTCTTATCTGGTGAAAAAAAGGATATTTTGCTTCATCTTCCAAACTTCACAATGTTCTTACATGCATTGAAAGTCAAGAACTGCATACCTTGGTTAATGAGGGTTGGTACTGAAGTCCTGGCTTGTCATCCAAGATGCAGCACTGGTGCTTTTATCAGCTCTGTGGGTGTTGTCACTGCACCTCAAGTGCAGGAAGGAATTTTAGTTTAATGAGGCTTCTCCTTGACTGTGTCTTACATCAACAGCAAATGATTTCAAACAAGTAGTATTTGGACAAGCAAATAACTGTGAATGAGATTTTCAACTGTTTACTTAATGGAAAAAGCGGAAATGAATCAGCCACTCTTCATTTTCCTCTTTGATTCTCATGCCAGCAAGCATTTGACCTTAACTCAGAAAACGCAGCTGGCGTTTCTTAGATGGGATTTCTCGGCTTATTGTAATAACAGAGACAAAGTTTCTTGTGAATGTTGGGACACAGTGAAGGCAAAATTCAAAACAGTGCAAATGAGGCATGTGAACATCTGTCAGTGTGGCAGCCTGAAATATCTAAGCAGTTGAAAATAAGGACTTGTCAAAGGGGAAAAAAATCTCATAATAATATTTGCTCATTAATTCCATGATACACCCTTCAGACCTCAACTGGCATTGAGGATATGACCAACAGGCATAATGGTGGTTAAGGAAAAGGAGAAAAAGGAACTGAAAATGTGGTGTGGCAGCAGTTACTGCCTGCTTCTTGTTTTTTGCAGTCCCCACCATTATCTCTGTGTGGCACTTCAGCACAGCCTATGTAAACCAGGCTAGCTTAAGAAAATGTGCCTTTCTCAATCCTGTAATAGGAAAATGTAAAGCGTTTGACATTAGTGGTGCTGAAGCTCCTTCTGCTATTTTTCCTCCGTTATTTCTGGTACATCAGTATTTTCCCCAGTGCCTGCTCCCCTGGCTGGGGATGCAGCATGGTTGTAAACTGGTGTGAAGGGACACGGTGTTATAAACAGGTCTGAGGATGTGCCAGATGAGAAGATGTTATTTTCCTCTGTTCTGTGACACATGCATAGTAACTAAGGTGTGCACATCCTATCGTTATGCTTTGCTGCAGCTTTCCTATCCCCAGCAGTACTTCATTAACATTAAGAACATAGTTCCTGGATAACCCCAGTAATTTTCAGCAGCCATTCCGATGCATCCACTTGAGCACCATATTATCTTAATACTGCTGGCATTTGCATGTCTTTGAAATACATTTTTTTCTCAGATATTGTCCATTTAATCCACGGCAGTTTCCATCACCCTTTGTTCTTATAGTCATGCTTTACTTACAACTGATGAAAAAGAATAATCTACTAATTTCTCAATAGCTATTAAAGGTTAAGAAGGAATCAACAAGGTGTAAACAGCAGCATAAGAAGCCAAAGATTTAGCTGTTTGAACACTGACTACGTAATTAGAAACATATAGAACTAGAATTATAGTGAAACCAGGCCGTTAAGATTTCTGTATTTAATCAACAATTTTTCATGTGAATAAAATTGTTACATGCCATTTATCATTTCAGCTGTACTCTGACAGGAAAGAAAAAGCCTTTAGGAACAGTGATAAAATATTTAAGGAAGGTGTGACAATTATTCTTTATATTCACTTATCTGTATATAGTTTCTCCTCTCTTCCCTTCCCTGCTCTTATCTGAGAGTGTAGGTCTTCGTTTATGAGACTGAAAGGAAAGGGATTTGTCTTTGTAATTTGCACATCAATATATGGCACCAATCCCAGGCAGAACAGGGGAAGGGCGTATATTACCGACGTGCTCCAGTGCTGATCCAAAGTACTTTCAGCTCCAGAATGTTAAAGAAGCTTTCAGGGCATCACTGTTTTTCTCTGAGTGGGCCTCACTTCTTTCCCTGTGTGAGACTGCCTGGCCATCAGTGTGGGTCTGGGCTCTGCTGGATTTCCATTCTCCAGGTTAGGGGGCAATGTCATGGAGCCTGCCTTCTCCTACTGCAGCAGTAAGGGAGATGCACCTTCTAGAGGTCTCCATCCCTTTGCTTTCTTGCTCAGTCTCCTAAAAACAAGGCTGTCACTTGTCCTTAATTACTGATAGGTCATTAGGTGTATCTTACCCATTGCCTGGGAGAGCGGCTGAATGATTGCACGGCCGATAATCCATTGTGCATCCACCTGAACAGGTGCAGCATTGTGCAGTCTGGCCATATCAGGCCTTCAGTACAAGAATCCTGATACCAAACCAGCGTCTTTGCTACTTTGTAGCAATTGGAAAACACCTTATCTGATCTGTGGCCGCGTGCAGGCCAACCTGCAGATGTTTCCTGTGAAGTGTTACCTGCTGCTTTGTGCTTGAGCCATTGCCTGTTAGCTCACAGTGGCCATCACTCCTGCAAGGCCTCTGCTCCCCAGCAAGGGAGGCAGGATTTATGAMACAAGATTTTTTAATGTGGTTTGGGTTTTTTTGTTTGATTGGGTTTTTTTTGTTTTTTTTTTTTTTCTTTCCTGGTGCCGTGCTGGCTTGCACCTCTGCTTCTGCCTTTTTAGCCTCAGGAATCTTTTTGAAAGACATGTTATACTTCTGTAGGGGACTTTTCTTTTTTCCTGGTTAAAATTTAAAAGAAATATAAATTATTTATAAACTGGCAAGGTAAAATGAACAGTGTAGCCATAYGTACCATTGTTTTTTAAAGACAAGGTTTTAAAGCAGGCTTCTTATTAAAGCTGTTCGTAAACTGTAGAAGTTACAGTGTTTCTTCTGAACTTAAGATGTTTTGAGCCTCAGACTTTAAAATACATATAAAAAAGTGTGGTTATTAACTGGCTACTAAAAGTGTTCTAAAATACTTGGCATTTTGATTTGGACTACTAAAAATGCATTAAAATATCCAGGTCTTTTCCAGATTTATTGTGGAAAAAAAAATAATGAAGTCAGTGCCTATTCCCTGACCTGATCGTGTATTTAAAAGAGGTTTACCTGTCTTCTTTATGGTATACATAAGTTTAACAGTGTTCTTCAGTCCTGTTTGCTCCTACGTGGAGGCCTGGCCTTGAAAATTTGGAATTATGGCAGCCTCTTTCTCCCTCCTCTATTTTTTGCTTCTAGGTTCATAACTGATGGGAGGCATAAATGAATTTAAGTTCAGCAAATTTTGCCTTTCACGGACATAGCTGCCTGCCTGGTGCAGAAATGTCTAGAGAAGTAATCAAGGAGTAGCAATGCCCAGTCTGTTGTTTGGGAAGTTGGTCAGATTCAGAGAAAGCATCAAAAGTGGAGGGGGGATGAAATGAGGCGCCAGAAGTTTGAAAGCAGGTGTAGTATATGAAAAATGTGGGAGGGATTTGTGTGGAATGGGATGCCAGAAGGACAGGTTACAGAATGGCAACTACTCCCTATGGCATCTCCCTCACAAACTTTTGTTGGATTTCTCTTTTTTCTTTTTAGACAATCTTTTTGTCCATTTCTAGCCTCCCTGCTGCTTACAATAGCAGAATACAAGGGATATTTCTGATGCAATTCACCGATAAGTTGTCTTCTGATTTCACATAAGTTCTCTTGTTGATCTGTCTCATGACTATGAGAAAGCCATTCTCCAAAACGTTATTCACAGCAGGGTTTTTATACTTCTCTGAGAAGATTGTGAATAGTACTGGAATTAGGTAAGAAGCTTCACAAATATATATATATATATATACACACATATATATATGGATTAGGCACTTTTCAGAATATTAGTTTGATATTGCCTTGCCTTCTTGAAAAAGACTAACAAAGGAAATGGGTTTTTTTGGGAGAGGAGGGGGCACATGATATGCACAAAGGGAAAAGCTACAGGTAAGCAGTTTCAAAGAAGTTACAATTATAATGGCTTTGTGATCAGTTGGGAAAATCTCTCCAGACAGAGAGCAGCAGCATTGCACAGTTGTGTTAAAGGTTGAAAGCCTTGGGTCAAAGGGTGTCCTAGACTTTAAAGGTGCTAAAGGATCAAAGGAAATGGATTATCAGCCTGATGAGAAGACATACAAAAAAAAAAAAAAAGGAGAATTATGGCAGAAACAGAACAGTCAGCTTCTCGCAGGCAAAGGTTTTTAACCTGAAAGGGACTTTAATATCAGTTGCAAGGAAATATTAGAGTGTAGATAGGGGGAAACATGAATATTAAAAATTACTCTCTTACCCTGTAACAAGATATACTTTGTATCTTTGGGTAGAAGAATAAATATCTTTGCTTTGAAAAGACTCTTGATTCACTTTAATCAGTTGCTGTCACAGTCTGCTGAGGGATAAGGACTTTCAGCTGCAAATTTAGTCTGTCATATCAGGCTGGTTAGCACCTGTAATCCAGCGAGGGTGAGAGGACTGATTTATCCAAAGCAAGATAACAGGCAGGGAGGTCTGTCACCTAAGTATGGTTGTGATGAAAAAAGCAAAGGCTTTATCTGTCTAGGACAAAAGGTAAGGAATGAAGGGTGTTGGGGTTTTTTGCTTGTTTGGTTTGGTTTGTTTGTTTGCTTTCCTTTTCTGCTATCTTCTTCTTTTTTTCTATTTTTTTTTTGTGTTCTCTTTTTTCCCTGTAAATGGTGAATGCTAACACCATGTGAGATTATTTTTACCTCTTTATGTTTATTATTTAAGCACCTTTTTCAAAGACATAATACACTGCAGCTGTCCTCAATGCATCTTGTTGTTTCTGTTGTCTTTATAGCTGCAAATTCTTGTCAAATTTTTGATATAAAACTTTGAAATCTATATTTAGTTGCCACCTCATTTTTTTAAAGTATTTTGGTAATTTAATTCTTAACCATTTAAAAAGCATTAGTATAGGACATCATAAATATTTTTAGGCTACATTATGTCTGCTGAGATGCTTAAAAGAGGAAAGTAGAGGCAAATATAATGATAGTCAATTCAGATGTTCAAAGCTTCTTTCTGAAAAAAAAATAAGAGAACTTTGTGAAACGTACTTTGGAAATCCTTTACTAATTCTTCTGGGGACAAAAACACTCTGTGAAGGTTACTCAGGTTTTGCAGAACTAGAAAATCACAGAGAGTTCTTATCTCATAAAATAAAATCCATCTATCCAAGCCTTTTAGGAAAGGCTAGAGACTGTGGATATTGATGTTTTTGATAGATGGAATGCTCCCAAACCAGCTCATCCCAGTATGACTCCTCAGACTGAGACTTTATATAAACAAGAGGCTCCCCCAGGGTTCAGACTTTCAAGTGGATGATTAACTGACAAAGCTAAAAATCCAGCTTCTTGATACAGAGAAACTATAACTTTCAAATTAATGAAGCAATCATTCCCGTAGATGACTTCTAACATTGCACTAGGTTTTCAGCAAGAAAAACTCTGATAAATCTTGTGATACCTTTTCCATTACTCATTTGAGGATGTCCACTAGATTACGTTTTTATGGACTTCAGAGAATACAAGTGCACCCCTGTTTGGAGAAGTAAAAGCTGTTGCTTGAGAGGGCCCTACTCAAAATAATGAATTTACTTGTCTTAGTGTTCCTCAAATTCTTCTTCTTCCATCTTTATTTTTACCCACACTGGCTACAAAATTTTGACAGGATGCTTAGATACCCAATTGGATGCTAAAATCCTCAGTGAGACTGAACATGCAAAAAAGGTGGCATTGGGGTTTTTTATTGTTGTTTTGGTCGGTCAGGGGGTTTTTCTGAGTGTGATCTTACGGAAATGAAAAGGTTATTCTGCGCTATTACCATGGGTCAGGAAGTTGTCCAAGTGTTGTTTACTAAGGACTCAGTGAAGAACGCTTTGTACGTGACCTTTCTGTACACAAAAATTAGAAAAGGGCAACAAAAATGAATAGAGCCAAGAAGTTTCAAGTGGAAATGGATTGCATTGCTTAAATTCACTTTGTTCAAGAAGAAAACATAGTACAATAGATAAATGTATAATTTTTAAATGGAGGGTAAGCTAACTATTATAGTTAAATATAAAGATATCACTAGAGAGGAGGATTATAAGAAAACACTAAACATCACTGTCCTTTGGTTAAGCGTGGAGAAAGGGATGAAAAATTAAGAAACTTGTCTTAAAATACTCCTGTGTAATTTCAAAGGCCTTGGCTAAAAAGAAATAAATTGATGTAGACAAATGTAACTGTTGACTTTCATGTTATGTAAACACTTGTTGAAAAGGTAAGGCAGTGCCTAAGTGTTCTTTTCTAATCAAACATGTGGTTCTTAATTTTTTTTTTCCAAGATATTTCAGTTTGCCCTTACCTTTCTCCCTGACTTATTTTGGAAGAAGAGGTTTTCTACTCTCAAGACTAGAAAATAGTTTTGCTTTATTTACCATTTCTTTGTTCAGTTACATGTAAGAAAAGTACCACAATATAAAACACGAAGCATTGTGAACTTCACACCAGTGTTTTATACGTTCATTTCAATCCCATTTCATTCTGACTGGAAAAGAATACCAAATTTTGTTGGTTTTATGTCAGGTTTTGAGGCTAACATGAAGACAGTTAACAAATTCAGTGTTTTATACTAAAAACCAGTTCCCTTTTCTAAGGCTTTCACTGACTGTTTATGGGCTTTTTTTGTTAGGATTAAACATAAATTATAACAAAACCTAAGCCCATTAAACAGTTGGTCAGAGAAAGTCTAGATTTCAGATTTCTTGGGGGGCAGGCGGAGAAGTCATTGTTCATAGAGCTTGTGTTTAGTATCTCTGGCTTCTTTCTGTTTAATATGGTTCTGATAATGCCACCGATAAGTAGCTGAATTCAACATCAAAAATCGGTAAAAGCAAGACATACCAGCCCAAGAAATACCTTGGCTTGTCACAGCTGAGCTGTGTCTTTGGAGGTATTTCTTCACTAAAACATGCTTAATTTGTTTGGTGTTATTTTAAAAAATGTCACAGTGGGAGAAAATCAGAATAAGTAAGCCAGAAGCAGAGCTGTGTTTTTGGGACAAAAACAGCATCTTAGTGCTTCAGCTCTGCTACCTCCTTCAACCCAAAGGAGGTTCTCAGTGGTAGCACAGCTCATTTCCACTTAACCCCATCCACATGGGAGGGATTAAACTGTGGATATAGAAAAGCACCTCTAATCCACTACAGCAAAAAAGGGAGGACAGGCTTGGTTTTTGTGTTGCTGCATGGGCACTTAGTAGGCTGCGTGTTCCTGTTAGGACAGAGCAGGTCAGCGAGCTTGGCAGTGCCATGAGATGTGTGAAGGTGTCAGCGTGCAGTGGCATTCCTGGCCATAGTCCTCATTCTGACTTTATAGCTGTTGTGCCCCTAGGAAGGTATTTTCAGGATTTTCTGGAAAAAAAAAATGGATATTAAACTGATAAGTGTGATTCAACCTAAAATAAGCCCAAATGGAAGGTACTGTTTGTGCAAACATCCCTGTGTGTTCCAGTTCACATAGGAATTGACAGCATTGTGGCAACTCACTAGTATTAAGAAAAAAGGCTGAAATTCTGCAATGTTAAAGATGTATGCAGTAGAGAAACATGTGCAATATTAGAAGTGTACATATTTGCCAGGTGTTTCAGCATGTAAAGCCTGAGTGTCCCTTTCAAAATGTTGGGTAAGAGCAGGAACTTCTGTCTGGGCCTGCACCTGTGGACAGGTTTCAGTAGGATAAACTGTGGGGAATTCCCACTTGTCTGTGCCTTGTAACAGAGAAGGAAAGCTTCTTTTAGTGTTTCAGCTGTGGACAATGAAGGTACTAAGGCAATTATGAAAGAATAGCCAATGTGCTCTGAAGTTAAGATTCCTTTGCCCTTTTTTTGTGTAGTTTTTTCCCTGCTGATAATCTCAGAAGGCATCGAATTCTAACAAACAGAAAAAGAGGGGGAGAGAGAGGTCTGCTAAATACGAGGCTGTCATAACTTAGAACAAGATTATAATATGAAGGAGTGTTACTTACCATGTCCTGCAATATTCATTGCCAGTTCTAGGAGATCAGTGTAAAAGAGATAAAAGCAAATACCATTTTGCATGGCAGGTAAGGAACTTCCAGAATTCGTTGCTACAGGCGGCTGAGTTGACAGACATCATAAGCAGATTCCAAAAGATATTAGAGACATTCATAGGCAACAGTTCTAAATAATGAGTAGATACAAAAGAGAGCAAGAGATGTGGCCTGCAGCACCCCTGACAGTAGGATTGTGGCTGCTGGCAGAGTGCAGGAAGAATGGGCAGCAGAAAATGGATGCACTCCCATCCTTCCCTTAAACAGCCATCCCGCTGTTGCTGACCACAGCAGCGTGATGGCCTGGGTGCACGGGCACGTCTCCTGTTCTTAGCTCGCTTCTGCCTAACCAGTGAATTGTTTAGACCAAGTGTCTCAAAGCTTGCCAGCAGTGCAGGCAGAATTCACTTCTGCGGGTGTGACAGAATTGCTGCTTTAGGCACCGCCGTGCCCGAGAGCGGTGAGGTGGAGGGAGAGCTGTGCCCGGCCACCAGGATGTGTTGACTACGGGCCTGCTGCCCAGGAATTGCTCTGCTGCTGCCACAGGCACAGCACGGGATGGCTGAATATTCACTGTTGATTAGCAGCCTCCCCAACACCCACAGAATGCAGATCTGCCTCTCTCTAAGCCCTGGCTTTTCTGCCTCACGTCGTTTTGCGACCATGGCTAAGTGCTCTGTATAAGACTAGAGTTGGTGTATAACAATGTGACAGAGCTCCCTGAATAATTTATATCTGCAGTTCCATTTCATACTTATTTGTTATCCTATAGGTTTTCCCCTAGGATATGCCGTCTAGTTTCAATTTAAAACCTAAGTTCCATAAATTACCGCTGCACAGAAGTTGCTTTAACACGCCATTTATGCAGGTAATGGTGCACATTGTAGCAGGAGTGTTTCAGAGTCCCCACTCCTGGGATTACAGATCCACGGTRAGCTGGTAAATGGGAAACAATGCGGAGTTGGCCGGAAAATTGAACAAATCCACCTCAACATATCACAGCAAATCACACCTTAATGCTGYGAACTCTGCAGGGCGATGTTTCTGCACCAGCACGGACATCTGGATTCCCTGCTTGCATTCAGCAGAAAGGAAGCGTGTACATCGTGTGTCACATGTATTTAGATACCAGTTCATGGAAGTGCACTTAGGAAGAGYATTAAGGCATATTTATGGTAAGGTATAAATAAGGCCCATCACACCATCAGTTCTTAATCCTTGCTTTTATTCTCTGGGCAGATAATTTTCTCAAAAAAAAAAAATCAAAACTTCAGAGAATAGCCAGTCTAAGTGATAAGTTCAACAACACTTTAACGGGGTGTCATCCAAATATTACTAAAATGTGTGTAAATCTGTTATATTTCAAAATAAATGTAAGTTATGTTATTTTTTTCTTTAAAGACTAATATGAMTTTTATAGAAGTGCATTTCAGAAAAAAAAAATCCCTTTGTTTACATGTCTTGCCTCACTCAAATGAAAATCATGTCACTGCAGCCATTAGAACTACTTTTCTGTTTCTGAGGCCACATTTTGGCTAAATGTTTCTCCTTAAGTATTTAGGTTTAATTCTTTTTCTTAGCACTTATTGTATCTAATAGGCTTTAAACACCTGCTTCAAATTAGTGAAATTAAGTGTTTCTTGAGTAAGACTAGTGACTAATCCACCAACTGCTAATTTTTGTGTATTATATTTTGGTTTATTACTGAGTCATACAGCTGCATGTTTGGGTAGAGATTGATATGTGGGTTAATACTGCACAGAGCTACCAGCTTCAGGCAAGGTAGCATTGAATCCCCAGGCTGTGAATATCCTGGTGAAGGGACTGGTGTAAAAGGGCCTGAGATGCTCTGTCTGCTCATGGCACAGACAAGATTCAGTAAACCAACCTTTCATTCCCAGTTACGRGCCTGTCTTTTTGGTGATTTCCCTCATGTAAATTTGAAAGTATACCTTGTTACACGTAAGTAAAGGCTGCATGCCAGTAATAAATACATCCTGCTGTCTGTTAGGCAGATCTCAGGGACTGTGGAGCTTCTTGAGAGCCTCTAGGAAGGAGTTGGGTATCCCTTGCCAGTGGGAAGGTGYATGTGAACCTGCAGGACCTGCAGGTGTATGTGAACCTGCAGGACCTGCCAGTTCCCTTCTCTGTGGTGCCCTTACCTTGCCTGGGGGGGTTACTGCTGCCACGGCATTGCCTTTGGTCTGTTGGATGTGAGTGCATCGGGCACAAGAAGAAAGGTTTCACAAGAGAAGAATACCCAGGATTTCAGGTTAAATCTTACATTGCTTGTGGTAACGTGTGAAACAAAGAATTACTTAAGGGAAGGACGAAGAAAAGGTGGGAAAAGGGATGTGCTGTGACACAACACAGCAACAGAAAGAAGTTTAGGTTGTGTGTAACGCGTGCTGCTTTGGGACTGATAGGCCTGGTTCAGGAAAGATGCTCAGTGCATTCAAGTTCACTCATGAATGTGAATGGCCTAAGTAATTTGAGAATCCATTTACACACCACTTACACCCACATCATCCTGTTTGCTCTTACCTTGCCAAGCATCTGTGGGCCCTGAAACCTCATGAGAACTATATTTTAATTTAGGAAAGATTTTGGCCTGTTGCAGTTCCGTTCTGCTTCCTTTTTTATTTCTTTTCTTTCTTATTTCTCTTCTTGTTCTTTCACTTTYTCTCGCAGTTCACGTCCAGGATGGTAAGGTTGCAATAGTGACAGTTCATTAGATCCAGTAATTCAAATATTCTTTGGTGGTAGGTGACTATTCATAAGTTTCTGGTGCTGCTATTTCTGATGTACATGTGCATATAYGTGTTCCGTGTGTCTAAATAAATGCCTTGCTTTGATCCAACAGGCCAGAACCAGTACTGTGGACAAAGGATGGTGGAGAACTACCAGATCCAGAGAGAATGGTTGTCAATGGCAGGGTTCTAAGCATCAGCTTCCTAAACAAAACAGACAATGGCACATACCGATGTGAAGCAAAAAATCCCATTGGCCGAAACAGCACAGAATATGTCCTGATAGTACATGGTGAGTGTGCTCTCCTTAGTGCATSCTATGCATATTTAACATTTCCAGCTGATACAATTGCTTGTGGTCATTATGGAAAGAATAGCAAGAAAAAGTTGGAAGTGTAATTGCACTTTTGTTGATTTTATTGTCTAGCTGTGGGGAGTGTGTTGTCTTTCCTTCATTGGCACGCCTCTCTTCTTGCAGTTTAAACAAAATATATTCACTTATGCTGTGAACTTTTTGCTAAGTAAGCACCTGTAAAAATGTTTTGCAGTGTGTGGGTACTGTTTCATAAGTACTTGCCTCAGGCCCAGCTGTTCAGATAAAGCTGGTTACAGAAGGATGTATGAAGAGAAATATCAGACAGATGTGTGCTTGAGGTTTTCTGCTTAGCTTTTTCTAGACCACCAAAGACAGGACATCGGATACTTCACACAAGTTACAACCTGCTACTGAGAAAATTCAGCTCATACAAGTTAGCTAATATCACCTGGCCCATCATTAAAGTCTGACCTCAAAACTGTGTCATGTCCTAAATGTATTATATTACTTCCAATAAAATGGAAAAATAGGAAGATTCACGTGAAATTACACTTGATTCCCCCCCCCCCCAATAAATTAGGCAACAATATATGTCATGTGAAAAGAAAATCTGTCTTCTGCACTGATCATGAAATAGATTGCCATAACTCAGCTATAGGGGAAACTATAATATAAAATTAGCATTTGCCTTTAATACAGCCTTGCAATTTGGATTCTAGGAATCTCAAAACATGATGTTCTCTTATCACAGGTAATTCCTGGAAGGTTATGATTTTTGTAATTTGAATTTTAAAATAAGAGAATATCGAGGCAGAAGCTCCGCTGTAGTTCATGATGGTACTTTTTTCGTCTTTTTTTTTTTAATGCAATTGCTTATAAGTGTGACAAAATAAAATGAAAAAATCTAATGCAAATTTTAGTCTTTAAATAAACAAGAGAATTATGTAGATTTTATTTTCTCATTATGAACTTGTTTACAACAAGTATACGTTTCCTTCGTGGTTGTAAGGTATCAGAAACATTTTTCACTACAGGTTTAACCTGCCTCTGGGTATTTGGCATAAAAATTCTAGTAAGTGCTGCTTTCAGTAATGAGATATTTATTGGCACTGTTGATGAAATGTCATTTATCGAAAGAAACACTTAGGTTACTTTTCATTTTTCTCAAAGTTCACCATTAGTTTATGTAGGATTAGTGACACAAATAAGGAGGAGATCTTTGCGTGAGGAACACAGAGCCTGTACTGCTGCGTGAGTATTTCTGTGTTAAAGACGAGCAGAAAAACTAAACCCTCTAACCTCTACTTACATTGGCTGCTACAAGAAGAGGAAAAGGAAAACTGTCTCTTGCATCCCAGAGGCGGTGGTGTGTTGGTTGTTGGCTGCAGGCACAAAGTGCTCTGCCTTTGATGAGGTAACGCCTTCTGCACTTACCATATGTTGAAACTTCTGTCRTTTGTGTTTTCTGCCCAATTTATTTATGTGATTATTTCTGAAAAGATGGCCTTTTGTAATGGGGGATTTTTTTCCATCAGCGGCGACTCTGCGATAGAGCTCTATCAAAGAATATTTCACCATTTCCACTTTCACACAGTGGCGTGTCCCCTGTTGATCTGATTATCTTGCATCAACTTCCTGGCAGTCTGTAAAATCACTCATTATCAGGGAGGTGTTCAGTTATGTTTGGCAGCACATTAGGCATGTTWCCAGGTTTAGCTTGCTCACTGCTGACCTTTCCTGTTATGAGTACCYGAGTTTTCCTAATTGCATTTCTGCGATTCCAGCAGTGGAACTAGAGAAGGTAAATGTCAGGTGCTTCCAAGGTTTCTGAAACAATCAGAGTTATGTGACAGAGCATGAGATGGTGTTTAGTACTTAGCAGCCTACTGGGGTTCARAGTTGTTAGGTTTATTTTAAGTACGGAGGAGACTGACAATTATTTTATCAAGTATGGCACAATCAGTTGTATAGATAAATTTAAGCAGCCTTACCCCTTCTTTAGCTCATTACGTTCATTAATGTCTCTAGTGAAACATAATCCTCCTAAAATTATACAATATTTTTTTCTCTCTCTGGGGGCTAGAAAACCTACTTTTTATCATCTTCTGAGATGCATCCTTCTATTTAATAGAGGATGTATTTTTTATCTTCCTAAACATATCTGGAAGCATCCTTTGATTTCCTCTCATCCCTTCCCCTGTGCTTAACGTGTTGATGTAATTTTTTGTCCTACTCCTTTGTTAGAGCTCATTTATGATATGACTTCTTACCTTGAATATCAGGTTTCTAAGACAAGGTACATCCCAGATTTCCCACACGAGCTTGTGTGAGGAAACAGGGGACATCAGTGGAAGGTATCCTCTGCAGAGGCAGGGAAGTGCAACATGATTCACAGCTTTCCTTTTCTTATGTGTTCTGTGGTTTCCATGCATTTTATTCCTTTCTTTTTTAACTTCAACAGATTTTTATCTCTTTCTGTTTGTTAATGGTGTAAAAGCTTCATCTGGCTTCTCTTTTTTTCTYTTCTTCCCCCTATGAAATCCCCCTCTGTGATACCCAATCTCCTAATTCTCTCARTTTTTTAAGTTATCTTCCTAACTCAGAGAAGATTTAAACAGCTTTAGTGTAGAGAGAAGATTGCCTAAAAATGGAAGATGTAGTTTATCATAATTAGAGATTAAGGGTAAGCAAATTATTTGTACATATTAATTATGCAAACCAAGCAAAGTGTCTCATGCCTTTAACTGGACCAACCTAAACGCAAAATTATACAGAAGAGTAGTATTTTTTCCACTGTGAGTKCTGATGAGGTAATACTGTTTTGATGTTAAGTGATGACAGTGGAAATAAATATTACTATAAGCAGATGAATGGCAATCTGTGCAATACAATTAGCATCTGATAGCATAAACATTATTTTTAGATTTTTTGTACAATTAAAGAAACCAGACTTCAGAGGAATTGAATCTATTTGAATAAGGTTAAAGGTTTGGGCTATTAAATATGCTCATGCTGCTTTGCCGAATCAATGTGACTGCTAATTTCATTTTTCTTAACATTTATTGTTAATAATAAATGTCAAAAAGTACTCTGTGAAGCAGGGAAGTGGGTACAAAGTTGGAGTTTATAGGCAGAAGCACAAAGGCAAGACATGTAGTTTGCTCAAACATTTGTTTCGTGCAGTAACAAAGGGACAGGCTTTAATGCCTGTAGCTGTTGTCATTTCTGTATTCTAATTGGCAAGCTTAGTGCTTTAGAAGTGCACATTCTGGCTAGATATATTACACCCTTTCTTTGGTAATGGGCCCCAGGCAATTTTCACTCTCTCCCAATTTATTAAGAATTTTTGTTTACCTTTGTCCAAATACTGGTCATTAATCATCAGCGAACAGAGCAAACTGTCAAACTCGTGTTGCTCAACCCAAAAACACAGACTCCGCTTGCAGAGCTGCGGTAATAACCGCAGTGATTTAGCTGGAGTTGAGGACGGAGGTGCTCGATCATAATCAACCCGAAGACACAGCTGCTGTGCCTGTGGGAGTAGTTCACAACCTCTGGGTGTCACTGCCAAAGACTCGGTTCAGCGTCACGTTGGCGTGAGCGGCAGAAGTCCGCATCGTCGAGAAACCTTCTTAATGGAAACAGCAGCGGCTGGTAATTTGCAGCCCTGTTTGAAGTGGAGTTCCTTGGTGGAATATCCTGGTACGCCGATCTACAGCCAGGCATTAAATTAATTGAAATATTCAGAGCTGTAATGTGTTGTGCAGCAATTATCTAGAAGAGCAATATGGAAATGAACATGAATCAGCAGCTGTGGATGGTCAAGGCAGTTCTTATTGCCCAAATTATAACTACAGTGGAAAGCATTTGAGCCAGTTGCTCAGGATCTCTGGAGAATAAAAAGTGGCATAACATTCCTTTGTCTTCAGCCTCTCAATTTTGTATTTTTTTTTCTTGGGCAACCTATTTTTTGCACATAAAGGCAGCTGAAAGACCAAGTTACATCCTTATTAGTATTTTGAAATGTGCTTTCAGACAGAAGATCGCCTACAATGTGTAAGACCAGAGGTTCCACTGCATCTTTCCTGACTATAACATTATTTATATTCCTCCTGCTTGTCCAGTCCCATTTCAAAACATTTGTCATCTTAGCTTCCACAGTAACCTGTGGCAACAAGATTCTGAATTTAGTTACGTGCTTTGAGGGAAAAGTATTCTCTTTTGTTTGTTTAAGCCTGGTACTTGATCTCTTCACTTTCCAACCTTACAAGCTATTTGGCCTCTTTTGCTGTTTGTGCTGGAAGTTTGCATTTAAAATTATATTTGCTGCTTCCCTTCAGTAGCTTCTCAAGTATTTCCACATTGGTCTCAACTTCTCATTGATTGTGATCTTAAACTCTGCATTTCCTGGAATCCTCTCCCTTGTATCCATTCTCCTTCTTTCACGGTCTTTTTTTTCTCCCCTTTTTTCTTCATTTTTTTGGTCTACTTCTAAATCTCTGTGGTTGACTGTTCTCCATATCTGGAACAACACTATGCCAAATCTGCACCAGACACCTTAGTTTAGTAAATCCTACCTCTAAATACATTTATAGAGATTCACCTTCTGTGCCTGACAATAATTCCAGTACCATGCACTTGTACATCTATATAAGTTTTTTTAAAATTGATGGAAGCTCTGTGGAATCCCAAACACATGAAATTAAACAAACCCTTCTACCTCTATCTGTTCTAGATTCTTTTGTCTCTGTCAGTTCATTTGCCCACAATCAGATTTTAATTACATTTCATTTCTGTTGTGATATCCTCATAGGGGCCCCCTCTCTTTCCTTTATTCCTCTAACTCACTTGTGCAGTATCTCTCTGGAAAGGTAGAAACTGAGTAAAGCAGTAAACTGAAAGAAAATTGAGGAGGTGAGGATATTTTCTGGTTTCTTTCAAAACTAAGCTTGTCGAATAGGCAATAGATCTTTCAGTTGGCAAATATTTTCACTGCAGACCTCTGGTGAATCTTGTGCAGTGTTTTTGGACACCTCATCCTCACAAACATGTAACAAAAACCACATAAAAAAATTTGGGAAGGAAAGGAAGCCGCGTCCTTGTGGAGCAGCACACTCATCAGTAATCTTGGCTGCTCTGTGTTTTGGTGTTAAGATCCTACAAGTTGAGGTAACTGGACAATTTCTAAAGTTTCCTCCTTTAAAGTTTTCTGAGTTGAAATGTCTCATTTACACACACCTCAGAGAAAAGGCTTTCTCTGCCTTTGGGAACACCTTGCCTTTGTGTGAACAAAGCTTGGGCTTTGTGAAAAGAGAATTGGTGTGATGTAACAATAATAACATTTATAGCTACAATAATGGGTGAGTTTGTTAAAAAACCCTAACATTGCCCTCACAGCAGTCAAGGCATATCAAGAATATGAGACTCAGAAGACTTTTTAGGACTTAATTGGAAATTCAGTGTATGTGACTACCTGTGCCTTTTAGTTTCGAGATTTTTCTTTTTTGTATCTCCGTTTGAATTAAAAGAAAGAAGTCTCAGTTTTGAGTCCTTAAAACAAAGGTGAAAAGTTTTTCCTATTCCCATTTGATAAGAAGTAAAAATAAATTTAAAAGGTACAGAAGATAACTTGCAGAAAAAGGAGCCTGGGCTTTCAGTTGGAAAATAAATAAATAAAAGCGTGCTCCTGAATATTTTCTTGGTCTCAAAAGCCTTCCTTTCCCCCAAGCTATCTTCTTCAAAGCATAGCCCTTCAAATTGTGTTGAAATATTCTAATTTTACATCAATGTTCTCAAATGACATTAAGGCATTAAATCATTATCACAACATTAAAGCTGACTTCTCCAGAAGACTTTTGGTTGGTTTAGGAGAGGTGGTCCAGACCTTAAAGCACAGTGCAGATGAATTTCCTGCAGTCAGATGAATTAAGAAATCATTGTGTAATAGAGCTTTTGTTATTGGGCTGAAGAAGAATAGTCTTTAGTTGACATTTTCAGGTATGAGAAGTCTGTCAAGAAACTTGTGGTGGAGTTGTTGGCTTAATTTTATGGATGAATTGTCCAGCTATTATCCCTGAACACTCTCAAGGCAACTACTTTGAAATTGCTTTTTGTTGATAAGTGCTTGAATAGTGGGGTGTATAGTTGAGCTATGTGAGCTGATCTTTCTTCATTTATGGTGACTTTAGAAAAATAAGATACAAATTTCCTTTCCAGATAAGCTTAAAAATATTTTGGAAAGGTCAAGAAAATAACATTCCAAATCACACTAACACTTTTGGGGAATATGTTGGACACTTCTACATTTTTACATTAATATACTGTTTCTCATGGAAGAAAGCTTTTAAAATTAAGTGATTTTGTTGTATAACATATAAAAGTTTTTTTTTTAATTAATTTCTTACTGGAATACTTATTGAAATAATTGAATGCAGAGTATTTCAGCAGCAGGAAATCTCTCCCCAAGCCCTTTAACAACACAACAATAGCAATATATAAAATATATCAATATAACCTTTAACAATATATTCTAATACGTAAAGCTCCTTCCTGTTTGAATACATTTTGTATGTGTTCTAAAACCTGTGGTTTTGGATAATGTCTTTAATCACACACAACTCTTGCAAATACTTGATTGTCTTTGCGCACGTATTATTGGCTGATGTTCTTATGGGATTTCTGCACAGGAATATGTTGTGTGGGTACCAAATATATCCATCTTGCTTTTTTGAAAATAACTGTTTTAACTGACCTTCAGTGCTGCGTGTTTCTAAAATAAGGCTGTTGAGTTTGTTATCACTGAATTGCTGTAGTAGCAAAGCTTGCTCTCTAATTTTTCACCCTTTGCTATTGCTTATACCCTCGATATTCCTGAACTTTACTTCARCTGAGCCTTTTTTTTTCTTTTGAGATGCCAGCTTATAAAATTGCCATGTCTATGAACATCATATGCAATCTTCATGAAGAAAATATTAACTCAATAATTTCTCTTGAGAGCAGTGATAAAGTTGTAATCTAATAGTTGCTAATGATCTTCTGTTTCCATCTAGATCATTTATTATTCAGCAAACCCAAACCATAAAGAAAATATTAAAGTGACTTAGTGATTTTTCTAAATTGAAGCCTTTCCTGCACCAGGAGGTGGTGGAAGGCAGATTAGGGTGTCCTGTCTCTTTCTTCCTCATAAGGTGCTTCCATAACTTACCTTTCTTTTGAGAACAGGTTCCTCAGTGTTTCACTCAATTCAGGAAAGAAAATAGAACATTATCTAAGTGATATTGCTTAAAATGACAACTGGTCATGCCAGGTGATACATCAGAACTGTGCTTTGTTCCAGCTGGGATTGTGAATGCTCTTGGAGCTAGATATAAATGCCTTGGAGGCTGAGAGGGGTAGAGAAAAGCTTCTCAAAAAAATATGCATCTTTCTTGGAGGGCTTTGAGAACTTTTGAATCTGAGGCCTCTGATCACATAGGAAGATGAGCATGGAGGGTCTGAGAGAAGTAGATAATTAGCTTATCTCAAACCATTCATATTGCTATCATCCATAATTTTATATTAACAATTATTAGTACTGATCACTCTATTTTTGCTGTTTAAAAATTTAATTATTAATTACTTGGTGAATTTTTCTGGAGTTTATCTTAGCCTGCATTTCTATGTTATATAAAGGAAAAATATTCAGTCAAATGTTTCTTACAGTACTCTGTTAGCATTTTTTTTAGAGCAAATAAGGTACTTCTCCACTTGTTTTCAGTATTCTTTCAAATAAAAAACAGAACAAACCTACAAGAATTGGAAATGTGCCCAAACAAAATTAAAAAATCTTCCTAACATCTCTCTTCACAGCATAGGTTCAATCTGAATTGGTGTTGGGATTCAAAGTGCCTTTAGCCCCTCCTCCAAAATGGAATCCTCTATGCTGCAATCACAGAATATTTTTTCTAGCTCTTACTGCTTGAATTCTTGATGCAATATAATAAAATTCCCTTTGCTTTGTTTTTATTGCTGAATCCTATCATAGACTTTCTGCATTGGATCTTACCCTGACTTGCTGTGCCTTAATGTGACTTTGTCTCAAGGATTCCAGAGTGTTTTGGCATCAGTCTTTCTGTATGGCTCCCATGGAGAGGGGAGCAGACACAAAAATAACCAGGAGGACAGTAAGGGTGTATCTCCAAACCATCCTCATGTGCAAGGAGAAAAAAAACGAAGCAAAAACGCATTAAAACCATTGCTACCAAAGCTGATGTAGCTTGGAATCTGCCATGTGAGGATGTCCCACAGTGCCCTGACTTCTTTCTCCAGGCTGTGGCTCCGTCACAGGCACTGAGAAAGCTCTCAGCACGTGTGATGGAACTCGCCTGGCAGATGCTTGGGAAGAGGTCTCCAGGTCTCTGTGTATTTCAGAGTAAAACCAAAGGGTCCAACACTAATCTGAAATGTTCCTGGTGGRTGGTGCTCATGTTGTGGTGTAAGCTGATGTATCATTTGTGACAGTGACCCCAGCAATTTTCAGTCAAGACCCCTTGCTTTCCCTTCACTGGTATCCACACAGCTTGTTTACTCCCTTGAAGACAAAAACTGTTTTTCATGGTAACCTCATGCCTGAGAAGGGTTTATCTTCCAGCTGAAACTGCCCTTATTAATCCTCAGGACAAGTGTAGAAACAAATCAAAGGGAAGGAGGAAGGACAGAAGAAAGTTTGGCAGGGAAAAACTTGAGGAGTGGGCAAAGTGTTTATTCTTTAGTTATTACTGTGGGTCATTGCACTAGTGGATTTGTTTTCCCCCCAGTGGTTTCTGTAGTTTACATTTTCTGTGGGTTTCCCAATCCTTGATTGGTGGGAAGCAGGGAGGATTGAGGGATGCTGACATGTTGAAGTGTTTGATTGAGGAGAGCTCTGGATGGCTTCCATCACTCCGGAGCAGGAACTGAAATCTCTTTGCACTGCTTTGTGCATCACTTTGTTTAAAATAAATTAGCAGATATGATCAAGCATTCTTTATGAAAAACCCTGTTATTTCCATGGGTGAGCTATCCTGTTTGATGGCATAATAGTTAAGGTACTAAATATCTGCCAGCCTGAAGGGAAGCTGGATAATTTTAACAAAATTAAGTCTTGACAATATTTGCATGAATCCCACCATTCATAGTTATGTGTTATACAAAGCCAAAAAGTCACAGCAGGAATTCAACTACATGCATAGAACTCTTTTGAGGACAAAAAAYCCAAAAAACAGAGCATAAAAGATTGACAGGTAGAGAGATAGGGCCTCATTTTCTCAGGTAGTGTACTTTGGTGATAGGAATGTGAGAATTAAGTGTATTAGTCAAAGACAGTGCAATGAAGTGCAAAAATCTATGTTTTAGGTTGCAAAGTGCCAGTCACTTTCCCGAGGTGATTTTCAATAAGATACAGCCATCCCACTGTGATAAAGTGTTTCAGATTAGTGTTGGACCCTTTGGTTTTATTTTGAAATAAACTTTATTTAAAATAAATGACTGTCCCTGTTATGTCTCTTTACTAACCTTAGAATTATTGCAGTGAGTTTGGAGTTGTTTAAGCAACTTCAGTGATTCACCCTGAATTTCTCAGAGAAATGAAAATAGCAGTTGTAATAAAACAGAGATCAGCAATCTGTTTACCTCCATTTAGTTTCAACACATGTGCCCATAATAAGGAAATTTTGGAAGATTCTCTTTACCTTCTTTCTTCTTCTCAGTGCAATCCTGGCTGAGCTTTTTGAAATTTTTKTGTGTGTGTGTGTGTGTGCATGCAGAAAGAGTCAAGTGTCATTCTGAGAAAGCTGTCATCTTTGTTCAAGGCTGCTGGTGTCTGAATTTGTATTGTGCATTAGCTTTTCCTTGTAGGTTTTCAAGGGCCAGCTGCCGGTACTTTATTTCATTTAATTTTGAATACTCGTATTTTATGGCTTGGAAAAACAAGGAAATATGGCTTGTCTGCTTACTTAAAAAGAATAAAAATGAACATCACAGCCTTAATGTGATTTTTAAGCAGTGGCAACGGGCCTAGAAAACCGTATTAATACTGATAGAATGGTGTGCTTCTGGGGAAAATTGTGCTGGCTTTATTCATACAAGATGTTCGGTGGCTTTTGTGGTAACATTTCGTCCTGAATGCAGTGAAATTGGCACTGCAGGTATAAGGACAACTGCTTTTTAAAATGCAGTTTTGAGAGGTTTTGTTTTCTTTTGTGGTTTTGGTTTTTTGGGTTTTTTTAGCAGAGGATTAAAATGAGCCTCAGGAGATTTGTTCTGAAGTCCCCTGTCAGGCTCAGAAGTCTGTAAAATATAAGACATTCCACTTAATTCTTCTGTGTTCATTTCCCCAGCTGAGAAATGGGAATAATGCTGTCTCTTTTTTCCTAAAGTTTGGTCTGCACTGCCCAAATAATGATCTCACAGATCCTCAAGGCAGAGATCCATTCTTTACTGTTCCTGCATTTGTTACTGTAGAGCTGTGAACGAAATCAAGACATATGTAAAGATGCCTTTTTATAAGTAAAGCATCTTCATTTGAGGCTGTGGTATCAAACAACACTCTAAAACTTTTTTATTTATTTAAAATGTTGAATTACTAAATTCTTTTTCTTAGCCTGTTGCATGCTCTGCAAATTTTACTTAATTTCTTTCAGGCAAGTTGCATGAGCTTCAGTGCAGTATTTGTAGCTACCTTAATGAGATATCTATCTCATCCATGTCTGTCTGTCTTGTGATAGGCTGACTTCTTTAGAATAATAGGCTTTGTTATTTTTAATACTATTGAATTGGAAAGGACTTTTTTTCAACTGCTGGCAAAACTTACACTAAGTTTGGGAAAAAAATAGGTCTTACAGTACTTCTGGAGTAATTTGAAGTCTGTATTATAGTCATATAACTCCAGAACACCGAAGGTTAATCTTACTGTTGAATACTTGGTTTGATTTGGCCTCAGAGGTAAAATCTTGCACTAATAACCATTAATAAAGTAAAACCTAGAGGGCCTGAAAACAGATTCTTCAGTATTAAAGAATTTGCCTACTTGAGAATTTCATTTTTTCTTGCACTAACGTAATTTTCAATATCTAATCACCTGGTTAAGTTGTTATTTTGTCAAATCTACCCTTTTATGTTCTGTGTGTGTCACCTGGTTTCAGCACAAATAGAAATTAAGAAATAAGGCATTACAGCCTATTAGCTTCCTACAGTCCAAATGTTGCAGATAATACAATCTTCCCCACCAAAAGTGAACAGCAATGGGTAAATGTATTGTGAGGCAGTACATTATGTCACCTTTTATTCTTCTGCTTCACTGGGAGCAGGGACAGGGAGCTTTCTAAATGGCTGGGCTGGTGACAAACAATGAGTCTGACGGACGGTGAAATGGGAGCGTGTTCCAGCATCTCCAGGCYTTCATTGCAAACTTCTCTCTCTGTTCCAGGGGAGCTGCAGTCAGAGTGCTTTTGCTGATAGCAAATTCAGTGGAGTGCTGTGGGGAGCAAAACGATCCCCAAAGTAAGCACTGAGGGCTTCAAAGGTCAGAGCCGACATTTTAAAAGCTATGAGCCACCAGTGCAACACTCAAATGTTCATGTTAGGTGCTTTCCTGTGAAATGCTTCGTTCAGGTTTCCTGGGGTCCCTCAGTGCAGCTCCACCAACTGTGTGTGCAGCAGACTGCCCCAGTGCCCAGGTGACAAAGCCATATTTGTGGCAACATCTGGTGCTGTGCAGAAAGGTCATGTTTTAATATCCGTTTTTWAAAAAAAAAAAAAAAAAAAAAGACCTTTCCTTTCTGTGTTTACTGCTACTCTTGGAATTTTTAGCAAGTACCCATGAGCATTATAAAGCACATAGTCCCAGTGTCTACTAAATCTCAGATTCTGATCTGTGCAAGGGGAAGGGTGGGCCCTGCCTCTACTCAGGATATTCTGTTAGGAAGCGCACCCACCACAGAAGGTGGCAGAGGTGGGTTTTACCTAAATACCCTAAATACCCCTCCTGCCTTCCTGCCCCAGGGCCCCACAGCTCTGCCTAGAGCCAACCTGGATCTGGGCAGATGCATCTTGAAGGAGGAGAGAAGTCAAAGCTGGTCACTGCTCTCAGCCCTGCAAACTTATCCTCCCTTGCCATGTCCTTCCTACCACACTGAGGCACTTCCATCCCACTGCTTCTTCCTTCTCACCTGCCTGAGAGCCACAGCTGCTTGTTTTCTGACAGCTCTCTCGTCTGTCCTGAGCCTGACCTGGCTTTACTGGTGGAAAATCAGCCTTTCACACACCTGTGGTCTTTGTGAGTCCTGCTGTTGCTCCGGTGCACAAAATAAATGAGATATTCACTACAGGAGTTCTTTCAAGAAAATTTAGGGCAGCTAACTTCTTCTTCATATTTCAGTGTCAAATGAGATGGCATAATCAGAAATAACTTGCTACTACACCTTGTTTTTTTCATATTCATCGCATTTTTTATTTTGTCATAAGCAATTCTGGTTGGAGCATATGTTGTAAAATGTGCCACAGTGTGATATCAGGCCCTCATTTTAAGTGATTTGGGATGACACCATACTGCCAGTACTAAGTACTAATATTGAAATGGGCTTTGTTCTTTTGAGTTATATTCTTAACTTTCTAATTACAGAATTTGGGCCAGGGATGTGTAGATTCCAATTTTTTGCTCGGCTCTTTGAAAACAGAAGGAAACAGTCATTTTTTGCTGTAATTTTTAATATTTCTGCCTCCTTCATTTGCCACTAAAACCTATTGCTTTTGAAACAGGGAAGAAACCTAAAAAACAACCACAAACCAACCAGCAAGGTATAAAACTTTCTCTAAGAGAAAAAAAAAAACTATTGTTCTTTCCAGTTCCTAATTTGTTCTTTTCAGTGCCTAATTTTTAGCCATTTTAGTCCAGCTGTACATCTTGTAATATGAACTCATCCACCAGAAGAGTTATTGGTATAACTAAGGATATAGATCTACATGGAGCTTTTGTTAAAAGGGTTTGGATATTTTTAATGACATCTGATTTGCTAACAAAAATGTCAAGCACATAATTGCCATTTCAGAGTTTCATAAATCTGAATCAATTAGTAAAAAGAACCCCTTGACCTCATGTCCATGAGCGTTCATGATCATTCAGTCTAAGTGCTAAGGAGCTATTGGCACATGATGTTCAAGCTGAGTGATCCTTTTGTTCAATCCCGTTTTCTTGGAGCAAGGTAAATGCAGCTCCCTTTGAATTTAAAACCTTGCTAAATTATTTAGTGCTACATACCACAGACTGATTAAATTTTTCACAGAGTAGTGAGATTGTTTCCCAGGTAGGTCATCACTCAGTTCAGTTTACCACTTAAAATTTCTTTCATTCTCAGTCAAAATACAGCAAGGACCATCCATCATTATCACTCTGTCCTTTAATTTTTCTGTCAGCCTTTGTCAGGCTTGAAACAAAAGCCTTTACATTTTTATCAACTGCAGCTATTGTTGTCTGATTTGTGCTCAGTCATGTCAAAATATCGGTTGTGTTTTTACCAAAAAAGTCAAATATTTTCTATAGGTCAGATCTATCTTTCACATAAGCCYGCTAAACCAAACAGAACCATTTCTCATTTCTTTGGAAATGGAGAGTAAAAATGCTTAGGGCCAAATTGGCAGGGAGAGTAAATTATCCAGGCTCCCTGCACTTAAATGGATGGATGTCTTCTGCCTTAGCAAGGAGAATGCAGCATCAATTCAAGAAAGAAGGAGAAGCAAACAGGAAATTTCGAGCAGGTGGGGCTTGACACTGCTTTGAGCCGATCTTCTACAGCACTGCTCTGCCACTCCTCAGCAGTTTGCATCTGTGCCTCTGCTGAAGAGCAGCCTCCACACCMAGCCCAGACTGGGTGTTCCCCCTTTTTTCCACCATCCATTGGGAATTAGCCTTCAGGTTGCCTGCTGGCTGCCCTGCCCTGGCTCCAGCCTGTGGCATGTTAACAGGCAGCAGTGGCCGTGAGGATCACCTTTCCAGAGCCCTCCTCAGTCTCTTCTCTGCAGGCACTGAGATGAGGGTTCTTGGCTGAGCATTTGCAGCTCAGCTCAAGCCTCCCTGTGCCACTAGAGAGGTCAGGAGSCCATCTCTCTTACTGAATATCCTGTTCAAGCCTCACCTGTATAACCTGTGGAACATAAGTGACGAAGAGTCCRTGTTTGTCCCTTGGCGTCAAGGTCAACTCCTTTTCTATTTCCAACAGCTTTTATGGAAACAATTAGTTCTCCATGAATTATTTGCATTTCAAAGCTAGCAGGATGATGAAATTAATACCAACTTAATTACATTATTGGATTTTTTRCTGAATATCTGGTCTGTAAACAGACATCCAGTTTAGAAGTGAGGTTTCAAAATTAATGGAGACAATTATTGCTTGACTTCTAGATCTCTGAGCATGGCTTTTCTATCTTTGGTTCCCCATCTGCAAAATATAGCTATTTTCTGCTTCACAGGAGGCTAAGGATTAATGCCTTAGTATTACTGAAATAGCAATCTGGTGCAGTGATTTGGGTATGGCTACTTGAATTAAAAAGTTCCACTCTGCAAGGTCTCTTGATCGTAATGATCCTTGGTATTTAGTGGCAGGTACTAGTTTGAAAACAAACGGACATGGCATGAGAGACATAAACAAAAATTCATTTTCAGCTGAACACTGTGTACAACTAGAATCAGAAATTGCAAGACAAGGAAATGGAATTAAGTTTCACTCCAACACAGATTTCTTGGGCAGAAATCTGCAGAGCCATTCTGTTAAGATCSTCCCTGACAGAAAGCTCAAGAGGACAAATCTATGTAGTCCCTGTGATAGCATGTTCTGAGCAGCTGCCAGCAGGGAGCTCTGGATGACAACGTGTGCCTTGATAGTGAAATAAGATAGGTTTGCCTTGCATTTAAAAAAAAATGACCAAAAGTCCTGCAGGACTGGAAACAGGTCAAATTGTAATTCCCTTTTCTGGTGTGAAACATGAGCAGCACACCCTCTATGAAGCACAGTGATCCATATGGCTTAAACAGAAGCCTGTGCTGTTAAGTATCTTTTTTTTTTTTTTTTTTAATCTGTATTCCGTGTGCTTTTGGGAATTTCCAAACCCATTTACCTCCTACACCTGCAATGCATGGTGAGAGACTGAGGAGCACTGTACATTACTTCTAGTTTATTTCCTGAACTGCATATTCTGTGTTSTCTTATGCAAAAGCCTTTTCAAGGCAAAGACAAAGTTTTCATGAGAATCCATAAATCTTGGAAGAACTGATGGGAGGAGCCTTTCTGTCAGGCTCAGCAGGCACCATACACCCAAGTCTTTTGAACGTGGGGATCATTTCAGAATGCTGTGCCTGGCTCTGGGCTGTCCAAAGTAGGATTTAAGGATGAGCATTCCAAAAAGTGTTGCCTGGAGAGCCATGAGCTGTTTGGTTACTCTGCACATTCCTGTTGCAGACTCTCATATTGTTAATGAAGTAATTCCACTTGGCAGAGCCTTGAACCTAAGCTGGTACAAACCAAACATTTCTAGAGTCCAGAACAGCCTCAGATTTCATTGCCTGGGCAATGTAATGCTCCTCAGGCTGCTGATTCCTGGTTTCTCTCTTGTGCTCTGGTCTTTAGGAGCAAGTCCTTGTAATGCTGTGAGCAAGCAGACAGACTGCAGTCGTTTGCACGGTGAATTTCACCTCACTGCAAAGAAAGAAACAGAATGCTATTCCTTGTTTTTGCATCCCTTTTGATAAGATATGTTTTTCTTTGAGGCTTCTGCCAGGCTTCCATTTTGATGTTTGGCATCAGAGTTTATGACTTTCATCAGGAAGCTAATTTCTGCACAAGTTTTCATTATTCTTAATCTGATGAGATCACATTATATTAAAAAACTGACTTATCCTAGTTCTTGTTACCTAGGATGTTTCTTAGGTAGCCTTTCATTTAAAATAAGAAATCTTGTTTGAAATGCTTCGATCAGAAGAAAAACCAGAAAGTTCCAAGTTCACCAGTGATTCATGTAAGCTGTTATTTGGTGAAGCAGGTAAACAGTGTGCTTGCAGATTGGATAGCACTGTCATAAAACCATAGCTTGTCATTGCAGTCTTAAGTAATTGGTATATTTAAGAAAGATAATGAATGGAACCATGAGTCACACTAATTGGTTTTACGTGCAAGAATGATGTGTAAAGCTTTCCTAATAAACAAGGTTTTGCTCTCCTGATGAAGTAGGTGGGGATTTTTTTTCTGTTTGATTTAATTTTTAGCAGAGACTTATCAGGGAAGGAGTTTCCCTTTATGAGAAGAAATTGCATAGATCAGTACATGTGACATGTATCTTTTTAACATGTTAATTTATTTCTAATGCTTGTTATACTCAGTTCTATTTCATTATTGTGGTACTCACACTCCAGGTAATATTATCGTTTTTCCTGGTGATTAATGTGGCTACAGCTGTGGGGGTTTTTAAAAGCCTGTTCTAATTTTTCTGGCTTGAGACTATTTAATACTGGGAATTAGATTAAATAACAGCGTAAAGCAGATGAAAGATGGATCTTATGCTGTTTTCTGGTGGCTTCAGAAGTAGAACATCACACAAGTATAGATTCCAGAGAGCATGGTGGTGTTTTTATCAAAACTAGAGAAGTACAGAAAATTCTAGGTGGCTTACAGATATTAACTAACAAGGAGACTTTTAAACTTGGAAAATAATCTGTYGTCCAGCATGGAAATAAGGTAAGCGTGCTACTTTGAAGCCTTAAGAGAGTAATTATGCAATGCTGAACTCAAGGACCCTGTGTCTGAAGGGCATTCTGTAGGGCCCAATACTGAAAAGCTCTCAGCTACTTCAGCTTCCATTGATTTCAGTCAGAATTGATGGTACTCAGGGACCAATTGCATTTCTTTCCACAGCAAGGGAAGACAGATTGTGGGTCAGACTTTTGCTCTTTTATTGCACTGAATAGCACCCTTCAGAAATATTTTCAGTGAAATCAGTATGGAATGGGTTACTTACCATCAACTGCTGAGAAATGAGTCCTTCCCTTTCAATCCTGCRGTATAAATAATCTGAAAAACGTCAGATGCTTTTTATGTCTTCACAGAAGTGCTTCTCTCTAGTTCTCTTCAGAGCTTCTGTTTGCTTGTTCTTTAAAACCTGCAATCACCTTATAAGCAAAGTCCTACTGGTCTTTATTGCTTTTGGCAGTGTAATCAAAGTATTTTCTATGTGTACGTCTGGTTATGTTCTGCTCTGCACTGGAGCATTCTGCATCAGGCATTGTTGGTTCCTCTGCAGCAAAGCAGTCGTGCTCCTAATCCTGGCATACCTGCACTTGCTTGAGCAAAACCTGAAGGGTTTTATAGGATGCTGTCATCAGGGCCATGCATTTTTGCTGACTTGGATGCACGCTTTTTTATCAGTAATATTATTAGCATTTCTGATTTTTAGTTTGAAGCTGTTTTAGAAAAATACTGATGTGTACTAACAGTAAGCTGTAAGCGTTAAGGATGACTGAAAGATGACTGTGCCTGCTAATTAGGGTAAAGATTTTGAAATATACTCTGCTCTGGATCTTAGCAGACAACTGTGTCTTAAGCAAATGTGTGGGAAGAAGAAAAGCAATCCGGAAAAAGCAGCTCTTATAGTTAGTAGCATTTTCTCCCCTTTTTCCCTTCATTGAGTCTGTCTGAAAGTGGGTGTTTTAACATACAGCCATTTCTCGTTAACATGTGTGTGTTTATTTTAGCATGATGGTGTTGTTTTTTTCATCTCCCACTCTGACACAGCATGTTTCATCTGTATATGGTTTCTACTGTGCGAGACATTTAAAATGGCTCAGCGAAGAAATGGATTCTTGTCACTTAAACTGTCACTCTCTAGTTCTGTGGAAACGTGGTCATTTTAACAGAGTTTTAAATTCCGTGTACTCAAAGATTGATTATAAAAATTGAGAGTGATAAATGTCAAGAATTTAAAGGTACTCTGTTGTACCTGTAATAATTTATGTTAATCATGTTTTAATTTAGTCATTTTCAACATACTTGTATTTACAAATTAAACCACTGTTATGTTTCTCCTTTGTTTGCATGATATGATTTTATTTTATATTTTTTTTTTTCCACTCACCAGATGTTTTCAACACTTTGCTTCCCACTACTGTCATCCCCTCCCTTACCACTGCAACAGTCACAACCAATGTAGCCTTAACAGCCAGCACAACCACATCGGCAACAGCCACCAGCATCAGAGGTAYAGTATCCTTCTTTGTTATGGCCTGGAAAGCACATGATAAATAGGAAATTAGAKCTTTGATTTTATTTTTTTTAATCAAGGATAGAATTTGCTAAATAGAGGGTGCAAACATTATAGTTCAGTATATATTTAATAGAATAATCCACAGGGTGATACGTGGGTTAAGAAGGATTTCGTATGACCTTGAATGTTGTCACTGCTCTAGCAGTGTGTATGTGAACTTTGACAGGATGCTTAAATTATTTGTATACATTTGCATTTAATTTTTTAAGGTTAGTAAATTAACTTTAATGTAAAATGCAAGCAAGCTATTTTTAAATAAACATGACCTTTTAAGGCTGGTTATTTTGGGTGCTACCATTTAAAATGAGCTAGATGTCTCAGCACTGGAATTTCTGTTGATGAAATCTTGCTTGATAACAAAGAGGCATTGCATTGCATCACCCTTCTTAGCCTTTTACAGTTTAAGGCATTCCTAATTTAGGGGTGTTACCATCTCACCAGAGCTAGAGTAAATGAGCTAAAAGTTCTCTCTCCCCTCCCTGACCCCCATCTGTTGGGGTTTTTTTTGTTACAGCTTTTCAAATGTTTCTAGTAATGCTTCATTTCTTTATGAGCAAAATATAAAGGTTATTTTATTCTTTTATTCAGTGGCTGATCAGATAACTGTTAAATAGGGAAGATGTGTGCAGAAGGTTTTGCAGATTATCATCTTCTGGGTAGCTACAAATCTCTCATAAATGAAATGGCAGAAGGTTCCTATGTGGTCTCTTGAAAGCTTTCCTTGCACAAGAAGAGAGGAAATTATATTCTTTTACCACACTGCAAGCATTGACATGACGAGGGGCAGTTAGGCCACGAGAGTTACGACAGTTATGAAATCTTTTCTTCCTGGAARTGTTGTTATTAGTCAGTTGCAGTGAGCTGCTTAACTTGCAAGAATAACCTTAGCTCACTTGCAAGTCCATTGCATAAAGATTGTGATGGTGTCAGATCACCTAAATTCTTCCTCCACAGGGCGCAGATATTTTAATGTGTTGTGATAAACGGACAACAAACCTAAAATTATGTTTTTTAATCTTTAATATTACTTTTAATATGATATGGATATTGTTGTTTTAATGACGAGAGGAAGTGTTGTAGTAGTCCATTTCCTTCAGAAAAAGAAAGCTAGACCATGGAAAACAGCCCGGTGTTCATGGGTCTAAGTGGCTGCAAGAGGAGCATTTCCTGAAAASGAACAGAATGACAGGAATTACCATGTCTTTATAAAAGAGTGTTTTGTGTAAAGCACCAGGAGCTTCCAGCTTTCTGAGGGCTCACATCCTGGAAGGACGATGCTCTTGGTGTGCTGTGCTGATGTTTGCTGCCCTTCGTGAGTGGTTTCCTTCTGCTTGTTATGTGGTCATGACTATGTCATCGATATGACTGTACTGATGTTTTTAATGCATTGACTCACCTCCTAAGTGTGGTTTAGGGCCTCATTTTCTTTCCTGTGGAGTGTTCATTTTCACCATTTGTGTGTCCAGCATCCATAGAAAGGTCTGAAACAGGAGAACTCTCTTCTGAGTTTCGGCTCTGACACGTGGGAGAATGCATGTAATTTGATGCTACACTTAGAGAGATGCTGCTTTAATAGAAAGTAAAAGAAGCAAAATTGGGTGATCAGGTGCTAAAACATGAGCACTCACTTTTCCCAGAAAGAAAAAAGTGAATGCAGCAAAATGGCTGAAGAGATGAGACCACTTMGACCTCAAGGAAGTGGTAGAGTCTCTTGGGCAGATAATCAAAGGGACCAATGAGTGTGGGAAGTCTGTTTCCTCAAAATCTTGTATTGAAAGGAAAATGAAAGTTTATCCCAATGCAGAGAAAAAATAGGACACATGTAATAAACTAACGAACTTGGGTTTTTTAACAATCTAAGATACCAAACCTCACTAAAACAACCAAAACAAGAGGTTGCTATAAACATAAATCATAGAGRCTATCAATGTGGAAGAAACAAGAAAACAGGCATGAAAGCAGGTACGAAATTGAATGAGCAAGTTGTGAGAAATCTAACAAAGCAAAAGTGTTTAGAAATGCATAGATGAAAGGCCAAAATAAAGAAATTAATCATGAATAATGAGGACAAGGCTGAAGTAATTGGTGTTTTATCCAACAGTGGAAGACAACTGGAGTGCTGTTTCTAATGGGGGGGGTTGGGTGTGGGGATGTCACCCTGGAAAACGACCACAAAATGGAGGCAGATCAAAGCACAAGGACAGGAAATTTGTAGATATGCTCTGCAAAGAAGCTGAAGGCACCAGCTTCTTTGGTTTTGCTTTCAAAGAAGAAGTCAGTATGACTCTGATGAAGTGTTGTTTTCCAAGTTCAGTGGGGAAAATGATTCCCTGAATTAGTGGCAAAGACGTTTAGTGGAGACACTTTGTAAATGCGTGGGAGGCAGTGACTTCACTTTTTTAGCTATTTCTGTTCTATGACTTTCTTCATCCTGGCTTTCATTCAAAGTGCTTGGTTCCCATGGCAGAGGGWAATGGACAAGATGCTCTCCTTACGTCTCCTCATCCTCTATCTTTCTTGGACCCCAAACCAAATAATGTTCACAAACTTGCAGTGCCTGCTGTGAAGGTTGAGTTCTGCCATCCTGAAATACATGACTGAACCTCATGTCCATTGTCAGAGCACCCACCCCCCAGAGGTACAAAGGGTGTAAGAGCCATGTCAGAGAAGGTCAGATTTTTCCATAGTATCTGTTGCTGGCTGAGCAAAAAGTACCACATAAACATATTTCCCTTTGACACCTCTGCTTTGTATTCCAATAAGATTTTTGGCATGAAGGAATACATGGGGACATTAAGTTGGGAAACTATCCATATACTCTCAAACATCAGAACTTTTTTGTTATGTTTTTTTACTTTGTCTTGCTTTGTTGGATCATGCCTTAAAGAAACAGAAGTTTTCCCCAGATCATAGGGTAGTGTATGCTATTTAATAATATCTTTGAACTGAGTTCCCTATAACTGACATGATAAACTTTCKAGACAGATTTCACTACTTTTGTTCTAAAAGTATTGCTTGATACTTAAGAATCTCCTCAGGTAACTTTTACAAGACGTTCCTCTGTTCTGCATGACTTTTACATAGTCCACCTTGAGGATCTGTTGCTCCACATCCAGTCACAGGAGATGTCTTTACAGGCATGAGACACAGGGTATAAAAAGCCAATAGAATCTGTGAATCCAAGGCATTTTGCATTCTGATTRTTGTACCTCCTCATTACCAAAAGCCTTAATTCATGGGGAAAAAATTTCTCCAAAAGTCATCAGTTAATTCTGGAGCCATGTGATTCATTGCTGTCCTAATTTGCCAGGCATTTAGTAAACAACATGAAAAAAGCTACTGATCCAGTTGGATGGCAGCATGATAATTCATAAACTTCCTGTTTAGTCAAACTTTTCACTTTCTCAGACAAACGTATGCTTGTTTTTGTGCTCAGTCCTTCAGGAATTAATTATTCTTTTACTGGTACATTACCTACTAACTCAAAAAACCCTAAACATAATTTGATGCCAGTGAGGAATATTGCCCTTTATATATTTGTCAAGGGTGTCTTAAAGCCTAATAACCGTGRTCAGGAATGTACAATAAAATGTATGAGAAGAAACAAATCTGGAGGACTACTGAAAGAATAATTATACACTGTGTGAGTAGATGTCTTTCTATCAGATTTATGTAACGTTGTTTGTGAAGGCTGTGCATGGATCCATGCATTTTTTCCCTTTTATGATTGGGAAGAGGCACAAGAGGATTGTGGATTTGCCCCGACAGTGAAACAAGGGATGCCTCCAGTGAAGAAATTCTTTGTTAGTGTACAGTTAATTTAGGTGGTGCTGTGCCAATCTTTCCAAGTCCTGTACGTGGAGAGGGAGTGTGATTAACAGTCTAGGAAAAGCCACATCAAGTCAGTTTCTAGATTCACAGAGGGGAAAAAGCTTGTGCACACAAATGTACATAAAACCTTCCCATGGGCTGGCATTATGTAAATCACCCACACACACAAACAGAACAGTTTTTTTTGGTTTAAATCCTATTTCAATCAAGGAACAAAAAAACCCAGAGAGGTTATAAAACTTATTTTGACCTATTACTGAAGGCTGAAATCACCACTGCCACCCAAAGAGGTGGCAATGTAACATTGCCAGAGCATCCCARTCTCAAAAGACAGGTCCATTCAGTTCGATGGCACGTATCAGAGTGACTCAGGCTCAGCTGACTCACTTGGACGATGACTGTACCAGAATGTTCAAAGATTTATATAGCAGTGCCTAAAAACATCTCCAGAAGTTGTTGTGTACAGCCCAGACATGATGCTGCTCCCAGGCAGCTGCGCTGGGGAGATCAAGAGTTTATTTGTCAGGGTGACCACAGAGCCAGTGAATGCACACATTTATATAGGAATGAAATCCCTGCCTTATTRTAATCCACTTCGCTTTTATTGGGTTTGGCTCTGGTATAAAATAAAGATTTCTTTAAGGAAATCTGTGGAGCTAAATTTAGAAGAGGAGTTTACAGTGGCATAAGGAAAGGTTTGAGGATGTAATCATTTTGAAAACTATTGTGACTTTAAGTGTGAATATTTCTATAAATGACAACTATCTTAGCTAAAAAATTACATTGCTTCCTTTTTATTTTCGTATTTTTACCTTAAAGTCTCTATTAAGAAGAAAACCCCAACCCTGCTAGAGAAACTGTGTCATTATAGGCAGCTTAAATGCAGAAACTACTTGGACAGACCCTGTAGTCCTTATAGTTTTTTCCTATCAAAAAATGCTCAACATTGCCAGTACTTTCCTTGTGGTTTTATTTTCCTTTCACATAATCTGATTAATATAACTTGGCAGGCTGACATACTGACAAAGAAAGAAACAACAAAGCAAGGAAAAGCTATAGAATGTGTGAGGAGTAAAGGAGATAAGGGTAGACTTGCACTCTAAATATAGTTGTGTGTGCTTACTTGCATTCAGCTCTGATAATAAAAMTGATCATCGTCTAATGTTAAAAGCAGTTTCCTATGACAGCAAGCTAAAAGCCAGTTCATTTATATACTACTTTATAGCTGCAGCAGTAACATAAAATCTAATTTGCGGCTGATTTATTCAAACTGTGTAGGAAAATTAGAACTTTCTAAGTTTTATTTCTTCTTTCTGCCACTAGTCTCCTATTGGCTTATCCAAGGTCTGGATTTCTCAGAAGGTCGAACAGTTTGAGATTCAAACAACAGTTCCTTTGATTATTTTTCTTCCATTAGACATTCAAGTAAATCTTCATCACCCATCTTTCAAGAACTGCCATCTCTTGATTTAATGCTGATTTCTTTCATTACCATTATTTTTACATTCTACTTGTTTCTCAGCTTGTTTCTTAGATTGTGTGTTAAAAAATTATGATAAACCTGTGTTAGACCATGGTGAAATCACAAACTTATTTTCCAAGCCTCTTTTCCAAAATCTCTAAACAGGACTGTCTTGGTCAGAGCTGTTACCCAGGTGAAACATCCACAGGCTACAGATGAGTAATAGCTGGAAAACCTTCCCTAGCATCTGCAACCACCTGGTAGACCAAACTGTTGGATTTTTTTAGATCAAAATATACCTATTTTAGACAGGACTTGGAGTTTTTTAAGTTCTACCTTGATATTTTCCTGAGGCTTAGTAGTCCACAGTTCCCATTTTAAGGGTTACAGAGTATTTGTTCCCTTTCTGAAGCAATATTTAATTAGGGTTTCATCCCACTAGTCAGGCTTGGTGGTACAATTAGTGCTGCGAATTCTCAAAGCTCACAGATTTAAGATCAACAGAGGAGATTGTAGCATCTGTTCTAACTCAAAGAGCTCTTTGGTTTTTAGGTCTGACAGATACAGAGCCAGGGAAAACCTTTTTATAATATAATCTGAAAAAAAAAAAAAAAGGAAAAATTAAAGCACTCCCTTCAAGAACCCCCCAAAAAACCCAACCCAAAACAAACAGGATTAAAAAAAAAACAAAACAAACCCAACCTCAAGCAGTTTCATAATTTTTTGGCTGGATTCCTGCAGATTTCTAAGTATGTCCCCATAGAATTAGAATAATGGCAAACAGTGCATGTTCACATGCATGGTGATCATAGACCAAAACCACACAGCTCCAAGCAAGAGGCTGTACAAACACAGTATGAAAATAATCTTTTTTTTTTTATTTTTTTTAATTTAAAGCTAGGAATTTTCCACACAAGATGTCTTCCTCAGAGTTTCAGAGGCAATAAGGCAACAGGGCAGTAGGTAGCAGCAGAATGTGGTTATGGAAGGAGGTAATTTTTCATGCAGTGTGAAACTAAATATGAAACTGCATTATCACTACGTGCTAAAAAATGGAATTAGAAAAACCCTGATGTCTGTTGTGAGCAGACCAAAATGAAACCCACGTGCTTCTGTGTGGAATTTCCAGTTCTCAGATACTTTTAAAAGATGTTTTATAGTTGTAATATCAATCCAAGAGTAATCCTSAAGGCAACATGCACATCACTAATGCGGTCTAAACACCAAAACAAATTCTGGCAACATGACTCACATGAGGCTAGCTACCTCCATTGCCATGAAAAATACTTGTGCTTTGCAATTCTTACCTTTTACAAACTAAAGCAGAGACCTGGGCCATTTATAAAATGGCAATTTTCTCTGCTTAACAGCCATTATGATGTAAGAGGAAGACTGTCGTCATTATTACACATTATTTGGTCATATTATTCATGAAATGAGGCTGTTGCATTCTGGAACAAATAAAGATCGATTTCATAATCTGCATAGTTTGCCAAGTAAATGAATATCGTAAATGAGACATAGATTCAACTACGGGCATGCTGAATACATGAAAGAAAATATCATAATATCATATATTAGGAAGCTGCTCTTTGTGTCTGGGACAAATATTTCTAGTGCTAACACATCCATCCAGCTGTCAGCTTGCAGTAATGAAGTAGGCAACTTAAAAAGTACACAATGATTTCCAGCCTTGATGGATTATCACTTAACCCAAAATGCAACGCTGTGCAGATAAGTATCACAATTAGTTGATGGTCTGATAAAGATTCCATTATATAGCTGAGCTCCGGAGAGGCTTCAGCAATGCGTCAGGAATTCAAACATTCCCAGCCTAAGCTCTGATCACACTGGGGGTTTTTTGGTTGTTTTTTTTTGTTTTGGGATTTTTGTTTTTTTTTTTTTCTGCTGCGTATGAATTATGCAGTCTGACAGTCTCTATTGTAAACTGGCAGTGCAAGAGGTTTTCCAAATTAAGAGTCCCTTCTGCTGGAAGCATTTTTACTGCCTGCCAAGAGCAGCCTTGTCTCTGAGTTCAGCCTCAGACCTCCCCTCAGGTGCCACGGGCTGTAAGGTGTCAGCTCTCCTTCTGCTCAGCCTCCACGTGCAAATAGCAAGGAAAGCACAGGCATTTCCAAAGAAGTCCCTGGGAAGAAGGACTGAAGTCATCAGTGTCACCACCTCTGTGTAAAGTGTTACAGCAGAGTCAGTGCTGACCRTTTTCATCTGACCTCTAGTTGGGTGGTGACCTCAGGGTAGTGATTTTCAACATTCAGRTGTAAACAGGCTATGAAAACTATATTCTTCTTACTACCTTGCTACTCTATTCAGGCTTAAATTGTGATTTTCAAAATAATAATTAAAAAAAAAAAGTAGGTTTTTGTATCTCCTGCTTTAAAAGCKAGAATTCTACTGATTTCAAGAGATTTTGGGGATCTAGTATTCACATCTCTACAAGCAGTTTGGCTTGTAAATTGATTAAATGAGTTTATCCCATCACTCTGACAGATAGTTCTGAAGTGGATCTATCTGGATTTTCTAGTCCAGAGAGAGAGAGAGGCTATTTTTAGTGTATTGTCAGTGCTGCCCCATGAGCTTGACAATGGCCTGCAGATATGCAAAGCATTTCCTCTATGGAAAAACAGGCTGTACCTTCCTTTCTTCAAAGTAAAACCTTACACATAGATAAACTCAATAATTTTCAGTGGGGCTGTATGTAGTTTGGTATGTTACTCACAGATAAAGTCTGTGATCTGCTTAGTCCAGAGGGACCTGCTGGGTCAGTTAGCCTGAATTCTTGTATAGTTTCCACTCTCATAGATTTATAATGAGACACAGAAACCTTTATTTTATTAAAGAGCATCCACCAGAACATATGTAGACTTAATTTAGGACCTGAGGAAATGGAGAATCCACAATTCCCCTTGGTGTTTCTCTTCAGCACTTGGTTTTCCTCACTGTTGCAAACTTGAGCCTTGCCTCTCAGTTAAATTTCTTTGAGGTTAACAACCATAGATTGATTCTTGAAGGCTCCACATTCTATATGCAATTTCTTCTCAAAAGCGAATGTTTATTGTAAAGAAGACTGTAAATATGCTTTGAAATTTATTCTTGAGTTTCATTTGAAGGAATTGAATCTATGATCTTTAGGATCTTATTAAGACTTGGATTTGGTTTGTTTTAAAGGTGTTGTCAAGCWTATCTTCACTGATGAGTTTTGAGGGAGATATGTTGCATTTCTTGCAGCAGGGAGACAGATTAAGCAAATGGTTTCTGTTGAATGTCCTTCCCTGTTGCTATATTTATATGGGATCACAAGGCTTAGTTTTACTTTGTTTAGAGAGRTGTCTATGGTRTTTTAAAGACACTACCAGCAAAAACTGGTGTCTTTTTCTTTTGTATTTATTACTGGGTAAGGCAGATTTTGGCAAGTTCTGTGCTGTCAGGGTATTGATGAAGTGCTTCACTGTTAAAAACAAAAGTATACAACTAAATGTTGTTATAGCTAACAACAAGGACATCTGAAGCAACTGTTCCAGTGCCATGTGGGATGTTAAAAAAAAAGACTGAAGTGGTGCCAAGTTCTAAAAAWGAGGAAAGGAAAGAAAAAGGAGAGAAAAATGCTTATAGTTTCAAATGTATTGCTAACACCTTTAATAAAAAATGCACGTCTTTCTCGCTAACCAGTGAACTAAAGTCATCAGCTGTGCCTTTGAAGCTGAAAAGATTACTCTCTCTGCCCTTCGTTTCTCTGACATTCCACTTGAAACACAGTTAATAACTTCCAGTGTGAGCCTCACAAAATGCAGAATTGATACTAATTATATTAAGTTTTTTGGATGAAAGATGACCTTGGTGAAACTTGAAGCTATAGCATTCCCCAGAACAAAAAAAAATAAAAGCAAAATCTACAGAGAGTGACTTTGGAGATTATTTAACCCGACCTATTAATTTTTGCATGTGAAGTTATTCAGACCGTGAATACAAAAAAGGGTATTCTTAAGGTAATTTTTCTTAGCATTTTTCAGAGCATTGAAATAAATTGCTGAATCATGCCCCCCYTTTTTTTTTTTTTCTGCATTAGTCATTTGGGATGTGTTTTCTGTGTCACATTCAGCGAGTGCACTGTGGAGAAAAGGGGGTGCCACGGTGCTTGGAGGGGCTGGCACGTGTGTGTGTGTAACAGCAGTCAACGAAGCCAAACAGGTGAACAAAAATCRAATGCCAGTGTTTTAAAAGATTAGCTTCAAACACACCTTTAAAGGAAAGAAGTGGAAGGGAAGTCTGGTTTGAAGTCCACGGTCTCATAATCACAGCTGAGTTCATTTTTTTTTTTTTTTTCGCTGCAAAATGGAGAAAAAGAGAGAATTACAAACTCATCTACTCTGAGAAATACAGGGTGGAAAACCTTATTCAATAACACTTGACTCACTGTTTGGCTGACTATAAAAGACTGAACAGGGAAGCAGAACTGGAATTGACTGAAAAAATGAAATTCAGAACCAACACAAGGAAGTACTTTTCACTCAAAAAGAAATACAATTTTTCAATAGCCTACCGAGCCAAGTTTGGAATTGGAGGCACTGGGGTCATTAAAGAAGAAGGGAGATACTATTCTGGAAGAACTGTGTTAACCAGGATGACTTGCAATGGGCTGAATGGCCTTTTCCTTTTCCCCAAATTTATGTTCTTTTTGAAAAACTTTGATTACAAGTCATCCTGCTGTGATTTAGATAGCATGAATTTGAAAAGAATGTATCAAATCTTTTCAATCAAGATGCTTGGGTTTCTTTCCTGCCTGAATTCTTGCAAGCCTGTAATAGAAAACCATCAGTCAAGGGAAAGAAGTATCAGGAGTAGCAATTTACCTTAATGTACAATTTCCTTTTCCAGCATAAAGGGTAAGAGACAAAGATCCCAGACAACAAAGGCCAGAATATAAATCTTTATGGGAATATGTCAAAAAAATAAAGAAATCCCCAAGACTGACAGTTTGAGAAAGACATTCTGTTTCTTTTATATGATTCTTTTCTTGTGGCTAACAAGTCTCTACTGTATACACATCAGGTCATGAAGTGCATTCAGCACCCAACAGAGAAGAGACAAGTTTCATTTTAATGAATTCAAGGTGCCATAATGGACTTCAGCATTGACTTTGGACCAGGTTCCTGGACATATTCGACAGAAGCTGGCTTTTAAAACTATATTAATTTGTTAGAGAATGGGAATATCATAGAAAATGAATACGTAAAGCCTTTCATCTTTTTTTTTTTTTCTTTTTTTTGTGTAGTCTTCTGTACAGAGGAACATTTCTGATGTTTATGTTTGAGTTTCACTCAATTACTGTATCCAGTGCAGGAATCCACTCTGTTACTGGGCTGAATTGCAAATATTGGGCACGCTTTGAGATTCTTTGGCACAATTGCTGCCATCAATCCTGAACTCATTTATCCCCTACAATGCAGTTTTGTTAGTGTGAATGCTGGGTTGCTATTGTGTGTGGGCATCCATATGTCAGACTGTTGTTGTGGGGTTTTGGGGTAGGCTGTGGGGTTTTGAAAACAATAGCAGCCCTGGGTTATTTAAGTTTTTAAGGGTTGCCTCATTCCAGAGCCCTGTCCCTCCAGTTCATCTCGGAAGCATCTGTTCCCGATATTCCTGGAGTTGGTAACGCTAAGAAGAAATTAGTCTTTTATTACATTCAGGTTGGCTTTCCTCCACCACAAGACCTTGTGCCAAGTAATTTGTGAGTGGTTTTATAGATTCCCAGTCCCTATGGGATTTTTTTGTTGTTGTTGTTGTTATTGTAGGTCCCTGTATTATAGCATGACTGTGGGCAAGTGTGTCAATTGTTTTTGTCTGGTGGAAATCTTCACCTTTTTTACTTCCTTGTGCTTTTGAGTAGTATTCAATAATTCTTACCAAATCATTTCTGTGGAAAAGTTTGCTTCAAATTGCTACTATGACACCCAGAGATTTCAGTTTTGTTCTCCCATGCAGAATGTGCTTCTTTATATTTATTATGAAATGTGAGTGGACTATAGAATTTCTGCATAATTCTAAATCCTACTCAACCAAATAAACATTCAGGGGAATAATTCATACACAACAGAAATTCACAGTCATGTGGGCTTGCCTTTAACACTGTGATAACATAGATGGCTTGTATGCAGTCTGAAGCATCTTGCTCCTGTTACATTTGCAGCGTTATGGAGAAATTAAGAACATCAGGAAAGTTCAAAGGCAGGAAACTTTTTCTTCCTTTTTTTTTTTTAGGAGGCAATGCTTGCATGCACTTGTATATAATAACAGAAAAAATAATGCTCATAATATGCACAACACATGGGTCAGTCTAAAACTCATTTTCAAGTGTGTCTGTTTTATTAAAAAAGTGATGAACTGTTGAGCCGTRTTCTGAAGACAGAACATAAGGAGCAGATTCAAGGGCTTTGGAAGTTAGTGCTGCTCAAATACATTCAGAGGGGTTTGTTTGGGGTTTTTTTACTGTTTCAAATATGTTTGAGTTGTCTTATGTTACAGGCTACTAAACCTATTAGTTACTGTCCTGGTTTCTAGACTGACCAACTTTCAAAATCCTACCATATTAAGCCATTTTGTGAAGAATTCTTGTAATCTGTGGTTGGTTGATACATGCCAGCATTTGAGTTTAGTTCAGTATTTAAACACAAAATCCTAAATTACAATTCTAGTGTCATGTCAATGAAATTAAACATAGTCAACAGCTAGCATTTAAACAAAGATCATATAAAACAGTCTTCATTCCTTTTGGGGTCATCTGATTTAGGTTTTGTAGGGTTGGGCATGGCTTAAACCCTTCTCTGTCTTTCACYGGCTACAAAATGATGCTAATTCTTCATACTTTCACAAACTTTTAGTAGAGAACCTAGGGTAAAATCTTAATGAGTATTTAAAGTCACCAGTGGCTAAAATTTAATGGATCTGTCACTGGCCAAACAGACGGTTGAGGAAGGCAATAGGAAAAACAAAGCTGGATGAAAGAAAGAAAATTAGTGGCTTCTTCTGTGCGTAGTAACCTCTCCAATTTCTCTATTGCTGCCCATTTCAACCTCGTRTTTCTCTATCACACTTTTTCTTATTATCACTCACTTTTTATTTATCTCACTTTTATTATTGATTACCTACTTTTTAAAAGGAATTTACTTGGGGTAGTATTGCGGATATGCCACATTTAAATTGCCCTCTTCATTCAAGGTCAGAATTGGCATTAATTCATGGAATTGAGGAGCAGATAAGAGCTCTGGACTTGTCTAGTCTGGAGAAAAAGAGGCTGATCCTGAGGAAGGAAAGTGGAGAGGGAAGTGCTGATCTCTTCCTTGGCACCCAGTGACAGGAACAGTTCAGAGCTGCACCAGGAGAGATTCAGACTGGACATTAGGAAATATTTCTTTACCAAGAGAATGGTCAAGCACTGAAACAGCCTTCCTGGAGAGAGAGGTGGTAATGCCCCATCCCTGTCAGTGTTTAGGAGGCTTTGGACAATGCCATATTTGGCATTGATAAAAGATATTTGAGTGTCAGGTCTGAAGCAGTCAGGCAGCTGAGCTGGATGATCCCTGTGGGTCCCTTTCACCGTGGTTTTTCTGTTCTGTTCTATTCTGTTCCATTGTATTCTCTTCATCCCTAGCATTTATATCATGGCAGCCACAGCAGATACCTGATGTTGCACTGGAACTCGCACACCTCCAGTTGAGAGAGGTTCCTGAAGTGATCTAAGCTTTACATTTAATATCACACGTGAAAATTTAGGTCATCTTCCCTGCCAAATAAATTATAATCAAAGAATTCAAGTTATGGAATAATGTAATTTTTTTAAAAGGCACGCAAACGTTTAGAAGAGTTACAGTCATAAGTTTCCCCATCTGTTGCTGGATCCCTTCAATATATGGCTTTTTAATGCTTGAAAAAGCTATTTTAATTCTCTTTGTAAGGGTTAGAAGAGGGTCTTTTGTACTGTGTTCAAAAGACCAGTGTTGGAAAAGGGCAGTTATTTTAGCCATATTGCAATATTAACAGTATGTTAAAAGGATGGCTTCTGGAAAGGGGAAAAAGGAAAATGGCAGTCAAATAATCTCAGAGTCTTGGTCAGTTGAGAGTTCCAAGAATCAGCTTCATTAGTCCTTAACATCAACTAAAACTTAACTTCAGACATCAGATCTAGGTCAAAAACGACTGTGGATGAGTTATTTATTACCAAATGTAGTAAATGGAATTTTCCAAACGGAATGGACACTTTTTCCGCCAAAAAAGCACCTATTCTTTATTTAATTTGTAATGAATTGACCTATGTCAATAAACGTAGTCTTTCCATCAACATGTTATATTTTAAGATCTCGGTTTTATCCGCTGATATTTCATTAGCATTAATTACTGTCTTTGCATTGCCTGCATCTTAGTGAAAGAAAAATGCAGATAAAACCATGGAAATAAAAATATGCAGTACTGAAAAAAGTGGGTTTTTAAGACTGTGAGGCGGTAAGTCCCACAAAACACATGATGACCACTCACCATTGTGGGAATGTGAACTAATTCCTGACTGCTTTTCTTTCAGCAATCAAAAGGAAAATGATGTATGAGCAGCAGGGCTGTGCTGCATTGGCAGCACCATTTATACACATAGCAGGGCAAGAGCATGGCAAAGAGTGGGACCTGCAATCCAGCAGAGTGTTATTTAGCCTGAACTTTACAGATGGCATAATTTTGTCAGGGCTATACTAAAAATTAGGAACTTTTTGTCAGTTTTAGGTGACATGAAAYGTCTTTGTAATTGCATATTAGTTGAATTAGTTTGTGATGATACAATCACGCAGTATATTCTTCACATTGACACTTTTCTAGGTGCCTTCCCATGACCTGATTTCTTGTCTTCTGGACAAGGGACAGTAATCAGGCTGCAGGTACTGCCCTGATCCTGCAAACCCACCCACTTTGTGCTGAATGAGCAATTCCATGGCAATCAGGGAAGCTACATCTGTTTTTTAATTCCAATGCATGTGTGTCTGTGGGAGATTAGGACCCTGTTTGACATTAGGGATAAACCCCATTCTTTGAACTTCACTTAAGAAAGGTTCTTTGGAAGGTTGTGTAGAAGGCACAGTGCTGTAATCATGCCCAAATATTCCATTAACTTGATTTTTTCCCCACTTACTCATTGCATACTGAGACAAGTAGAACAAAATGAGGGTTTTTGGTTTGTTCTTTTTTCTTGGCACCCAGTCTGTGTTATTATAGATAAATAATTTTCATGATAAGCTTAAAGCATTTATATTGTTATGCACTTATCAAGCATTTACTCTATTTGCTCATTTTATGTAGCACTTCACAACTTTGATAAGGTGTGAATATTAAGATAAGACCCAATTTCTGTCTGAAGTGTCCGCAGAACCTGCTTCAAAGAAAGAAAAAGTAATGAGACTTCCAATTTTTTACTCATTTTCCAAATACATATCTGAACATCTGCAGTACCACAGTAGATAATGCTAAATATTGCAGCTGCTAGAGAGCAGTAGTACTACTGTATTTTTAAGACAGAAATTTAAAACCAATTAAAACTATTTACTCATCTGCTGAACATTCCCCATTTCTATTTCACGGATTTTTTTATGTAGTGAAGAATATTTAGCAGAAAGGCATGGTCACCTTGCAGTTCATGTAGCATTTGAAATCACTTTTATGATTAAATTAGGAAAGGTTCATAATTTTCAGTGTCAAAGTATTTATAGAAGTCTTCCAGAGATTATGCATATTTTTCCTTCACACACTAAAGGAGATAATTCCCCCCTTATCCCTCCTGCCCAGTAGAGCTATTTTCACAAGCCACTTGTAAAATAACTCGAGGTATTTCAGAGGACTGTGAAGAGCACAAAAATCTTTCGTTTGATTCCTGAAGTGGTATTAATTATTTCGCTACTAGGAAACAAGTGATAGGGTCCTGCGGCGTCGTTGGCACTGTCACCTGCCCCCACTGCRCTCTTGGCTTTTGCTGGAGAGGAAGAATGGTTTTCAAGCAAGGAGAGGGGCAGAAACCCAAACAGAAATCATTGCCTCATCACTTGAGAAATCTGGGGTGCACCTTAAGTTGTGCAGCTCAGGGTGTGCCTCACGTGCTTTGGAAATAGTGCACCTCTGCTTTGGAAATGCTGCGTGGAGTTCTGGTTACCCAGCAGCAAAAAAAATGTGATAGAAATGAGGGTGGGGGGGGAAGGGGGGGAAGCRAGAAGGATGGCTGATCTTTGAAAATGGTGTCTGTGCTAAGAGAGATTAAACACACTAGCACTCTTCACCTTGGAAAAGAGATAGCTGGAGAGAGAGGTGGCAGCAGTTAAATTAAATTAGAAATGACATGAAAAAAGTGAATGATGTGAATACAGTCACCAATGCAGAAAGTTTCTAGACTCTGGAGTCAAAAAATGGGTGAGTGAGCAAGGGAAACTTTATGTATTCCATTTTTCATTTGGTTTTAAATTAAATTGGACTAGATGGTGGTGTTTTCCCATCTAGTACAGACATTCCTATGTTCTCATATTTGTCTGCACAGGAAAAAAAATTACGAATGTCCTATTTGTCATCATTGAAATGAAGAAAAACATTACAACCTGAAATCATAGCTTTAATTAACATTAGAAACAATAAAATTCATCAAAATGGGCCTTTCTAAATGTTGCCTAGCTGTAGGCTATAAGGCTATTTTTGTTGCAATGTTCTGAAAAAATAAATTTAAACATATTAATTTAATAACCACAGATAAAAATACTAAAAAATGCAAGATGACTAAATCACAACCATAATATACCTCTACATTCATCCAATCTAGTTAAAATAAATCTTGTAGCAGTATAATTTATTACTAAAGCATCTTTGGTGTACAGACAATGTAAATATGCTGCTATCCATAACAGAGTTCCCATACCACAGCAAACACAGGTAAAAATAATTTGCTACAGATCTTAAAAAATCAGACCAAGTCAGTGATCATTACACAAATCATCAACATTTTTAGACACCACTCTCTCCCCCTTTTTCTCATGAATTTGCCCTTCAGAAATTTGTACTGACTTAGGATATTTTTTTTTAAGAGGTTTTTGCCGCTTTTGGCAAAGTGAGGTTTAGGAGGGAGAGACAAAGAAAGAGAAAGAGAGAGAGATGCTTGAGAAACATCTTCATGCAACATGAGAACATTTTTGTCATCCTGCTCGCTGTGTCTCTAACACTACCTGGAAAATGTGATCTCAGTGCATTGTTTGGAACTCTAAACTAAAACCATTTCTCTCCCAATTGTCTGATAAAAAGAAAAAAAAMCGTTGCAGTCTCATTTGGAGGCTGTCTTGTTATAGACCAGTAAAGCTAGGTTAAGTACTCTGTAGTGTTTTGAAAGATTATTTTTGCAATGTTACATTTATCTGCCTGTGTAAAATGTAAAGGCTAGGACATGGGTAGGATTGAAAAATAGCAAATGCTGGAACTTTTTGTCACTGAAAATAGTTTCTCAAAGGTGCCATGGTGTATTTAAATCAGGCCTCAACCCTGGAAACATAATAAAAGTACACAGGCAACTGATTAYGCATGTAGTCATAAAAGTCTTTTTTGCTTTCCTAAAGGATGTTTTTGGATAAAGTATGTTTTCTTTTGCTGTTACAGAATTTGCAAGTTTTCCCCCTAAATTTAAGCTTGTATTGTAAGCTAAATAAAAGTCTAATGGTTGTGAAGGAGACAGAGATGCTTGAGAGTGCAGCTTAATCCCCCCATTATTGCCATAAATAATAGTGATGTAACACATCTTAAGAAAATGAAATACTAATTGGGACTCTTTATTGCCAAGTCACACAGTTTCAAAGCCATTATAAAATCATGAAACCAAGTAATGAATTTTCCTCCTTCCAAATAATGCAAATAAAAATTACAGATGAAAAAGGCATTTACTCATCCCACAATATAATTCACTTTATCAGGGAAAAAAAAAAAGATACCATCTGATGGGAATGCTCATCAGATGAGAGTCTTATTGCTATAAGGAAAAAAATAATTTCTCTCTATGGCCAGCTACTTGTGTGAGTTCAGTGATAAAATGACTATCAAACTATTTGGCAATTGCACTGCTGGTGTGTGTAAAGAAATACTGCCTGGGTGGCTCAGGGTTGTAATAGCAGTAATGGTTCCACAATTAACAAAAGTGATAGGGGAAACCCAGAGAGCATCTGTTRCAGTGATGGTAGGAATAAGGAACATAAAGCAGAGAGAGGGGTAATACAAATCCAGATTTTTATCACCACGGATAAAAATACGGAAAATTGCGAGATGATTAAAGCACGACTGTAACAACCCTCTGCCTTAATCCAACGTGGTTAACCTAAATCTTCTAGCAGTATCATTTACTGCTAAAGTCTTCCTGATGTGCAAACCATGTAAACRTGCTGCTGTGTAAGTCACAGTTCAYTTGCCACAGCAAACACAGGTAAAACTTTGGGTACAGTTTTTTTACAGAATCTGATTAAGTTGGTGAATATTAGACAAATCTAAATTTAAGGAAGATTTATATGATCATGAAGTACTTCATGAATAATTCATACATATGCATTGTTTTTCCTGCCAAAACCCCCACATTTTCAATACTCAGAAGTTAAAAAATCCATGAACGGAGCCCTAAAAATGAGAATTGTATATAGTGGATTAAAAGAAACAGTTTATACTGTGGGGTTTGGTTGGGTTTGGGTTTTGGTTTTGGTTTTTTTTGGGAAAATGTGCTGTGTCATTAGAGACTTTCTATTGGTCTTTTTTCCTCCGGTGATATGCATAAAATTCAAGCTGATTTTTGTGTTCAGGCAGGTCATGGAGCAGAGATGAAGCTATGCTCTGGTTCTTTGGACAGAGCAAGGAGAGTCATGGTGCTCTCCAGGTACCCCTGCTGGAGACCAGCAATGATGCTGCTGTGGTTCTTTAATTTTAGTAGAATGTCATTTCTGATTCTGCTTCTGCTGAAATGTCTCGTGTGGAACTCTAGCTGCCAAGAAGATACATCTCCTAGTCAGTCCACACGTCTCCCTTTGGTACATAGGCAGGAGAAAGCACAGGCATCCRGTTATAAATCAGAAAACACTGACTTTTAGCCCTGAAAATTTAAAAGTGTCTGGATTTTACTCTTCTTTGTCAATACTCACCCGTTTATGAGTGAGAGAAGAATGACAGGAAACAACTAGAGAGGTGTCAGTGGGTAGGAGTTCATGATCTGTGGAGACATTTTCATCCAAGTTGTTTGGTTTTACATACCCTGAACAGGCTCTTAGCCTCTGCACATCAGTGGAGGCTGTTGAATAACAGTGGCTTAGAGTGCTTGAGCCCCGTGAGTCTAACCCAGTAATTCCATGTGTAAAATACTGTGCACGTCACACTGAATATGTGAGGGGAACATTCAGGATTGGATAGTTTGGGGGAGTTAGGTAGGGTGAAGAAGGTATTGAGTTGATTCTGGGCCCATCCATTAAATATGTCCCAATATCTTCTAGTGCTAAAGAAAAAAACRAAAGTGATGCCTCAGCTTAATGCAGTGCTACAGCTGTACTGATAACAGAGGATGCTTGAGGTATGTTAAAGGATATTTAGCAAACATTTACCAGCACTTCTCCTCCACTGGGTGATGCAGAGAAGGCTCTGCCCCTGTGTGGATATTCAGGCAATTGAACTGAGCACACACTCTCAAGTCATACTTTTGTTTGCAGTAGGGATGTTAAAAGTTTCATTTCAGCACAGTCTCTTGCCTGCTTCAGGCAAAAATTGGAATCCTGGCTTGGTCCCAGCAACTTGAAAAGAGTCTGATGCCTRTACAAATATACATAATGGCAGTCTTAATCATTAGGAATTATGTTATTTTTCTGTTTCTCCAGTAGAGTTTCATAATGAATCAAAATGAGCTAGATGGTTCGCTATCAGCTTGAATGCTAATTAAATGGAGACCTTCAGCAGTTTGTGACCACTTCTAATGCTTCTAATTTCTGTTTGTTTATATTTCTGTTTATCACTGAGGCTTGTGTTGTAGAAAACCCCAGCATAACAGAGGAATCTTAATTTCTTGCTTTTTCTTCCCTTTTTTTTTTAGAAGCAAACCTTCCAAATCTACAGTAAACTCTTCCTACTCAGACATCAGTGCAACTCAGACTATGCCAACAGGGTTTTTTATCTCCCTGAAGTAGGGATTCAGAATATTAAGCAGTTTGGAGTAGGATTTACAAGGATTTTACCTGCCTAGTTGCCCCATCATTTTCTCACTTCTTTTCTTCAGTTTTGCTTCAGTGGAAAGAGAATGAGATTCTTTGAAMACAAAAGGAATTTAGCAACAGCAAAGCAGCCAACTAATTGGGGAAAGAAGAGGAGAAAAAAAGGGAAAGCATCCTAAAATATGTATTGTTTGCCCACCTGGTTTTTGCTAATCACGCAACAGTGACTAGAGCATTGACTGGTGTTCTGCCTTGAAATCTGGTTTTGCTGGTTGAAGTTTCTTGCTGACTTTATCGGGGCTAAGTTTGACCATTGGAGCTATTCCCATCCTCACTCTTCTCAGAGAGGGTGTCATTCCATGTTTCTGCACTGCCTTGTTGATAATGTTAAATACTTGGGCACATACAGCAAAGCTGAAGCAGAGCCTCTGTGCTTCCTTGTATTTTATTTCTTTGTTGGTTTGCTTCTGTCTTTAAATGCATTAAGAATAGAAAGGGGCAGTAGTGAAATCCAGGGGAAGATACATGCTTTATTTCCTATCACTATTTAAAGAACYCCTCATAGTTTATTTTAAATGGTGTGCAAAGGCACAGCATTTGGGGGAAGCAAACACAAGGCCAGTTTATAACACTAATTCTAATTTTCCTAAATGGTAGAGAGAGCTATATAGGTAAAATAAAACTGGTACTCCTACTCCTGCTACTAATAATAACAGCAATAACCAAGAGAAGGGCATGCTTATTTTAATTCATTATTCTGAGGAATCTCTGAAAATCTGCCTCTCCTTTCCCCAACCCTGCCAAACAGAGAGAACAAATGTATCCAGTACTTTTTCTCGGTCCTGATTGTATTTCATCCACAGGTACAGTAACTCTGCTGAATTTTAGCACGTTCTGTCACGTAGGAAGCACCAAAAGTCATGGCTGCATCGCTGTGATTCAAAAATGTTTATGAACTAAACTGAATGAAATGAGAAAAATGGACAGAAAGAGGTTTGCATTCGTAGGGCAGATTCTTTTCCCCCTTTCACAGTCTTTCCAGTCTCTTCTGTTCCTTGAAAATCTCTTAAAATATTTTGTTTATGTTCATGAATCAAAAATGTTAATAAGCACAAAATGCTGGGAAGAAAACATTACTTTGCTTTTTCCAAAATTTCCACAACYAGTGTAACATTTCTTTTGTTATAATTGATTTTCAAGTTTGTTTAAAATGTTTCACAAGGTGTAACATATTGAAATGAGTCATCCAGTTTTCAGGGTGTTCTGGGAATAAAAGGTTCCTGTACAATGTAGGTGTAGAAACACTATTAAAATATTAGCAGTAGAATAACTCTGCCTAAACATGTTGAAAATGGTTTGTTTTTTTTTTTTTTTAATTTGAAAGAACAGTTCAACTCACCATCAATTCCACTCAGAGCTCATTATGTTTCTGCTGTTATAATTATCAGTCCTTTTATGTCTTGGGCCTTTCTTGTAGCTCCTTGCAAGAATATTTTGGTTTTGATGCACAGCTGCTGGTTTCACACAGGTCCTGCCTCAAAAAGCCAGAACTGATATCAAATGCTGTTGTCAGTTACAAAAAGCAATCACAGCCACCATTTTTTATGTTTCCTCAGAAGGTGCCTATGAGACATTTCAAAGTGCTGTATTGGACTGCTTCACAACATTTTTTTCTCTTTAAGCAACCCTCTGAACGTGTCCTTTTGTTGTGTCATGGATCCCCTACACACTGTTGCTCCTTTAAAGGACTATACTCTGGAGTTCTTTTAGTCCTCCGGTGGCCCTGTCCATCCTGTTGGCACATGGAGGGATGGACTAATTTAAAGTCAGATTCTGAGAACTGGGAATTAAAAGGAGAGATTGTATCTGTCACTTCCCTCAGTATTTGTTTCTGTGTGTGTGTCTAAGGACTAAAAAAATTATTATTTTTTTAAATTTTTCTTTTATGTGTCAGCATTTTCAACAAGGATTTCTACAATAGGTGATTATAAAGCTTGTCTTTAAAAAAAAAATCACTCGTCCATAAAAAAGTGTTATGCCAAAATATGTGATTTGAAATGATCAATACAATCTTTCCTGAAGTTCTGCTGCTTAGACTTGGGGGTTCATTCCCACATACTTCATGAGTTTGTTCTCTGCTCTGAGCTAATGGGGCAGACTTCCCTTTAAGATGACAAATCTGGTTCAAGAAGCCTTCTCAGTGGCACTATGTTTATATACGTGCCAGGCCACGATGTAAAGATGTGCAGGAGAAAAATACCTGTTCAAGTGCTTTGCAGAACGGGGTTTGTGTTCTCCATACAAAGAAGCATCTCTGAGCACTTCACACAAAAAGGTCCCAGAAGTAGTTTGGATTGACTGAGAACCATCTCTGTCAGCCAACAGCTCTTAGGGATAAGCTCTTAGGCTTAAGTTGTTTGAAATATTTAAAAGCTTGAAATGTATATTGAGTCAGATGGGACAAGACTGCATCCTTAGAAACTGAAAGTAAAGCAAGCATGAAGTATTCACAATGTCAAACTGTTCAGTGCTAAGCCTCTGATGAGGGACTCCGTCATGATAGTATTTGTTTAAAGGGTTGGCTGGTGTAGTTCTTCTTGGATGTGAAGGAAAACCAAAGTGTTTGTTTTGTTTGGGCAAGGTTTTTTGGGTTGGTTTTTTTTTTCCCAGCATATTTCAGAAAAAGGGAAGTCAACTTCTTTTCGTTGCATCTGTTCTGTGAAATGACAGACATCTCTTCAGGCAAAAAAATCTTGCAGTAATTTGTTTGACTATCAGCAGACAGGTAAATACAGCTTGAAAAGCAGATGTTTCAAAGAACAAATTGAAGCAACACTAGACAATGTGATTTACATTTAACTGTGCATCTTGGCTTCTACAGATTTTCTATTAATAACTGGAAGATAAATTCTGTGAAAAAAAGCAGTGCTTAGAAGAAAACTTTCCAAGGTTTCACATACACTACGGTTTTTTATGTTCTCATAAAATTGTTAAGATGTTAATAGTATAGAAAATTAGTCAATTAACTATAAATTCCTGTCATAAAATGCTAAAAGGGAATTGTTTAAGCCAAATAGCGGAGAATGCAAATGAGTGATATCCCCTATCAACTAAATGTGCGTGTGCTTAAAACATCATGTTTTGAGTCAACAGCTGTGACAGAAGTGCACACCTCTGAAGAGATATAAGATGGAGAGAGAGGGAGGATTTTAACTGAATGTCTGCATTCTCCTGAACATTCAGTGAGGCATCAAACTAATTGTTGCAGAAAGGAGAGGAACATATTAATGATGCCATGTTTTTCATATATGATCTCTTCAAATGCAGCGTTCCACTTCATTCTCAGATGAAGCGTTGTTAAGGAACCACCCTGCTGACCCAAGTAGTTTGTATCTTGTTAAGAGTTCTGGAACATTTTGGTCGTGGCCAGGACTAAATCATACCATTGCTGGTCAGTGTGCACTTGCTCACTCACATACGGGAGATAAGAGATGTGTCACTGCAACCATCCTCTGAGTTGTTTTCCCAGGAGGAATTTGCCTTTCTAGGTGCAACTAGTCAACAGRGACCAAGGCCAAGGAGTCTGATATTCAGTGCCTGATGCTAGGCAGTCAGCTAGAGGAAGGGAGGTCGGTGCTGAATGAGGCCTTTCAAAGTGGTCTTTGGGTACAGTAACTCCTGTGTTTATCCAGTGCTCCAAGACAGTTCCACTCAAAAGTGGTGGGTTTTTTTTAAATTGAAGTCACAAAGCCCTACTCCTCACAGAACATCACTGTCCACTTCTGGGGACTTCATTTCTGTCTCACACTGTGGTCATGGCCTTGACATGTAATTTTGTTATAGTGATTCCCTTACTGTTTTCAGGAGTCATCCTCTTTCATGCATGCCAGAGTTGTATTTATTTTAATATCCTTTGTTAACTGCTACATCCCCAGTGAAACATAATGATTCTGTTCCCCTTCATGTTGCGTCTTGAATAAAACATCTGTGGTTAGTACATTTTGGTTTGAATTCAGCATTTTCAAGTGTGTATTTAGCACTCTCGTGGTAAAACAAATCACTTGGGCCCTCAGGCAACTTAGGGCTAGAGACACCTACTTTGTGAATTTAAAACAACTTTTAGAGGCAGGCAGGTCCACAGATGTAAAAAAAGGCATGCTGCCTCTAGGCATGTGCAATACAGCATATCAGTTATCCAGGGATGTGTTTTCAGGGATGCATTTGTCTTGCTGTCCTTTAAATGGCTTAAGCCACTCATCTGTGAACACTCTTCATGACTTTGCTGCTCAAATTTGCCTTAAGATGTACTAAAGATACTTAAATGTTCATTTGGTTCTCATCTTGAACATACATTCACATTGAATAAGAAAAAAAAAAATGCCAGAGGTCTCATGGAGCCCACTGGTGGGACAAGGAAAAGTTCTTCACTTCCAAAGCAGTAGCAGGAAGTAACAAAAACAAAATAGCCAGGCAACAGCAGGATTTGTGCAGATGCTCACGACACTGGTGAAGTCATTTTAAATGACAGCTTTGCTGAAGCTGTATGAGCACCTTTTGTGGAAAAGTAGCAGAGGAAAAGGATGGTGAGGGAGCTGTGGAAGGCAAGAGATGCAGAAAACTGTGTGTAAGCACACTCCTAGATAGAGTTGGGATGCTATGTCATTAACAGGTGTTCTGGGAAATTTTCCTCTCCTTGAAGTCAAGTTACGTCACCAGAGAGGAAGGGATAGGGGGAAGAGGGAGGAAAAGAGAGATGGCTGATGCACTCCAGAATGTTTTCCCACAGAAAACCCAGGGGCAGAGAGAAATTTCAGGCCAGAATTTTTGCAGCAGGATCTTTATCTCCTCAGTTTTGGGGAGAAGATCTGGACCATGTATTTAGTTGTCAGATTGTTAGATGAGGGCTTCCATGTGGTAGTTCCGTCGGAGCCCCCGCTGTGTTTGGGGTCTGCAGTGTACTTTGAAAAACGCGTGCTCACTGTTATTACATGGAGATAAGCTCCAGTATATTTTTATCTACAAAATGTTTTGTGCATTGAATATCAAATCTGACAGGCAGAGAGGCAATTTCTGTTGTTGCTGGTCCTTACTCCCTACTATTACAGAGAAACACCACCATCCAGAGTTTTACTTGCATGACAATTTCTCTACTGAGTAAAGAGATACAAGATATTTCAAATGAGTTGACCTTGCTATAAATAAACCTAGCTACACCCGAGGAAAACTGAATTACACTAGTTTTGTCAAGCTGGCCATAAAACTGAAATCCTGACTGAAAATGCTGCAGTTGCCACAGAATGCTGAAATGTCAGCTCATTTCTTTGCAAATCTAACCTCTCAGTAATTGTAAACATAATTTGATGGAAAGTCCATTGCAACAATTTGCTGATCTTTGACATTCTTATTTTGTATAATGCTTTGTAAAACATTGCCTGAAATAATCTAGTGTAGATATACTTTATTGTTTTTGGTTTTTTTTTTTTCCAGAATTCTGAGACCCTGTTTTTGAGATTAAAAACAGATTATTTTGAGAAAAAAAAAATTACAGGAGGACAGGGCCCTTTGTATCACATAGAATTTTCCTCTACCAACATACAGCTGCTTTCTGTGGTATAATTCCTAAGGTTTTATATTAACTCCTGCTGCCTGATTCATGTGTGTCCATTACTAGAAGGTAGGACAAAAGTAATCGTGGAGCCTTTTCAATTTTTGGTGGTATGGATATGACAGTGATGGCAGCAATGTAAGACAACACAGAAAGAACAGTACAACCTAAAGCAGTAGCAGGATCTTGGCATCCTGCTGGGTGCTGGTTTATTATTAATTGTTCATTTTAAGGTGCAGAAAGCTGCAAAAAAATTTTTTTTTTTCCATGTATTCTTCATTTTGGTGGCTTATGCCCCATTTCCTACAACTGTAGGATGATAAAAGTCTTAACAGACCTCAGGAGATCAGCCAGTCCAAGCCCAGCTTAGAGCAGGGCCATGGTGCATCAGGTTGCTCAGGGCCTCATTCAGGTGAATTTTTTCTTAAGTCCACGCATGGAAAACCCACAGCATTTCTGGGTAACTTGTTCCAGTGTTTGACCATCCTTGTGGTGCACAGGAATTTCTTCATAGCTAGTTTGAACTTTGGATGTTCCAGCTTGTGTCCATTGCCTCTCTTCTTTGCACACCTCTAACGAAAGTCTGGCTCCATCATCTCTTCTCCTTCCCCTGCAGTAGAAGACAGCAATAGTGTTTCCTCCCTCAACTCTCTCTTCTTCAGCATGAAATGATGTAATTCTCCCAGCATCTCCTCATACATTGTGTGAAGTATATTGCAGTATGGCTTATACCTGCAGAGCCATGGTAGCTTTTGGAACAATAGTGGTTTATAGTACCATGAAGATTTAGCTATGTGGCAGCAATGAAAGGCACAAAGATCCCTATAAATACCTATAAGACTTGTTTGTGCTGGAATGGTTACTTAAGTTATTGAGAGAAGTCACTCTACCTGTACACACATTATTCTAAAACATTAACATTTTATGGTTCTTTTTTTGTGACTGTTGTGGTTGCTTTTGTTGCTCAGTGGTGACAAAAATGGTAAGATAACCTTATTGTTCCCTGAAACCTTGACCACTAGATGCAGGTTTGATTGCTTCATGTAATTTTAAAGTTCCAAACTGTGTTGTTGCATTTGATTAGCATACAAATAAAGCATTTAATATTTAATTGCTCCCCTGAGATTTTAGGTACTTCATGTAACTAAATATAAAGAAGTTTTAATCATAATTTTCTAAGTTTAATTGTAATGCAGAAATTATTAGCACTTGTGGGAAAGTAGACATTACTGGGATGAAAAAGAAAACTGAAGCCAGAAGGGTATAGCTGTTCATTTTTTAAACATTAATTCTATGGTACCTTCTTGTATCAGCTGACATACATCTTCAGTGGTTCTATTATTAAAATGGACCATCTTTTCCTATTAAATTCAAGGTTATTTATGAACCCAAGGGTTCGTGTTGACCTGTTTAACAACGTTTAACAGCATCCCTAATACTTCTCTGTTTGTTTCCATAATCTGGAAGCAGATTCATCCTATTTCTGGCTTATTCCCATATTTCTGTTTATTTTTATCTTCATCAATTACCTGGTGTGAATTATTTCCAGTGGCCTGGCTGCATATGGCTGTCTTGTTTGGTCTCATCTCTCTGAAATAAAAGCATCCAGGTTTTAATTTCTTCATTATGCAAATTCATAATAATAGATACTCAGTATCCTTTTACACAAAAAAGAATATATATATATATATGTATATCCAACAAAAAGCTTAGTAAAAGTTAAACCCACAGAAGTCCATTTCAAATGTTTTAAAATACTATTACATAGAACATTGTGTGTAAAGGCAGGTAAAGTGCCTTTCTTACCAGTACTACTGGGATATCTAAAATCATTCTTTTATAATTCCTTCTATGAGCCAAGGCAATACATTGCTCCTGAGCCTCACTTTATTTTAGAGGAACTGAGGCTCAGGTAAAGAGAACMCTTTGCTAAAGCGCACGTCAAGGCATTTGTTGAATGGCAGGGATTTAAATCTGATTTTCCATGCTTATTCCCTGGAAAAACCTGCCTCTCAAAGGGTGCCACCAGCATGATGTCCTGGAGGACACCTTCCCAACTTCTGGGCCTTACGTGTTGCTGTGAGCAGACTAAGCACAGCAAGCGCGCGGTTTTGTGATTTTGCTCGACCACGAGGTGCAAAAAACCCCTTTCCACCTGAAGTATCAAAATGGATATTGAAGGCACAGGCCCCATGCTGCCTCCCTGGCCCGGGTGATGGGAGCAGGGCTTTGATGAGAGGCTGCTCCCAGCGAGGGGGGCTCTGTGATTATGCTCTGCCCGGCGCTGCGGGCTCGCTGCTGCCGCTGGCGCCAGACCCAGACGTGCTGGTGTCAGAGAGAAGCTGTCACAGTGGGCTCTGAATTCATGAATCTCACCTCCACGGGAGGAGGAGCAGCTTGCTAAAGCTTTCCAGAAGGCAAGGAAGGCTAAAAACTCTGCTTCTCGCAGCTAAAGGATTCCTAGCTGCTTCTTTAACTTGCCTGTGTCTCCTCTGGTAGCCAGAGTCTTGTAAACTGGAGCTGGGATCTAACAGCCCAGTTCCAAATCAACAGAAGCACTTAATCATGTCTTAAGTCAATTTGTTGCATACTTACATGTTTTACTGAATTAAGGTCTGTAACACCCTTGAAATATCCACGCTTGGCTTCACAGCTCTCAGAAACAATCTCTGGTTTTCAGCTGAATGCAGTGCCTACTGCTTGTATGTCGGGAATCGTGTTGTTAGAGATGTTGGTTAGGTAGTCATATCCAAAATTTCACTGACTAACAGAAGCTTCTGCATCAAAGAGGGTGTCATAGTGATCAAAATCATGTTTTTGAAGGGCATCTTTATTTTTAATCAGTTTCAGCATTCAGAATATTTCAGAGGGAAACATCTTGTCCCTTTCATGGCTATAATGCAAAGGCAACAGACTTATTAGGAAGGAAGGGAAAAAGGAAAGAAGTAAAGAAAAGTTGCTCAGCAGTGGCATTTGGAAGAGTTGTGTTAATTCCAGATTTCTTTAGAACATTGTTTTCTACTTCCACAATTTGTCTTCTTGACTTCCTAAAGAGAGGACTAAGTTTTTAGAGGTCTTCTAAAAGGAAATGTCATTTAATGAACCACTTCAGTTAAGTAAGAGTGGATGCTAAGTGATGCAGGCTAATGAGACAATTTAAGGTGAAGGGTTTATATGGCAAATCTCATGCAGTTTAAACAGAATAAGAACTGAGTAGGGAAAGAAAGGAAAATTACTTGTTGGAGTGATCATGTAGGAGATGGATGAGCAGGATATTTCTAGGTTTTTCTTCGGCTCATAATGATTCCCAGAACTTTTTTCCAGACCCATGTCTGGGTGGAAACAAATTTTAACCACTGCAGTACGAAGATGCTGTCCTTTTAAGAGCTGTAGAGCAGCATGGGCTTTCTGCTCAGCTTTAGGGCAAGAACTTACAAGGCCAAAACTCTTTATGATGGGCAGCACGTTGATTTACACAGTGTCCTGGTACACTTTTTGGAAAGAATGGATGTGCTATAAGAACCACAACAATGTAATAGAGTAGACCAGAAATATCCATCATTTGACTAGGAGATGACATTTGCCTGGTTTTTTTTTCTCAATTTTGAATTAATTTTGTTGTTAATCTGAGAGCTATAAAGCTCAGTAAGCTGTAAATCATGAGAAAAGCCCTTCAAACCACAATTAGTTGCTCTGTGAATATCCTCCAGACATTTTTCCCCAGCATTTCTGTCTTACCCTAAGTTTCAAAAAGACCTTCAGTAATGTACTGAATTTTGACTGTCCACATGTTGCAGCCACCACTACAAGGAGAGCTGTAAATAAATAGTGGAATGGCAGCATAATTTTCTATTTTTTTCTTGAAATTTGTATTTTTTTTGAGGTGTTTGGTTGGGATTTTTTTTTAATGGAAGGCTCTGAACTGCTTAATTTTTTTTTTTTGGACAGTGTATAATTTGAAACTATTGACGTATTTTGGAGGACTTTTCTGATTTTTAAAGTTCTCCTCAAGAACACTACAAATACTTATTTCCCCAGTGTTAGACTTTCTACAGCTTTCCAGCATCTGGAGCAAGCTCAGGCTGCTATTAAATTGGGTCTGCCATCTTCAAACAGTGTGAGTACAATCAGCATTTAGTAAAATAAACATGGCCCCATTATTTCTTAATGCCTTGCTTAACAACTTTAAGATTAGACCACGTCTCCCATGCTCCCAGTAGGCAGCACTTTAGCAGTGAGTAATATTTCTGTCTGCCGTAGTCAAGTAATCCCAAATGTAAGTAATTTGCAGGCTGGCATTAGGGACTGTTACAAGAGACATATTGTAATATGTCACTGAAAATCAGCCTGCCTCTGCACATTTGATCAACAGCCAGATGGAGGCTTTTATCACATTTATTTAATCTGAAATATACATAGTAATTACAGTGGACCTCTGGTTTCTCAGTCCTCGTCGCTGTCTCAGGAGAAGGTAGGAAATGAATCTGTCAGTCGCTAACTGGTGGGGATGTGACCCCCTCGGTGGAATCGGGGTGTGTTGCAGCTAGTGGTGCTGACAGTGGAGATCATGCTGCTGGAAATTAATGCATGTTGCCAAGTTTAAAAAAAAAAAAAAAAAAAAAAGAAGAAAATAGGCCCATAAACTAAAGACTGTGTAACTTTATTTTTTTGTGAATACAGAAAGCCTTTAGGAAAGCAAAGATCAACGTTATTCTTAGCAAACCCATTACCAATCGATGGCTTTAAGAGCAGACAATCTCTTACTAATAGCTGGATGGTATTTAACTTAAAGGCATCTGMAAACAACAGTCTTAATGTTCCCAGAGGAGGATTTGGTTAAGATATTGAATTCCATCAAGCATGTCATTATTAAAAGGGGAAAATATTGTTGTTTCCATTAGTACAGGGTTGGCATAAAGAATGGATAGCATTCAATTAAACCACGGGCAAAAATTCAAATTGAAGGTAGATTTCTCTCTTGGACAAGGAGCTTCACAAATGGATGTTGCCATTGTCACAAAGACTTTACATAAGGTTTTGTGCCCTAATTAGAGCAGCTGTAGAAGATGCCTCACATATTAACKGTGGTGCTGACCTTATCAATAATTTACTCCTCATTCCTGTTACTCTGTGCATTACAAGAGGCTATCTCTGCTAATGTCTCTCACATCACTCTTTCTGAGATGAGCTGGATCAGTCAACATCCTCTTTTGGATCAGTTACTACCCTAACCACAAGTATGCCTGGCTAATCTTCTGCAGATACATTGACAGATAAAATATACTATTAAGTGCCAAAGAGGCTCTTCTGTTGCAGTTACTCATACTGAGTAGTCCCATGACAGATTAAATTGCTGTTCAGCCTGAATAAGGTGTCAGATTCTGGCTATAAGTGGCTGGTTTACTGGGGTGTTTTGATGTCATTATAAGCTTATAATTACTCTAATCTGATTTGGTAAGAAAAAATTAGTATGACAAGCATAAAGAATTCATTTGAACAATAGGTTTTCTTCCACCACAGAACTAAGTTTTAATTAGAGATGTTCTTCAATTAAATTAAATCTGCCCTTCTTGGTTTTAAAACTCTCATGAACATACTCAGTACAATGGATCTTGTACAACTGTGAATCTGCTGCTGACTCTCTGATCTTTACCCAGCTCTACCTGTTTTCAACTATCTTTATATGTGTGGCTGTGCCTTACTGGTGAGAAAACCTCCTCCTCCCCAGCTCCTGCCATTGGGAACAGCTTTGTCTCTCTCCCCATGCATTTGTTTCATGCCACTTCTGGACTGAAAGTGTGTCTTTCTTCCCCTGCTTACTTGAGGTGGTATTTATTTGAGCTCTGCAGTGGTACTGATTAGCTCTGAGAAGCAATCAGTGAGGGCATTCATGTAACAGATAGCATGAAAACAAGGTGGCAAAGAAGCCACAGTGGAAATATTTATGCTGCTTTCCAGTAGGCTTAAGCTCTTGGGGCTTCCTTAAGTTAGGGGAGGAAGCTTTGAGCGATCACTTTAATGCTTTGAGCGATCGCTGTCTCAGCAATCTCCCCATAATTCATAATGTCTGATATGAATATGGTGATAATGATTTGCTTTGTCCTGATATGTGAAAGATAAGACTGCCAGAGACCATCTGAGTCTGGCCCCAGCCCCTGTGATGGCAGCCAGCAGCAGATGCCCACGCTCAGCCAACTCCACGGAGCACAGGTGCCACGCTCCCTTCCCACACAGTCCTGGTCATGTTTTCTCCAGCAAATCAAAGTCCGTGGGAAGCGACCAAAAGCCACAGATTAAAGGTACTCTAAGAAAGGGAGAAGAAACTGGCATCTCCAGTTTCTGTATTAATGAGAGAATGGTTTAATATTTATATAGATAATTAACTTCTGGTCACAGGAAAAGGAGTTGTGCGCACACCTACTCCATCTGGTCTCTGGCCTTTTTTGACAAAGAAAACGAAGAGCAGAGATCTTCCTATGTTAATTGATGGAAAGTCATCAAAAGAAAGATGATACTTATGAAATGTGTTTTTTCTCCCAAAGTGGGAAGTCATGAATCTCATTTTCCTAGGTAGAGATAGGTTCTTCTTTTTTTTTTTTTTTTTTTTTTTCAGTATCTAGTAGGTGGATGTTTCCAAGTTCAGTCTTTTTTTTTTTTTTTTACTGCAGTGAAGGCACTGAACATTCTGGAACTTCACAAGAAAATGAAAATTAAAATGCTGGAACAGTTGACTCATTCAACTTAACAGGGAAATTCTCATGTCATCTGTGCCAGTTGTCTCTTTCCTTACAGCCTCCTGTTTCAGTAGACAGAAGTTATAGCTGGATGGGCTGCAAGTATTTCTTCAAACCCAGAATTGACTTAATTATCCTCTACAGAAAATAAGATGAAGGCAAAAAGTTGCAGATCTCAGTTCTTTTTTCCCTAAGACAAAGTCTAAAGCAATTAATGAGTTTATTGACAGCCAAAAATATAATGTTGTCAATAAGAAAGGTCTTTTATGTGCTCTAATTAGAGGAACTGTTCCCTTCAGGAAACTGGAGCTTTTAAAGCAGCATTAAGGAAAAAAAAAACAGAAAGGGAAAAAAAAGAAATCTTAAGAAAAAAAATGTGTCAATGACACAGGCACAAAGTATGGAACGAGGTTCTAAGGACCCAGAAAAATATTGTTAAACTTTTCATCTTAACGTTGTAGGTATACAGGTCTCTTCTAAGCATTTAAAAAAAATACATTTACAAAATAAATAGGTATGGGTAATGCTTTTATTCACTTTCACAAGGGCTACCTAGTCACCAATACACATCAGAAGACATTTGCATTTTTCTCTCTGCTGAAAGAAGTCTTGGCTTCATGAAAACAACACGAGCTCTTCAAAAGGAGCTGTAGTTTCAGCTGCTGAAACATTAGTGTGGGACTTCTATCCTTCTGGGATGTGGGCTCTTCTTAATAGGAATGTATATAAAATTCAGTACTGTGAAAAAAAAAAAACCACTTAGAGGCAAAATGGGCCAAATGTGCTACTGCAGTGGCACGGGAAGAAAAGGCTATCAATTCTTTCKAAGATTTAGAAGTATTTTTTTCTGCCTGTCTTCGCTATGGTTGATGATGTTCTACTGTTAAAATAGCAGTTTATATATTCTGTATATTAGTACGCTGTTTTGTTCTTCTTTGCTTCAGGCACTGAAGGATAAAGAAGCTTGTCACATATTTTAAGTTTCGAATTGCTTAATAACAAAACACATTTTCAAAGAATTTCACAACCAGCCCCTTTGGGCAGCTACTCTTTGCAATTTAAATGAAGGTGCAGAAAGTTTCTTTTCYCCCTTAACAATAGTTTCACAAGTTTGGCGTACATGTATTTTAGTGGTTAGTAGTATATTACAAAAAGAGATTAAAAATACCCATTTCAGCCTTCCAGGCCAGGCAAGGGAAATTGAACTGTGGGGTGCCCAAATTAAGATGCTAAAATGGGTAAATTCTACTTACCAGCATTTATCACAGACAGCACTACTGCCACTTTTCCTAAGGCAAATACCTTGTTAGCTATCACTTCAGTCTAACCTTCCATCCATATTGTGAGACAAGTCCCACTTTAGTCTTTTTTTCCTACTGATGTAAGACCAGATCATTGAGGTTCTGTTTTGAGTTTTTTGGTTTTGCTTTTTTTGCTGTTGGGGTTTTTTAGCTTGTTTGTTTTGATTTGTTTTAAGTTCTACATTTTWTCCCCCAAACTTGCATTGGTGGGACAATTAAATATTTTACCAACCCTATGGCTAAATCTTGGAAATTACATTAGTCTGAATACATTTTAAAACCCAAGAGTGTGTCATAAGCTGCAGAAAGAAATCTTCTCTGCTTTCCATGAGATTGTGCCTCGTGGCTTTTTAAGTGAATCATAGAAATACTGCAGTATGAGCTGACCGGGTTATGAGACAAGAAGGAAGAGAAGCACAAAGGGTGGGGTTTGGAAAAAGGAGAAAAAAGTGAGGTGGCAAGGGCTCAGAGGTTATAAATGCCACCTAACCATGTGAAAAGCTTCAAACAGGATCTGTGCCATACTGGACACCGAAGTATTTGCAATGGAGAGAAACCTCTAATGAAAAATTGATTATTGGGCAGAGATTTTGACGGAAGCTTTTGTCTCTATTAGGGCTTTTATAAAGGCATCCTTCCTCCACATTCTCTGGTATCTAATAAGCTCTGAGCTCCTGCTGCAACCCATCCTCTCAGGTTAGGTATAAGAAAACAAGAATCATAAGTTCTTTACTGTCTCTTAAAACTTGTTGTAATGGATCCACAGTTTGTAAGTAGTTTGAACAGAGTGAAAAAGCATAATCACACAAGCTCTCTCTCCTTGGGAAATTAAGCTGATATGAAGAAAAAATTCAATGGGAAATATTTCTAATGTAACTTACATTCACTGTAGACTTCAGAAGATCTCAAACTACTTGCTCTCTGTACTTTTTGCAGTTTGCTCTCTCCTGGTTAGGACACTTCAAAGCAGTGCAGGTTTAGATGTCTCATGATTCAAGGGTGCTTGTTAGATTTTCTCCAGAAGTCTTCGCAGTCTCCTACCACTCATTTTCAACCTCATCTGCACCAATTCAACAGCCTTTTAAATAAGACAGAGCTAGTTATTTAATATTTGTATTTTTGGGGTTTTCCCACCCTAAAATGCACATTGCTTAACTGTTCTGATTTGAGCAAAGCCCTTAAAACAATAGCTTTTGCAAAAGTATGAAATACTAGTGAGTTGTACTGGGGGTTGTAACAAGTCCCTGAATATGGGGAAGGAATCAGAAGTCATTTGAAGAGATTTTTCTGCCATATAAATTTTAACATGGAGCCATGCCCCAGGATCCCTTATTGGAGCAATTCTACTTTGCCACAGCATTTGATTATTCATGAAATCAGTAAAAGTGACTGTAGGCTGGTGGTTTCAGTACTTCTGTGAGAAATGGGACATCCCTTTCTTTTCCCAGCCTTAAGGAACAGTAATTTATGAATAATATATATACTTAATAACTCTTCATTTTGTAAATGCTGTTTAAGCTCCACAGCAAATTAGGATATTTCCAATTTTTCATATAGTAGAAATGGCCAAAAAAAATTATTATTTTGGATGCCTCAACACCTAAGTCATCTCCTGCTCAGAGTGGGGTTTTTTTAAAACTTCAGCATATGAGCCAAAAATACATGTTGATAAAGTTCTGCAATAAAGGGGGCTACTTGAGCACATATTCCCCAAAATATGCCATTTCAGCATTCACAAATGTGCTTGTTTTGCCTTTGCTCAGGAAAGGGTTATCTGACCCTTTCCTACAGCCTGCTCAGTCAAGTCAACTCTGCATAAATAAGAAGGAAACTTATGCATGAAGAAACTGAAATTAGATGAATAATTAACTTACACTTTATGCAAAAGCATGAAAAACTATTCCAAAATTTCTCTGCTTAACTAAAGTGTGAATTCGTATTAAAATATTCTGCACTGGAACTTTGTCAGCAGGTCATAAAAAGCACATATCTACTTATTTATTAGGCCTGAGGTTCATCTGATGTGTTTCATCTTTTAACAAATGAGACATTTCTTTTCCTCTTAGTCATTTTAAGAGTGTTATTTAATTTGTGTGTTATTTCATTTAAGTATATTCACTGTTTGTGAACAAACAGTAACAGGGAAATCCCAAAAGTTGAAAACGGGTACGTTTTCACAGCATTGGCAATCAGTATTTTGAAGAGGCTTTCTAAATTTAGAAAAAAAGAGCAAATGAAAGAGAATGATGAGGTTTTGTGTCATTATGTTTTTGTAACTTTTTCTTACTTTCATCAAAGGGCGAAATAAGCAGAAAAAAGAACTGGTCTCTGAAGATCTAGTCTGATTGCAAAATTGTAATTTCACTGTTTCAGGCCATGACTACTTTAGCTGCCTGTGCTCATGCAGTAAAAACCAGTATTTATTAAAACATTAACAGTGGAATCTGATTTTTTTTTTTTATGGAAACAGCTGGATTATGAGTATTTATTGCACAGTTGCATACCCAAGATTTCATTTGCTGGAGTTGTGTGTATGGCAGGGTAGGATTTACTTGGTAAAGTCCATGAAGCTTATAACGTAAATCTAAAAATAATCCGAATAGTATTCTGTTTTTTTGGAAAGCAAACTGTGGAGTGGCCAGTACCCAAAAAAACCACATTGCAATTTCAGGATCTTTAATGGCAGTTGCTGACACTTGTGCCCAGAACACTTGAATGATTATGCATGTTCACTGTATAAATACCTAAAATACAAAAAAGCATGGTTTCCAAATCCCTGTATTTCTATCTTTCAGATACTGCTCGGGCACATTTTGAAACAGTAATTATTTATACCACGATAGAAAGCCCCAGATCTATAATTCACTCATGGGGCTTAGGTCGTTCCACGAAAGGCAAAAGTATAGTGCATTACTCTGTATGCATAATGTAGAGCATATTTATATTTAATGCTAACATTATTTTTCTATGAGGAGACTATTCATGAGGTATGCTTCCTTTTCAGAATGTTGTTTATGTTGTACAGATTTTCATTTTGAGGTGGAAAAAAGGCTTGTTTCCCAAGAAAATGTTGTCCACTTTTAAAAATCTTTGTTTATTTCCTTCACTTCCATCTTTTTCCTTTCCCTTTTCCTTTTGAACAAAGGAATTGTTCACTGGTAATACAGTAGTAATAGGTTATGTATAAGGTTTTTTTTCTGGACAAACTTCTCTAGCAATACCAACCAATATAATCTGGCTTCGATAGCAAGGTTGAGACTAGAGCAAAAAATATACTACTGCTTTTGCAGTCCAATGAATATCTACATTAATTTTAATGTTAAAAAAATCAGCCTATAGCAATATTAGAATCTCATTAATCCACACTAATAGGTGGAAACCTTGTATTTAGGCTGGCTTTAGGTCACTTCATGTAGTCACATCAGGTATGTCAGGGGAGGAGTGAGCCACTCTATGTAGGAAATCACCTGAGGATAAAAACACAGAGGCACATTTATCTCAGTGTATTGTGAGGATTTTTATCTGTAATGTTTATTAAAGCTCACAGAGGACACGCGTTGTAAGTCTGGGTATTGAGCTAAGGCTGTGCACTTCAATCAGCTTTTCAAAACTGCCTCTAGATAAAGTTCTGTGCTAACCCTTCTCTGGATTATACTCTGCATTGGGAAGTATATTATCCCTTAAAATATCTCCTTTTATTCTTCAGTGTTACTGGCAGCATACCAGCAGGARACGGTTTTTAGTGGGAAAACACGTTCATGCTGCTCCTGTCCCAGAGCACCTCCTGCAGGTCACACACGGGGCTTGGGGACATGGCTGGTCCTCAGAGTCCAAGTGGGTCCTGCCCTTTTGCTGCAGGGAGAACCTTTACTCAGCATCGCCACAAAAGGAGGAATTTCCTGGATGGCTCAAGCAGRCTGACATTCCTGCAGCAAGCTGTCACCTTCCATCTTTTCAAGAGAGCAGCCACCTCCTCCTTGCTCCGCTCGGGAAACAAAGGCCCTGCAAGGCAGGGCAAGGCTGAATGCTGCAAGCTCTTGCTTTGGGAAGGCAATGCTTCAGTAGTCTTGCTTTCCCCTGTTAAGTCTGCTGGTGCGCAGGATTTGGGGTCAGATTTAATGACCAAAATGGAGCCGATGTCCCTCTGGACTGATTATGTGTACTCAGTGTGGTGCCACCACCAGCAGCACCATGCCAGGAGGACGTGGAGGTGGAAGAGGATGCAGGATTAGCTGACTTTATAAGGTGTTTCCAGTTTTTTTGAGGCCCAGTACCTATTATTTGCCATYGTGTCCACAGAAGTGCTGTGACCACGTTCCCCAAAGTCCTCGTGGCAGCCGAAAGAGAAAGGTGTGGGAGCTCAGAGAGCCACCAATAATTGACAAAGTCATCCCTGATGGTTCCAGTGACTGTTAAGAGCAGAACTGAATCTGTAACAGTGGCCGCACCACTCTGTGCTCCAGCAAGCCTGAAAGTGCAGTTGCAGAATGCCTCACAGTTTGCAAAAGGAGGGGAGGATTCTTTTATTTCATCTATGTAACGTTACATTTATATGCTCGTGTGTTTGTAGATCTTGGAGTCATAGAATGGCTTGAGCTGGAAGGGACCACAGAGATCATCTCATTCCATGGGCAGGGACACCTTCCACTGAGACCAGGTTTCTCAGAACTCTGTCCATCCTGGCCTTGAACACTTCCAGGGATGGAGCATCCACAACTTCTCTGGGTGACCTGTTCCACTGTCTCACCACCCTCACAGTGACAACTTTCTTCCTACTCTCAGTTTGAAGCCATTTTCCCTTGTTCTATCGTTCCCTTGTAAATAGTACCTCTCCATCTTTCTTGCAGGCCCCATTCAGGTACTGGAAGGCCACAATTAGGTCACCCCAAAGCTATCTCTTCTCTAGGCTGAATGATCCCAATTCTCTCAGCCTTTCCTMATAGGAGAGATGCTCCATCCCTCACATCAACTCKGTGGCCTCCTCTGGATTCACTCCAACAGGTCCATGTCCTTCCTGTGCTGGAATCCCCAGAACTGGATGCAGTTSTCCAGATGGGGTTCACTCAGAAGAGTAGCTCAGAGGGGCAGAACCCCCTCCCTTGACTGCTGCCCAGGACACATTTGGCTTTCTGGGCTGCGAGAGCACAAGGCCAGCTCATGTCCAGCCTCTCATCCACCYGCACCTCCAAGTCCTTCTCATCCAGGCTGCTCTGGATYCGTTCATCCCCCRGCCTGGATTGAGAGCAGGATTTGCCCTGGCCTGGGTGCAGCAGCACCACTTGGCCTTGTTGCACCTCATGAGGTCCCCATACCAGATGTACCCATACATCTTGCTGCCATACAACAATCCGGGTCAGCAGAATATAATTATGGTATTAGGGAATCACACCTCCTCAGGATTATCAGAGGCCTTCCTATCATCTTCACAGACTTGCCCTCTTCTCTCAGCATAAATGTTTTTCCTGCCTTTCCCTTTTGCAAAGCAGAGAAGTTGTTTGCAAACTATTTGGAGAATATAAACAGCTCCAACAAGGGAAAAGCCCTTGAAGCAGTGAGAGTGGACTGATTGCAGCATACAGTACATGCTAATAACATCTTCAGTGAACTACTGTTACTTCATAGCAGAGGCATTTTCATTATAATAGGAACCATACCACGATCCGCAGATTGAATTTTTACCTTCTTCTGCATTTATCTGTTGAGTCAACAATCACAGGTTACTGGTTCATTGTGAAAAGCTCTGAAGAATTACTGACACCAAAGTAGTGCCATTTCCCATGGCCGTCTCTTTGCAACTTTTGTAACTCATCAGGCAACAGGACAGGCGAATGACCAGCACAGGACGCTGGAATCTGACAGTATTCCCAGTGCTCTGCCCAGAGTTGGGAAAAGGAACCTGCTAATTCACTCTGCCATTGGAAAATGTGCGGATGACACCAGCTTGTGGGGGAGTGTTGATCTGTTGGAGGRTAGGAGGGCTCTGCAGAGGGATGTGGACAGGCTGGATCAATGGCCCAAATGCAACATGAGGTTTAACAGCACCAAAGTGCAAGCTGGGCCAGAGGAGGTTTAAGTTGGACATTGGGAAGAAGTTCTTCACAGAAAGAGTGATTGGGCATTGGGATGGGCTGGCCGGAGAGGTGGTGGAGTCGCCATCCCTGGAGGTGTTTAAGAAGTGACTGGGTGTGGCACTCAGTGCCATGGTTTAGTTGATAAGGTGGTGTTACTTCATTGGCTGGGCTTGATGATCTCAAAGACCTTTTCCATCCTAGCTGACTCTGTGWTTCTGTGATATCTATTACAGCTTGCTCACATTGGGTGTTAATCAAGTGTTTGTAGTGAATCTACAGACTGATGCTTGAGTCTGAACAATGAGCTTTCAGGTTGCCTGATGCCTTTATCTGACCAAATCCATGCAGACTCAGCCACGTGCAGAGGAACTTGGCACGGCCACACTTTATCTGCCTTTTTATTTCTGGTGCAAGAGGATAGGAATGAGAGGAAGACAGCATATAAGGGTTCCCCACTGAGAATCAATTCTATAAATTATGTATTATGCAGACACTATTCTGCTGATGCTAGCCGATCCCCAATTCTCACTTCCTTGTTTTCCCTTCTATAAATAGCTATGGCCAGGTTTTCAGTTGTAAAATGATGAGGACAAAGCTAGAAACCTTTTCCATTTAATAACCTCTGCCAAAGAAGAATAAGGTAATATTTTTTGTAACTGTGAAGTCCTCAGGGTTTTAACAATCTGGGAATACAAGCAGCACTGTGTTGTCGATAAGGTACTGGGAGGAAAAGTGGGAAAAACCATGCTGAATATTAAAGAGGGAAATGTCCTATTTTCAGGATGATCAGTACAAAACTTGCTGTTGTGAATTTTCCAGTCACTTTTTGTCTGTGTAGGACCACTTTTGTTTTTTGTCTCTCCCTYTAGATCCAAATGCTTTGGCTGGACAGACCGGACCTGACCACGCTCTTATAGGAGGAATAGTGGCTGTAGTTGTCTTTGTAACACTATGTTCTATAATTCTCCTTGGTCGATATCTGGCAAGACATAAAGGTAGGACAATTTAGCAGAAGTTCAGTCACTTCTGGAAGCAAGGCATGATTTCACCTGGGAGTGCCATTCCCTCTCACCTTCCCCGCTCTGCTAAATGATTCGAACAAAAAAATCTTAGTTCTCAGTCCAGTTGCAAGAGAAGTCCCTGTGAATTTTAATCAGTTCTCCCGTGGGCTGGCTAAGGCAAAGGACATGGAGTTAGTTAAATGCACGAGGTCGTCTAAGAATTCAGTGATGTAGGGAGACCAAAGGGTAAGATTGGCCCTTGGTTTTGGCTCTTAACTCCTGATATTTGATTACATGTTCTCATGGTGCTCTCATAGTTTTAACTACCATGTCAATTCAGCAGAATATATATGCATTGAATGAGCAAGCTTTTTCATTTTAATGGATTATGCTAATATTTTAAGTATACATTTAAAAGATAATATTAGAAGCCGGTGGTGAGTTTTCACATCAGTTTATCAATGATCCCACTGGAATAAGGGGCTAATTCTTGGGGCTAGCTTTACTTTATTGTGTGGTTTTACCTTAATAATTCTGGTCCCTTCATTTTCAGTCCCCTCTTCCACTAAGGATGACAGGAATGGAGTAACACTGACTTCTGACTTCTCTATGATTTGATTTGGACCTAGTTAGTTGCAAAATCATGCCTTGAGGTTTAACCTCTGTGTGGCTTGTAGACCTATTGGTAAAACTCAGTTGATTCCCTATCCACACCCCTCAAAAAAACCAGAGAGTATGAGTGTTGGTATTAATTCAGTAAGTCTCATTTTAGATAGGATAATCATATACCTAGCAAACATAAATTGATAAAAACATCTTTTCAATTTGATTGGACTACATGGGAGAAAATCAGGATTTTTTTTAATGAGCCAGTGAAAGTGTGTCTCTTTTGTTTTACTTTCCTGAATGAACAGTTGTACATCTTATGCCAGCATAAATAATGCTTTTCACAAAGGGAAATTTGACTATTGTACATATTTCTTTTTATTCATATCCAGAGCATAAAAATAGCTGTGATAGTATAAAGTGAGTTGGTTCAGTTAATAAAACTGACTCAATTTCATAACTCTTGGAACCTACTATGATACAATTCTGAAAAATTAAAGCATAGATACGATCAAGAAAAAACAGAAATACAAATGATTAGTGGCCATTAAAAAAAAGGCATGTTTATGAATATCTAAGTTTTTTAAATTGCTTTGTTTTTGATGGATAGCTATTTCATGAAATAACCAAGATTTTATCACTTATTGTATAACTGAAAAGTATATTGAATATTAATGCAGTTAGATAAAGTGGAGTTTTATTAAAATATGTATTTAATTTGTCGTGGATCTACTAGAGTTTGTATATGTACCTTTATCAGTATAAGTATCAGAGTAAATATTTCTTCAGGAAATTATGAAGTTTACCATACCTTTATGGCGTATACTAAAAACTGTGTAAAAATATTTTGTACTCATTTAAAAAATGGAGCGTTGTTTGAAATGTACTTCCTGTAATGCAGAGTAAAAAAAAACCCTAATCTATCTTCTTTTTTTCCTTTTCTCTTGTACTGATTCCTACAGGAACATATTTAACAAATGAAGCAAAAGGAGCCGAAGATGCACCTGATGCCGACACAGCCATTATCAATGCAGAAGGCAGCCAAGTCAATGCAGAGGAGAAAAAAGAGTATTTCATTTAGATGCAGAGCTAGAATCTTGGAGTTTTGCTTATCAGGCTGACTGCTGGAGAAAACTGGCTATCATTTCTCAGAATTCATTTCTGCCATCTTCTGCTATCTTTATTAACTCGCATACCTGCTATAAGTAGCCAGTTTATGCCAACAATCAGCTGTTGACATCATCATTCTATAATTACAGAACCATGCGTAAAACAGGACATTTCTTATTGCCTAAAAATCATATTCACTGCTCTCTTAACATACAGTGCTTGAATATACAGCCTTAACAATGTTAATCATCATCTTAATCCAAGTTTTCTACATATTTAAGTGTTATGCAGCTTTCTTTTCCAGTTTTCTTTTATCATGTCCCTACTAGTATGTCATAGAACAAAATTCATAACAAGTACTATTAGGTAAGGTCCTAATTTACTTACAGAAAATGTTAAGTCTGAGATTAGAGGTTTACAAAGAATATTTTGTACCTGTCTATCTATAATTCGAAAAGCAACTTGTTTTTGAAACATACGCCCTCGGAAACACAAATTGAAATCTGTTTAGTATAGTTTCCTGTATGCTTGGATTTGGTGGGAAAAAAGATCAGCCCAGTGAATTTTTTGTTTTGTTTTGCTTTGTTTTGTTATGATTTAAATGGTACAACTGTGCCATGTTTCAGTGGTGAAAACATGCTGAATAGCTATACTGATTCTGCAAAGTTAGGTAATAGAGCTTCTTTTGAAACAATTTGTCCTGCCCTTTTCCTCGCTTTTGGGATCACAAAGATTAGAGAACTTTCTGAGTAATTTATGTTTTTATAATTTATTTGCTAAACATGAACTCACCTGCCTACTCAAATTTGATGTATTCATGGGGTACAATTGCAAGGCATTTTAGTATCTGTATATAGTGCATATAATAAATTCAGTTAAACTTTATTTGATACATATTCAACTTTTTTGGCAGTAGCTAAGTCAGTCATAAGTAAGCATTTTCTAATGTCCATTATATCCCTTTAGATATGACTCAAATCAATATTCTGAGTAGATAACATGTATTAGTAATTTTTTGTCTGTATGTCCTAGCACTGTTCAGCAGCAAACTTTTCTAGTTCTTGTTAATTTTTTCTTTGTTATACAATGGAAGCACAATGTTATATGGAAAGGTAGTTTTAAGCTAACAACCAGTGCACAGCCTCAGGTTTTAAATTACAACCACATTTGATTACTATCCTTAAAAAGTACTATTGAGTTGCAAAAATTCTCAATTTTTAATTTGGCAGTTCCAGAGCTGCTTCTCTATGTTGGTTTGCCAAAAGAAAAAAAAACCTAAAAAAAAAAAAAAGAAAAAAAGAAAAAAAAAAAGAAAAAATAGAAGTGTTAAAACAAAAGATATATGTTTTGTGTATACAGTAAATGGACTAATTCTTTATATTAAATTCCTGTCTATGCATTTTGTGAGGTACAAACTTATGTCACCGTGAATGATAGAGAATTCCTGCCATGCTTTTAGCTCCACAGTGAAAGTCTCTGTTTGGATTATTTCTGAAATTTTTTTGTGTAATTGACAGCTGAAAAATCACATGCTCTTAAATATGACAACAAAACACTGTAAGCCCATTGGCTTATTTCCTCTTCCAATGAAAAGAAAAGGTTGCCATAACAGGTCTTGGAAATGATTCTACACTGGAGAACGCAAGTTAGTCTAGTTGGAGCTCGCTTTGCTCCTGTGTTTTGCACCTTTGACAAAAGAAGTATTTCTCTCTGGTTGATGTATTTGTGAAGCATAAAAGCATGATGGTCTGCTGTAAAGGACTTTCTCCTGGGATTTTATTTTTGTGTGGGGAAGGGAGAATTTGGAGTACGACATCATGTGGTATGGTAAAATGGAAGATAAAGGTGCTGTGACAGATTATTTATCAGAAGAATATAAACCTTTTAAGGACAATATTAGAGTATTTTAATTGTTTCTGTTGAAGCATTTATCTTGTTAATTTCTAAGAAAAAAGGGTGACGTCAATCAAAGCAGCACTTTTTTTCAAAATATACAGACATAAATAATATGATGTGGTTGAGTGTTAACATAATAAATCATATACAGTATGACATTTTAAAGAAATAAGTCTGCATTGATGTGATTGCATGCTTGTTTTTACAGTTCACTCCATACCCATCTGTGGAAAAATGCAATAATATGTTAATATAATATGGTAGTTTGAGAGAACCAGGTAGGTGCTACTAGACACATTGAAAACTAGTATAGGTTTACAAGATATTCATGTCTTTTAAAACATACCCATGTAAAAGGCTGGCAAAGGAAGTCATTCAGTTTAATACCAAAAATATGGGTTCTTGTCACAGCAGTAAGTTACATTAGCTATAGTACCGTATCAAAGTTTTATTTCAGGACCTGGGGCCCAGTTCAACTAAGCTTTTAAGCACATAGTCAGCTTCAGGCCTCAGAGAAGTTCCCTTGGAGTATAAGGCACTGTTCATATGCTTAAAAAATAAGTGCTTCCCTGGATGAGGGCCTTATTTGCTCAAGTGGAATTCCCCACCAGCGTGGTGTTTACGCTTTTCTTCATTCTTCCTAGCTCCAGCTCGTTTGAATAGTAGGGTTGTTACTTGAACCATTACGCAGCCAAGGTCAGGTAGGACCTTCAAAAGCAGGATTGGCCTTGTGGTAACCATTTCAAACCATATTCTCCAGTGGCGTAGAAACAGCATTTCAACTTGACAAAAAAAACAGATATAAATTGTACTGTTAAAATAGGGATTTTTTTTTTTTTCATTGGCTTTCAATTAAAACTCCTCACATGCGCTTCATTTTTAACCCATTTGATCTTCCATTATCTTGCACCTGGTGGTGTCCCTTGCAGCTGTGCACAGCAGGTGTGAAAAGCCCCACACAGAGCATTCTGCCTGGATAGCACTTTGCAGGCCTGTCTGGTCTTCACGGGTTCAGATTTCTACACTGGGTGTAAAGAGGCATCCCTCTTTTTTTGTAAGCAGAGTCATGGCTCAGCACTGATGACATTAAGTAGGCTAAAAGCCAGTTGTCCATTCCCTTTGCCCGAGTTCCCGTTCTGGAACAAAAAAGTTTTTATTATGGTGCGAGGTAACCTAGCGTGTGTGTAAAATGGAGGCTCTGAATGGGAACCACCTTCGCTAAAATGTGTGTGACATCCTCTCCCTCACTCACTTGCAGAGTAGTTTTCTCCAGACTAGGTAGCTAGTTTCTGCCAGTGTACTGTTTACAGTGTCGATTGCTGATTATTTTTAAACTTTTTGATGTAGATTTTGATTTTTTTTTTTTAATGCTTCAAGAACATTCTCATGATTTGAACAAGAAAGCGGTGCATCAGAAGACAAGGGGTGCATCATCCCACTCTTTTAGTGTCATCTGACAAACCAAGAGACAGTTTAAGGAACCTGATGTTTAACTTGAGGCTCAGAGTTTAAGCTAGAACACTTCAAAAAGTTTCCACAGTACTTAAGGATGGTTCGTCTTGCACTGAGACTCCCTCTCTAAAGGAACACATGAAGAAAATCAACTTTTTCTGAGTGAGACATGAAAGTTAACATCTTGTGTATTTTCATTGCAGTATAATATATATATATAAATATATATATATAGCTATTTCAATGAAAAGAAAGGACAGAATCATCTGTAATTATGTAATTCATGATTGTAACAGCACTGAAGTTATCATATACGCACATGTACAGTAGCTCTTTCAACAGTTACAGTGTAGTTACATGTAATTCCCTGTAACATAGCAGTTCTAGTGTAATTTAGTGCCACTTATTGTAAAGTGTTACCAAAAGGAAAATGGACTTCTTACCTTTAGAATTCCATTCGAATTAAAGGTAAGTTTATCGAATTAGCATCATTCAATCTGGTATTGCGTTTCTTAATTAAGGAGGTGATTTAAAACTTTCATGTTCACACTGCAGCTTCCCCCATCGCTTGCCCAGACTCCTCCAAATGTCTAATCTCTGCACTCCTAGGAACTGGTAATCTGTGATGAACATACCAAAAATCCCAGCTACTCCAACTCTAATTGAACAAGCTGTCTAATAAACAGCAACAACAAAAATGATGAGTAATGCTTTTTATTAAGTGGCACAAAGTACACACTAAAAACTATGCAAAAATATAGGTAAATACAGTGTACTTACATGTAAGTATCTTGTACTTGCTGTGTATGGATATTGGAAAACCATGTAATTATAATATGCATTTTGATTATTTCAAGCAGGGGGCGACCCCTAACAGTCACAAAGGGAAAAGTGGAAGGTACATATACAAGCAGTGGATATCCTAATGCAATATGTGTAATTCCTCTACCTGCAATGACAACTGATTTTTAAAATGCTTATACTGCTCCTCATTCTCACCAGCTTTGCTTTCCATTTCTTGGAGCACTGTTAAATACCACTGAAACACCTTTAGGCAAAGTAAGACACTGACTCCTCTAATGGCTTTGCTGCCAGCACTCTGAATGTCTGGCAAMACTGTTCTGTAATCTTATTTCTGGCTCAACAGCACAAGTTTCRTCTTTTTTTCTGTCCTCAAGGGAGCCTAGTATGTTAAGATGCTGAAATATGCTGCCATATGCCCTGGTATTTTTAGCATGAACAACAGAGAGAGAGAGAAAGAGAGAGAGAGCTGCATTCTTCTGACCCCTATTTTGCTGAATCACCTCACCTGGAATTTCCACTACTTGCTCAGTAACGCCGGGTAATCTTAAATTGTAAGTACAAAATGCTTCCATTACAGTACAGAGGATGCCTTTAATGACAAAGCTAATGTTTTGTACACATAAAGTTTTGTATTGTAGATCTTTTTACTTCTTGACACTTTTCCATCCTGCCCTTCCAGAAGAAATGCACCGAAAGACAGATAACATAGAATAGCAAAAGAAGACAAGAATTTTGTAAGCCTTCTTGTGGTTGCCATTGCTATCACCCTCCTTTGTGTCCTGTGTAACAGGCAAACAAATGTATTTAGCAACTGCCATTAGCATCATTCCACACTCTACTATTCCTAGAATATGACATCTACCTCTTAGTCTAAATACTAGCTATGAGATATTTGTATGCATTTTAAATACTATTGAAACTTTGCTTTAGTCTTGAAATGAGATTACTTTTTTTTTTTTTTCTGTTAAAAGATAGGTAAAAGTATTGCCTGGGTTCGTAATTCTTGCCCTGTTCTTATTAATTTTGGTAGTTTTAGCTTTTAACAGGGCATAAGGACACAGCCTCAGCTGGTATAAATCAGCTTCACTCTGTTGCCTTAAATGTGGGCCAATTTACACTGGCTGGGGATTCATCCCAAACAGCTTAAAAATAAACTGCTATAACACATCAATATTTAGTCAGCTCTAGATAATGATGTGCAATCCAACTGCAACACAATTCTTCCTAGTAAGGCATGCACGTATGAAGAGAAACTTTAAAAAGCACATGCAAGCTTTTGAATTAAATATGCAATATCAATACTGTTGAGATATCCTGACTTGTCTCCTACTTATTTAAACATAATATTGCCAGGGCATGTTTACATTAAAAACACTCAATGCATGGGGAGCAGAGAAGGACTATTGCAACCAGCAGGAGAAAATTAAATTAATAGAGAAGCCTTTGATGTCAACAGAACAGAGTAGGAACTCTTTTGAAAAAGAGTAGGACTTCCTACAGGGTTTTTCAGGGTGGACTTAGGGCCTCTAAAACACATGGGAGTTGTTTACTTGGCATTAATAGAAGCTAGCACAGTTCCTTCTTGCTGTCGAGGAATCTTACCCAGCACTCTGCACTTCTTTTAACTCAGGAGAAAATAAGGGTACAAACATGGTTGAACAGCACACTTCTGTATCACTCCACATCCTCAGGATGCTCCGAGCCTCGTGCGCTTCCAGCAGCCCTTATGGGAATTCTTCCAGCATCTAGGAATCATCCTGTTGTCGAGCTATGTTCATTTTCTTCAGCAATGTTTAATGTACTCACAATCAGACAGAAGGTGTGAAGCCAATTTGTTGGGTCTACAGTTCTGGGGGCTTCCAGAGCCTTGCAGTAGATGGGAAAAAAAAAATTTAAAAAAAAACCTCTTCATGGCTTCTGTGTTTACTGTAGGTCTGCCCTCCACGTCCYGTGTCTTAAGTCATTTATTCTCTGCTGGGCTAAAAGCAGCGGTCTAATTGGAAAGGAGGTAGGAAAAGTATCTCCTCTAAAAGGAGCAGTCTGTGCTAGTATTAAAGAAAAGTTCAAGGGTTTTTGTTTCTTCACTTTTTTRAGATTTCAGGTGCAAAGCCAAGCCTGTTGGGGTCAGCACTTTAGCACTTTCCCTGTGTTCAGGGTCAAGCCAGCAGTGTTTCATGTGTGAGCTSTGATCTCATGTTTCAGCACAAACTACAGACAGCCTTAGCCTGCCTTTATGCATAGTGCTGAAAATCACCAATGCTATTTTCTTCTAAACATACTAATTTTCTCAGTCTTGTTCTGAAAYGAAGTACTGAAGGGTTTTTATAATAGGTTTAAAGGTATTAAAGGTTTTAAAGTACTGACTTGTAAAGAAAATCGTAAGGATGATCATCAACTCTTTATGTTGGTTATAAAGAGGAGAATAGTCTTTAATTGCTAGGCTGATTTCTTTATCATTTCCTCTTTCTCTCCTTTCTATGCATATTGAGTAATGTTAGTAAATATGCAGTTGCACATGTCCTTTTTCAGTGAGTGCAGATTTGCTTATACCCCTATATAGCTTTCATAGAAATATGCAAATATAACCTACAGTCATCTGCTTCTGCCAAAACAGTGAGCCAAGAGGGTGAACTCATGGAKTACTGGATTCATATATGTCCTGCCTCCATCAAAATTGAGTACAGTACGCCTATTGATTTCAAAAGAACAAGGCTCAAGTCCTTAATGCACATGTTTGAGTTGCTATTTAGCTCTTTTTCAAAAGAATTATAAAGCAATCCTTGTGCATCCTTTACTTTTAGCCCAGATATTTTATAACTACAAAACCCCTTCAGTTCAGCAGGAAGTTTCCTAGAATAAATAATAAGGCATAATTTGTGAAGGGACTATAACAACTTCATCTATTCATGGTCAGTGTAAGTGTATTCTCCTAGGAACTCTGGTGTASTTTGCTCTTACACTGGCAATTTATGGCCCTGAGAAGGATCTRTTTGAATGGTTCAGAAATACAACCACTAACCTGTAAAAAAAAAAAATCCATGGGAATTAAACATATTGCACTGATGATAAGACACATCAATTTCATTTTATTTCATCGTTAGTAACTTTAAGCAGACAAAATGCATATTGTAATGTTGGGTACATGACACTTGCATGTTGCTATGCCTATATACTTACAAAGTATTCAATGTGTACTTGGTGGCGCTTAAAAATGTCATGTACAATTCTTCTAAACATTCTTACAGGGTTCCCATTTGCACTTCATCTTTCAGAAAAGTCTTGTCAGAAAATTGTCTGATGAATATTATTGAAAAAAAATAAAATTTCAATTTTAGTTATCTGTTGGACATTTCTGAATTGTCTATTCATTTTATATATTACCTGGTGCTTGCCAATTTGGCAGTGGAGTTGATTTAGACCAGTGGCTGTACACACAGAGTGTTCACTGAGCAGATTTTGCTGTTTCCAGTAGAATTGCTGCAGTCATATTCTTCTTGAATATTAATTCTGAGATTCTAAACAGTAATCCAAGGAAATAATCTGTGAGACAGATTTGCAAACTCTGTTCTTTGATTTGATGTTTATATGCTATTTATTGTGTATTGCTTTATAGTTTCTTCTGACTGACAAAGTAAGAGCTGTTGGATGCCGCCCTCACTGTAGGAGAAATTCATCCTTATGAAGAGGTCAAGTGATGAAAAAGCATTTAAGCCTGTGGGACTTAAATGGTGGATTAGCCCTCTTGAAGGAGCTGTAGAATTCATGCAAGGTTTTCTGCACCACTTATCATGTTTGAGTTGATGTTGTAAAGGGCMAGAAGGCCACCAGTCTCAAAGGGAGAGGGACAAATGTCAGAGGGAAGAGGAAATTCTGAGTGTGTCTGTGTTTATGAAAAAGAAACCAGTCCCATATTGGTACCCCTGTGCAGAGGATTTACAGTGCTCTTGCACATCTCTGGTGGCAGAATTTTCCTGTGACCTAAACTAAGCACACATTGGACAAATGTGGAGTCCTGTTGGATTCGGTGGATTTGTTCTTATCTTTATTGCTTCTTTTCGCTAACCAAAATAAGTCTTCTTCACCAATTTTTCAAGTGCAATAAGAAGCTTTTAAAATATATCAACAGTGCAGATTTTCACATTATCCTCAGTCACATGCCCATGATTTTCAGGGCAAGATATGCTGGAAATCTGCAGTGTACCCAAGCAAAATGACACAACCCAGAGAATGACGCAGTCCAGTAAATGATGCAACCCACTCCTGGATTAATAGTTTTCTGCATTCAAGCTGTAATTTAGTACTATCCTGGCTTCTGTCACCAGCCAAAAATTTACCCAGAGGTAACTGCACTTTGCTCTGTGCCTTTCCCTGGTTGAGAGTAGATTCTTACAGTTTTCACTCTAACCTGGTATGTCCCTCACATGGTTCCCTTAGAAAAAGAGTCCTAAATCTGTAAATACTGCTAACAGATTCTTTTCATCAGCAGCCAGCAAAATACCTGCCCTCTTTCCCGCTTTCTGTAGTAATAAATGATGAGAGTCCCCTTTTCTGTGGGTTTTTGGTTTGATTTGGTTGGYGTTTGGTTTGGTTGGTTTTTTGGTTTGGGCTTTTGTGGGGTTTTGTTTGTTTGTCTGTTTTCGAAAGGGGAAACAAACAGGGTTTCTTTTAAACTATAAAGACCGCCTGAAATTTCACTGAATACTGAGAATAATTTCATTGARTACAGAGTCTCTGTACCCGCCTGCCATGGCATTATGGACATTAAACACTGATGTGTAAGAGGGGCTCCTTGCCCCCTTTAGCAGTCATCAGGCACCTGCGTGAAGATACATGGAGTTTTTCACAAGCAGTCTTACAGAGTAACACTTGGCCCAGCCCTTTCGGCAAGTGTAAGGTAAAGGTAAGTGCAATTAGCAAAATTCAGAGATAATTAAGTGGYGATAATGAAGATGATTCCTTGCTTGACAAAGAGTCATAGTGTGTTGCCTTCTGGTCCTGCTCCAAGCACTTGGCAACATCCTGAGCCATGGGAGGGCACTTTTGATTATCTCTGGGCTCCTTGCTTGCCCTAGCTCTTCCTCCTGCTGAGTTTGCAGCAATAGCTTCTCTGCTGCTCAGGGCTAAGAGGCTGGGCCCTTATTGATTGTGCAAGCTGCACACAGGAAGAAAAGAAGACAGAGAGTGTTTTTAAGCAAGCCGGAAAGATTTTTTAGAAAGAGGCCTCGCCTTTATTCTGTGGCAACTTACAGGAAATTAGCACTGATGTCAGCTGGTGAGGATAGCAACCATCCCTGCTTGAAGTATTGAGGGGGAGAACATCCTCCGGGCCGTGCCAGCTGGATGGATGAAAGAGGGAGCAGAGAGAGGAGGAAAACTGCGCATGCCAGGAACGTGGGAGACAGGTTGGTGCCTCTCTAGGTGTAGGACCAAGGGRGGAGCCTGTTGCTCTTCTTTTCAACCTGTATTCACGGCTAGAGATGCAAAAAGAAACTGATCCATCCAGGAGATTCACAAAGCCGCTGAACAGCGAGAAACATCCTCCCAAACGCTGATGCCATCACCTGGAAAACAAGCAGTGCTTCCCACTTCAAGGACTCTGAGTTGATTGAACTTAGAGGTGGGAATTTATAAAAGACAAATAAAAGAAGAAGAAGAAGATAGAAGAAAATCAGAATTTGAACCTTGACAGATAAAGTTGGATAGAAAGTGCAAGCAACAGAAGTGAAAAAAAAATACCATTTGCAAGGGCTTTTAGTCCTGTATCACGGCACTAGCCAGCCCAGTCTCAGGACAAATAAAATATTTTAAATAATTCTGTAATTTTTCCAGTGCATTTTCATTTTTTTCTGGAGAATCTAATGGTAACCTCAGAGTAAAAGCACATATACCATGATGTGATCCATTTAAAGTACATCATTGTATTGCACTCACTCACATGRGTTGAGTTTACCCTCCAGAACAGCAGTAAGCAACATTACTAAGAGCTGTCATATTTATTTCCTCATCCACACCCCRTGAAGGAATGTGTGTGCAATGAAGCATTGTGGTTTAGCTTTTTATTTATTTATCTATTTTCATATTTCCCCAATGTTTATGTAAGAAGTTCAGATTTTAAAAAGCATTTTGTACTTGAAGATGAAACCAATGCAGTTTGTGATCATTCCTTCTTCCTGTGAGATTCAATGTTCCAGTTTTAGAAAATTCTCCCTGTAAAACCGTCAGCGGGATAGAGGAATAATTTTCTTGATGATGGTCTACATTTGTGATCTCTAGCAAGACTTTTAACTGTACTCAAATCAGGCCTTTAAAGTAAAGTCCAGGACCTTGGAATTAATTCTAAAAAGCTGATGTAGGCTGTGGGAAGCAGGCTGAGCTTGTTTATTAATGAGAAGATGCATCCACGTTTTCCACGCCTTTGAGGGTGCATGAGGATATTCCTCATGACCAGCTCCGCTGCACGGCTCTAACCCACCTGAGAGGTGACACAGATGAATCGCTGCCAGCACCTTCACGTTGATTTATTGCCTGAAGGTGGTAAAAAGCCATAGCTGCTGCTGGAGAGGAGGGTGGCAATCCTCCTGCTGGGAGCGTGGCAGAGCCTCTGTGTCAGTTTGGAGCCTGGTTTTGGCATTCACTGGGAGCAGACTGACTGCTATGTTTTATTTACTTGGACACATTTGAGGCTGGTGCCCTCCTCATGCAGGTAGCACGGGATTGCCGTGCCTCTGACCAAGTCTTGTCTGCACAGGGAAGCTGGAGGTGATGCATGAGAGGATTAATCCTGTGGGACTGAACAGCTTCAGTTACTGGAATATGAATGCAAGGTCTTCTTCTGGCTCTGCATGAAATTAGTGGTGGGCTCTAAGTTAAGGGGTTTATTTCTCAAATTGATGAGCTCATAAACAACAGGCACAGCTGCACAGAAAAGTGAGCACACACAAGCACAATGCTTCCTATACATTTCTATGCCATTTCCTAGCCCTAGTAGTTGACTTCTATGTTCTCTGCTACTCCAAGCTCATGATTTTGTAACTACCACAGTCTCCTAGGACACAGCTTCSTCTGTTTCATATTTGTTTTATACCTGCACAGCTGCTGGCGATGCTTTGTGTGGCACAGGCAAACTAAGTTTGCTCACTGATCAACAAGTTTGGCTGTAAGTTTTTCAGCAGAAAGCATATTGAGACTTTCTAAGGAAAGCCATAATATATAAAAAGTGAGTGCTGGAAAACATTGTGGATTTTCCCACTGTACTCAGTACAGCTAGGCAGTATCCACTGAAGTGGGAGAGATATTCAGCATCAGTTCCTGAAGGTGCTGGTTGCTRAACTGAGGATGGGAAGGAAGCTGATGGGTGTGTAGCTGTTTTTGGCTGTGCTGCAGTTTGGCAGAGCGTGTGTGTCAGCAGAAGCATCAGATCAGGGCATTTTTTTGACCACCAAATCACACGCTTTTCTCTGCCAACACCATTCTTTATTTTCTTCAAAGTGGGAGGGATATAGCAAAGCTTTTTTCAATGCCCCTGTGGCACTGAATCTGTGTTTTCATTCAAGAAATGAATCATGATCATCGTGCCCTTTTTTAGGGCAAAACCAGACAAAATGGTATTTCCCTTTAATGTTCAAGGCTCACAAAAACTGATCTTGTAAGGAACTAGGAATAGAGGGAAGAGAATTGTATRGGCTGTGTGGGGTGGAGAAAAATGAGAAATACAACAGAAAGCGAGAAAAAGAAAGGTGTTGGCAGGAGGGAATGCTGCAATACCTCTCCCAGCACTGAAAGTCTCACAATTAAATTATGAATGTGAGGGTCACAATTAAAGAAAGGAGCATAGCTAAAGATTCAGATAAGAGTGCAAAAACTGTTAAGGGTTCAGGGAGGAAATGAAAGAAATTTCAAAGCAAAGGCAGAGAGAGAAAAAGGCCTCTGAGAGAAGATGATGGCAGACTGAGAGAGTGTCACTTTGACACTGCTGAGATGCCCTAAAGTCCCCAGAGCTGAGGAGGCATCACATGAGATACTCAACAGAAAGGACTTCCACTGTCACTCACAGGCGGCCTTGGAGCTGATCAAAGGGTACTGCTAAAAACCCACACTGAACTCAGGAGCCCAGGAGAGAGCAGATTGCCTACAGGCAACACCTTGAGCTTAAAATCTGTAGGAGACAGTGAGGTAGAAGGTAATAGCTTGAGGTTCCTGTAGCTGCCAGAAACCCCCTCCCCATAACTAATGGGAAATGACAACGTGGTCTAAAGCATTCCCTACTCTTTTGGGGTAAAAGTACACCAGCAGCTTCAACTGGAACGGGAATATTTGATATAAATATTTACGTCTGCGTAACTTCCCTCTCAAATCCGTACTGGAGATATAAGGAAGTCAGCAGCAATTGCTTCAGGCCAAAGATCTGCTCCAGCTATCACAAGAAAATGGCAAGTGCAGTCATGGCCCTTGTCACCAGCTGCCACCCACTTACTCGGGTGCTTGCAAAAAAGAATGACAGGCAGTTACTCTCTGGCAATGGCARTGGCATTCTCACTCCTCCATGGCTAAAAGGAACTCTAAAACCCCTCTGTTAAATTCATACTGAAAGAAGCTAAACCTTGATGCATTATTAATACGCTCAAGAGACAAGACTTGGAAATCTCTCACCTCCTTCTATACCTTGGGCAGGCATTTTCTTCCCAGAAATAATCTCCTTTATAACCAGCCAATGAAATTTGTTACAATTAACCAAAAGGAAGGAGTGAAGACCATTGTCAGAGTTTCATGAGCTGCAGAGTTCATTGTACAAGCCGTGAAATTCTCTTGCAAATGGAAATGAAGTACTCTGTAGAAACAGAGATCATTATATAAGAAGATAAAGGAAAGCCCTTGCTGCCCTATATCTCTAACGAGCCAGCTAATTTATGGTTTTAGTTTTCCTAATGACCAACAGTGATTTGGCAGCCATCACCTATGATACAAGGTGAAACTGAGAACCATAGAAATAAGGCTGAGTTATACCAAAGCTAGTTCAGTTTAAAACCAGCCTAACTCCCCCAGACCTCTGTGAAATTACTCGTGATTCATCTGGATGTACTTAAGCATAGAACCCAATTATCGTTTTTTCAAAGTGTTGAGTGTAGTGTCATGCTGGAGCAAGGAATGAAGAAAGGTTTATTTCAGCTTTTTTTTTCTCTCATTGCTTTTCCTTTTTTTTCCCCCCTTTGAATGACCTTTTATGCCAAAGTTCTCATTAGGCAGCATCAGAGATGTCCAAAAAAAATGTGTGAAGTGTTACAGTACTGACTCACACCTCGTCTAGCCTCTGTAAAAATCAGTAGCATGTTAATGCACTGACCTCTCCCAAGAAGCAGGGACAACTCTTGTTTCTAAGCTAATGCATAGAAATTGGAGTGGGAGGATATTGGGAAGGATGAGTGTCTGGCACAGTCATATACTGGTAACGAATTGCCCATGCTTTGAGTTAGAAAATGTGCAATTGCAGCTGGACTGAAAAAAAAAATYGGAAAATAATGGAGGAACTTGGTATTTACTTGTTTGTTTGTTTTCTCTGAAGGCCTATATTTTTACCAGAAGTCACAGGAAAGCAGGGTGGGTTGTTTTGTTTTTTTTTTTTTTGTGATGGGCTACAGGGAGATTTGTCAAATATGACAAGGGAAAACCATGAGCAGATATTCCTAAGAAGTTGTTATGTTAGTGAAATGTGGGCCTGCAGGGAAAGGCTTGGGAATTAAATGTCCTCATAAAATTCACTGGGCACAGCTGCCTTCAGTAGCTGTGCTAAGCTACAAGAAATGCAAATGACTGATTTCTAAAGAAGCAGAGCCCCCGGTAGAGTGTGACTAACCCACATCCCCTTGCTGGCCAAACACTCACTCTAGTGCTCAGCTTGCTGTGAAAAAACAACTCCTTTGCTGGTACAGAGCTGGCACCAAGAACCAGCCAATTTTTTTTTTTTGTTTTTATGGGGCTGATCTTGCAGTTTCATCTGGCTGGTACAGGATTACAGCAGCATTTCCCCAGTGGAGAACCAGGCTTTAAACCAAAAGCAAAAGTGTTTCCGTAAGACTGCTGTGTGAAAAGTCCCTTTGCAAATCATTTCTCACCAGAAGACTTTCCTTTTCCCATGAACTGATAAAAAAATACTAATAACAATTTTTTAAAATTTCTTGAGATGCTCGCTTAGTTTCTTGAAATTCCCTATTCTTTCCTACATTTATTTGCACCAGGTGACATTCTTTAGGGAAGTTCTGATAATCAAAACAAAAAAAAATAAAAAAACAAAACAAAAAATTAAAAAATTAAAAAAGAAACCCAAGAAAAAGGGTAAGAAAGAAGGGTTTAAGCAGTATGCAAAGTTTTGCTTTATTTGTTTGGTTTTTAAACACAGTCTGGAAGTACCTGGGTTTCTTACTGCCTCCTACTGTAATGAATTAAAAATTTGAAACACGTCTTACAAACCAGCATTTCAGATGRTACTTGAGCTGTGATGAGTGAGGCCAAGTTTTGCCCCTCCTATGGTGTGCCTGTGCCTCTTGTCAACCAAAAGTCCCATAACAACGTGGCTAAAGAATACAGATCAACATCTTACCTGATCTCCAAATATATTTTATATATATATACACTGATATCTCTAAATATATTTATTCAAATCCCTACACACCTTTTATCTCTGACTCTCTCTGTGTCAGTGCAAATATATTATGTTGTCAACATGTTTGGGTCAGGAGGAGTTACTTTAGGGGGTATTCTCTTCCCCAAATCCCTTCAGGTGATAGGAGCAAAATCAGTATCAGGTTACCTAGGATTTACTGCCTTTTGAGCAAGTCTCATATCCGTTCCATGTTTTCCATGTATGAAATGAAGGTAATATTTAAGGCACATTTTTAAAGTGCTTCAATGATTGTCATGTTAAAAATTAGCCTTTGCCTCTTACTAATATGTTAGTTTAACATGTATTAGAAATCCCATTAGATTTGCTCTTATGTGGTCTCAGGGGAGCAAATTTCTGTAGCAGCCACCGATGTAGAAAGGAACTGAATTCAGCAGGATCTACTGAATTTGCTAATAAACCCAGCTCAGATGCCTGTCAGAGCTGGAGTGGCAGTATGTAGTCAGGAAATAAGCAGGCATCTCTGAATCCTGACACTGGGAGAGCGTGTTCTCCACAGGACAACTCGGCTCCCGCTGCAATGTCTTCCGTGTCTTCAGCAATGCAAAGAAAAACAACTTTGGAAACAGATGGGCTGTGTGACAGTCAGACGTGTCAGTAACTTGACTCAAGAGAATAGGAGGTTGTAATTAAGGTTTTGCTTTAGTGCAGGATTTTTAATAGCATAGATATTTCTTCCTGGTATTTGTTTCAAATAGAAATCAGTAACTTAGAGGGAACTGACAGTAGTGACAGGAATTGAAGAGACAAAAACTACTGGAGACTTCCCTCCAACTTTTGCTGCTTTTATAAAATGTTTGTGTAGTCTGGGTATAGTGTAATGCAACCCTCTTTGTCCATTCAAGAAAGATGAATTCTTGTGTGAGTTAATTAATAATATTAATGATTTAAAGATACTATCTGGTACCTGGTTGCATGAAGTACAAGTTCCTGTACAGACAAATTTCTCTGGTTTTCGACTTTAGCACTAAAGCAGTGTTCTGTGCTTTATTTGAAAATAGCAAAATTATTGTTTTCTACTCTGTCTGTGCTCTGATATGGACTAAACAACTTATTATAAGACATGGGATTATAACAACACATCCTTATTGGAGCTATTGCCAAGTTAGAAACCCTGCATCAACACTTCTATCACACACACAAGGCTTGAAAAGTAGTGCTTCAGCTTGTGTGGTTAGTTCAAAAGATTGCAAATGCAAAGTTTACAGAAGTGTGTGACAATGATGTATTTGCCAGCAGCAAATTAGTCCAAGTGAGTTGTAAAGCTTGCACTGACATATATAATTCTTAGCAGGTTTCAAACTGTGTCCTCCAGGCTGTGATTAATTTCATTAGAYATTCTGAAAGTTAAGAAAAAAAGGAAGAGTAATAAGGTAGTCTGTCAATCACAAGTTCTAAAACAAGAAAATATATCTCAGATTAAGTAATCTTTCCATTCTGTGGAATTGATTCTCATCTCACTGACATGTAAATGGTTCTGCTGCACTCATAACCCACACATTTAAGCAGATGAAGATTTAATTTTAGCACCAAGCACTGATGTCTGATGTGTTTATCTCAAAAGATCTCCTCCAAAATGGAGATTATGCAACAAAGTGTTTTAAATTTACCTGTTCCCAAATAATGTGAAATGCCATATAAATGATAAAATTATGTGCCCATAGGAAAATGCCCCTACATTGTTAATGTGCAAAACTACTCATATTGTGCAATAAAGAGTATTTATGCCATAAGTGAAAGATGTAAACAGTAATTTACAGCTAGAATTATGCTCTTTTATGGTCAAGTTATGAAGCAAATTTTTACATTCATCACAAAGATATCACAATGACAGAAGTTATGTGGGAAGGCAATTTGCAGCCTGAGTACCTAACAATGGGAATCATCATCAAGGTGGCTCGTGGCTAATGATAACGTGGCTTTTGTTACTCCTTGATGATTAAATATTACTTTTTTTTTTCTTTTTCTTGTGATGATTCCATCAGAGATTTGAGTTCCCAGTAGAAGCTTGACCTCCTGACAACAATGTTATTTTTTAAAAGGAGGAGACACCTTTTCTCTCCTCTGATAAGGCCCGTTTCTCTGGCCCTTGCGTGCAGGTTTTGCCAATTACTTTCTCACGAGGCTGATTTCGTCTCTGCTCAGGACACACAGCCGTGGTTTTGCCCTGCTGGTGTCTGGCACCTGGCTATCATTGACCTCAGCTGTGGCCATTTCACTGATTCCTTAGTGGGTTTGGGAGGAGAGAGGAAATTAGACTGCCTATTTCTTACCTCTGCCTGCAGCCCACTCTTGCTCAAATGCTGTTCCCCACAGCTGCCAGCTCCCTCTTCTGAAGGCAGACAACAGCAGCATGGCAGTGAGTATCAATAACCTTTATTCAGCCCAGCATCCAAATTTTCTTGGAGATTACTGATTTTATTCTCCTGAGAGGCCTGTGATAAAGCGTGGGTAGTGATTTCACGTCACAGAGAGGAATCTGAGAACAAAGAGGTGGATTGGTAAAGGGGCTTGAGAATGGAAATTGTGTGTTTTGATGTGTAACCTTTAGTGCCTCTCTGCCACAGCAGAGTCCAGAGCTCTGCTTTACATGTGTGTGGATGCCTAGGGCATGGATCTGGGTGTCTAGGATATAGATCCTTAGCCCACTGAAAAGAGATACATTTAAAATAGTTGTGGAGAGCTGGATGGCATTAAATGCTCGCAAAAGGGGTGTTTTTGAGCCTTCACCTTTTTATGAAGCTTTGCCAAGTTAGCTGAGTGTGTAATAAATCAGCTATTCTTTTGGGCTCAGTACTGGAACCTGTTCCCTGAACCTTTTCCAGAAACCAGGGCAAACAGCAGATCTACCTGGAAGGGTAATGGGGTTGTGTGGTCCCTGGTGTCAGTGTTTTCAGCTCTGGCGTGAGTGCTCTTCTGTRAAGTGAGATGGCTGCAGGGATGCCCATGTTTGCTTCAGGGTTTGTTTGTCACCACTGCCAGCTCTCAGAAGAATAAGATTGCAGCTTTACTGGGTCATTGATGGTGAGAATAACTCTTGAGGCTAACAGCTAGGGACCTAACCCATTCTTTTGCAAAGTCAAATCTCCTCAGAAAGAAGGGGAAGAACACATTCCTCCTCCTTGCCAGCACAGCTTTGTTTCAGCTATGTGGTAGTGGTGCAGGAKCTGGAAGATGTAGGCTGGGCTTACCCCAGGCAGAGTGGCCATCTCCCAGGTCTGAAGCAAAATGAGATTTTTCCACAGCAAGTAACTTCTTTACCCAGTTAGACCTATGTAAGATGTGAAGGCAGTGTTGCTGCTGTTTTCTGTCTGATTTTTTCAGACTAAATGAGGCCTGCCAATTGTTCTCYAGCTCAGTAAAACGTACAAAGCACATCCATCCTCTTGGCATTGGATGACTGTCTCAGTGGTGAATAGTTTAAGGATGATCAGAGTATTTCTCACATGAGAAACACACCACCCAGCCCAGAAGGGAGTTTTAAACACCCAGCTGAGGGAGCTGCAATTTTCCCCTTGGGAGYTGTCACTCGTGCCAGCATCAGCTTAGGGACTGGCTCAGGAAAGGGGCTCTGTTTTATACACCCATTTGCACCCCCACTCAGGCCCTTCTCATCACAGCAGAGCCTTTTCAGTCACCCATGGATGCTGTGTCACATGGGTAACAGCACAAACTAATTCTTTTAATTTCTGTGTAGGCCTGTAGTACAGTGGAAAAATAAGAGCTAATAGAAATGCTTGAGCACACGAATGGGAGCTGGGCTTTTTGCCACTTTCTCACTATAGTTCCTCCCATGCCTCTCACCCCTGCTACTCCCATCATGTGAATCTTGATCAGACTCTGTCAGTCACAGTTTCAGGGTGGCAGATGTGATGTTATGCCAAATGTGGCCTGAACTGAGTGCTAGTGTGACTCACTATCAAACCATTTTCTTCTGTGAGACAAACAAGATTTAATAAATATATTAAAAAAAAAAAAAAAAAGAGGGAGGGGGATGATGATTTGGTGATTTTAGACATGACTGTTCTGTATTTTGGTTAGGTCTGTTAGCTTAGCTCCTACACAAGTTAAAAAGAAGTATATTTACTAGCCTTTGTTTTTACACAAGGGAACAGTGAGAGGCCTCAAATAATATGGGTGGAAAATAGCCTGAAATGAGGATTTTTTTATTGTTAAAACACATGGATTTTTTGGGTTGTCTGGAGCAATTTCACAGAAACAAGAGCAGATTAAAGGAGGTAATGACATGTTTGTAATTTCATTCCTAAGGCTCATGGTGTCCTTGCCTCTGTCTAGTTTTCAGCCTGGAGATAAATCAAGGGCTTCAATTTCCAAATCTGTCATAGAAGCTTCAAAAATAAAAATGCTGACAAAAAAATATCTGCTTTTAAATGGCTACTTGCAAGCACTGACAACTAGCAGTCTATAGATCTTTCACCTTACAAGGAAGAGAAGCAGTGTATGTTGCCAGGAAAAATGAAGAGGAGAAAAGCACTGCTCCTAAAGTTAAAGTAATCTGAAAGTACGACAATAATAAACCGTTTACAGTCATGTTTTGAATGCTAGATGAAAATAGATTTCAGGTGGTATATTAACAAAGTCTCACAGCTGCCTGGTGCGGGAAAAGAATGGATGTGGCATTGGAATAAGAAGTAGAGAGGCCATGTGGACATGAAGAATTCCTTCCCAGCTGCAGCTGCTGTGGCTGTTCCACATGTGCTCCTCTGTGCCCACAGAGTGCTCGTGAGCGACTGGGGAGGAGTGGGAAATGGGCAACATGAAAACCAGTGCAGATTATGGTGGTTTATGCTGAATAATTTGCTGTATCTGTTAGCTGCAGGCTCTAGCTTTTGCAGGATGTGAATTCCAATTATAAGTCAGAGCTGGAGCAGTTGATAGTAAGAGGCAAAGTAGGCCAGTTACTTTGCTGAAACTTGGGGTGACAGAGCTGAGCAGTGCTTCTCCTGGAGCACTGCAGAGTCCCTGACCCCACAACAAGTCCCCAAACAGGGATTGGTGTCTGCTGCTCACACCTATAGTCTCCTTGGTCTGTGGGATTCAAGTCTGTAAAAAAAATTTCACAGCCCTGTTGCATTTCTGAATACCCCCCCAAAATTCTTGCTGATTTCAAAGGCAGAATAGGATGAGTCRGCCCCCCATGCTGTGGCTTCCTGGAAATACTGGACCTGCTTCAGCCTGGACCCAGAGGATAACTTGGCGTGCAGACTGTGTGGGGTTCTGGTCTGAGTGCAAGATCTGAGCTCCTGTGGCAGAATAATTGCACCCACCCACCCTCTCCTCTCAGGAGAGTGCTCGTTCTTTACTCTCTGCTAACATGTACTTGTGTGTATTTGCTGCCTTTCAGTCAACTTGTCACCTTAGGGCTTCAGCCTGGTAAATTCTGAGCAGAGAGGTCCAGCAGTTTCCATATCCAGGGGGTGGAATGACTGATACATGCTTTAGGCAGTCAGAGTGCCTTATGTAAATTTATTTCATGCATAAGCATGTCGTCCTTACGGTGTGTGGCCCCCAGGATTTGCTGTGGGCAGGCTCCGTGGTAGCTGCAATCCCTGTTCCAGCAGCAGCCGTGCTCGTGTCCTGCCTGACAGGCAAATGGCCACAGCTGGCCTGAAGGTGATTTGTAAGGCAGAAAAAGAGAACATGCCAAGGGAAACTTGTATCTAGTGTAGCCCTGCAAGTGAGAAAGGACAAGATGTAAAAGATAGAGGACCATGTTGTCGAGCTAAAATAAGGGTTTTTTGAAATGCATGAGAACTGCCTGTGGGACATAATAGCTTTCTAGGGCAGGGAACTTTACACATACTGCTGCCATCCATCGAAGGGGATATAACATCTGCTCRGGACAGTGATTATCTTCATCACTGTGGCCTTTGTCAGCTGGTTGGATTCAAAATGAGTCTGGAGAAGGTGGATGCTCTCATTTTGCTCTTCACAATTTATGCTTCAAGGTCAAGCGAGCGCTGTGAACCTCACTGTTCTAATTTCGCTTCTGGTTTTATCACAGCTGTAAAAGGAAGGGTTAGAAAAAGTTTTTACTTCAAGTTGAGGACTTGCCACCTCAGAACCACAGAGAGAGACGAGCCTCAGTAAGTAGCTGCCACCAAGGTTTTTATTTCAGGGAAGGTTTTAGATAAAGAATACTTTAATCTGTTGGTCTGGAAAGTCATCTGTGAATAAGGGCAAAAGGGTTAGTATTTTTAGGACATATTATACGTTCAAAGGGCTGTGCACGGTGCTAATGCACAGCCATTAACAAATTGATCTTCAGCCCCTCGTGCACATTTAAGTAGGAACGTTTTACAGCTGGGGAGACTGAGACAAAGCATCTTGCTCCAGGCTGCCCAGCAACAGAACTGGCTTTAGAAGGCAGCATCTCCTGTCTCCCTGTGTCATTCCCCCAGACAGCACTGCCAAGAAGCAAAAAGCTGAATCAGAGGCACCTTTCTGTGAGGCTTAAAGAGCATGACCATGAAATAAATATTTAACAGTTAAAGCAAAAGGCAGTCCAAACATTCCTGCTGCATTTTGAGTGCTGGGGTCTGCAGAGCGAAACCATTGATAGTTTGGTAAAACTAACACCAAAGACATTAAGTTTTATTATCAATATCAGATCATTGCCCATCTTAGTAATCACTGGACTATGTGTTTGATAAAAGAATGTTTGAGAACAGCTAGGCTGTTATTATATGTAATTGCTCTTTACAATGGCTGGATATCTCTAGTGAAAATGAATCAGTGATCTCCACTGTAGCAGAATCTATTAAATAATTGGAGAGCATGGCTGGTATCTTTGATGTTGAAAGGAAGAAATTCAATAAGCAGTCTCGCCAGGCTTTCTAACGCAGCAGAAAAAAAGGGCTGCAGGCAGGAACACACTGACACTACAGGTCAGTGAAGGTTTATGGATTTGTGTGCCTTAGAAAGGAGGCAGAACCTACTGTACAGGACTGTTGAACCATTAGATACCTCGGGGTGTCAGAGTATTGTTGTGTAGCCTTCTAAAAATACAAATGGTAGGGCCAGACATCAAATGTTTCTCCCCTGCCCACGTTTTATGAGAATATCTTGTCCTGAGGAGATGTCAGAACTGTGCTTCAGCTGTTTTGCTATTTGACAGTGGCACATTATCCTTAGGAGATTCATTTTCACATTTATTAACCCATTTCTGCCTCACAGACTCGCGTCTCTCCATCAAAGAAGTGCCTGTTTGTCTTTGAATTAATAGTGTACATGTATGTAGTGGCCTTCACTGCAAAAAAAAAAATAAAAAAAAAAAGCATTCAGCTCCCCCTGTCAAATGTAAAACAGCTGGCAGGTACTTAGTACATCACCCTGGGAGGAAAGCACTTGGCTGAAGAAAGCACAAAAGAAGTCCTTATTCTCTCCTAACAAGAGGCACCCAGGGACATTTAATGCGACCATGGGACCTGCTTTTACTGCCTCCTCTGAAAAAACTGTGCCTCGTGATGCCCTCTTTATCTGCAAGGCTGAAGGAGGGAAAGGGATCAAGGGGCTKTGAGGACCAAATTATGCCTCTCTAATGTTCATAGCAGCATTTGTGCTGGCATTGGGCCACAGAAGGGATATTTGACGAAACAGTTGACAAGATCGGGTGGGTTGTTTCCTCTGTAGAGATGTGCAGTAAAAGAGAGCTGAGCACCCCAGCTGCAGCCRGTTAATGCTTCTGCAATGCACTGGGGGTAGCCGGTGCACGACGTTGGGATGGTATCAGGGGCCTGCCCCACTGTGGGCGGCCTATTCCTCAGCTCACCTCGTTTCTCCCACCTGAGGAGTCAGCCAAGTGGAAGGAAACTGGCCAGGAGAAAGCACAAACACTCTGTGGTGGCTTCTCAGTCTCTAGGGCAGACAGCCACTCTCCCTTGTGATGCTGACCAGCGCCCAGGGCCGGTGGTGGCACAGTGAGAAATGTGCTGTTTCCAGGGTCTCTGTGCAAGAGAGTGGAGAGCTGGAGAAGCTGGAGGGACCTTACTGTCATTCGCAAATCCCTTTATGAATCCCAAAGCTGTGTGGCACAGGCTTGGGTGCATGCAATAAAGTGGGGTCACCCCAGTGCCTCCCTCGGCAGACATCCAAATCCTCTGACCTACAGGCTGTTTGTGAGGCTGCTGTCTCAATGTGCCATTGAAAATCCTCTGGACAGCATTATGCACTATGCAGGTCTATTATGCAGCATTTTTCAGTATGTCTCAAGGAGTCCAYATTATTATTGTTCTGTATCAGTCTATATTTCACATCCGTTATTTGTTTCAAAAGTCRTAAATACAGAGTAAATATTAAGCATAAATTTTTCAGTTGTACTGTTTAAATTGGTTATCTTATACAAAAGGTTTTCACCTTTAGTGAGACACGTCTCCTTTACAACATGATGAYTTAAATTTATTTTTTTTAATTTCACTTTATGTTGAACTGTGGGAAAGGTCTASAAGATAGTTTTATATAAGTTAATGCCTTTTCAGAAGTCTGAAACAAAGTTAGTTTGCTGTAAAACCATTTTTCTCATAAAAATTTCTTTTCTTCCTTGTCCACCTTTTTCAAGCTTAAGCAAATTAAATGGGGAATTCATACACAGATCAAAGAGAATGTTAAAGAGTAACTTTCCTTACTTACTTTCTCTTTTAGGATCAGTAACTTTTCATCTCAGATGTAGTGTCTTGATTAGCTTTTTTTCTTGCCTCTGTGCTGTGCTACAGTATTTCTATTAAAATTTCCTTGCAGCTTCATAACTCCTCAATACAGCAAGGAGCCAAAGCCTCCGTGCTGTAACAGCAAAGCTTTGCTTGGAGTACGTGGCTAAAAAGAGCAGATGAGTGAAGGAAAGCAAGATAATCACAAGGGCATGTTGAGCTTCAGATATTGATCCATGCATTGGACACTTCTTAAGGCACCCTCTAGAGCTGTTGGATTCTGTAGGAAAAGGGTAACCAGTTTGTATTTTTGGACCAACTTCCAAGACATCCCAGTATTCTCACACTTGAGGTTTTTCCGGCTCACGCTCTGCYACAACAGGGCAAATAATCTGTGTTAGAGTGTGGCTGTAGATAAATTTAGGATTCAGAGCTTGCAGTTCTTGCGGGTCAGGGCTTTGAGGCTCCTATGAGGCAGAGTCTGAGCTGAACACGGAGCTGGAAAGTGGCCTGTGCATGCTCAGCTTGCCTGGCAATGGGCTGCTGGGATGCTGTAGTGCCCAGTTGCTTTGAGGCRTCCTTGCTCACTGCTATGCTCAGCATTCCAGCTACTCTCTCTCAAACAGCATTCCCCAATTATATTTCTATTTTTTATCACCTCTGCTGTGTCTTTCAACTGAAAGAAATGATGGCCTGCATTTTTTAATCTGTACTTAGAAGTGTATTTTTTTCCTTTGATGCCAAACAATGRATTCTTTCTTGTGAGTTCCAGTTTATGAAAACTATAAACCAGACTTTGATTCCCGTTTGACCTGTGCCACCTCGGCGTCACGCAATGCTCAGCTCAGCTCTCTGGCCTGGGGCTCTCCCAGGCTGAGACACCAACCCCYAGCAGCRCTGGGGGGAAGGCTTTGGTCTCCCTTCCCTGTGGGRGGCACTGGGTTGAGAACAGGACCAAGGAGAGGGAGCTCCARCCATGCACCCAGACCTCTGCCTCTCCCCCAGTAGGGCATTTTGGGAGCCACGTTGTGATTGCCACTTGCAATGGGCCTGGGTGCCTCACGTCATAATGATGATAAGACTTGCAGTGTTCAAAAGCTGCTCTTGCTGCTGTGCCCCGGCTACAAAAGCAGACCAAGGCCCTTGTGATACCTTGGCTGATGGAGGAAATAAGCCAGTGTAAAATGGCTTTTCTCTCTCCTTGGCTTAGAAAACCACTAAGCAAAAATTTTTTTAATAATTTCTTCGAGGTACCTTTTCTAAAAAYGCGTGCTTTCTGTAATTCAGACGTGCTTTTTATCTCATCAGCACTTCAGTACAAAGACCGTCAGTGTTTTAAATTGGCTCATTTTATGTTTATGAAGGCTTTCTATATTTTAAAAAAGTCAATTAGAAAGCTCACTGGTATATACTGATACTTCAAAAGGAGTAGAGAAAGATGTATGTTTTAGACAGTCAGGGCTCCTGGCGTGAGTTTGGTTTAATATTTTGACAGGGAGAATTTCCATTAAATCCATATAATTATCACAGAAAAAAAGGTTTTCTTCTTTATTAAAAAGCTTAACATTTTATCACATTCAAAATAAAGGTGATCTTTTTTTTTTTCTGATGACATCTATGTTATATTTAGACTATTGAATATGTAGTCCTTGACATACTCTGCTGCGTAGTGTGCATCCTCAGTTTATCAGAGAGAATCTTGTATTTCACAATCTCTCTTTGCTTTTCTCACTTAGATACTTTGCTGTTGGGATTTCATGATTATGATTTGTACTTTTCAGCTCATTATATAATTTTAAGGACATTATAATGTGAAAAATCAGAATTAAAAGTCACCTGATATATACTTTTTTTAAATGTTAGCTTATGAAAATTGAAATGCATTAAAATAGATTCACAGATCTGTCAGGACACTCGTGAAAATGAGCAGCACCAGCTGATCTTGATGTACATTCCAAATGCCACGTAGTCTGTTTTCATGCCAGTGAAACAGTCCATTGATGTGGAAAACATGGAACTGCAATAATATGTGCTCAGCTGGCTCCTAGTTCATGGGCAGAGTAATGTAGGTTCTACTTCTGGCTGCCACAAAGCTCCTGCAAATTAACCAGTCAGGGTGGGAAGAGCTTGGCCCTTTGGAATGATTTAAGATAAAGAAAAGTAGAAAGGCGACTTTAAGCCCCAAGCAATTTAGAATCTGATTTTAGAAGAATAGGATACACAGGATAAGACTAAAATTGTGAGATAGGGTGTGATACTGACAGCATTTAGAGCACTACTGTCAATCTCAGTGAAATGTAGGTTATATGGAGGGATTTGAAGGAAGAAAATGAGAGTGCTTTTCCGACAAGGGAGAAGGATGTTTTTTTAAGTAAAAGAACTTTGCTTTGAAGAGGACAGCAAGTTTAGAAGAGGAATAGACAGAAAAAAGGAAGATGTATGAATGGTGGTATTATGATGATGCTAATATCTGTAATGTTTAAGAAATAATGAGCTTAATGGCATATTTGAAAATTCTTTTGAAAAGTATTGCAGGGAAACCTAACAATGTGTTTTTAATGGCTAGCAGTTGCTAAATCCTACTCTCTGCCTCAGAGTTTCCTTTAATGGGTTACAGAATCAGCTATTGCCCTGAATGTATTTGGAGTTTAAATAATATTTGTTCATCATTTTCCCTTTTTAAAAAGGGGATGACTAAGGAAAAAAGTCAAGGCATTTTGGAAATTATTTTAGATTTGTATTTTCAAATTTTACAATTTCAAAGTTAAACACAGGACTGTGTGAAAGTGCTGTGCGCTTGCTCGTCTACTTCATCAAATAAATATATTTGCTTGTTTTAGTGATTAAATTTATATTCTYTCAGGGTGGACTCCTAAACTGAGTAATGAGAGAAAGACAAAACTACATTTGTATTATATTTTTGTATCAGAACACTGAGCAGTTCTTTGCTTGTTTCTTTATTTAAAAAGACCCTTCCTCAGTTGCACTCACTTGTTACCCACAAAGAAAACAGAAGTAGGGTGAGCAAGAAGTATTTTTAACCTGGTTAAGTTGGACAGGGAACCCTGAAGAGTGAGAGAAGAGTGGGACTCTGGAGAATGAGCTTTAGAAGCTGCAGTCAGTCCTAGGCAGCTGCACAGACACTGTCTCGTTGTACCTTTGTAGTACATGATGCCTGGCCCTCTCTCCATTTGCTCAGARAGAAACTTATTTTCTCTGATGCTTTGTCTCCTCCAGCTCAAGTTTGATGCATTTGGGTATGGATTCATGCTATAAAACCCTAATGAAATGTTTGCAGCTGGGAGGCACCTCAGAAAGCCAAGAGGGAACAGCAGACACAAGTGACCTGTGGGAGTTTAGGGTTCAAAATCGTGTTGAGGATTTCTGATTGTGCACCAGAGTTGTCCCTGCAAACCTGCTCGGCTCTTTCTGGTAGACTGGTGTAATGAAAAGAGCAGCAAAGCTTTGGCTTCACCAGTGAAATTTGTGCTGGTGTTCTGTGCTCGTGAGACAGGCGTTATGTCTTAATGGCACATAACAGCCAGAACTATTGTCGCTTGTTCAGCTGTTCCTGGTCAGGGTTAGAGGACTGCACAGTGAGCCCAGGCAGTAGGAAACCTCTTAGGAATACAAATAACTTAATCAAGGCTGCTTCCTGCCTGACAAGTGTAGTGGCCAGCGTGGAACGAACAGCTGGCACAAAACCCCCTCAATTCCGCCCAGGCAGTTGCTCCTTTAGGGGAAAATAGGATGTGAACGTGGTACAAAGAGAGGATCCTGTTAATTTTGCAGGGATACAAAAGGTCCTCTCTCAAAATGCTATCAAGCCAAAAAGTAGGAGCTCAGCTAGTTTTGAAGACCCAAATTTCATGGAGTTGGAAGCAAAAAAGCACATTGCAGCTTTCTTACAGTGATTTCTGTGAATGTGTCTCACTGATTGCTCTGATTTAATGGCAATCTGGTGCTCAGTGCTTCAATCCACCTGTGCACAGGTGTGCAAACGCCGAGTTTTTAGTCAGTCTTCTGCTGTTGTTTCTTATTTATTTCTCCTTGTGATTTGATACTGAAAAGATCAGTCTGCTTCATTCATTTCTGCATTTCAGAAGATCTCTATTTCTGAGCAGAGGTATTTTAAATATGGGTGAAGTTTTATGCAGGAATAAGCTTGAAGAGCAGTCAAAAGTTTTTGAGCAAGAGTATTCTCTTGTCTCCTAGACTAAGACAGTGTAACAACACGGCAAAGGAAAAAAGGTTTCTGTGTAAAACTTCCCCCTTTTTCTGACATTTTAAAAGGGAATAGGAGAATTAATCTAGATCAACAGTTTTGTAGTGCATGTGTGGCAATTGAACTACTTGACCAAACACTTTGAAGACTTTTTACGGAAACACACAGAAATTTTTTAATAGTTAGTATTTTGTTACTTTTGAGTGATGTGTTTTTGAGTGGGTTGATGTTCTTTCCTAGTCCTAAATGGCTTTAAATGTGTCATGCTAGTTTTGCCTCTGAATGCGAGGGGAAAATCTACTCTGACCTTGAAACCAGGAAAAGCATTGGCTTTTTTAATTTTTATTTCAATGTATCAGTTGTTTTTTATAAATATGCATATAACGCCTTCCTTTATGCTGCCTTTCTAATCTGTAAATTTTCCCCTTTTCTTTCTCTTCTGTTGATTCAAATTGATTTTATTTTTCTGASACTAAGTTCTCCTCTTGGAGAATGCTGACTGAGTTTGCATTTATCAGGAGTTCCCTCCTAACAAATTTGCCTAGCTACCTTAGTAGTCTTCACTTTCTCTGCAAGGGATGCTATGTCCCAGCAATGACTCTAAATTTCTAAAATTTCTTTTTACTCACAAACAAAATGAGGGCTAAACCAAACTGGTATACCTGAGAATTCAGCATATTCTCTGCTCAACTCTGAGTTTATAATCTAGAACTGTGTTGTGGGTGCCCAGATAGATGCACAGGCAGGGTTGTCTCCTTTCAAGTAAGGTGTACAGAGCCGGCTGTGCATTTTATAGCCACTTAAAATCGTCATGCTGGACATCCAGCTGCCTCTTGCTAGCAAATGGGAACCTCAAAAGATGTGATCAGCACTTCTATGACACATGGAGCAAAAGTGATGATTTGAATGCAAACCACCGACTCCCGTTTCCTAAAGCCTTTTGTTTACAGCTCTGGTCCAAGGCTGCACTTTAACAGGCATCTACTGGAGGAGATGTGGAGGTGGTGGAGGGTATCACTTCCTATCATCTAGTAATTTAGAATGTATTGTCATCCTCTGCCTGAGGGAATGAAAATGGATGCTTACTCTTTACCTGAATGCTGTTACAGTAGCAATTCTCCTTTTCTAATTCCTTTTCACACACCTCCAAAATCCTTTGGGAGAGGGGAGGGGGGAAAAAAAGAAAAGCTTTGTCATTCTGTGAGAAAATCTTTCCTGGAAGTGGAAGAACTGAGGCTTGTGGTCAGCAGCTGTTTGCTCTTTGATGTGTATCATGTGATGTGTAGAACTCTTCTGAGAAAATATTGAAAAACACAAATTATCCATCATCTTCCTCTCCCTCCACTACAGAGTACGGATGGGCTTCCCCTTGAATGCACATTYGAGTCCATCCCTGAACTCACAGGACAGAAAACTTCATTTGTAACTTCTTCCCCTTGCCTCCAAGTATTGTATTCCAACTGGTGTCTTTCATTCAGCAAGCTCCTAGCCAAGAGATTAGGGCACTTTTTAGGGAAGAAAAAGGACTTTTTTTGGTTGGTTTTTTTTTTTTTTTTTGGAAGGAAGGTGTGGAACCCTTTAAATGTTTTAGCCACTGGCCTAATGCCTCTCTCGTTCTCTCTCCTCCCTGTCTTTATTTAGTAAAGAAAATGGAGGCTAGTGCTTTAGATGATTTCTCAAGGCTGAATTTCATGCCTACAGTTTGAAATTTTTTTTTTTATGTTCAATTGGCTCATCAGGGCTTTCTCTTTCCCAGTAATTAGTTCATGTACGTGTTTGTATTTCATGCTTTAAAGATATAAGTGACCTCAAACTATTTTTTTCTGCCCTATACAGATTGTTCCTCTGTGTAACACAACTTTTTTTTTGTTCTTGAGGCTTCATATATTCGTGATGTTTTGAGGATGGCGTTTTAAGTGCACAAAAGGTCCTATAGTAAGCCAGATGTAAAGTCTTAATAAAAATTATTCCCTTTTAAGCTTCTTTTTGAAGTTTAGCTAGTTTTATTTTATAGGACTGAAAGGAAGAGCAGAGATTTATTGAGTAAATGTGCTGTTAAGCTCCTACAGCTTAAGAATATATCTGATGTTTACTGTGTTGACCAATTTGTTCTGGCAGCTCTAATTCCCTGGTCATAAGGTATTTTGGCTTTACCCTTTGGAGAAAAAGCTAGGGCAGAAAGGCATACTACTTGTGTATGGTCAGTAAATATCAATTAAAATTATTCTTGAAGATTTTTGACATTTGTTTTACACCCTTGACAGTGAGATTGACATGAAAGACTATAATAGCTCCTGAGCAGCTGTTAAATTCCATTGCACTGGTGATCTGTGAACTAAACAGAAGTTGACTGATAAACTGTAGCTCGCTTTGAAGAAGCCATCATGGGCCATTGGGCCAAAAATGGTCTGTTAAGAAGGAGCCTAAGTATAAATTCACAACTCCTTGAAAGGAAAATTAAAGTGCCTCTGGCCCATTTGGATAAYGTTTCAAAACTTTAAATGTTTTGAGAGTGTAAACCCTTAGAAATGCTGTCTGTAAAGCACCAAGCACATCGACAGTGATTAATTATCATCCACACTGGTGGTGTGTGAATGTGCACCCTGCATCTACAGCTCTGAGGGGGACTAGTCCTTCACCCCAGGGCTGTGTGGTTTCCCCTAGTTCATGTCCAGACTGCATGAGCAGATTAGCCAAATCTGTACTTGGGTGGTCCTGGGACCTGGGATTCCTCTGGGTCCCCAAGACTGCTTTGCCACAAAATAGTTTGTGTGCCTTTCTCAGTTTGAAACATCTATCACATCCAAGATCTTGTGGCAGTCTGGAAAAATGATTCTTTGTCATGAAACTTCTCAGGAATAAATAACTGTGTAGAGAAAAGAATCCAAGTCCTGTGGAATGTCATCTTTATCACTTGTGCAGTGACCTCCATCCCTGGATGTGCTTGGGCAGCCTGATGGAYGTGTATAGTTGAAATACCCAAACCAGCTAGGAAAGAGCCAGTCTGGATGATCAGGGTCCTCTGCCCTAACTTGTTTCCTGGTCCTTTTTTAGGGAATGACAGAGCCACAGCTGTGTGTCTCTTTGTGCCACCCCCCTGTCTGCACAGTAACAGCAATAAAGTTCTATTCAGAAGTCTGCATTACCGTAGAATTTTTATTTGTTTCTCTACATTACTGAGTAAAGCACTTAGTGAGAGTCTGCTGTCGTACGCTCTCCACACCTGGCCTGTTGCATTTGGAGCCAGCTAATAAAATCCCCATTCAGGGCTCTCTTGGGAAGGTGTAGGAAGGAAACAGCTGGCTGTGACAGATAGTGCTTTGTGTGCTTCTGAAAGGTGCTAAGCACTACAGAAGAGCAAGGCTTGTACGGGAAAAAAAAATCACAAATCGGATGCAAGAGTTTTGCTAAATGAAGATGGCACAAGGAATTTTGCCTTTGGCTGTTGCAATATTCCTTTAGATACATAAACCAAGCCAGTGGTAAGCCTCTTGGAAAACTGGCAGCGGGGCTCTGTGGCAGTCACTGTCATAACACCAGGAACCCCATGCATGTGCAGCTGTTGCAGACCTAAAGGAAAGAAGGATAGTAGAGTGTACTGATGTTTCAGATTATTCCCTGCCCCAACAAAATCAGGAAATCCCTCTTTCTACCCTGTTACCTGTCATTTTTGTCTAGCCTGGGATCAGACAAGTGTGGATATGAGGGCAGTGAGGAGGTTCTACTGACCTGTGGCAGGTGTGGTTTAAATTACTTCAAGTTTAAATTACCTGTCTTTGATGCAAATTCTCGAATTAAGCTCTGTTTCCCTCTGCTACATGTGGTTTGCAGTGGCTGGAGAGAATACACTTTTCATGCTTAACTGTCCTTCTAAAAAAGAATGACTTATTCAGGGCTGGAAGAATTGTCCAAAAGATCTGAGTTATTTATTCCCAAGTAAATTGCTGTGAATTAGAAGGAAAAAAAAGTCAGTAAGATTAATAGTCTTAATTACCCACTCTAATTAATAACCACAGGGAAGTTTTCCCTAGCTACTTGCACAAAATTTGCTTTCAAAGTACAGCAGATCTCCCCATAATGCTAATTGGTTATGAGTTTATGCATCTAGAGTTGCTCATCCTTGGACCTATAATGAGGTTGCATCTGTGTGTTGAAAAGTGGAGCAAGCACTTCCTTTTTTTAGTAGAACCACATAAAGCTGATGAATGGTGAGTGATTTGCTTATGAAAAATATCCTGAAGTATGACAACTGACAAACAAAACTTTCTCTTCTCGAGTCCTGTGGAGAAATCTGAGAAGCAATGAATGCATGCTTTTGTTTATGACAATGTATTAAAAAAGGAAGTTGCTGAATACCAAGAACAATTTTCTTCTGAAGATATACAGAGAAAGCTGACAAATGCCAAATGGATTCTTCTGTTATAATGAGATGAGGAGAAAGCTAACAGCTACAACATAGATGGTTTGCCCTATGCTTATTAAARTTTATAGGGGAGAAACTAATTGTTCACTTGCAGAGACGCAGTCAATGGGCCAAAGATATTTGCATGATTATGAATATTCTTGAGCATGTGGAGTTAGTATACACTCCTTGGTTAGGCTAAGGACCTTGCCTGGCTGTTTGTTTGCCAAAAGAAGGAATGCAACTGTTTTTTGCTCTTGGTTATGCAGAGATATTCCAGGAGCACCTAACAAATAAAGCCTTTTTACTCACAGATACTACTTACTGCTTGGCTGAGTTAGAGCAGTATGAAAGCACAATAATGGTAAAGAGTTACAAGCCTGAATTAGAGCAAAACAGCTGATTTATACTGGATGTATGCAGCTTTGTTTAACCAGTATTGTTAAGATAGTTTGGGCATGAAGGGGGATGGAAAAAGATTTTCCAGATTCTAACCATTCCAACGGTTAGGATTGTTCATTGCTGTGGGTTTGACAATGAAAAATCCTTCACAAATCTCTGGTATTAAAGGCACTGCAGTCTATAGCACAGATGTATCAGATGAGAAACAAGGATTGCTGAAGATGAAAGGGCATGATAGGAAGTTGAGTCCTGCCTGTAGTGCCCCTTCATCCCTTGGAGCAGACTGGATTTGACTGCTCTGGTCCACAGTAGATCTGTGACTTCAGGGAAGGCATTAAGTGATTTAAGAGTTCGGTCTTATCTCTTTCTGGGTAGCATTTACTTCTTTACTCTGGGGTTTCTGCTAGAAGTCTTTTATTTTTTGGATGCTCGCGACTTATTTGGGGCTCTGAGGGAGGATATTGTTTTTACTCTGCTCGCTCTTTATTTTGTACTCTGGGAAGGGTCTCGTTGTCACCAGTGTGGGTTTTGGAGGGAGGGTGGGAGTGCTGGTTTCACTGCAATGAGCAGCAGGTGGGCCATGGAGGGGGTAGAGCAAGAGGTGGCCAGAGGAAGAAAGCAGAATAAAGACAAGGATATTGCTTAGGGGAGCAGAAGCAGAGTTGTGCCAGTGGCCCAGCCCAAGAGGACATAGGGTGCAGGAGAAGTCAGAAATGAAATTTTTTGCTAACCAGTCTCTCACGGGCAGATCTGAGCTGTTAGAGGTAGTGCTTGCTCTGATAAAACATTCTGTTAGCACTTGCTGTTAAGGAGAAGCTTTCATACCTCAGAACTGCTAACTGAGGATAGCAGCACTGCAGCATTTAAACTCTTTCATGCAGAGAAAAGACACTTTTTTTCTTAATTTATCTCTTGACACATTTATGATGCTATATTAATTTTTGCTTGAGTTAAAGCAAATAGAGAACACTTGGAGCACTCCGTAGTTCAGCTACATTTTCCAGGTCACTTCCAAATTATTCAAGACATGCATAAGACTTTAGGAGTGAAAAGGAGAATGGGAAATACTGTAAAATTTTCTTCTAAAAGCAAAGGTGAATTTTGTCTCTTGGTCCCCATTCTTGGCTTGTTAACTCAGAATGATAATGTTCCAGAATAAAGGATCTCCACCACCATCCTTGATCCCTTGTACCCTCCTTGTTTCAGATAGCCACTCATGCTGTGCAGCCAGGAAAGGGATGTGTCCTGTGTTATGGCTCAGCTGTCTGATGATACAGCCGTGTCTACTATTCAGATGTAAAATCTGCAAGAACAATGGTTATAATAGTGTTTGATCACAATTTGGTCATAAAATATGGATTGCATAGCTAAAACAAGTAGAGCACAGCTCTGCTTTTCAGACTGAGACTCAGCTGCTCTTAAATGCACAGTGGCTTGAAACAAGTATGTGCATTTTTTTCTTTCTTTCTTGCTAAAAATAAGCTCATTTTTATAAGACACAGACCATCTCTTTCTCCACCATTATAATGCCAACTTTTAAGTCCCCCTAATATGGATTCTGGGAAGGCCATGCAATGTGACTGTGTCTTCTCCAGTCACCAATCTGCCCTCTGTGCCATAGGGAAATTCATGAGGAGAGCTCATTACCAGAGCCAGCCCCCTCTGATGCTCTGAGCTGGGGAGGAGAGGGATTTGTGTCCTTCACTGGGAGAGGAAGATGCCTGAGGGTGATGATGGCCTGGTGTCCCTGCACTGCCCTGGCCTGTTTAAAGCCCCTATAGCCCTTGGAGGCTCCAAGGCCATGTTTGCCATGTGCAAGAGCCGTATTCATACAGATATTTCCCCTAGCACGTTCTGAACTGCACCTTCAGCCTCTTCTGTCCTACCACTTTTCAGCTGCAGCATGACAGCCTGAGTCACAAGCCTAAGGGTGTACACTAGGGTGACTTCCTGTAAGAAGAAAATGAGCATTCAGCCTCCCATCCTGCAAAATCCAGTGCCTCCCTAACAGTCCCCAGGGGCATCATCTTTTCCTAAAAGCATCCGTTTCGTTCCTTGTTTGTCTTTCCTAGGTGCTGAAGAGGGTATTTCTGTGCAGAGTTCTTATGCATAACTCAATTTCCAGTGTTGGTTTAGAAACCACCTTTAAATCTGAAGGCAAAAGAGTTGCTTTTTCTTTGCCCCACCTACAAGGAGAATTTGGATTTTGTCTAGAAGAAACTGCATCCACTGGACTGGGGTCACTCCTGCCTTATTATTCTCCCATCCATGTGTCTGCAAAAGCACATAAGGAGAGCTGCATTAGCAGAAGCCTGTAATCCAAGTCCCATCACAGAAATCTTCAGCGAGTCAGTCTCATTCTAGGCAGCTCGTGGTATTTGGCCATTTATTTCCTTTATTCTTCCTCCTGAAATAACACATAATGGATGCACCTGTCCAGTCATGCAGAGAAAATGAGGACACTGCTTGTAAGTTAAGTAATGATTCTCTCGCCCTAAATGTTTCCCCCAGTGCTTTGGTCCCCAGCATGTAGTGGTACGAATTTTTTTTTTGTCTCTCTCTTTTAAAGCAAGACTCAATTTAATTCCCTCTGAAGTGTCAACTGCGGTGATTGCTTTATTACACAATCCAATGCCACTCATAGCTTATCAGATTTTAAATTACCATATAAATCTACATAGTTTGACAGTACAAGAAACATCTAATCTCATTTTCGAAGTTAGATAAGAAACAATCAGCACTTTAGAATGAAAGTGATACCCTTAAGCTAGAAAACAGCAACCTAACAAAATTATCTACACTAATCATCATTAACTATAATAATACTTGCAAAACAAAAAGCACTGGTATAATTAATTGAAACACCTAGCGGGTGAAAAGGACCAGACAAAACCCAAAATCCTTGGATTACACGTTGTTTGCTGATTCTACAACACGGTAATATGAGGGTTTCCTAATTATATATGTTAATGTTGCCTAAGTTTTAGCAGAGTATTTGTAGTGTACTGCATGTATTATAATGTAGTAGGCACAGCACAACCTCTGTGAATCTGAACTCCCTAAGTGGAGGGAAAAAAAAAAAAAACTAGCAACAAGACTTGGCTGCAAATCTCTCTACAATTACCTCGTGGTCAGCGAAAAGCAAGCCTGCTGCAAGACCTGGGAGTAATGCTTGATTAATATGTGGGAGGAAGATGGTTTGGAAGAAACTTTTGCCTGCCTTGGGAGGGGAGCTTTGGCAGAAGCTGAAGAGGGAATACTGTACCAAAGACACAAATCAGGAAGCCTTGTTTTGAATTTTATTAGTTGTTTGAAAGCAAGCTCTCAAAAGCCCCATTACTGAGAAAGGAACGGGTCTGAATGCTTAGGCGAGAAAGGGAACAGAGATAAACAGGCCTGAGGCAAGAGCAGCCAAGATGTCATACAGTAAACATGGCTTGGGCTGTGCAGAGCTGGCTCTTAGAAGAGAGGTCTCTGAGGACTAGGAGGTACATAGACCAAAGAAGTGGTTGCCTAGTGAAACTTGACCTCCTGTGATCCCAGCAGCGCTCCACAGGTGCAGCAGAAGCTGCACCACCTGCCCAAAGGCATCAGTTTCCCCGCTGCCTTAAGCGCTCGCTCGTAGCTGTGGTGCTTGGGGAGCATTTCTAGCTGCTTTTCTATTAACTCCTGTTCCGAACAYGCAGTGAGGAGATTGCTGTGCTTCCTCAGCTGCTTTCAGGGGTTTGCCCAGGTTGGTTCTGATTCTTAAATATTCAGCGCGTGTCCTGGCCTGCGAACCATCCTTCCGCTAAAAGAACTGCTTGTCTGTGCGAATAAGAATTGACATGGGTGATTGAAGCTTAAAATAATGTGGCTTGGCCCAATACATATGAAATGAAATATGAGTAGGCTGGAAGGAATGGGACTTCTGAGGAGAGCTGGTATTGCTGCCCATCACCGGGATGGACGGCTTTGTGCTAGAAAAGCCTCTCTCCACCTGCGTATGACTTCTGGTTTTAGGAGTCATGCAAAAGGTTTCTGGGACCTGCATCTGCTTTAGCATGATTAATGCGTGTGACTGCATTTAAAAGTTTCAGATGGTGTATATTTTGCCAAAAGAGGAAAAACATGGCATTTTTCTCTACCTAAGTTAAATATGACAGCCTGTCTGAGAAGCTGCAAAGCCCTATGATAAAAGGAATAAACCTGCTGGGTTTACTCAGGGGAAATTTCTGAATTCTGTGGCTGATGCTCCGGACAAGATCAGCTTATGGCCAGACGTCTGCCTCTTGAGCCCCGGGAGCTGAGGCTGCAGCAGGTTGCACCGGGGCTGATTGCTCCCAGTTAACTGCATGGGAGGGGAACTGGAAGTGGGAATGCCAGGTACTCATGCTTCAGGCTTGGGTGATTAGAGTGCCTGCGCTACACAAAATCAACTTGATCTTTCCCTCTTCTCCCACCTCTGCCTGCTGTAGCTGCACATGGGGCATGAAACGCCAGACAGCCACTGGCCACAGAGGGGAGAGGGAGGGGAGGAAGGGAATGGGCAGTCATGCCTGACAGAAGCTGTCAGCCCTCGCCTCTCTGCTCTCCTCCGCTGGCACCTGCAAAGCCTGTGGGCAAACACTGCTCCCCACGCTGCTGGCTGCTGTCAGGGAGGGTGGGAGAGTTCCCTCTGCCATCCCCTCCGGCCAAAGCCTGTGCGGGGCTGGGGGCTTTGCCAGGCTCTGGTGTGGCCTCTGCCTGAACAAAAACATCACCAACCAATTCCAGAAAAGTATTCATAGGGGTGGTATGGTCAAGCCTCCAGAGGTAATTGGGAAAAAAAACACATCTTTGCCTGGTTGTCACAGCATGAGACAAAGTCCCCAGTGGCTCTAAACTCATTTGGCTCTACTGCTTTATTGGAGATGTGCTGGTTCGTCCGGGCAGATGAACTCATTCAGATGTAGATTGTGTCCAAGTTTCAAATTAGCAGGCTTGTAAACAACTGGAAAGCACAGGTACTTACAGTGGGGACCACTTAAAATCAGTTTTAATTGCAAGAACTTAGAACCTATGCTCTGCATTTTGGCCATTTATTTTGTCTGTGGTTTCCCAGCGCTTCCAAATCTGTTTTGTTTTGATAGGATTTATTTCATAAAGACAAGCATAGTTGAAAAAATCCCTAAAAAAATCCCTAAAAAATCCCCAAAATCTCATAGAGATGAATTCTAAGAAGTCTTATGCTGTACTTTTTTTGTTGTTTTTCAAAAATAAAAACCCTCTCCTTTTTTCCCCCCTTACTATTCCCTTTTATTCCCTCTCTCTCCTTATAGTGGAAATTCTGTGTATAATTAATTGTTTTACATAAGTAATTCTGGCTGACTCCATCCATTTTTTTCACTTATGATTTTGCACTGTGTTTGAAAATGCAAACCTACTACAAAGTGAACAGGAAGCTGGGCACTTTTTACTTTGATGCTAGTTCTGCTTTTTGGAAAACTTACAGAACATGAACTCAATCTGTCTAGCATGCAAAATTCAGTGTGATATATGTGTAAATTTGTATAACATTTCTACTGAAACCTAGTAGAGCTTATGAACTGCAAACTGGTCAGCCCAGTCTTACCTCTAAATATCAATGTTGATTAAAGTTTGAGATGAAAAGTAAAAGGCAGATACAGAGGGATGGCTAATAGAAATAAGTTATTAAGGTGATGGTTTCAACAGAATGAAGTAGGAGAAGATTTTATTTTGAAATAAGTCTGTGGCATGTCTCCTATTTGGTGTCTGATGAATGTTTCATTCGCATCTTGTTCACCATCTCTCTGGCCATCATGAATCATCAGATTTTTTTGCTGTTATTCTTGGGTTGTTGGTTTGTTGTCCCTCTTTCTGACTAGCTCAGATGACCAGCCTTGGAATTCAAGAGAGGAAGAAAATCAAGGATATGTATTGCTCTAGTCGCTTCTGTTCTGTTTTGTGACAGATTTTCTTTCTGATATTCATTTTCTTTCTGACACCTTATGAGATTACTGCAACTTATTTTTAGCCTGAGAAATTGAATGAGAAGTTGAGGCTACTGTATGAAGTAGCCCTGCTTTCTCACTGATAGTAGGTGGAATAGGCACCTGCTATGATGTAAATAATGTAAGTTGCCTCTACTGCACAGCCACTTTTTAGCTTGTCGGTCCCCAAGCTCAGCTGCTGACTGAAGTTATTCTCTTCCAGGTGCACAAGTTTCCTTATGTCCTTGCTAAACTTCCTGAGTTTTCTTGTTGACCAGTCCCCCTGTTATCCAGCTCATGGCTGAGGCTATTTAACACTGTGACCTCAGAAGTCAGCAAAGATCAGAGGATGGCAGAAGGGTCCTTGCAAGCTGGCTCTGAAATAAAGCCTGTGAAGAACCTTTCTGGAAAAAAAAAACTGCTCAGAGACTGGTAATACTTGAACAAAGAAATTCTCCCATTACTTGAGTCTGTTTTACTGCTTAGGCAGGGAACTTTTTGTATCTTGTATGAAGCACACACAACTTAAAACCCCAAAGCAATCAAGCCCCAATTTCAATAAGCTTTTTCTCCTCAAGTCTCTTCCTGACCTTCATGGGCACGAATGAATAATTCTTTAATTTTCTTTCCCCAGTATTCCTGCTATACCCTCCCTCCTGCTTCCATCTGGTTTTTTGGGGTTTTTTGGTTGGTTTGGGTTTGGTTTTGGTTTKTTTTTTTTTTTTGGTGGTGTTTTTGCTTTTTGGTTTTGCTCTAGATCAGTGCATGGAGTATGTTGTTCTGTGTTGCTCAGGTGAAGTGGGACCAAAGTAGTTTAATATCAGCATTAATCTGCATCCCCAGCATGGAAGATGACTGGGTGGCTCTGYTAATGTGCTCTTGCTGTTCTCAGTCACCAAAGAATCTGTTAGGGGTCACTGACATTTTGGGCACAAAGTAGGGCTGTTCCCAACAACTCTCAATGAGGGAGGGAGAGCAAATGAAAGTAGTATCTCAGGTCAGGCTGATAAAGAGATGCTCATCACTCTCTTGGTGGGTTTTTTCTCCCTTATTAGTTCATTCTGTTTTAGAAAGATCTCTTGTACCTAAAATGAGTGTAACTGTGACATAATTCCTACTCAATTTAGGCAATAACAAAAAAAAAAACCTGTAAGTTTTAGTAGTTTTTGTTTCTCTGAGGATCTTTTTCTTAGTTTAGATTTTTTGCTGGATTTTTCTAGTTTGCATTTTTTCCTTTTTTTTTTTTACCTCCAGGCTCTATGCCTTCATTTCACCTTTTTTAAACCTAAAAATGCAACTTCTGGAATCATAACAATACACTCAATTGCAGACTCTTTTCCACAAACTGGGGTTACCAGCCTGAATTGTAATTACAACAGTAGTGAACCTCCAAAATATCTGTGCAATCAAGAATAAATTCCAAACTACAAAAGAATTTTTTCCACCTTGCCTTAGAAATTTTTATTTGGAGTTGATTTTGGGTATTTTTTGTTATTGTGTGTAACATAATATATAGTATGGAAAAATATATTTTGACAGGTTTATTTTTTTGGTGGAATTATGGGTTAAGGAAATCTTGTTTCTAGGCTTTTCATCTTGATGCAGTTAGTACCAGGTACAATGTCATTTTTTTTCCCTGCAGTATGTATTGCTTTAGCTATAATTCATTTTCAGATTGACTTTTTGTACACAGGTTTTTCTAATTGTGCAGAGATGTTTCAGACTAGTGTGTGCATGCTCACATTAAACCATCTTCTGACTATCTCCAATGTGGTCAAAGCAGGTGGGATTTTGCTTGTGGAATTCTGTGCCTGATTTCATTACAAGACTTGCAGAAAGCAATGCAAATAACCCTGCTGCTGTTGTTCCATAGGTTTGCCTCTTTCATTTTTTTCTCTCTCAGAGGAAATTCTGATTATTTATATTTACACTGTCAAAATAGAAATAATTTCATTTTAATGTTTGGCGTTGTGAAAAAAACCTATTCTGTTTTCTTTGTAGTCAGTTTTTCTTTTTGTTTTCTTTATAAACAGTTAGAAATGTGGTCGGTCTTTCAGCACATCTCTTTTCTCTCTGACTTCATGGAATCATAGAAGGGCTTGGGTTGGAAGGGACCTCCAAGCAAAGTGCCAGGGATGGGGTCTCRTATTGACTCCAGCCAACTGCGACTTATTGATTGTTTTTAAAGATTATATGCCACGGCTGTGCAAAAAGTAAAAATGTTTTTGTGTTTCTACCCTAACATCTGTTTCTAGAGGTTGAGGGACAAATCCTTGCTGTTGGTAGCTTGGCTGCATGATTGGATTTGGCTTGTTCTGAGGGCAGAATGGAAATGGCAATGTGGTCTTATTCCTCCACGAAAGAAAATGCCTGACTAATATTTTGCAGCTTGTAGGTCTTTCAGGTGAGACACTGCCGGCCTTTTCTGTCAGCGTTAATGCAATTGGAGTGTTCTTTCCCAGCATGGAAAGGTGAATGGAAATTCAAGCGTATATTTCTCCTGATTAGGAAGGGGAGATTCTGCGTGCTGAACGTACCAATTTTTCTCCTTTTGCCTGACGAGATGACAACTGCCGTGTTTGCTCTTGGAGCTGATTTTGAATAATAAGACTTCATGCCTCTTTTACCTGAAGGTTAAATGTTAATGTGCTCTGTATGGGACTGTACCTTGGAGTCATTTGTAAGCTGACTACAAGCTCCAAACCTGTTGCTTGTTATGCATCGCTCTGCCCACATCTAAAGACTCATCAAGAATTATGTCAGGTGTTTTGATGTTAAGGTTTAAGCTAAGCCTCTAAGGTTTGACTTAATGCAATTTTAGGCTTCCCTTTGTATTAAAAGTCACAGAAAAGAGGAAGATCTCAATGGACCTGTGACATGACAAACAATATCAGTTTTTCCAGAGCCATTATCATTTCTCATGTCACTGCAAACAAATAAGGAGCCTTTAATCCAAGGACAAACATCATGTTACACTTTTATCTGTCATCTCAATATAAATTTTCATATTTAAAAGTATCACTCAGCATTAGCGAGCTCTTGTACTGCATACTAAAAATATTGTCAAGAAGTCATCAGGGCATACATTAACCGGCTGTGAAGACTCATTGCCTTAAGTTTAGTTAATATTTCTAATTGCAGTTGGTTGTTGATTTTTCTTTTTTTTTGTTTTAAGGGAGATCTACCTGTACAGGTGACTTGTAACAGTGTATGTTCTATTAACACAACTGATAACAAGCTTCTTCAAGACAAAATACCATGAATTTGAGACAGAAATCTTAATCATGGATTGAACAAATGAGGAAAAAAGAGTGAACTTTTTAGCAGAGATAAAACTTGCTACTGCATTTCCCATTTGCTTTTCCTTATTGTGCAAATGAGCATAAGAAAATTGTTTACTGTTTTCAAAATAAGCCAAAAATGCATGTTCAGTAATTTCTTTAGTTCCTTTCGGCATCTCAGTAATGACCTCAGATTCATAGCTTGTTGAGAGATACAGTGTTTCTTTATACTAAATAATAGCCTGGGTCAAAAAATCAAAGAACATACCTGTCCATCTCGGCTCGAGAGAGCAGCAATGGGATTGATCTTGACGTTGAACAAAAATAGCTGCATTTTAGGGGCAGCCTGAAATAGTGTATGACTAAGAAGGTCCAGGAGTCACAGTGATCTAGAAAAATTCTCTGAATCATTGCTCATCCTGCTTCTTTGGAGGGGGCAAGGATTTACTGCTACCCTAGTGAAATAAATTGCAAACTTTTTTCCCAACTCTTGTTTACTCGGCTGCTTTTGTCAGTGAGTTGAAGGAGGGATGCGAAGGGGACAGTCAGCAAGTACTCTCTTCTCTTCTAAAACATGCTGATAAGCCAGGTTAGCTTGAGGTTGATTTCCCTTGTGTGACTGTACAACCTGAGACAGAATTGAGTCTGACTAAAGCTGTTCCTGAGAACAGAAATTATTTACTCTGCTTTTTCCAAAAAAAAAACAAGCAGTGCTGAGAATGCACAGTGGATTATCTTTTTCCTACTGATTTTGTTTGTTGGGTTCTGGGGTTGTTTTCCTTGGTTAAAGAGAAAATTCCCTTCTGCATCTATACACTGCTGCTTAGCCTCTAGGAAATGGAGTATAAAGATATCCATCATAGTACTTTCAACATTTTCAAGTCAGTGCTTCAGCCATGTAAATTCCTATCCATTGCATGATTGCAGCTGGGGAGCTGGTGTTCGTGTTCTTGGATCTTAGTGTGCAGATAACATCTACTGTCACACAAACTACTTTGTATCAGTGGAGTAATTTTCAGCCTAAATGCTCATAGTTGGTAAAAAGGAAGGTAAAGAGAGGCCTGGACCACAGGTGCACTCCACCAATTTATTTTTCACTATCTGCTTTAAAAACAGGCATCTTTCGTCCCTTCCTAATTTTATTTTCTTTTATGTTGTGGCCTTTAGTTTACTCCCACTCAGTCTCCTAAATGTTGTTTTTTTTCTCCAGTAATTTTGTTAAAACCAGAAAAAACGGGGAAATGGGGTGGAGTAAGGAGAAGTCTTGGACAGGCTGAAACATTTTCATGACCTGTTGGCATTCCTCATTTTCTTCTTCCAAGTCTCACCCATTTTTCTTCAAAAGCCTTATTCTCACCCATGGTTTCCCCGTATTCTCACTCAGTTTATCCTTTGTTCTTTATCTCACCAGTCTCAGTGCTCTTTCCACTCGCTGTCCTTCCCCTGCCGTCAATCTCTTTTTCGCCTTTTCTTTCCCTCGGCATTTTCCTCTGGCTCATTGCAGACTTGCTCCCCCTGTTCCCACGTGGATGATGACCTGAGGTGTGGATCTGCAGGCACCAGCTCCCACAAGGAGTTGTGTGAGTGCTCGGAGGTGAAGGGAGAGGGGGAGCAGAGACCTGCAGGCAGGGCTCTCTGCAGCTCCCTCGCATCTCTTGAGTGTAGCACCACTTCAGCAGCTAAAGTGGGAGGAAAGAGTTGCTTGGTCCGTCCCACAGCTTCTATTTCCCTCCCATACCCCCTCTTTTCTTTTCCCAGACCGGAGGAGTAGGTATTCATGCCCCTGAAGCAGAAAAGGGTGTGTGGGCAGAGGGAAGAAAGTTTTTCCTCAATTTGACACCCTCCCTGTTGTTATATTTAGCTCTTAATATATTTGTCTGTAATTATCAGTGTGCAATTCCTGGAGAGAGGGAGAAGAACTGTGAAAATATTATTTTTTACTTCCATGGGGTGGGGTTTGTCTTCTATGGATCCTATACAGTAACATGAGTATATGATGCGACATGGGGAGTAACACTTCAAACAAACACAAAAATGATTTCCCTTTGTTAGATTCTTGGCTGAGAATTGGCTGGCTGAGAATGAGCCACTCTTTCACTTATAAGTGGGTGCCTCCAGCTGCACAGGAAAGGAACCTGTGCTATATTAATTCTGTGGAGAGATAAAGGGCCTCACTCTTCAAGAGCCTTTATGATTGCTTAAAAGTGGTTTGGCATTCTGGAAAAAAAAAGGCAATAAAAAAAGCAGCTCAACCCCCAAAACAACAAAAGATTAAATACATTTGAAGGGAATGATGGAACGTAAAATGAAGGAAAATAGGAGTTAAGTTTTCCTTGTTGCCAAATTGTGCAGTATGTAGACAGCGTAAGTACCTGTAACATGGAATTTTGTGTTCCCTGCTCTCCCCTACCCCCGCAGAAGTAGAGCGTTACTCACTACTAAAAAGTAAAGTTAAACTAAATGCCAAATCTAATTAACCACTGAGAGTTTTGCTGTTGACTTTCATGGTAGCAGAATGTCACTCCATGTGCTTCATCACAGGAGCAGACCTTCCAGAGCTCTGGGGAGAAATAGAGGGAAGAAAGACTTTATAGAAGAGAGAAAAAGACCACATAGTTTCTATTCAAGGTCAGGAACCATGCTTAGGGGTGTTGCCCAGCCCAGAGTGGCACCCAGATGTTCCCAGCTCCATCTTCTTGGGAAATTCCCTACCGAGGAATAGGATCAGGAGAATTAAGTCTTCTCCAGGTGATATTTTTTCRGCATCCTCATAGGTGTAAGAGTAGTATCCCTATGCTGGGCAAGGCAAACTAAGAGTTCTCATGAAAACCAAGTTTTCCTTGGGAGTGTTTTGCCAAGGGAGGTGTTTGCAGAAACAGTGATGAGTTGGGTTGTGATGGTGGGGCATCAGGCGTCTCGCCTGGGACCAAGATCCCYTGTGTGAGACAGCGAGAGGTGCTGGATCTGGACCTGCTCCTGCTGAATTCTGAGTGGGGTTGCTTTAAACGGAAAATCCATGRAACAAAAAGTGTAATCTGCCRTAGCTCTGTGCACTACTTCAAGCACTGCACAGTGAAAGAGAGACAACAGCAGAGCCAAGCACCATATCTGCTAGAAGCCAGCCTGCTGCAGAAATCTGTGCCCTGTGGTTGACTCAGACTGCACTCCAATAAATCAAATCTGTCACTTTTTTGTAAGAGTTGATTTTTGCTTTGGGAAGGATGAGTCTTTTACCTCTTAAAACATTCTGTAGTCCATGATTCTTTGAGGAAAGGAGGAGGGAGAGTCAGGGCATCATGCAAACCTCAGTCCTGCGGCTGAGAGTAATGACATTGCATAAATCCTAGACTCCTTAAAAYGATAAATGGATATGAGACTGCTTGGTCTGAAATTACATGCCTAAAAGTATGATCCCACCTCTGTGAAAATGGAGGTAGCTAGCTGAATGAAATATCCTGTACCATTTCTTTTTCCTGCCTCAGAAATATACTGAAATAGAAGAACCACACAGATGGTGTCCATTTCTTTTGTTTCTGTGACAAAAGGCCTGCTGAAATACAGAAAGAAACAAGATGAAGCAGAGATGAGCATGGTCTTCGTGTTCCACAAATTGCATCTCTCCTGAATGTCTTCTGTTCAATAGCTGGACCTAGAACCATCTGCTTTCTGCATTTGAGCAGTTTTAGTATTTTTAGTCACACTCAGTAACAAAAATGTGAAATAAAGAAACCCACTGAAGGCTGAGTAAGCCAAACCCTGTTCTCACCACCTTGAAAAACAGAAGTGCTCACCAACATTTTTCTTGAATTGTGTGGAGCAAACTTCATGTACAACCCTGTGAATTTTCTGTTTCCAGAGTTTCCATATTCAAGTTCTCAAAATTGTCCTAGGAAAGGTTTGCCCTTGTATGAACTTAGCATAGAATACTTCTAAACCCTGGAAAGAAATGCTTTCAGAAAGCACCCTCTTGCCTTTCCTTTTCAGTTTTCCCTTTGTGTTTTATGGGCATGGATCAAAGCCCTTGCTGAATGAAAAAGTGCTGCAATTTGAATAGATCCCACTAGCACCTGTGAAGACTGCTGACTTCAGAAGCAAGCGCACAAAGCTCTGAATGAGCTCTTCTCACTGTTAGCTCCTGACTTGTCAACAAGTGGCAAAGTGAGAGAGAAAATAACATTTACATTTTCCCTCTAATTTAATAAGAAATGAAAAGACAAGAAGAGGGAGAGCTTGGTTAATTTTCCGTTCAGCATTGACTTCAGTGCTTTTACAAGGACAGGCTAAGAACGGCAGGGAGCTGTAGAGGGTAATAAATCTAGAGCTGCTTGGGTAGCTGGGAGAGGATTCTGTGGTGCTGAGTTCTGAGGGTATAATCCTGTAATTCAGTGGCTTCAGCCCAGTGAGTGCCACACTGCTTTCCACGAAGCTCATTTATGATCCCAAACAGCTCCTCACTGTCAGTTCCTATTTGCATCTTCCCCTCACCACTTTTTTTCCTTTCTCTGCTATCTTCCCTGTCACATTTCATCTTAATTCTGATTTCTTGCCATCTTTTCTTGAGCTGTTTCAACTTTTTTTCTTTTCTGCTGTCACCCACCATTTCCATCATAGAGGGGCTAACAAAGCAAATCACCTCTAGCACCAGCACATCCCCAGCTCAGAGCTTTTCTCATTTCCTCTGTCTCAAAGCAAGAACAGGTTCTTTTTGTACTTGCATATCTCTGATATGCCTAATTCTTGCAGCTGAACCAGAATCTCTGCTTCCTTCTCACATCAAGCTTCCAGCAAGAGATTCTCGCTGATGGAATCGTTATAGTAGTCAATGGAGCCCCATGGCCAGTAAATGTACTGGCACAACTGGTAGTGGTTTGTACTAAAGATGGATGTAGGCTATTTCAGTCTGATATTTCTTGATCTCCCTTTCCTGTTTAACACTTTTAAATTCTTAAAGTAGTCAGATTAATCTTCATCTCTTTCTCGTTGTCTAGAGTTTCTTGAGTCTAGAAACTCATTGCACATTGATTTTAATCTGAGYGTCTCTAGGTTATTATTTGGCTTCTTCTTCTATATAGACAAGTAATAAATTGTTRGTTGGTGTTTTTCTGAGCCTGCAACTTGAACAGGTGTGTGCCATTGCTGCCTTCCACAATTTCCTGCTAGTTTTACACTATTCCTCTTGAGCAAATTCCGTTCCCATCCTCGCATTAGTCGTGTGTAATCTTATAACCAAGAAACTTTCCCTTTGTTTGGTCAGTGACCCAGCCATCTAATTCTCCTTGGCAATCCCGTCACTCACTGCTTCAACAAGCACACCCTTTCAGCTAATATATACTTCTGTCAAAATTTTCCAGTGTTTTTCCACCACGTCTCACTCAGTGGTTCCATGAATTTTCACATTATCGCATCCCAGTCCAGCTGTCAGCACCCTTGCAGTCCTGCTGGTCTTTCATGTCTTAGCATTCCAGCAAACGTTCTGTGCCATGAGGTACGAGGTGCAGCAGTAGCAGAAGAATGGAGTTTTTTGGTGTTTTTTTGATAGAGACATCCCCAGTACAGTTCTGCTGTGGGAGTCGACGGGTAGGAGGCACAGTCAGTGAATCCTGATGGTCCTCTTGCCCTGGYGGGAATGACCAGCTGAAGAGTTAGTTACAAGGAGTGGAGAATATTGAGAGCACCATTCCTCAAAAACCTGTATTTCAGTAGTGGGCAGGGTCAGAAATTTTCCAGTAGTTAGCACCRTCATGGAGCCATCTTATAGAGCTGACGTATGACTGACAGTACCATCAGAATGCATTTCATTTCCATTGAACAAAATACTTTGTTACAGTTAATGGGATTTTTGGGGGGGGGTTTTGTTCAGGTGTTTCTGAAGGTTTTTGGAATGGTTTTGTTTAAAGTAAACTTTGTGCATATATTAGTACAATATGTTTTTAGGAACGTTGTGTATTTGTAGGTAAACTGTGGTTAAAAAGGGTCATCTTGCTGTAACATGTATGGAAGGATGTACTTGGAAAGAGTTTCATGCTGATGTTACCAATTGTATATTCTCTTCACCTTCTAAGAAAGCATGTGAGAAATTTGTTCCAAACCTTTAAATTCAGAGAGTCTTTAAAAGCATTAAATGGTATCTGCTCTCATACGAAAATTACTCATTCTTGCGCAGAGAGCCAATTCTTTAGTTTTTCTTCTTTCATATTAAAAATATTTTGGATATATTCCTTTGAGATGTTTACTAAGTGTGTATTGAGACAGCCTCCAGGGGAGAGTGGAGGAAACTTATAATATTTAGAAGCTGTGAATGCAGCATTTCAAACAAGGAAATGTGGTGAGGGATACAGTAGACTGTTTGGCATGGTGTATGTTCCTTTTTTCTGTTCCTTGTAAATTTGATTTAGTTTTGTTTGCCAGATCTCTTGATAGCCAGTAGTGGTATGCTCTGGGTGACCCTTTCTTAGGACTGTGCATATGAATAACTTTAAAAAACCAACCAAACAAAATCAAAACCAAACAGTTAGGTATTGCTTTAACCTAAGTGATAGGAAAGAGAAAATATACTCCCATTTTGGCAATATCTCAGTGACTGCATGGAATATTCAGGACTGTGTGGTGATTACCACAAGATAGAACACAGGAGATTTTGATCAAATAATAAGAAAAATAAGAAATTTTGTTGATTATAAGCTACTTCCTGCAGCAGAGAACTTTGGGTTTTTTTGTCTTTGTAAGAAACAAAATTCATGCTGGGGCCATTATGGTCAATGTTAGAAAAATGTTACTTTCTTTTTACTTTTTTTAAATTAGTATTATTTTTATGAAGTTTTTTTCTCAACTAGTAAATGTCACAGTAGAAGTATAAAGTCTCGTCACAAACAGACCATGACCCGARCCACTCCAGCAAATCCTCTTATTCATATCTGACAATCATATTAATTGGAGCAGTTACCAAAAAACATAACCTTTTAAAAAGTGTTTCCATCACATTTTTTCAGGGTAGCAAAAGAAAATATTGTGACTTAGTAAATTCTTTGAATAGGCAGGGAACTGACTTCAAATCGTAGATTATAGGGTTTAAAGGGATTTCGGAATGCCCTGAGGGAAGACACTGCAGAAAATAACAAGACAAAGTTTGTCTGCATTTCCTGAAAAATGCTTCTCTTGCCTGTTCTGAAAAAATTCTGGTGATGGAAAGTGGATTTCCCTGGCTGCAGTTTCAACCTGTTGTTTCTTCTTTTTTTCCTTCATGGCCGGGGAGGATAAATTATTCCTTCTCTCTCTGCAAAAGCCTTTGATTTACTTGAAGGCTTTTTCAGTTAGCAACCCCAGTTTGTTCAGCCTTTCCTTGTAGGTTATGAGTCTTAGACCTCTGATCCTCAGGAATCTCTGCCAGCAACCCGCATGTGTTTGTTGGATGATACCCAAAGCTGAATCCAGCAAAACTTGTGAAAGCTGGGGAAGACAGAAGCCATACAGTTTATGCTGTTGTCTCTAATCCTGTTTCTATGTCCACCTTTTTTTGCCAGAGAATGACATGGCTGATTCATGTTCCTTCTGTGATCCACTGTAATACCACATATTTGTCTGGGTTTTAGCAGGTTGCTCTCCAGGCTGAGTTTGTGGAATTTTTTTATTTTATTTTGTTTTGAACTCTAGCTGTCTGTGTAGAAAGTAATTCTTAAGGGGGGCAAATAGGCCCTCATATATATATATATATATATATTTTTTTTTTTTTTCAAAAGAGTTTCCTGGTGTTTCCTGTGATTTCCCCAAACTCAGCACAGAGTCAGTGCATGATTTACCAGTCTCCCTGCCACAGAAAAGTTAAGGTCAGAAGACCTGTTAGATCACCAGATAAAGATTACTGGATAGATTTGGTAAGAATTGTTCTTCACAATTTCTCTTGTGCTTGTTTCCTTGATAGGTCTTAAAAGTTGTTTGATAGGTTTTCAGATAGTATGTTAAGGAGATTGATGTGTAATTTCTACCATTTTTCTTTTCCATCTCAGAAATACATTTTATATTTGATCTCTTCTAGTTTTCTAGAGTTGTGCCATTTCCCAGAGATCCTGAAAGAACAGTCATTAATGGGAAAGTTCCTCCAGCTTTCAGATGTTTTAAATTCCCCAAAATGAAGTTTATCAGGCCCATGAAATCTGCAAACAAATCATAAGTCTCTCTGAGCTGTTTATTCCCTTCTCTAGCTTTTTGCTGCCAACTTCAATTGTGCATCATTTTTCTAGTTGAGACTGACAGCCAAGAAGGCATGCAGTACTTCAGCTCTGCAGGCATCCTCTCACTATGAAGAGGTCAATATTTTTATTTTTTTTAACCTCAAGTTAGTGCACTTCTAGGATGATTTCTTGTTACCTTTTACATTCTTTGCTAGTAAGCTGTGCTTCACATTCCCCCTATATATTAAAGTTCTTCTTTTATTACCATCTATAGTACTCTTGTGTAGCTTCCTCTAAAATGAAGTCAATGAAGAACTTTTGGTTTACACAACAGGGGTCTAATTAAATTCTCCGTCCCTCCTTTATATTGGGTTAGTTTGGTTTTGTGCCTTTGTTATAATTTCTTTAAGGAGTTGTTAGCTCTCCAGAATTTCTTGAGGCTTATCTCATCCCTGTGAGTGTATGATCTACCAATTCTCTGAGTATTTTAGCCTTCTTTGTCAAATTTACTATGCTAATTTTGTTGTCCTTATCAATACTTTTGTTTCTAAGAGCAGTTAATTTTTCAATTYTCAGTCTCAAATTACTCTCTATTTATCTGAGATTTTTTTTCTAGCTGCATAGAGTTGCATTTAAATCACTCAACTTTTCTCTATATTCTGTAAAGAAAATCAAGAATTCTCAAAAGTAACTTTAAGGAATGTACTGATCTCCCTTAATACTCAGCAGCTCACAGGATCCAGTGTCAAGCTTGCTCATACAGTTCCTGCAGGCTTTGATAAATTCCTTGTGTCTGGAAGAATACCAAAGACCTGAAGTAAAATATGGTCTGTGGCCTTAAGAGATTGACATCATGTTGCCAAGCAGAGATCCTACAAGCTAGTTTAAACAATTATATATATATTTTTTYYTTTTYYTTTTTTTTTCATTCTAGCACAGCCGTCTAATATGCTGTTCTTATTTCTCTTCTGTGCATTTTTTCATATCATGGAATCCCAGAATGGTTTGGGTTTGAAGGGACCCTAAAGGTTATCTAGTTCCGAACCCCCTGCCGTGGGCAGAGACACCTCCCACTAGAGCAGTGTGTTCAAAGCTCTGTCCAGCCTGGCCTGGGAACACTTCCAGGGATGGGACCATCCACAGCTGATCTGGGCAAACCGTCCCAGTGCCTCACCACCCTTATAGGAAAGAATTTTTTCCGACTATGTCATGTAAATCCTACCCTCTTTCAGTTTAAGGACACCCCTTCCTTGTCCAATCCCTACCTGCCCCTGGGAAAAGCTCCTCTCCAGCTTTGCTGTGAACCCTTTTTAGGCACTGGAAGGCTGCAATAAGGTCTCCATGGAACCCTCTCTTCTCCGGGCKGAGCAGCCCCAACTCTCCTCAGCCTGTTTTCATAGCAGAGGTGCTCCAGCTCTGAGATCACCTTCGTGTCCCTCTGGACTCGCTCTGGCAGCTCCATGTCTTTGCTGTGGTGAGGACTCCAGAGCTGGATGCAGCACGGCAGGTGGGGGCTCAYGGAAGAGCAGAGGGGCAGAATGCCCTCCCTCACCTGCTGGCCACGCTGCTCTGGATGCAGCCCAGACTGGTGTTGGCTTTCTGGGCTGTGAGCACACGCTGCCAGCTCAACCTCATCAACCAACACCCTCAGTCAGGGCTGCTCTCAATCCGTTCTCCTCCCAGCCTGTCTGGAACAACTTAATATCACTGATTAATTTACAAAAGAGTAATACAGTAATGTCTCTAAATCTGTGCAGTCCCAAAGACCATTTCCAGATGCATTTCCCACATATATTTTCTAAGACATGATCTTTTAACTTTCTTGATTTTTCTCATGTACACACATGTACCGTCATAAGCAGTCTTCAGTAGAATCGGGTCAGTGATGAGGACAGAAGTAATAAATCTCTTTATCCCTGAGTTTTATGGATGCAACACATTTTAAAATACATCTTTTCTTTTGACTTTTCATGCTATGTTACTGACTGATTTAGGCAATGGAGTACTGTGGTCAATTGAATCTCCCAAAATCTAATATTAAAAGATGGAAGGGAAGGACCTTTGTGTCAGCAGAATAAACTGAGAAGTGTTCAGGAAGCGCCAGTAATCCTGTTTCAGAAAAGAAGAGAAATGTATTTGTATTTTACTATTTTCTTCCTATGCTTGTCACTGACTTTGATTCATTAATGTTACAGCTTTTTTTTCTAATGAGGGTGGTGTCTAATTTACTCTAGATACTTTTGATTGGAATGGTAGAAATGTTTACTACAGCCACATTTGTGTTGATAAAGATATTCTATTTAAGAATRTTATTTTACCGTGAACAAAGAGAAAGAGAACATAACATTTCTTAAATGAAAATGTTTGAGATATGAATGAAAATAATAAACAGTTCTGTAGCAACTGGAGAAATTTCTTATATTTTTATGTATTTTATTAATATTTATTCACAGTTTCAACTTATTACTGAAATTTTCCCACAGTGCCTCCCTCTAAATGCACCGATAGCGTAATGCAGTTACAAGGGTCTGGTGCGCCCCTCACATTTTGTAGGTAGAATTCTTGTAGTTACACTTTTCATATGAATCTGTTACAGCCAGCAGAGATATTGGAACATATCATAGAATCATAGGAAATGCTGAGTTGGAAGGGACCCATCAGGATCATCGAGTCCAACTCCTGGCCCTGCACAGGACACCCCAAGAGTCACACCATGTGCCTGAGAGCGTTGTCCAAACACTTCTTGAACTCTGTCAGGTTGGTGCTGTGATTATTGCCCTGGGCAGCCTGTTTCAGTGCTCAACCACCTCTGTGTGCAAGTCTTGTTTTATATTCAATTTTGTCATTGAGAAAGCTTCTTATTTTAATATTGAATTTCTAAAGGTGCTTCTATGCAGACGAAACAAATCCAAGAAACTCAGCACACAAAAGCCTCCAATTTCTCTAATTAGCCTTGCATCCAAAGCAGTGTTTCATCTCCATTTATCCATCTCAGGATGAAGAGTCTTTCACATACACTTCTTGTACCATTGTGCATGGATAAGYGTCTACATTTTTGTTTTTACTGTAAGTGGGACAGCTTGGTGCTCTTTTGTATTTTTCACAGAATTTGCTCACAGGATTACTGCAAAGCCATTATATGGCTTTTGTTTTGTTTTTGGGTTTTTTTTTTTTTTTTGGTTGGTTGGTTTTCAATTGTGGTGGGTTTTTTGCTTGTTTGTTTTTAGGGTTGTGGTTTATTTTTTTGGCCTTATTGTCTTCACGGTTAGTCATGTGAGCACATAAATTGTTATTGTGGGATGAATGGCTTCATTTGTCTCTGACTTTCTTGCAAAGCCAAGTCTGGGTTCGGTTCTTATTACACATTTACTTTAGTGTTGATGCTTAAAATGTGATACTATTTTAAAATAGTGGCAAATGATTGCTGTAAGTGTTTCTTCTTTGATGAAAAGAGAGATGTAATAAGCTAGGACATGTATTTCCTGCAGGCACTGGAGCACATCTTTTCTGACACATCAGGGCTGCAGCATAAAGAAGCTCCATGCTAACAAAAGGTTTGCAGCAGATAATTTCTCCCTGTGACCCTGGTGCAGAGTGCAGGCACATTCTGTGCCACTTTTTTCAAATCCATGTCCATCAGCTGGGAATAAGGGAGCATTTGATGACTTTCCTGGAGACTCCATCCTGATGGAGTTCATCTTCCAGTTTATAAGCCTGATRTACTAGATGAGTTTTTATATAGGCCATTCTAAGCCCTTTAAATCAGGGTGCCATACCAGAAGGATGGGGTCTACATCTTTCCAGTCCTAAAAACAAGAAAGCATTGTGTTTGGTGTCTAAGGTCTCTTGGTCCCTGCAGTCAGTAACTGCTGACTCAAAGCATGAATGAGAAGTAGCCCTTTCCAAACAAATATGAACAGAAGTTGTATTTTAATTCTTTATGTGCTGGTTGTCTGTGTCTCCTGCAGKTGGGCAAAGACATCCTATTTATGCACATCTGTGCCGTGGCAACAAGGAATGCCTGGCCGTGGGCAGGCATTCCTTGGAGAAGTTGTGTCTTGGGGAATACTAATTCTCATACCAAACCTGTCTGAGACATCCCCTGGCAGGGTGAGGCTTCACAGTGTCTCACAAATAGTTAATTCTGGGCGACCCTGGGCTGTGAAAGGAAGGTGCCTTTCTGTACATTMCTCAGCTGAGCCCTACTTCCCYTTTAGGTTGTTGRCCTTGCTCTGGGAAGGGATAGGTGGCAGCTTCCAGGGCTTTGCTGCTGCACTTYTGTGAGTGCAGAGCCTGTAGYTGTGGCTCCTTTGCAGGAAGGGAATGCAGCACGGGTTGGTGCCTCTCCCAGCTCCTCTGCCTCCCTTCACCTGGGCCCCACGACACTCGCTCGAGGGCCACTCCTGCTCTGGACCCCAGGATTTGCTTCCAGCACTGAGCTCTGAGCACAGAGGTGCTGTATTTGTGYATGCCAAGGAATTATAGTTATGCATTACAGCAGATGTTTTATGGTAGTTCTGTAATTAGCACTCTGCACTATTATGCCAGAGGCACAGATTTGATCTCTTGCTCTCTGAGCTGGCAGGGGATGGGAGCACTGCTTGGGCAGTGTGCAAAACCCCAGATGGGCAGGGAAAAGGAATATTTTTTCCATTGCTCTGCAGTGGCCCTTGTAGCTAATGATGATGGTATTTTGTGCTCTTATGCCTTTCATTTAAGGATCTCCGAGTGCTCTGCGAGCATTAAGCAAGACATTCTGTTCCCCAGTGGAGCAGCCAGTGTGGGAAACAGGGGGATCTCTCCATCAATTACCTCTGGGCCATAACACAGCAGCTGTCCAGCAGGGCACAGCAGAATAAGTCAATATTTTAGGATGGACAGCAAGCAATACAGCTTTCAATTAAAACCACAGAGAAAATTGAGGTAGGAAGAACGCACTTAGGAACTCGCACTTAGCCAGAGCATTTGGGCCAGTGTTTCTATTTTGAGGGTAAATTGCTGGGTTTCTTAATCCAAACACACCTCTTGCATCAGCAGCAGCCCCTCCCAGCCCCTGACACAATAATGAGTCTTTGGCTTAGTGATTCAGGGAGAAAAATGCCATTCCCTGCCTGATCAGAGGCCCACAGACTGGCAGTGGGAATTTCAAAAGAGCCGGACAAACGATGTGACTCCACCACTCAGAATTCAAGACTTGCATCAGCAAATGTGGATTAAGGGCCTTGTGCTGCAGCCATCACATTGAGCTTCCAGCTCCATTTAGCAGCTCCTCACAGTTTGCATTTCGTTGAGTTTTTGTTGGCTTCCTCTACTGCTTCCTTCACACTATTTAGGCCTATAATATACTTAGAAGTGTTCTCATCTCAGATGTTCAGCAGTGTTTCCTTGGCAAATTCCTAAAACTCAAAGATGTTCATTAAATTTGCTGAGCTAAAAGATCTGTGTGAGGGCTTTTGATTTACCCTTTCTTTCATTTATCACCTTCTTCTCTCATCTATTATGTGTCTTTCTTCATTTCTCTCCTTAGTTCTTTTTCTTGCATAGATTATTTTATTGTGATTACTTATGCTGTTATGTTTTAGCCATAGGTCAAATATAATTGTTTTATTCTTTGTTTTCATCTGGGATCAATGCAGAGACATACATTTTATACCTGTTATGCTTTTTTTCTCCTGTATTACAGATTTTGAGGCTGTGTTGATGTAAATATTCATGTTGAACTGTATTGTGATTCAGGATTTTTAGGCTATTTTTTTATTTCTGCAGGTTTTTTTTTTTAATGTAACACTTGGATGTACACCTTCACTTTTATATTGTTACTGTGTGCCACAAGTGCCAGTGTTGATTCTTTGTTGATCTCTGCTGTTCAACAAGTGCAGCAGCTGCAAGCAGGTTGGTATTTCCATCTCAAACGCTTGAAATCCAATACAAACTGTAGATCGAAAAGCTGCTGTATTATCATTTATTTAGCTAAGTTGTTGACTACTTCTCCAGAAACAATCAGCAATCAGAGGACATTGCAGAATTTGAGCCTGGGAACTCTGGATGCTAAATGACAAATGTAGCCATTCAGCAGAGCACATCAGAATCATATTACCACTGGCTACCACCAAATTTTCCTCCTGCGTGTATAAAGCCTGGTGAGGTGATCCAAATTGTCCATGCTTGATTTGTTTTGATTATAATATGAACTAATATCAGGCTTGTTGTCTTCTGAAATAGCCTTGTTGTCTTCAATGCAAAGTGATGATGCTGTAGCATTTCCTTTCTTTGGCGTCTCGCTTGCTAGCACTGTGGTCTGGTGAAAACAGAACACAGATGCTTTCTTTGCACATGGATGATTTGGGAATAACTCCACTGGAACCTCATGTCAGTTGTAGATCAGCAATTGTACCAACAGCAAAAGTGCCTCTGCCAGGTTCTTCTGCAAAAAAAAAAAGCCACTGTGGTATTTTAACCTTTCCTTTTTCTGTAGGTTTGCAGTCATCTGGTGAAATCAGAGTTATTACTGTGACTCTTTCCACCTTTTCTGCATGTTGTCACGAATGTATTTCTCAGTCAGGGAACATGACRTTGTAAAATCACAATACCAATATATTTTTACTCTGTAGCTCTGTAGTATTGCTATCTGCTCTTAGCAATATTGGTRCAATTACCTGGCAAAATTTGCCTGCCATGCTTCCAAGAAAATGTCTATACACCCCTCTGAATGCAGCCAGCTTTCATTCTCTTGTCTACGTTTTCATGTTGTTTTTCCTGCAAAGCAGCAAAAGTGCAGCAAGTTCTGAAAGTGCTGCTGGAGATACTGTGGTACAGAATATGCAGATGATTGAGGCTACCCCGTTAATTCTTTCTGCTATTTCCAATTGAAAAGTAACAATCTAATAAATACAAAATCTGCACGTTCGTCCATTGATCATACCGTGTAGGGCAAACTGCTCTGGGTGGACAATAGCTGCTCTTCTCTCATGTATTCAGTTCATGATGCCTAAGGCCTTGCAGTATTCAYGCAGGGGCACGACTCCGCAGCCAAGATGGAGAAATGCAAAAGCCTTTATTGTGCAGTAAAATATTCCCTAAATACCAGCACCTAACAGGATATCACATCATATAAACAAGAAAGATGTTCACCTCAGTGTCCCCCAATCACCTAAGATAGTGCACAGACATTGCCTTTTATAGTAACAAGTAAACAATACTCTATAAGGTCACAAACTACAATTATCACCTCTCATAGGTCCAACACTGTCCAAAAACCCACAATCCTCTCTCAGCCCACCCCTCGTAACCTAAATACACTCTCAAAATCACCTCCAAAGCCAAAAAAAAGCTCTCTCTCCAGTCCTCTAAGCCTATCTCTCTTCCAGCACATAGTGCACCCCAACAGGCCTCAATGTTCCCTGTGCAATGGAAATGAAGTGGCTGTGCTTGGAGCACCTTTTTCCTCCCTTCGTTGCCACACATCGTGGTTAGCTGGCTGCACAGATCTGTGCATACTGTATCTAATTGTCTTGTGTTATGCATCATGCAAATACCTGTGCACAGTGTTGGGGTGCACTATGTGCTGGAAGAGAGATAGGCCCAGAGGACCGGAGAGAGAGCCTCTTTCCTGGGCCCRGAGGTGATYCTGGGAGYGCATCCAGGTCACCAGGGATGGGCTGAGAGAGGATTGTGGGTTTCTGGACAGTGCTGGACCTATGAGATGTGATAATTGTAGTTTGTGACCTTATAGGGTATTGTTTACCTGTTACCATAATAGGCAATGTCTGTGCACTATCCCAGGTGATTGGGGGACACTGAGGTGAACATCTTTCCTGTTTATATGATGTGATATCCTGTTGGGTGCTGGTATTTAGGGAATATTCTCTGCCCAATAAAAGCTTTTGGGTTCTCTCCATCTTGCCTGCGGAGTCGTGCCCCTGCGTGATTACTGCACACAGAAGACACCTAGGCAAGTTTAAATGTTGTTTTGCTTCCATRGATGGTGGATCATTTCCAAGAGAATGCTTGCTGCTGCCGTTGGAGCTTCACCAATCCAAGGAAATTGCTGACATTTTCTTTGGTGGCCCTGTTAAAAGGGATAAGAACAGCAACTTTTGGGAAAAAGATGTCCCCTGCTGTGCTGTAAGGGTCTGATCCAGCTTTGCAGGGTCCTGGCACTGAGGCACAGCATTTGTGGAGGCTGATGGGCTGGGCTTGGTGAGCAGCAGCTCATCGGCCACCCACAGGGACCTGTCCTGCAGGTGGGCTGGCACCTTGCTCTCRTTCCTGTCCTAGAGATCAAGGAGTCATTTTGGGTTTCTGGATGCTATATATAGAAATCAAAGGCTGCCAATGGTCCCTGGTGAGCACAAATTATTCAATTTCTTGTCAATACTTTGAGAATTTCAATATATTGATCTATTTAACTCATGGCCCTYGTGGGCTCTGCTGTGTGAAAGTGGGCCATGCTCCACAGGGAGAAACTGAGCTGGTTTGTTAAAGAGTGTGATTGCTTTATAAATATATATGTATCTAATGCTCCATTGGTTCTACCTTTGACATGCTGCRAAGAAGGCAGCATGCAAATTGGAAATATTGCTGACTTGTAATAAAATAACTTCCATAGGCAGCATCAAGARCAAGATAAGTAAGGGTTAAACAGCATAAATACAGTTTTATCCCTTCTTTCCAGTTACCCGTGTATTTGATTTCTTTCATGTTATTCTTTCATTTCCTTCCATGATTATTTGTATCTGGCTTAAAAGGCAGAGCTTCGGTGTTCTGGGCATTGCACAAATACAGAATGTTGTAGCCTCTCATGGAAAGGCTGCCTTTTGACAACTAAAGACAAAGTATGTGTGCACTGGGAAATTAAAGGGAAACTTATGTTCTTCCTACCCCCTCTTCCAGCCCTCACCAAAATAATTTGCTTTAACTTTGGCTATAGAGAACAAACTTTCTTGGCATTTTTCAAATTCATTTACACAAGATATTTCATTCTCTTGTTTGCTTTTAGAAGGAAATAATTAGCAGCCATTTCTGTTTTCTACATGGATCTTAGAATTCTGCAAAGAAGATGATATTATACCTGGGTAAACAGCAAAGTGATTATCAGAACAAAGCCAAATAAAACAAAGGAGACTATCCCTTGCTTTCAGAAACTCTTGGTACTCTGCAGCAGCATTTCATGTGTAACTGAATCTTCTCAGATTAATTTCTGTTATTGTACATGTGGCTAAATATAGAATAATCAAAGTAGTTTTAGGAGTAGTAATTTATTTACAATAATTTTATTTGCCTTAATTCCCTTGTGATTGCAYTGGGTTTAATTTGTGCTAGAGCAGCCTGCATGCAGAAAAATAGATTTAATGATTTTTCGTTATGGAGCTTTATTGTACAGCGTGCTTTGTTCTCTGGAATTTGGCAACAACCGTTCCTCCTCTTCCTGAGGTCAGAGTGATTTGAGCTTCAACTAGTTATTTAGAGAGATCTGATAAAGAAATTTCATCTCTGTGGGTGCTGGCCAGTGATGAACAGAACCCTGGGTTTCAATAGAGACAAATCTTAACTCGGGAGGGAAAATTCGGGAAGGGAAACGCAATCTGCTCTTTGGTGACGGATCGCTGACAATTTGCTTCCACTAGCCACCTCTCTCTTCCTGCCTAAACTGTCAGAGTGCCATGGAAGAAAAAGCCCTTTGTGCCTGTCTGCAGAAAGTGACTGTCATCRCCATTATGAATGGTATTTTACATAGGGCTTGTAAAGATCAGCAATTACTTCATCCTTCCTGCCTCCTCTTTGTGCCGGTTTCTCTTCGTGCTGCACCCAGCCGAGGTTTGGTCCAAAGCACATCTGCTTCCCTGCTGAGCAAGTACCTCTAAGAGTTTGCCTTGTACTGCAGCTTCTTCTTTCCACTCATCTTCCCAAATCTGCGGGGGAAAACAGCTTTCCCTTCTCTCCCAATGGGCTGGGACCAAGATTTGTAGCTCTSTTTTGGACTTGGAGCCCTAACTCAGGCTGAGGTGCGGCTGTAGTTGCTGCCCGTGGCTACTTCAACCCCCAGGAATTCTTGCTGGGATGGGCGAGGTGATGGGTGGGAGAAGTGACAACGGGTGCACTTGGGGAGGACAGAGGGGTGGAAAAGGATGGGKGTGTGAAGGAGTGTTGTGAATGACAGTAAGGGCATAAAAGTTGGATGGTATCCAAAGTGGCGTGAAAGAGCTTGAAAATCATGATTTCAAAATTGTGGKTTTTTTCCTAGATTAAGAGGAAAATAAAATCATTTTTAGAGTGGAAAACCCTGAAAAACCTTGRACTTTCAAAAGTTTTTAGGCGTGATGTTACACTGCCTGTGTGGGACCAGGGCCTTATTAAAACTAAAAAATCAGCTYCTTGTCTGCTTTGGCTCAGATTTGAGCTCAAACTACATCCTCTCTCAGGCACTGCAGTCTTATGAGTCAGTGTTTAAGAGTTTAATTGGAGGGGCTGCTGTGGTGTGCAAATGTAGCTGAAGCTCAACAAAGGTGCCTACAGGGAAAAGGTGAGCTCTAGATGGAGCAAATTTGTCTGGTGAGGTGTCATGGCAGCTCTGGGAAACAGAATATTGATGAATCCAGYCCAAAATGAAGGGGCATGGTTTGGTTTAAAAACACAGCAGTGTTTTGTTTCAGATCAAATTGTCTCCAAAGTCTTCCTTTCTTCCTTCCATCCTGAAATAGAACACATAAAACATCAACATAATAAAGATTTTCCCGCATAAAGCATCTGGGTTAGGCAAGACACTTTGATTTCCATTGAATAGCTTTGTCACAGTAAAATTCCCAGTCCTTGCTAGTCAGTGAGTCAGACAAGTGAGGGGAATAGGGGTGAGTCAGGGGTTTTATGACACAGCACTGAGTGAAGATTGATGTGATGAAGGTACCTCTGGTGTGGGCGAAATGGGTGTTGAAACGACTTTGCGTAGACAAAGCTTGTTATGAGAGGGATGTGTGTCCAAGAGGCACCAGGAATGGATTTCTCTATAAGAAAGGACAGTCCGTGTGAACAGCCAGSAAAGACTTTGACTGCTCACGTTTTTTAGTAGCTCCTTCCCACACTTAATTTAAGCTCCATGAATTTCAAGTTAATGGCTTTTCTTGTTTTCAAGAAATCATTTAATTTGTGGRTGGTTTTTTAAATTTAAAAAAAATACATTAGCCAGTATATTTACAGTTAGTTGATGGAGAGCCTCTTAGTTACATGAACAAATTGTTTCCCAGGCTCTGTGTATTACAAAGAGAAAGTATTAAAAGCTCAGATTATCATATGAATTTAATGAAAGTCTTACAAATTAGAAAGCAGCACATTACAAAGCCAGAGGACAGGAAATCCTTTGATTGCACCTTTGGGTGCAATTCCTACAGATAAGAAAAGCGGGATCTTATCATCGGTCAGGCTATTCACCTATGAGAATCAGGGTTTCACTGATGCTTCATGTTTTTCTGCTATTATAGTAAATGGATTTTGCTTCATTTTTCCCTTACTTAAATTTCATCTCTTTATGCTTTCTGTATTCTATCCAGTGTATGATATTTATCTCATTTCCTTTTTAATTATTTGAACAATTGTCCTTCTGAATATTCTTGTTCTTATTGTTTTTAATTTCTTTGGAGTTTTTTGATGTTGGTGTCCATGTTCTTTATTGGTCATTTCCAAGGAGATAATTAGTTTCAGTCCCCCGCAAATTTTCTGGATTTTTCTTACTAATTTGTAATACAAACATAATTATTTTTAAAGTGTTTCATGAGACTAATTATTTTTTTTTAATTTGCAAAATAAATTACTGTTCACATTTATAAAGTACCTTGACAACCTCTCTGAAGTAAGGGTGAATACAATGTGGAATCTGGAGGAGGAAAGAGGTCATCTTAAACGCTTTCAGAACTGGCAAATTTGTTTGCTGGAGAGCAGCATCAAAACAAATTTCACTGTGTAGTATTTTAAATAGAGAGAAGGATTTTAGAGCAGAAAAAAATATGTTTTGTGTGTACTTAGCATGTGAGGAAATTATGGTGGCACTCTTTGGCCTAAAATAAGTTTTCATTTTCTGTTCAATGGTGCACAAGCCCTGATTGTAATACAGGTGCTGCTGAGTTAAATGTTCGTGTCCTTTGAGACCTGAGCCTGAGGACACACATCTGCTGTCACAAGTGGCTTCTGCACAAGCAAACTCCAAAGTTCCAGGGGTGGGGATTACCGTGTGTCCTGTCCAGCGCCCAGAGGCAGAGCAGCTCTGTCCCCTGGGCACAGTGCCTGGGGCAATAATCGATGGCCACGGTGCCTGAGCTGGCGTGTCCAGCCTGGCTTGTGCCATTTGGGGTTACAGCCACCAGCAGGTGACAACTCCAAGGTCTTCACACCACACCTTGCTGGGGGGTGTTCGCTAGGAGAAGGGTGTGAAGGTCCTTCAGAACTGTGCAGAGGGGCAGGAACTCAGTCTTTGCTAGAAAGGATTTCATCCCTTGCCGTTTCTCAATGCTTGGTATTTCCAGCACCTGCAGTTGTTTCCTAAAGCAAGTAACACAGCGTTTCCTCAGGGAATATCCACTCCAGATCTAAAGCAAGGTGCAGCATTTTCACTCCCACTCAGCAGGTGAGAAACCTAAAGATCTTGAATTCCATGTGGGGTTGGGTTTCTTTGTTTATTTGCTGGGGTTTCTTTTAATTGACTCCATGATTTTGGGCAAAGCAGTGAGCTCACTATCCTGAGGTTTTAAGTCTGCAAAACTTAAAGTAGTAATAACATGCTTCCTAAAGCTTGGGGGATTCTTCTTTATGGGGAAAGTATGACTATTTTATGTTGTATCATACTGTCTTATAAGTTCTTACTGCTTATTGCAGTAACACCAGGTTTCATGATATTTCATATTCCTTTTTCTCTTAATATCCCAGCTACATGGCTGTATAAAAATTTCAACTTTAGCTGAAATAAGTTTCTAGCTCTTCTGATTCTCAAGAAAGAAAAACCTTGATAAACTCTCTCCCTGAAGACTARAAGAAAAAACTAAAACTAGGACAGAAATGAAGAGGACCCAACCTCTGCTCCTTCTTGAAATTAGTAATTTGCTGGGAGTCTAAGTCATGGTGTGGGTGTGTGTGTGTCGGGTCTGGCAGCATTACAAACATGAACAGCAAGGTGGGACTGTAAATGTTAAGTATGTGCAGCCAAGCTGATAATTAGAGAGTTCTCAGCAATTTGTCTTCAATTCAGAGGAAACATTTCTTGATCAGAGAGTGTAACTGAACAAAGTTCCAGGAAAGGGAAGCAACATCAAGGATGCTTTTTTCCTTCTCCTCTTCCTCTGCCTCTCTATCCCCTTGGCATATTTTATCAGAGGTGTTAAGTGCCATGTTTTCTCTCCTTTTTTATTGCAACTTTTCATTCTAACTAGCAACAAGATATGAATAAGCTTAGTTTGCCTTCAGTATTTAATTTTTTTGATTTGCTGAGCGTTATTTTCTAAGTGCATGCGTGTGACCTTGGCAACCTTGCAAACAGGAAAATACAGTGTACCTTCACTTTACTGTGAGTGCCAAAGAAGTAGCTGTAGTAATGTTGCTTTCATAGCATTGCTTTTTCCTTTTTTTCCCCCCAACCCTCTGTCTGGGCTGTATCTCACATGTTTTAGATAATAATGCATAAAAATACCTCTATCCTTGTATGTCCACTAGTATTTTCATGGTCACACTGTCAACATAATTGGAAAAATGGAGCAAATAATGTCCTGATATTTAACAAAATAACGTTAAAAAATAATAATCTCCTGCATACATCATTAAAAAGAAAAGGAGTATAAATGACTTTGCARCACTGCCTTTAAAACATATGAAGTTAAAGGGACAAATCCCTGTGTGGAATAAATTGAACATGTACCCACTGAAATCAATGGAGCTACACAGATTTAAAGCAATTTGGTATCTGGCCCTCTATTGAAAATGCTAGATTAAGTTGGAAAGACATGTACTTGAAAAAGCGCACCTTTCACTTGGGAATCTATAATGATCCTAAAAAAGCTGAAATACTCCCCAAAATGTGATTTGCACAAACTCCAACCAACTCTGCTTTTATATCTTTGTGCTGCTCTTACCTGGGAAGATACAYTTCAAGTAGTTCTCAAAATGACTGAAGCAAATCTGACAATTTATCATAATTGAAAGTGTCTTAGGAAAATGTCTTGGAGGCTCAATTTCCTGCTGAGAAAGGGAATGTCACTGTTGTCACTGACCTGTGGCTGTAAGAGGCACATGATCAAGACTTATTAATTACAACATTAAATGCCAAATATATGAGATACCACAGACATTTTATTGGATGTGGGAACTAATCAACTTGCTACAGAAGTAATTCAATTCTGTGCAGGTTTATTATTCAAGCACTTTAAAGCTCAAGGAATGACAGCTGATATATATGGTGGAAAACTAAGAGAGACAGCAGCAGTTCGTTTTAATTGTATTTATTGTATTGGATAAAAGTGATATACAGCTTTCCTTTCTGGTCTTGGAGTGATTTGTCTCATGCCTAATTATCACTTAACTATCAACGACCAGGATGGAGAAAGAAGAGCCATGCTGAAAATCACAGTGTTCAGAGTGAGTGGGCTGCAAGGCACAGCTGCTCTGCCTGCTTTAGGTTACCCAGCTCCAGCACCCACAGTTTTCCGGGGCTCAGCAGAGCAAGGAAGCAGCCAAGGTGAGGTGTTCCCTCAGTGCCATTACAGGCAGTAGCTGCCCATCCCCAGGCTGGGCTCTCCAAGCAGGAGCTGAGCACGAAATGTTTAATTTAGCTCCCGGCGCTTTGGAAAAAGCGGGTGCGTGCTTTTGCCTCCTCGCACACAGAGAAATTTCTGCAGCCAAACTTGCATTTGGCTGTCCAGGGGTCAGTGCTCTGTGCTGATGGGACCGGTGAGCCTGGCAAGCTGGAGCCYCCTTGTCAGCTGAAACTGTGTTTTCCACAGTCTGTTTGCTTGTGAAGTATGTGGGATTCGCTCAGGTACACAAAAGAAAAGCCTGCTGAATTACGCACCTCTGCAGGTACAAAGATCTCCTGTTTGTGGARCACAGACGGCCATCTCAGTAGGGCAAGACTCTTGGGGGCAGATTTTTACTTYYCCCCCCCCCCATGGAAACGTATTACATGGTGTGAGAAACTGTGCAATTTAGTGAAAATGAAAAGATGCTCATGTTCTGGAAGGATGGACTGGATGGTGTCCTCACAGATGATGCATCAGCTTCAAATGGGAATAATATGGCTTTATAATAGASTAAACCAGACAAATTGATTCTTCCCCAGTCCTCAGGGACTGGATGATTATGATTTGAATTCATTAAAACATTTCTTATTTGTGCTTTAAGTTTGAAAGCAAGATATGTCCTTGGCTTGGGAACGAAACTTAGCAGGAGAACACGCATTTRCTTAGCCTCTGAGGCTGAAATTCTATGCAAAATTTGTTTTGTGTTTTGCTTTTGATTTTGAAATGCAGACTTCATTTCTGTTTACCCTAGGTTCAGTCATTCGCGATCATATTTATACCAGTATTAAAGCTATGGTGACAGAGTCAGTTTGGGGTCTTTTCTAACACAACTTGCAAATCCCCTCTTGTTTTTTTTTATTCAGCATGGTAGTAGAAGGACTGAAGTTTTGCTTAAGGGTTTTTTCGGTTGGTTTTTTTGTTGGTTGGTTGTCTGGGGGATTTTTTGTTTTGTGGGTTTGTTTGGTTGTTTGGTTTGGTTTTTTGTCATGCAGTAGCAAGTCCAGAGACACCAATAAATTTTTTTTCCCTTGTATTATTGGCTGTTCAGCTCTATTAGTACAGAACACCCACTTTTTTGCTGTCCAAAGACTTTTCTAAAACAAAATAATTATGGCATATGCAGATTTATTTTTCATTCTTTTCATACTGATTTGAATATAAAACCTCTTTGAAAAATTTATAATCCTCTTTGTGTTTACAATGAGTTACCAAGGTATTCCTCGTGTTAGTACCTGAAGCCTTACCTGTAGATCAGGTAGGATCTGGGAAAGAAGACGAATATTCACAGCAGCATTTAAGGCTGCATAAAATCCTTGTGGCAGTTAAGTCATATGCTTGCACAGATTAGCAGTGTTAAAAATAAACCAGAGAATGATAAGCAAATTATTTTTTAACTACTTTTTTACAGGTGATTTAACCACAGGAAACAAGGAGGAAGTGCTAGCATAATTAGATAAGCATTTCACTTGTAGTTAACAGTGATAAACATAGTGGTACCAGCTAAATTTTGAGCTGGGATTTTAGGCAGCGTGCTAGCAAGGGGAAGTGTGCCCACAGGGATGTTTCTGTTACTCATTCCTAATGGAGCTTGGCTAAGGCAAGGCAGTGGATGTCATCTTCGTGCAGTGCCTCCTGGCCAGAACCAGCAATAAAAATACACGATAGATTTAATGCAGCTTGGCTGTCCTGTGACCAGCAAGTTTGGCCATAGGCAGGGGCAAAAAGCACACTGAGCTTCTTCAGCCTTGCTCTTGAGGCTTTTCTTACCATGGTCTTATGCAGTGGACATAAGCTGGGCTGAAAATGGCCCACAGAACATAAGAAAATGCAGAATAGAGTAATGAAAGCATAAAYGTTACCAGAAATGTAAGCAATCTTGCACTGAAATAGAATTCAAAAATGCATTTGTTAGTTTAATACATTGTCCTTAAGGATATGATTATCTACTCCCCGAGTGTYTTCTATTTGACGGTGTCGCAAGTTCTTGTTCTTTTTCAAGAGAGCTGGAAGAGATACAGGAGGCAAAAAGTTCTGACCCCACTCTGAGGTATTTAACCAAGGCAGAGATCTTGATGATATTAGCATGGAGCAGTGTTGCTGTAGCCATGAATGGGTGAAGCTGATTACAGGAAAACTTAACATCTAAAGAAATCTAGCAATAAATTATTTAGATTCCAACCATCAGCATCGAATGGGTAAATTACAAATGAATTTGAATGAAAAAGACAGAYTTTAGTCACCCATCCAAAGAGTACAATCCAAAATCCCTCTCTAACACCAAAATCAGAACAACCATGCAGACCTCTCTTTCATACAGTGTTAGTTTCTTTTTAAATGGAAATGAGATTATTTCTGATTTATGCGGGTGATGTCTTGAGCAGGTCTGTGCCCATTTGCTTACCTGGTTTACAAGAGGTGTATTTTTCCTCTGGGCCAAATGTTTTACTCCCTGTAAAACAAAGGTTATGGCACTAACACAAGCTATTTCCTTGAGGCCAAATTCTACCCACAGTTTCTTGAATGCAAATCACTGGCATTACASATGGGTAACTGAAAATCTGAATTTACCCTTGAGTGCTCAGTTCAGTCAAAATTATTTTGCAGCTTCCCTGCTGATGGCTAAGAAATCATCCATCCCCAGTAGTATAGCTACCTTTTATTCAGCATTCCCTTCACAAATATAGCATAAGSGTTGCTTATAAATATACATGCTTTTGTTGAAAATTGCTGTTGAAATTCACTGCTTTGCATACTACAGGTGTAGTGAAAGAAATCTCTGAAAGCTCATAATTAAACATTCCTTTTGTTCAGACAATGCAAAGTGAGCTAAGTTCTCAGACATTATATCCAAGATGCTATGTCCAAATTGTTTTCAGCTATTCTCCACACAGTTTTGATTGGTTTAGGGCAGAGCTGTGCTGGTTAACATTCCTGATCATCCTCATCACTGCCAATGCCTCGTCGTGTGCTTCAGATCAAATCCTGCCTTGCTCTGAGCACAAATAATTCAACTCCCCACTGTAAATCTTTCCTAATTAGGTTATTTTTGTCTTTTAATCTCTTACTCTGAGAGCCATTAATGATTTTGAACTGAGACGTGTATAATCTGTAACAATTTAGCTTATCTGGCTTTTTAAGACCATTTATTTTGCTTTTAATCTTTTACAACCCTGTTTGGATTTAAGACTATGTGCACTAAATGACAAAAGTAGAAGCAGTTTTGGCATCATTATGCAATTCTTAACCTGGTGCTGAGGCCTGCAGCTGCAAAGTTTATGATGCCATCCGTGAATGAATAAAAAAAAAAAAATTGAAACCAACTCCAAGACAAGAAAAAAGGTTGAGAGCTTGGATGATAAAGGTAGTAGTGTGTCATATGTTCATTACTTGCTGTGCTGCTGTACCAAATATCAGACTTGGTGGTTTTCTCTTGCCTATTTGAATTGGTAGCTTCAGCCTAATTTTCCATGATGAAGTGATGTGGATTATTAGAATTTTTTTTTAATCTAACATTTCAGAGATTCTTATGGACTGCAGGCTAAATCAAACAAGCTGCTGTTAGTGGACCTTGTTTGAGCAGCTATGCAGAAATTTGTTTTAGTGGAAAACAAMAGTGAGTTACCTCAGTCACATATGAGAATATGATCACTACATTGGGCAGTAAYTGGAAATCAAAGTAGAAAGACCAAGGATTTAATTAATTTTCAGGATCCTACCACATTAGGTTGCTAAATGTTCCTCTACAATATGAAACATGGATATGGCAGTCAAATAGAGTTTAAAAGCCCTGGACAGATGTCACATGATTGAAAGGGATGGGTAGAATTATTTTGCAGTGCGTTATATGTTACCCTCTAGYGCGTGTCTGGGAGGTTACCGTGCTACAAACAGTTGTGATTAACCAACCATTCCTGCTAAGATGGGAGGTTTAGCAAAGCTGGATAAATACCTCAAGTATGGAGGGCCCTTTACTGAAATGGACTACAGAAGGATTTTCACAGCTGTGTCAGAATCGGTCAGCCAGTGATTGTTTTTTATGAAAGGCTTGATTGCATCTAAGTGTGGAGGCATTTTTTGCTGCAGTGAAATGCAACGAGAGAAGTTTCAGATGTGTTGGTTTTTTTAACCTCCCCACCACTTCTGCTCTGCACAGTCAGACAAATGTATGCCCAAGAAACTTTGAGAGCCATGAAGGGTGTCAGCTCACATGAAACAGCACTTAGACATGTTTTCAGTCCCACTGGATTTCAACTCAAGCCTGTACTAAAAGAGCATTATTTTTGAGAAGGATGAGCATTTTCCTGTTGCAGTTGCCCCCTGACTTCCTGGACAGGAAAATTTCACACACTGGTCAAATAGAATGAATGAATCTAGAGCAACTTGAGAAAAAGCTATATAAGATATGATGTAATGAGTTACTTATGCTTATCTGTGGGGAATTCTATTGATTTCTGACTGATCTAGTTATCTTTGAAAATCTCAGCTAAGTAAGAAAAAAACACTTTTTAAGTAAACGCATGCAGGTTTAGATATTTAAACTATGTGCAAAACCAGAATTACCTGTAAAAGGAAAGAGATTTTCCTGAAAAAAAGTAATTTCTTTTTCTTTTGCTACTGTAAGTCTGTTAAGTGTTAACGTGGACTAAGTTCCTGTTGTTGGTAATTTCACAATGGCTTTGAACCAGTGTGGGCTTGAGTAGTGCAGGGAGTGTGACAATGTCAGGCACATGGGTTAAAATGGCTTTGTGGGCTGGGGAAGACTTGGGGAGAATGTGTTTGTGGGGAAATAAATGGATCTGTCCGTGACTCTGCTGCTTTGTTCTCAATGATTACGACAAAACACAAATTGCCTCTCATCCCAAATCCATGTTATTGCAGGCTTTCACTGGATTGATTCCTTCAAATTCCAAATCTGTTGGAGTTGTTGGGTGAGAGAAGCAGACAAAAAAGAGGCAGGAAGTTTTTTGGGTTTTGCTAAGGGTTTGGTTTGGTTTTGGTTTTTTTTTTTTATCAACAGGTAAGCCTGATGATAATTCTGGTTCATTGGGGTGTGAAGTCAGAGCACATGTRGGGACATAACCTCTCCGGAGTACACCAGCACTGGGGAACTGCCTTGAACTTTGAGGMAGACAAGGATATGTTCTTCATGCTTGACAGTTCAGAGAAACTGAGCTGTGCTGGTGACAACAACTGGCTTTCAGCCCTTTCAGCACCTCTGSAGGCTCCAGCAGGGCATGGTGCTTCCACTGTCACCACACAGGCTATGCTTTCTCTTTCCCTCTCCACCCAAATTTATTTGCCTGTGTGGCAGAGACTTTTCTGAGGACTGAAGCCCTCTTGTAAATGGCAGCTTTCACCCTGCTTGAAATCTAAGAAGGAGCTTAACTCCTGCCTTCTGTGCTCAGTCTCTTAACAAAGAAAACAAGTCTCATTCTGAAAATCTCCCCTTTTTGCTGGAAGGTTTGCACACGTTAAAATCCTCTGATTTAATAATATCTTTGGTCAGAGCTTAGTGTCTAAATTTGCTGGAAATAAGCAGAAAGGCCCTTCTTTAAAATGGGAAGAAAGGTGGCTTAAGAAGTAGACCTTAATATTCTGGAGTCCTTTTTTATTAACTTCACATTTGAGGAAAAAAAAAATCTTATGACTTATGTCAGGATCTTTTGTTCACTTAATGAATTTTTCAAGGTATTAAAAATAATTTGTGCAATGTGATGACTATTAAGCTAGCAGGTGAGGATGGGAGTAGAATATAATTTCAATTAATATCCCATCTGGAATAAAAAGAACATTCTTAAAGATTTTTTAAAAAAGGAAATCTTTACYGATGCAGAAAAGAGCCTCATCTTTATTGGAAACTAAGCCACACGACGTGGCAATAACAGCTCCACAGGAAGAGTGGGAAGCATGTTGAAGATCAGTCTTTACATTTAACACTTCAAAAAATGAACCTCACTGAAGACACCAGGCAGCCATGCTCCTTGTGCACACTCATAATATATGTGTTAGTATATATATATATATGTGTATATACACACCTCACTCACTCCTCCTCATCCTGCTAATTTCTGTGGGTGTTATGATTACAGACCAGGAGGAGATTAAACCCCARAGCACAGCCACACGGTGGCTCTAAGCAAGTTTACTTTGGAAGTGTTAAATGGGTGAAGTGATCTCCAATGTATGCAAATTAAAAGCTTCTGGGAGTACTGTGCTTGCAATGAAAAGAAAATATAGCCTTCTGCAGATGGAAAAAGCTATCTTATTAGGAATTAATAACTGTCTCAGTCCTAGGGAAATAAGAGAAAATGGTGCATCTATTTCTCACTGCAGCAAAATGTAATTAACATGAAGGTCAGAGGGCAAGGACGTAGCATGCAATTAAGTCTTCCTCAATCTTGCACTACACAGGTAAACACAATATAAGTTTAATAATGAACAAATCCTCTGGTATCTAGCACACATTTTGAGAACTCTCATTTACATGAACTCTGTGGGGAATCTTGTTTCTTGCTATAGCATATTTTGCAGTTCTATATAGAAAATTTAGGAGGACTCTAAGGACATTTTCCTCACATCTTTCTCAAGGTTTCCTCTGATCCCCCTACCACTGAAGCATTGCTGTATCTCATTTTTCTGCATGTTACTTGAGATTCCGTGCCACYGCAGATAAGGCAAAGCTATAAGAAGACTGCTGCTAACATGTGAAAGCTGTGCTTTGAAGTGATAGTGTAATGAATACCTACGTTAGTTACTGCTGGGTGCATCCTTTACCTTGCAGATGTCAAGGTACTTTAGGGGGCGACACCTGATTTTTTAATACGTATTTTTCTTGGACCAGGACACTTGGCTGAGGATATGGTATTCATTACATGCCTGTCCACAAATGCAGTGTGGGAATGGATTCAGCTCTGACTGTGCTTTGAGCTGGAGGTTGGAGCAGATGACCTCCCAAGGTCACTTCCAAACTGAATTAATCTATAAGGCTAAGATATGCATGCAGATCTGTTAGTTTTTTATAGTTCTTTTAGGGAAGAAAAACACTTCTGCTAAATATTGGATTTCACCTGCAGTATATTCAAGTTCTCAGAAGTGGTCTGTTTTTTATTCATGCCCCTCTGCTACCGCTTTACTTTCTCTTGTCTCATTTTCTGCCAAGAGCTTCCAGACTTGCCCTTGATTTCTGCCTCATAGCAAATCTGACTAAGACCTGCTTCCCTTTTGGTTTCCAAAGTCTCTTTTCTCTGTGGCTCTGAGCCCAGGGAGTAATGTATGAAATGTTGCAAACCATAACAGGGAGACACAACCCCTCGCAGGCATGGAAATGGGATGCAGAGTTATGAAATAGCACCAGCGGAAGGGACTGCAATATTGTGAGCTTACCTTTCTGGGCAGCATCAGATAAGATTTATGCAAAGAGGCTCTCTGGACTTGGAAACATCAAGAAAGAAATCAAAAGGGCAAATACCTACACTGAATCATCCCCTAACCCCTCGTGTCAGACCTCTCAACCTTACGCTGTGTGTAAGTGTGAATGGCAAGGTAGAACCTCATCTGAAAACGCTGTAGTCAAATTAAGTCTGAGTGAAAAACTGACCTGGTTCATCTTTTCTGTCATCAGTGGAGAAGGCTCTTGCCATAAATGCTACAAGATTTTTTCCCATGGACAGGATTCCTTGGGAGCAGTCAGGAGACTACAGTCAAGGGTCAATGCCCTTCTCCCAGACAATCTATGAAAATCACTGCCTGAAAAAGAAAGGGGGAAGGGGATAAAAAAATGAAAGRGGGACAAGGAAAATTAGGGCAGATAATATGATTTTTCTCAAAATAGCTCTGGTTTTTGAGCTCTCAACTTGTAACCTTGAAGTAACCGTAGGTGATCATTTTGAAAATTGGGGGAATTCCTGTTCAGTYTAAATCCTCCTGAGATGAGAATAAAAGCCTCTGCAGAAAACAATTTTGGTCTCAATTAAGATGGAAACACAGGGAGAAGAAGAAGAAAGACATTTTTGTCTCTTTTGAAAAAGACAAGGCTGAAATAAGGGTAGTAGGTCCTATTCKGCCCGGTGTATGGGATGCGAGACAGCAGAAGAATAAGTGCCAGTGTGTGATATGAGCTTACCCCCCTTCACACTCCCTTTTCCCAAATGATCAGATGTGAACTGAATTTCATGCTCTCAACTGCTAAAAAAGGTGGGGTTTTCTTTCCCAGACAGTCATACTTTTTGCTGCTTCACAGCAAGAAGAAACRAAGAGCCAATGTAGCAGCCAGCAAGGAGTAGTGCAGAGGGTGAGCTGGGGGGTTAGCTTTTGAGAAAAGGCCACAGCAACCCTGTGTGACACATCCACCTCTACCCCATCCTTGCAGCCTTGCCCCTGCTGTGCTGCCTTGGATCTTGTGGGGGCCCTTGTCTTCTGTTTTGTTGGCTGCCAAAGGGGGCCAGTGCTGGAGGCCACCTCCCCTCTTGTGCAGGGTGTGCCCTGGCTGACTCCTTTCACTGGCAAGGCTGCAGGAGCTGCCAGAAGGGCACAGCAGCTCGAAGAATACAGCCCTAAGCGAGGCAACAGCTCTGCAAAACCTTCCTTTCTTCTTTAACTTTCAAACTCATTTACTCTTTCCATATATGTCAAAACATGTCAGATATTTCGAGCGTGATCTCTGGAGAACATGCTAATTCGTGACTCCCTTAACATTCCAGCTCTTTTTATTGAATGATTGAGCTATATTTTACCCTCATCTTCTGCTCACTTGCTTTCTCTGGTATAAGTTGAGGTTATGTTTGTTTTCAGGGGTATGACTATATTTTGTCTGACAGAAAATAGGTGGTTGGTTTGAAATATCTGTTATTCTGTGCATCCCCCTTTTCTCCTAGAGAAAAATAGGGAGGTAGAAGATGATTATACTGCAGTGCTTGCATTAGCAGGGGCAAGAGTACAGGTACTCTTGGTTTACTGAATACTACATACAAAAAGGGTAAAAAAGCCCCCAGTGAATCATAAGTAACTTAAAAACAGAATCAGAGTAAAATTACAATGAGCTTGAGCARTCCTGAAGAAGGTAGCACAGGTGGATTCAGTATTTTAAATTTAATGTGAGAAAATGTTTTCTTGAACTTGTGGATTTGGTGGGGAGACTGAGATGGTTTAATATTAATAATCCGCACATAGCTGCACAGAACAAATGGTGATAGGGGAAATAACCTTACCTATACTCGGTAGTGCACATAATGAGACTGATATTTACAGTTCTTTAGACCTATATTAATTTTACAGGGGAAATCTTGTCCTCTTTTTTCCTTCTGTGTTGGTATTTGCAATTTAATATGATCACTAAGAGCAAAATGAGACTCCTGCACACAATATTTTCTTGTGGATCTCCTAGCTGAAGAATGATGGTGATAACCTGACCAAGTTTTTAATTTTTGCGTGCAATCAAAGCTCAGTTTAAGTCATTTTACTTATAAAATGAACACTGGTATTAGGGAATGTATTTTCTTCATTATGGTTCAGACATCATTCTGAGATAGCTGTACAGAAGTGTACTGCACTTCTTATCTGAATGTGGTGACTCAGAAAAGACATTAATAATAACTGAGAAGTTTTCTTCTTATACTGACTGAGGGACTTGTGCCTGCTTGTTTTATCAGAAAGAAAAAAAACCTGCATCTGACTGGTAGGAATTTTGCCTGAACAAACACTACAGGTTGCAGTTCAAATGAGATTATTTCTTTCAGTGCATATTGGTTTCGTTTTCCAAAGTTTCTATGTTTTGAGAGCACGTATGGGAGTGACTTTAATTTGAGGCTCAAAATTACTGCTATAGGCGACCAAGCTGCTGCGGTGATTGTTGAGCTCTCATGCATTTGTTAAAGCTCTGCTCTGTTACCTACCTGAGATCTTGGAAGTTGTTAGTGTTTATCTGAAGTCCTGCTGAATGGCAGGGAGGAYTTCATGCGACGGAGAGGAGGAAAAATAACAGCTGCGTTCATGGAAACTTTTGCTTCACGTAAGGGCGCTCACCCACGACAGCCATCCTCCACCCTGGCAGGGGACAAAGGTCTTGCTAATGACACCCCTATCCAGTGCACTGAAGGCTTTGGGCACGCTGCACAACTGCAGGTTGGCAAGGACACGACATGATTAACCAGAGCTGTCTCTCACATCTCAACTGACCTCAATTCCAAAGCGGAACTCGCAGCGAGTCCTTGCTCCCTTCAGGCGCTGATCAGTTCTCTTTAAGTGTGTGGGAATGCAGGGCTTCTCGTAGCACAATTCTCAAAATGTATTGCCCAATATGTACAAATTGGAGAAAGCGGCAAAGAATGCTGTATTTAAGACAAAGAAGTGCTTCATCACTTAAGTATTAAGCATTTCCTTTTAATTTATATGTTTTTAAGTATGTGCAGTAGTAGATCTTTCTACGTATAGAGGTTTCTGGCAGATATATATATATATATGTACAACTAGTTCATGCAAATCTCGGCAAAAGATATTAAAAATGGCTGTTTATAAATATAAATAGCTGAAGCAGGTATTTGCTTTACCATTACTCCACCTACTGGTATTGTGCTAAACTGACTGAGGTCGCAGAGCTTAATAAAATAAAGGAAATACAAGTATCCCCAGAGCATGGGCACTGAGCGATTAATTAGGCAGCAATTTTGGGCAAGGATAGTTTTAAGGAATAAATCATGATTTATTTTGGATGGGTGGAGGTTGCACTACGCCTTTCTGTCTATAAATACATATCAGTGGTTTCCTTGCCATTAAAAATATCTAAAACGTAATTTGAGAGGAGTCAATATTATAGCACAAGTATCTAACTATATATTTATAACAGAAATATGTGCACATATATTAATTGAGTAATGGTGTAGAATTGCCTTAGAACAGTAAAATATCAATTAAAATTAAGTCTTCTAAAAGCCACAGCAATGTGAGTAAATAGAGTATGACAGTGTCTGAAAAATTACAGCAGGGAAAACAAACACTGTCACAAACGGACTRTGAGCAGCTACTTGGGGCTGAAGTTTACAAGAGATGATTTCCTATCACAGTGTAATTGCTGGAGGAGCCTGAGCTCCAAGATGTGTTTCAGACAGCCCATGGAAGCTGTCAGTTCTGCGTGTCACATGGCCTGTGTTCAGGGGCAGTGGCTGCTTGTGAGGTCTAAATGAAGTCAGGTAAATCAAACACAACTGGAGGGCCACCTTGGGCTCTGCAGCAGAAGAGAAAATGCAGCAGCAGTGTTTTGCTTTCAGAGGGTCTGTAGCTCCAAGGTAGCCTTGTAGTTGCCTGGTTTTTCATTCTTTCCACCTTCCCTGCACTAAAGTAATGCATCCTTTTGCTGGAGCTATCATAAAGAGCCCACYATGCAGTGGGACCTGTGGGAACCTCCTTCATCAGCAAAATTCCTGGWCAAACTTATCTTTTTTTTGATGTTAAAAAAAAAAAAACTTAGTGCACTGTTGTCTGGAAATCCTGCCTGTGTTATATGTGCCCATCACAAAATCTATGTCATAGRTACGCTCATGGCCGCTGCCCTCATTTGCTTCTTGTTGGTTACCATCTTGATTGTCATATTTTCTCAATAGGTGATAAGAAATTTGCTTATTTTTAGCAAATTTTATAGCAGTGTAACTACGCAAAACAGAAGTTCTTCATTTCTGTGGCATGGGTTCCCTGCAAAGGCCTGGTAGTGAACTTTTCCTCTGTTTTTGGAGTTGAAAGTGTGACGAGGGCACAGTCAACTTTTATTCTGCTGTACCTCCTGATACCAACTGTAAAATGAATCTTTTTAGAGTTGGTTTAAAGACTATTTATTTTCCTTTTCTGCAGAGGACTGCATGCATGCAAGGGCAAAGCAAAACCTGATCCCTCCACCAAAGGGACCTGGAATCCATGATGGATTTCCACTGCTAGGTGTAGCCAGGTAACTCATTAAAACCAGACTTCTTAGCTCAGCCTAAATCAAGGGTGAAGAGGACATTTTTCCCTGTTGTGGATCTCTGTGCATTGGTCTTCTGAATACTGATTAGCAGTAGAGAAACGCAGGTATCTGGAGCAAATGGCAGGCACATTGTGCTCTGTTCAGGTTCTCACCCACACAACAAATCCCAGGACTCTGGAATATGCTGTGGTGCTGTATTCTCCTCTTCTTCCCAGCTGCTCCTGCATTTCCTTTATTTAACATGTCTGGAGGTTTGGGACAGGAACTGGCACTCAACAACCCTGGAAAGCTGCCCGGAGGGGGGTTAGGAAGAGAGAGACCTGAGGAGAGGAGTGTGCAAAGACTCCTGTGGAGCAGAAAAATGTACCTCCTTTACCCCTGGGAGGAAGACTGCAGGCTGAGCCTCAAGGAGGGAGCAGTGCTTTGGGAGGTGTCATTCCAGGAGGAAGCAGGGAGGGCTAATTAGGCGAGTTTGCTCCTGCTCCGTGCTGCAGTGCTGAACGCGGCGCTGATTCTCAGCGCTGCAGAGGTTAACAGGCACAGATCTGAGTGGTCATCCAAGGGATAGGCAATCAATGCCGAGCAAAGCCAGAGCCAGAGAGCTCTCACCTGTGGACTCCTGATGGAAAAAAGCAGTCTTGGCTGAGCATGGTCTAAAGTGAGATCTTTTTCGGAGGAGCACAGAAATGCCGTGCGCTGAATACAAGAGGGTCAATGTAGCTGGTTGTTAGCATCTTGATTAGGGACGGATGAACCAGTTTGGATAAAACAACAACTGGTCTGACTGCGCACAGACCTCCAGCTGAGCTTGAATTTGGAAGGATCAAAGCAATACAAAGCTCGTATTATTATTTTCATTCTTACACATTGCCATTTGTCTGTAGTTCCTGGCTGCAGCAAGACAGTGGAAGGATGGCACATTTCTTGGCTGACCAAAAAGAAAGAGGTCACTTGGTCTCCCTATCACCAGACGTTTCTAGACAAGAGATGTTTTTCTCTGAACCCAAGCACACATCAAAAAATGTGAACACTTGTCACTTTCTATTGTATTCAACCTCTAGGATTTAAAAGTGTCAATAACATCCCTACCCCCTCACAGATCTTTTTGAGGTGTCTGCGTTGTTTCTGTAGAGGAGGTTTGTCAGGGCTGGAGCACTGAAAATCTCCACGTGGGCCCTTGCCAATGCGTTCTCAACGTGCTCAGAATGCACAAGGCACTTTGCATGTCACAGCCACGGGGAGGTGGAACTTCTTGCTCGGTCATGTAAATGACATCTTGGCGATGCTCAGCGCCATGGCTTTGCGGGAGCGCTGTGGAAATGTTTGGATTCTGATTCAAAGGGAGCAGCCACCTGGCAGTTGTGCTGGAACATGTGTTGTCTGAAAGCGCATCTCAGTATTTTGAACGATAAATTATTAATTTTGTTCAAAAGATCCCTTAAAATAGAGTAATAAATAAAGTTGGGTATTCTTATTGAATATATGCATGTAGGCCTTTTCTCGGAGTCTTTTTTAATTTCGTGAAGATAGAAYATAGGAAATCCTCTTCTGTAGTCTTTCATTTAAACCATGGCTAATCTTTGGAGAACTATATTTTACAGTGAAAGCTGCTATTTAACATACATAATAAGTTGGGTTTTTTTCCCTTTAATTGCACAGAAGGGATTGTTTCCAGTAAATTAAAATTTCTTTGACACCAATTATTTGGCAATATGAAGATGTAGTATTTTACTTTCATTTAATTTCCTCTAAATTAATCTAATGATGATTAGATTTAAATAATAAAAATAATGAGATGTTTCCCTCCCTAAATTACTTCTTTGTCATGTGTGTTTCCCTTTGTATTGAACTTGGTGACTTATTTGCTTTTAGTAGTTCTGAAATATTCTGACACTAATTACATTTTGAAATATAACCTTCCAACTATGTTGCTTCTGTTTTTCACTCATTTCAGATTGGTTTAGAAGCATTGACTTGTTATTTTATTGCTGAATATTGAAGCTGAGAGCCACATTACATATATCAGTGTGCTTTCTTTTCCATCTTTAGCTTTGTTAATTAAATTCTCTATTTTCTATATTGCTCATGATTTGTAATGTTTGTTGCCAAATCCCAGGCACTGCAATGTGAAATCTATTCAATATAAATATTTTATTTGTCCAAATGTTTTTTAAAACTAGTTCAGCCATAATCTCAAGCATTTTCTTTCCTTTGCAGTGTACTAAACAACCATTACACTAYCTAGAAAATCAAAGGGAAATATTCTGACTACTCCATGCGAAAATAAAAGATTAAGCATATATTTCTCCTGCTGCTAGAAAAACTTAGAGAGATGTGTTATTAGGGTTTCTGGGCTATATGTGACAGAAATACAGCAGATGACATAGCACAAAGCAGCCCAACAGATGAGCCCAGAGTTCCTTCTGGCTGAGCACTGGATATGGGACAGAACCCAGGACCAAGAGTGGTAGGGAGTTACAAATAACTTTTTGTTCTTCACTTGTAATACATTCAATACACGGGAGGAAATTATTAATATGCTTCAGGCTCCATGCCTTGTAGCCTAAAGCCATAAACAGGTGAAGACAATCACAGTGGGTCAGACCAAAAGTTCATCTGATGCTGTATTCTGACCCTGTAGGAGCCTATAAGTGAATGTTTAGGGAAGAGTAAAAGCAGAGCAAAGATGAGGGGTGTTTCCATTCAGTATTTCTACTGGTCTCCAACTGTTTTAGTCAGGGAAATCTATATGCAAGTCTATTTCCTTCTGCTTAGTAGCTGTCAGTGGATTTCTCTTCTATGGTCTGCCTCCTCTTGAACCCAGACTTTGCATCCCACAGCATGTGTGACGTGCCCTGCTACGTTAATTTCACGCCCCTAGCTCTGATTCTATTACGAAAAAATTAATTATTTCATTCCTAGCCGCTGTTTTCTTACAAGCAATGATACTGTAAATTTTTCTCATGTCCTCTATCAGTCACTCAATTTCCAGGGCAGAGATTGTTAGCTTAATTGTCCCCTATACAAAAGCCGTCCTACACCTTTGATTTTCCACTGATTTTTTTTTCTCCACATATTTCATATTACTTTATTTGTTCTGAGGTTAAGGAATAGCCAACGTTCAAGATACGGGTGTACCGTGGGTTTATACAATGGAATAATGGAGTTCTCAGTTTCATTCTCTCTTCATTTTGAAATAGTTTCTAACTATGATTTGTCTTTTTCGACTACTGTTGAGCACTGAGCAGGCATTTTCAGGGCATTGTCTATCACAATTGAAAGATCATGCTCTGAAGGTGCAACGCTCAGCTCAGCAGCCATCACTTTAAATGTGGAGCTGAGTTTATTTTTCTTCTGTCTGACTAACTGTACTTTTACCTATATTGAACAGTATCTGACATTTTATTGCTCAACCTCTTCTCAGCTCAGTCTCATAATATCCTTCTGCGATTTTTCATGAGTCTTGTCCTTCCTACTTTAATAACTCAGTATCGTCAGCAAACTTTGCCAGCTCACCACTGGCCCCCTTTGGGAGGCTGTATTTATGGCCATATAGAACAGCAGGGGTCCCAGGGAAATTCCACTGGTGATTTTCTTTCGCTGCTTGAGACCCAGTCATATTACATCTTCTTCATCCCATCGTTAAGCCAATTATCCAGCCAGGATTTTTTCCCTTGCATGTGTCCATCTAATGCTCAAAAAACTTTTTTCAAAGACTTTGGTGAAAATTTTTTTGAAAGGCTAAGTAGTTATATATGGTCTTTATCTAGATTTCTGCTGAAATCCAACAATAAGAACCCAAATAGGTTTTCAAGGCGCTGCCTCTTTGAAAAGACATGTTGCCTTTTTTCAAGTAGCTCATGTTTGTTCAAGTTTCTGTTCATGCTGTCTTTTATTAAGGCTTTTACTAATTGGACCTGTGCAGGCATCAGACTTCCATCTTATTCCTTTGACATGTTTTCCTTGACTTCATTTTGTTTTATTTTCTAATGGCGCCCTATTTTTATCTTCGCATATGTCCYGGTTTGAGAGACAACACATTAGCACAGTTTTATAAAACTTTCTAACCTGCTGTTTGTCTGCTTCATCCTCAAGTTCCCTTGAAACTCCTGTGTGGGCACCATCTGGTCCGGGCGAGCCCCTACTGTTCACATTGTCCATTTGTGTCATGACTTTTCCTACCATGATTTCAATTTCTCATGGACCCTCTGACAAGTCTCACAGTCAAAAGGACTTCAGCATAGTGGTCTAGGGTATTTTTCAGATTAGCAATGGTGTTAAAAATTAATTTGGCTTCTCTGCTATGTTTGCACCTTCATTGAGTGTACTTTTTGTTGCTTTATCATCAATTGGTCACAGTCATTTTGTTCATTTCTTGTCCCTGCTGGAGGAAGGATTTATTATTGGGTTTGGTTGCATGTTTGTATTGAGTCTGTCACTTTGATGATTTGTGTGAGTATATGTGTTTTCATCAGTAGGGCTCAGCCTGTTCAAAGGAAGTCTTACCTCAAACCCTACTGCCTTCTTCCTGCTCTTTTAGAGGTGTTTTTTAAGAGGGTCTGTATGTGTTCCAGAAAACTGTGTGTRTTTGCTGGGATGTTCAGTTTGTTTGACATGCAGTTGCCATGACTGTTGAGTAATCTGTGACCAAATCTGCACAAGCAGTTAATTTTTTCATCAGATATACAGAGCAGCCTATAAGTGGTGTTTATATATTTTTTCAAATTAATCCAATTGTAGTAGAGCTAGTGAGAAGTATCTAGAATTCTAATCAGGTGATTTCTTGTTAATTTGAATCGGTATATAAACAAGCTTTAAATGAAAAGGGATATGGAAATTATTCAGCAAGGGAGACTCACAGATATTTCTAGGGTTGCTGTAAACATGAGGGATTCCAGATGGGAACCCCCACAGGAGCAAATATATGGAAACCTGAATATTGTGCAGGTTCTGTAAGAATTCAGTAGACTGAAGATGCTATTTTTTTCCCTTCTGCTGCTTACCCATCTCATTGCAACTTTAAAAAAAAAAAAGATGAAAAGAGGATAAGTATTGTCAAGGCTAAATTCCTGCCTTGTCACAACTGAAAAATTATTGAACACCTCTGGCAGCTGCACACAATATCTTTTTTTCTAAGGTATGTGATGTGTAATGAGGCCATACCATGAGTGATCTTTCCCTCTGTTTTGGGAGGCTGTTTTCAATTGGAATATCACATATTATATAGTCAGTTGCGGAAATTATTGGTGATTTCTAGGGAATGCAAAAGAGATTGTTTTGTGATTTTGATTCCAGAAGAGACAATAGGGAAGAGGGATGGGAAGCAGTCCTGGAGTCCAAGGTCGTGGGAATAAAGGATTGGGAAAGGCTCTTGTGTGATGGGCTAAGAGAAAAATGAACTGGAAAGGAAGACTGTGCTATTCCCTCTGGGGAGACAGAGAACTGAGCCAAGAGCCCTGAAAGCAGCTAATGAGGAAAGRGATGAGAGGATGTGGTAACAGCACCCACCCCATGTTATCTACAGCCATCTCTCTGAAAAGCACTTCAGAGAGGAGCTGGTTGTCCAGACTTCTTAGCCCTCAAATCAAATTAATGAGTCTTGCCTAATCTGAATGGATAAATCTGAAATCCAGAGGGTTTCTTTCAATCCAGATACAAATGCTTCCACAACCACAACCCGAGATTTGCTTAGTTTGTTCGTTTACTTGACTTATTCTCTTAAACAGAACAAAGATACTTTACGAGCCTGTGAGCAGGGACATCACTCAATGAGAAGTGAATGCCTAAACTTCTACAGAGTGAACAATGGCATCAATTACTCATTTTTGGATACATTGATTATTGAGCACCCTAGTATGCAAAAATCTTGACTGTGGCATGAGGACGAGCAGGTCTGCCCTGTTAATAAAATGTCACCTTTAAAAATAGACGTAATTGTCTTATTTTTTGGCCTGCAGTAAGTTAGAGTCTCATGTTGAATATTGTCAGTGGTTGTCATGTTCCCTCTGCAACATGGGAGAAGGCTAAAGATCATTAATGCAGCTCTCAGCTGAGGAATAGTTAAGTGCCATGATGCTTCATTTTTGTCTCTGGTTTGATTTTGTGTTTTGTTTGTGTGTAGTTGATACCATAAGTGTTATGAGTTTTGCAAATGGAACTATAGAGGCTTTAATTAGTCCTAACCACATCAAAATTAATTCCTATCAGGGCACCTCAAACCCTGTGTTCAGTTTTGGGCCCCTCACTACAAAAAAGACACTGAGGTGCTGGAGCAAGTCCAGAGAACGGAACTGAGGTGAGGAAGAATCTGGAGCACAAGAGTTATGAGAGGCTGAAGGTTCTGGGGATGTTTAGTCTGGAGAAAAGGAGGCTCAGGGTGGACCCTATCATTGTCTACARCTCCCTGAAAGGAAAATGTGGTGAGGTGGGGGTCAATCTCTTCTCCTGAATAACAAGGAAGGATGAGAGGAAGTGGCCTCAAATTGAACCAGGGAAGGTTTTTATTGGATATTAGGAAAAAAATTTCTTCACTGAAAGGGTGGTTAGGCATTGGAACAGGCTACCCAAGGAAGTGGTTGAGTTACCAGCCTGAAAGTGTTCAAGAAATGACTGGACATGGCACTCTGGGACATGGTTGAGTGGCGGACTTGGCAGTGATAGGTGAACAGTTGGACTTGATGATCCTAAAGGCTTTTTCCAACTGTAATAATTCTATGATTTTCTGAAAATTTAAATGAGGTAAAATGCAGAGGGACACAAGAGAAGCAGAGAAGCAAAATCCTTCTCAAGGCAGTCAGTGAAGGGCCCATTAGTTAAGTGCTAATATGGAACAAGATACAACATTTCATTGTTTTGATTTGATTTTATTGGTAAAAGGAAGCCTTGTGTATGTGTGTAAACTACATTTCTGCAGGTAAATCTTAGGGACATGTATTTTTAAGACRTATAATTAATGGGAGCATCTATCAACTGTAAAATCAGAAGAAATATAGRTACTTCATAGAGAATCATTCTCACTCCTGTGCTATTCAAGAGATAAGAGCTGAAATTCAGCTTGGAGAGAGACCCAGGGGAGTAACGTGCCTTGGAACTTTATGCACAGGAGCAAGAACAAGTCCCATTTCAATGAAAAGTCCTCTTGCAAGGTTATGTTAAAGAATGAGATCATTCCACATTTATTCGAGTTAACAGAGCACTCCAAAAGCTCCTGAAGAATATGAAGTATAAGATTAATTAAAACACTAGGGAGAGGTGCTTCTGTCTGGAAGACGAATAGTGCAACTTATGCAGGGGTAGCAGCAGGCAGGTTGTCAGTTTTCTACTTGGAAAAGAGTTTTCTCTGGATTTTCCAACTTTCTTTATGGATAACAGAGGTAACTGAAAAGCAGAACAGTGCAGTAGCACCAACAGATGCCTGCCTACAATGCTATGTTTGCATACATTGGAGGCACCTACTTACCCTGTTGCTGGTAATGTGCTGATTTGTAGTTCAAGCTGGCATTAGGCGCCCATTGGATTTCATGCGTAGATAATGAGGAATTCAGAGAATTGGCAGCTCGCAGAGATAACACCACAGTTCCTCTGCAAAGGGCTCTCTGTTGGCACTGCAGCTTGGCAAGCAGCACCGCTTTGGTGGAGAAGGGTTGCACAGCTGAAGCATGGCCTCGGGTCTCTTGTTCCCATGCCTGGCAGGATGCACATGCTTTTGGGATGACCTGCAGCGATGAAAATCAGGTTCTGAGGCTTCACTGGCAGTGCTGGCTCAGTGCTCAAAAGTGGGCTTCTGCCCAGCCTCTTGATAGGCTTCAGAGGAAGCTGCTTACACTGACTCCTCCAGCAAAAACAGGCAAATTTCATGTTCACGCTAATCTAAATTTTTAGAGACGTGGCAGAGGAAAAGGGGTGGGGGAGAGAGAAATTTCTCATGTCACCTTCACACAGGCTGTTGATAAAGAAAGGCTGATAGACTAATCACAGCCAAGAAGCCTCACTGGTCTCTTCTGGAGGATGAGTTGATTAGACCTTGTGTATTTATATTTCACCTCAAATTCTCTCCCCCTCTCTCTAATTTTTTATACATCTTCAGTGTCAAATTAGAGTTAGAAAGTGCTCTTTTTCATACAGGATCAAAGCACTTGCTTGTCTTGTTTTGAGCTTTCCTGCATTAAATCTTGCTAGGATTGCTGTACGTGGTATATGGGTTCTGTGACTACTGCTGTTCATAAAATACTAGAATCTTATTTTAAGAGACTTAAAGCCAAGGGATTCACTTGCTTCCAAATATTTGGTTTCCTTTGAATAAAGGACTAAAAGTTGCCCTGTAAGTTCTTTGACTTTCCCTTTCCTCCGTTTTCCTCCGTTTTCCTCCGTTTTCCTCCGTTTTCCTCCGTTTTCCTCCGTTTTCCTCCGTTTTCCTCCGTTTTCCTCCGTTTTCCTCCGTTTTCCTCCGTTTTCCTCCACTTCTTTAAGATAACTTTAATTTGCCCTCTTTGTATCTGTATATAATATTTTTTACTTGCTGTCCTCTTTCCCCTTCTAAAAGGATCATTGGACAAGGTTGGATTAGCCCCGAAATGTTGCCATTCCTTTTCACGTGGAGATTACACACACGATCATTGAGTAATGGTCTTCTAAGCTTCCTCTAAGTGGGGTGTGGATGAGAATCGCTGTGGTGACTGGAATATGATTAGAGAACACTATGTTCCTTATCAGTTGCAAAGAGAAGGATAAAAGATTGGAGTGACTGCACTTGAATTGGGGAAAAGACGCTACATTTCTACRTGTCTAGAAAATCATCTTCAACCTAAAGGGCTCTTATAAAACGGAAGGAGAAGGACCCTTTATGTAGACAGATACTGACAGGACAAGTGGGCATGGTTTTAAACTGACAGAGGGCAGGTTTAGGTTAGATGTTGGGAAAAAATTCTTTACTCAGAGGGTGATGAGGCACTGGCACAGGTTGCAGAGAGAAGTTGTGGATGCTCCATCCCTGGAAGTGTTTAAGGCCAGGCTGGATGGGGCCCTGAGCAACCCGGTCTAGTGGAAGGTGACCCTGCCCATGGCAGGAGGATTGGAACAGGATGATCTCTGCTGTCCCTTCCAACCCAAATTKTTCTGTGATTCTGTGAGCATAGCTCTAAAAAAACTAGATTGGGGTAGAGCAGTGCTTTTGCTCAGCACTGATTTCAGCTCGTATCTCACACATTTGGCTGGAAAATTAATCCAAGAGACTTGTTTTGCTAATCTTAAAAACAGTATTTCAAACCACTGCTGTCATCTCTGAAAACAGGACATACATATTTATGGCAGAAATAAGCACTGTCTGATTAATGGCATGCCTAATGCTGARGGGGACTTGTCCATGACTTTGTGTGGGCTCCTCCCTCCTAAAAAGCTCCTTCTCTTCATGAACAAATAAATAAGTCCCCATCTGTGTAAATGGCATTATAAGGCAATTAATGATGTTGTACCACCGAGGTCATTCATCAGCCCATGAGCTTCTCAAAAATTTAACATATTGCTCCTTCTTTGTTCCATTTTCCTCTACATCCAATATCTTTCGCACAGTTGCTAATTATTTATTTTGGTAAAAACACAAATGCTCCAGTGATCATTGCCAACAGTTCAGCACTAATGAGCAGCTCTCTTGTAACTGACAAACACTGTGTGCATCCAATATGAGAAGTCAGATTGGTAAGGAAAGAGCTTTAAGCGATGTTGTGTTGTTGTAGATAATCGCAAGGAGTAAAATCTTATCTTTGCAATTATTAAAAAGTATCTATCATCCTGAGAACTGAAACTTAATGGACTATAAATATTATCACTACTGCTACTATTATTACTGTTATTGGGGCAGCAATCTTTTGTTCATGATGAAATAACAAAGGCAGTGGAGAAGCACTAATACTGCAGCAGGTACTTTCTGACTGAACAGAGAATAAGGGAAAGCTTTTATTTTATCCTAAAATGCAGTTCAAGATAACCTATAAATCCAACACATTTTTATCTCTCTTAGACATACCAGTCGTGTCAGAACTCTGTAAAAAATCTTTGAGGTGTGAGTAGAAATTTGTACATTTCCAGAAAGTTAATTAATTTAGCAGAGGCCAGATTCTGATAGGAAATGGTTTATTCAGCTTCACTAGAACTTTCTTCTTCACGRTCTGCACTAGAAGTCAAGACCCCATTTTACCACCTGCTCTGACCACCTTCATAGCATTTGACTTCGATGTTTTAACAATTTGTGTAACGAGGGGGTCCTGAGATATTAATTCTTATAAGCTGTTGTGGCTTGAACCCAGACTTGAGCCTCTCAGCAGGAACATCAGAAGGATTGCATTCCTGGCTTCCTTGTTTTCACAGAAGTTTTAAGAATTAATCTTCTTGAAATACATTAGCCAATTAATTTGAAAGGTTGTCACACGACACACACATCTTCATTTTGAGATCTCCAACATTCCAATATCTGCCATGAAGTATGCACTGGAACTAGGTGCAAAAATTCCAACAGCTGTCTCATCCATGCTGGGACCACTCATCTTCTCCTGTCTCCAAGGACTTCATTAGGTCTTTTAAAAGTAATATTGTGTTCACAGCTGATGAACAGGCAATCTCTGACCTCATCTTCAACTGACTCATTATTTTCATGGCTGTGATCCCCAATGTTTAAACTGCATCCTGCAATACACATATCTGGGTATTACTCTGAATGTTTGGCTGACTTAAATATACACTAATGGATGACTATTGTTTAACCAAGAGCTACATTTCACTGTTTAATAGTCYGCTGCATCTCATTGTTACCCATTAATCCTTCTGTGCTCTGCAGATTCTAGTGTTAATGCCATTGTCCAATAATTAGCATGGATGCTTATAATATTTTAAAACTGTAGTTGTTTAATTTCTTATTGTAATGTAGGTATCTCATATCCCTGTACACCACGTTATTTCTTCCAAGTATTCAAAGTTGGGTGTAACAGAGAGCTATAGAACGTAGATCTGAAAGTGAAGTGAGTTCTCCCCCCAAAAGAGTTTCTACTTATGATTAATTCATATATTCCCTATGCTTGTGTTTTACAAGAATGTGGCTACTGAGATGCCCCCTTAGCCCAATTCATCAATGACGATGACGCATGAGTCATACAGAGATTGAGMTATGTCTCTTTTTCTTTTTTTTTGGGCAGCTTCATCCAATATTGAGATGCTTTCTCAGTGACTTTTTCTGTATTCTACATTTCAAAAATATTTGTCTTACTGGATTTTCAATTATTTATTTTGCATTATCGTCTTCTCAAAACAAATGTTAATTTCAGTTAAATTAGACTGTGTCTTCCAAGACACTAGACATTTCATTAGTACATAAGTCTTACAACATCCCAGCTTCGTTCAGACGAATACCTTATTTCTTTCAAACATGGTGAATGGCAATTCTGAATTTGGTCCCACTTTGCAAGAATGTCATAATGTAAAAATCTTTTCCAGTTATGGTCTTTTCTTCAGCCTGGATGTTAGTGGATGTGTCTTGTAGCGATTTACGATGCTGTAGCTGCTCTGCAGAGAGCTTCCTTCTTGCCTGCTGCCTCACCAGTGCCAGCAGCCACTTTTAGTCACTGGAAAGGTTGCATTGTGCTCAGATAAGCAACCTACCAGCCCCTTTGTGTGCTGTAGCTGCTGTACTCAGAGCTTCCCTGCTTTCATTTATTAGCTGTGGTGTAATGGATGTGTTCACAGGGGCAACCCTCACCACTGCCTGCTCACAAACCCACAGGAGCAGCAACCATCTGTTCAGAGTGTGACTGCATTGCTGAAGGTATTAGTGGAGAAATCAGAAAGTTTTAAACTTTTTAAAAATATGGTGATTGCATGAAACCATACAAAGCTTTGCTGATTTGTGCTGACAGTGCACGGCTCCTTTGTTACAAGCAACATTTCCAGATACGATGCAGACAGACCCTTTAAATGAACTGATTTCCCTCCCCACTCCATACCACCAAAGAACCATTCCCCAACCTCTGTGAAAGCACTGGGTTTACAGAGTTTAGGATAAAGGATGCTTGTTTATTCTGCTGATTTGCTGTGTGGCAGAAGYGACTCTCAGCATGATCCAGCCACTTCCTGAATATCATCACAGCTGCAGTACATGCTTTACCCACATAATCTCTCTGGGTCCTGGGCAGCGTTGTGGTTCAGCTGGCACTCAGCCATGCTCATACAGTGAATGAAGGCAGAGAAATCAGAATGTTCCTTCTGAACAATGAGTTGTGATGGCTTGAGGTGAGTGCTGACCTTGTGATTTCTGTCAGCTGTCATGACTTTCAAGGTGAGGAAATATATTTACACAGTAGTGAGTGGATGTTGTAATTCAGATAGAAATGAAACTTAAGAATTATTTGGGAAAGGAGAGATGGYTCTTACCCCATTTACATCCATACACTTTAGAGAGGTCACTGGGGAAGCCCTAACACAAAGAAGAACTCAGATTTTGAGTTCCTTTGCAAGTTCTACAATGTCAGATAACATAAACAATGTGTTTAGGCATAACAAATAGTTTTTATGATCCAAGCAGCCTTTTGTCCACACTCTTTTTGCACAACTTCTTGAATTTTCTAATATTTAATAGACTCTGTTAGGTTTTGTTAAATTGGTGTTTTAATAATTTAAATCGATTATAGTTTAATATCAGCTTGTTGAAGCTGTTGCTGTGGAGCAATTGGTATTGAAGAGGAATTCTTGCTCACCTTAGGCAAGGAGAAGGAATAYAGGTTTTGGACCCAGCCCAAACCCATCAACTATTAGTAGCTCAGATACAGACATTGGTATCTAGAACATATGTTGAAGCAAAAAAGCAGACTTAAAAGTTTTTAGATGAAGCAAAGAGACAAAAATCTTTCTCAGGTCCTTTGTCATGCTTTTAGTTCACTGAGGCTTTTTAACCAAAACAGCTTCTATATTCTGTTAAGCTTCAGATTAAAATAACCCTGAAGCAAAAGCATTGTAAGGAAAAGATGTCCCTTTGTTAAAGACAGTTCCTGCTGAGGAGCAGTCTGGCTTGCTTCCTCCAGTAACTTCTGTGGGCACACAGGAATGGAAGCCTTCCCTTGAGTTTGAATGGGGTGGAAGAAAGCACAGTGGGAGGACAGCAGCGTTCACCTTCCCGCCCTCCCCAGCCCCTCGCTCTCCACGTCCTTACCCACCCCCACAGATGGAAKCTCTCTCAGGGCTCATTTAACTGAGCAGATAAGAGGGTTGGTTCTCACTGATGAAGCCAAAACCTAGTTTTTGTACSGTTTTCACTCTCAGCCTCCTACCTTTACTGTAATATTTTCTGTCTTTTCAGAGTTGTAGGCATTATCGAGAAGCTTCTTTTTGTCTGTGCTGGGCTGGGGACTGTGGAAGCACCTGCCTGGATGCAGAAACTTCCCTCGTGGCTCAGATAGAGCCCTGTTGCACAGGCACATTGTCCAGTCCCTCCTCTATTCTGTGGAGGGACAGCTGCCCCTGGGAACAGCTGTGTCCATGTGGCACTTTCCTTGTTTTGCTGGTTGTCTGCTGCTGTGGGCTGCAGCATCACCTCGCTCTGTGGCTTCTCCCATGATGGCTCAGAACCACAGAATCGTGGAACATCCTGAGCTGGAAGGCACCCAGGGGGATCATCGAAGTGCAGCTCCAGGGATCCCTCTCAGGGAGATGGCTTTATGTTGAGCTGCAGGAGGCAGTGTGAGCTCGGGACCTCAGTCTGAGGTGTAATAGGAGGGAGAGGTGATATCCCAGCAGGAAGTGTAAAGAAACGMGGTAGGAAGGAGAGAAGAAGGTGGCAAAGGTCTCCTCTTTGCCTTTTTGCAGATCTACACAGAGCTGGGGGTGAGCACTGCCAGTGATGGTGTAACTTGCTGCAGCCAGTGCTACTCGAGAAAAGAAAGCTGGGAAACCTCTTTCYGGGCTTTTTCTTCTTCGTAGAAGAATTTCAATTCTGTTTCAGCCTGAACAAATTCAATTCTGTATTACCCATCTCCTTGAGGAGAGTCAATTACAGGCTGTTCTGGAAAAAAAAAATCACACTACACTCTTCATGGTGAGGCTGTTCCAATTTTCAGAAAAGACTGTAAGCATTCTTAGACCACAGAGAAAAAGAGAGTGACACATACAGCCTATTTGTTAGGCATTCCATGATAGGAAAGGGATAAAAGTTTTGGTCCCTGCTTTACACAGTATCACTGCATTTCCAAGTACTGTAAAATAGATTTAAAAACAAATCTTCAGGATGAGTCAGTTATTTCTAGCCAAGATAATTGATCTTGAAATTCTGAACCCAATAGTGTACGGGGTTAATTGTTGATGTGTCAAGAGCTGCTGAGATTTCTTTTCATGATGATATCTTGGGATTGTCTTTAAGTCAGTAACACTTTAAGAGATACGGGGCTAGGGCAAAGGCACAAGAATTCTTTGAAAAATGTTTTCTGAGGAACTTCCTAAGGCTCAGCACTAACAGTGCCCTGTTAGTTTTGCAGTGTTTTTTGGTTTTGTAATGCTTCTTTCTGTAATGCTTTTTTCTGTTTTCCTTCCAAAAAGATTATTTTTGCTTTTTTTTTTTCCTTTGGCTTGGATATTTCCTCCCATAGAAATACTTAGCTGTGCTTGGCAGTGTATGAGCCTAACTTAGAAACTCTTTTAAGATGCATGACTTTTTCTACTGACTATGTAGGAAGCTTGGGGGGATTAGGGTTTCACCTCATGCAATTACAGATTTCTACAGCATCTAGATCTCTACTACTCTTCTAGACCCCACATTTCATCAGGGGAGAGAAATGTCAGTATAAGAAGTTATTTGACTCATTCTAAGTGACAGAAACTGGATCAGAGGAGCCACTGCCTGGAAGTAAATGTTTCTCTGTACTGAGTGTGAATATTCCATGTCCATGTRGACCTGTATCAGGGTGTACTCCATTGCCAAATAGCTGTGCTTCCAATCAGGGGAAAGGGAAGAGGGCACAATTACCAGTTTAATAAGAACCTCAGCCTGGCACAGGAGCACATGCCAGCTTTTATTAGAAAAGGCAACAGCTCCCCAGGTACAGGAATTCATCAGAAACCAGGAGCCAGGAGGGGCTGCCTCTCACAGAATAAAATGTTGTTAATCACCAGCTCTCTGGGCAGCCTCTTCGCCGTGCCCAGAGGAGCTCAGGAGGCCCCAAACTCTTATCTGCTTGTGTCTGTGTGAGACAACAACTSTCTGAGTTTCTCACCATGTTCCCCTTCTCCTCAAAATGCAGTGGTCCTGGAAACGTTTAATACTTTCTGTTTGTTTTTTTCAAGTATATATCCAGAGCTGCTCTACCTGGTGTGTGTTGAACAAAGTGGAGATCTGCAAGAGTTGAAGCTACAGATGTTTTAGGTTCTGATCTAAGTCCTGCTGTGCTCTCAAGGGCAGACTGGGGGTTGGTTGTAAGGAGTTGAATGCCTTCCATGCCAAGGCTGAGGACACGCAGAGTGTGTGTGTTCGAGGTTCTTTGGACATCTCAACAGCCTTGTACTGCACATCCGAGCAAGCTTTAAAAAGCCAGCATGTTGGCTGGCACCATGAAAAGATATTAATTAGGGTCCCAAAACCCAAGGAGCTGTAACAGGCACTCTGACTGATAAACCTGCCCAGTTCCAATAGGATTGGTCATTTTCTTTCCAGTTGTAGACCCTGCAGCAGTCAGTGCCAGCACAGCTGTGCTCCCCTACATGCTGCATGTGACCTTCCCATAGTAAGTGGCAAAGGGGAGCAAGGTGCAATAACTTCCAGGAGCATTCAAATGTTGCTTTCAAAGCTTCAGAAAGCACAGAATGTTGTGTAACCAGCCATGGCAGTTTTTATATAAGTGTTTCCAGGTTGAAGTGTTGTTGCCAAAGTGCTGATTGTGAGAATGATTTTAGAAAATGACAAACAGGAAAGAAAGATGTGCCACAGCCTAAACTCATCTTCACTTGAGAGTAGTGTGGATGGCAGAGTAGCCTGAGAATCGGCACTCACACAGGGAAGGAGAGAAATGGAATCTTACTGAGTGGCAAATTTAAATGTATATCAAGAGGAGAGTAAAAAAAATGGACTAAAGCCTCCCTAGAGACACATGCTATAAATCATAGAGTCCTTTTGATAGCATCAGTTCAATAAGCACAACAACAAAGAAGATTATTTTTTAATAACTTGGCCTCCAACTAGGCCAGTACCTTGTTAAATCAAGAGAATGACTGACAGACACAAATATCTTGCAAAAGAGACAGAGCCCCCTTTTAATAATGCAAGTTTAAATTATAAATCGACTCATGGTCTTTGCCCAGAGAAATCCCATGTCACAGGCCTCACTGAGAGTAGCCTGTGGCTCAACACCTATGCTGCCAAAACAGCTGCCCAGATACAAGGTTTCCCTTTCCTTGTGTGTGCAATTTCCCCATCATTTTTCCCTCTGTCAGTTTAATTGTTTGGAGAACTGATTCCAGAGCAGATAGCCCTCAAGGAAAAATATAGAGAAGTGGTGCTGTTGCTGCAGGGAAGAAGGTCATGGGAGCTTCTTGCAGGAATTACTCTTCTTCTTTAGGATCCCTTTAAAAGTTTTTCAGATTGCCTTTGGGCGTTATCTGTGTTCTTCGGGGGAAGTATACACATGTGAAATTAATGTTAATCAGACCTATTGTCCAAGGCAGGGCAGTCACAACCTCAGCTTGATTATCCTTCATCCACCCCGTGTCCCATTGCTAAAGGACACTGGGATTGTTTATGCCCTTCATGCATTCTCCGTGGTCCTGGGGATAAGCAGGGTTTTCCCTCAGCCCACCGTGGCTCTTCTGCAATTGTTTACTGTCCATGCCAAGGCTACCCAGAGAGCAACCTCCTGCATCCTCTCTTCGTTCAGAGGAGCAGCTTCAGAGCAGCTCACATCTACCCTTCTTCCTTTTGGTTCCTCCTTAAAATGCTGTCTGAGATGCTCGGTATGGAGAAGGAAGGCATGCAGGGGCAGTCCTTCCTGCAAGCCTGCTGCTGCATGATTTGGGGCAAACAAGGATGGGAGAGCATTTCCTTGTGTACCATTGCTGGGAAGACAGCAACGTCTGTCAGCTGTGATATGCTTGAACAAAGATGTATGATCCTTCCTTGGCACATGACTACCAGATGAAGACTTGACAGYAAAAACAGCTGACAATAGGATAAGGCAGATAATAAATGAGCAATTTTACACATCCCAAACATTAAGAAATCTTGAGGATATCACAAAACATGAGCRATACCTTAAAAATGATATTTTGACATTTGTTTTTTTTATCTTTGCTCTTTATTTCTGTGTTGTTAGTTTGCATAATAATCATGTTTTATTCTTGTTCTCAAAAATGTTTAGGTTGGAAATTTGTTTTAAAGAGAAAAGAAGATAGCTGACATATTCATACATTCTGATAATGCTGGCACTGAGGACTACTTGGAGGAATAAAAACAAAACCAGCTAAAAGGAACAGAACTATCAGGACTCCACGAGACAATCAAGATGCCAAGATTGTAAGTCTTGACTGAGTTCCCTCATTTTACATTTCTGGAGCCATTTGCTGTTTTAGTGAAAGTGTTGCCCAGCAGTAAAAGAAAAATTAAATTTTTTAGTTAGCAAGTGTTTGAAATAGCTTGTCACTAACAAAATCTTTCTTACCACTCTCAGCCAGTCCCTTTTACCCTGCTCTACTTAATGAGCTTGTGACTTACGTGTGTAGTCAGTTCCCTTTCATAAGATGGGGAAGTAGATGAGAAGAAGGACATTTTCTGCAATGACAAACTTTGATCCAGATTTTGCTGTGCTACTGACATTAAATAGTCTATTTTCTGTCCTTAGTTGAGGACTGCAGTGGTTTGATTTCCTAACTGTTGGCTTATCCAGCAATATTTAAACCCTCCTCCTGCGTGTCTATGTGAAAACTAGGATATTGTGTTATGCAACTAAAGGGCTTAAAGAAATTTAAAAACAAGAAACATATTGAATATATAAAAAGCACGGCTTGTTCTCCTGAGGGTGTCTTCAGTGCTTCTGTTTCTGTAAAATATAGTCCCCCCAGAAAACCAAAAAAAATGAAACGCCACTTTGGAAATTTAGAGCGGTTGCCTGACTTGTATAGGAAAAAAAAAGATGTAGTGAGGTGCTGTATTCCCTCAGCCAGCACATGTTTCTGAGATGTTTCTAGTGGGTAATAGTTTGTTAGTGGGATGATGAATGCGCCCTTGTGGAGGCAACAGTGTACTGTCATTTCCGCAGTTTGTCCAGAGAATTTTTGCCAACCATACTATTTTTCTGAGCGGAGCAGAGCTACCCATTCCACTCTGACAGGGCAGGATATGCTGATACAAATCACACCGTGGCTCCTGAGCTCCGATGAATCTCATAAAATGAGAGGATAGTCTGCTGTAATTAAATTGTGGAGCAGTCCCTATAGAAAAACATACTTCCCTTAAGGTATAATATGCTTTTAATAAAAAGGATAGATCTCAATGCAACGTATTCCCTCCCAGCTGCCTGACAGTGTTTAGGCATTCAGGATGTTAAATCAAACCCTTGCAATAGCAAAATTGGAAGTCTGAGACGCCATATTTCTTTTTGATGAGGAACTGATTGTACCACATCACTGACATGTTAAAAAAATGTTGCTGAAAGATCAAGTTCCAACATCAGTAAGCACTTTTTGAAGTCACAYATTTTCAGCTGTGGGAAGAGGGCCTGTTTGTGATCAGCCTGTTATGTTAGGTAGTGATTTTCAAAACTACAGCCAAAAATCTATTGAGATAGATTGGAAATGCATTGGTCTTTTTAGGTCTGATTGTTTTGCCTATTAAATTTTAATTTTAATGTGCCATCTACAGAATCACTGCAGACGACTGATATAAAGTAGTTCTTCTAAAGCAACCTGGCTACTTAAAAGCTGTAAAAATCCTACAAATGGCCCAGCCAATATCTATCACCATCAGAGGCCTGAAATTCATGAAAAAGAAGCCCTCCGGTGAAATTCCAGTGGTGGCTGGCTAAGTGGACTCTTTAATTTACTTGTCTCCTTTGGGAGTTTTAATAATGAATGCCACTCCAGCACCTGGAAATGKTCATTTGTGCACATGTGACTCCACACATACACTTGAGAAAGCTCCACACAAGGAAGGACCTGGCCTTTGCCACCTGGAAACAACACATGGAACTATGCACCTAACCATGGCCCTTCTTTCATGTATGAAGGCCAAAGCAGTAGCAGTGTGTGCAGCTGGAAAGGAATTTTCCATTTTGGCTGTTTAGTAGGTTGATTTTTTTCCTATTATTATTCTCTCCCAGCAGGGCAGAATAAAAGTCTGATCCTCTCTTATCTAACTTGTCTGAATTGTAAACTGCATCAGSATGCTTCACTCTGGCTTCCTACAAGGTCATGTTTAAGGAACAGCTCTGACTCATTAAGGGCAGGATGGGGGCTGCCTGTTTCCAATTTTGTGGCCACTTTCTCTTCCTTTCTCATGGATTGTACTTTCTGAGCATCACCAGTTGGAATAGGAAGGTGGGCAGCTGGAAAAAAGAACAACCCTGTAGYTCTCTCTCTGTATACCTGTATGCTCCTATATGATTGCTGTGGTGTCTGAGCAATTCCTACTCTCTGCCACAGTTAACTTCACAAAACTTTAGTGTGGAACATCCCTGTTACCTGCATTTTACTGGCAGGAGCTGAGAACCAGGTGGTGTCTGTGTGCAGATGGACAGACTTCTCTTAGGGCTGCCTTTTATGCAGAAGTGCTGTCTTTAGAGCACTTATATGGGAAATTCAGCCTGAAGAGACTGATTTTTCACCAATATAGCTCTCCTGGGAGTGCCACAAAGGCAGTGCTTGGGTGGCTGCACTGAGACAGGAGCATGGACTTTGTTCTCCTGCAGTAGGTGACACAAGGTGTACCACAGAGTGAAAGATTCAGGATTCTAGGGAAAGATATTAAGAAAAGAGTAACCTGACATTACAACCCGGTGAGGACTGGTGTCTCTCAGAAGTCTGTTTGAGGATGTGCTCTGTGCCCAGGGGACTGCACCAGAATGTCTCAATTTGAGCATCATTGAGTGAAATGTATGAACTGGTCTGACTGCAGTGCTGAGAAGCAGGGAGAGCTCCACTTGAATCTCTTTTAAATGAAGTTAAAAATAGGTTGACCAAAACCAAAACTGAGTTGGGGGTGTGTTATGATGGACTGCCTTCCACTTAGTCTCCCATCAGGGTTACTTGAGGCAAAGGTTGAAGAAGTGGGTGCTGTTACTTCATCACTGCTGTTGGTTTGTTTCTGTGGTTTTAAACAGGAATCCGCATAGCCCTAAAGACAGAGCTGTAGTGCCAATCAGTGAAGATCAAAAATACCTCAACCAGCAAAAGGACAAACCAAATTAGGTACTGAACCAAATCCAGCAGAATTCATTCTGAGCAATGGCTTGTGAAAATTCATCCTGACTTTGCCCTTTCTGTCCCTGGTTTTCCAGCTGACTGTGAGGACTCTACTCTGCACTTCAGGGCCAGAGGGCCACTGAGCAATGCACTATTTATGCACTGTTATCCTAGGGATGATGTTCCATCAGGACTTCTAATCTAAAGAACCAATTTTTTGGAAGGGAAAAAAGGGTGGGAGATGAGCTGTCGATGATTGATAAGCATAATTGTTTTGGGAGATTATTATTTACTTTATAAAGACCAGAACCACAGAACATGTCTGTTACCCAGACGCTGTCTCTCAGTTGAGAGAAAAAGCCGTATTTCAATAAAGAAATATTGAGTTCAGTCTCATCCTGCTTCTCAAAATATACTCATAGGCTAGCTACAATATTCTGTGTATTTGATTAGTTGCTTTCAATCTGCTTAATTTATTATGGGTTGTATTTTCTTTAATTGTGTGGGGAYCTAAATTTGCAGACATGATGATACAAATTCATAAACCTTGAGGAATAAATCCCTACTGATGCTGAGTCTCTGAARTTGCAGCAGCCTTTATTCTTCTCCTGTGTTGTTGTGCAGTGATCCCCTGTGCTGCTAAACCGCTTCCAAAACTCATTGCAGCCATGTCTGTGTTTTAATTGTAGTTGAAATGATCCTTGCCTGCAGTTTGTTAAACACTTTGACATCTTTTTGATTTAAAGGTGTTATAAAAACGTAAGATCATTATGGGTTTAGATTCCCAAACATCTCCTACAAGTATTTGAATATTGATAAACTCGTGGCTTGAAAATGCTGTGATTGCAAATTCAGAAATTTCTTCTGTTCCAGTTTGTTTAACCAAAGCTTGTTTAACATTAAATATTTAGCAAATTTCTTTCTTCAGATCAGCATACTCATTAATAACTTAAAATATAAACTATCATACATTAAAGATGCAAATCAGACTTTCTATTCAGGCTGGATCCTCAGTCTCCTACACATAGTTATGATAAATATCACCTTCTGCAGTGAGTCACAGCACTGCTTCTGTCAGAAATTACTCTCTGAGCAACAAGCAAGGCAGAGCAAGGCAGCAGTCTGGCTGTATCTATGGCCAGTGCTGACTGCCTGTCACAGCACACTTTTAAACTTTTGGCCTCTGTTTCCCAGTTACCAGGCTCTGGGAACTTCCTATATTTAACTCACTTCAGGGTGTCTTTACATTGGGACAGTGACATTTTTTTTTTTAATGAGGTTTTTTTGGCAGCTTCATCTGTGAAATGTGTAGCAAACTATTGCTACAAAAGGGCAATAGCCCTGTCTGTTCTGGGAATTCTGGAAGTTGAGGAGCAGCCAGGCTGGTTCAAGCCATAATTTGGTGAGAGGAAGTGATGCTGGAATATGTAGATGTCTGTGGGAAGAGGATCTATTTCATGATGCTGGCAGAGTGCACACGGGTACATATAAGACAAACTGATAGCATATCTTAGTCACTGCCATGATAAGAGACCCTTGGGCATTCAGAGATGATACCAACCTCACATGGAAATTGGAAGGGTCATGGTGAAATAAAATCACAAACAAGCTACACAGAGTTTTTCCTCTGAGTGAAGTATTTGTAATAGGTATTTGAAAAGGGTTCCCAAAGGATTGTGAAGGATTGGTAAAGACTACAGGAGCTATTCAACCTTTTGGGGACTTAGACATTGTTGAAAACAGGGATAGACACTGAATGGTGTTGACTTTGAAATAAGCTACTATTTTGTATGAACAAAGTAGATCCTGGAAATAGTAGGTAATTCCATCCAAGCCTGTTAAACAAAAAGTAATTAGTCTTTTTAGGGAAAAAGGAATTTTGAAGAGATGTTTAATACAGCCTGCCAATTCAACTTGTTTTGGGAAGGAGAGAAACTGAGGCAATGCAGTCCTAAAATGAACAAGCTCCTGATCTCAGACTGAGGGCAGTTGTTGTTTGTCTTGCTAAGCCCTATAAATACGCTGAGTTTTCTAATCATAACAATTCAGGATTTAACAAATGTGCTGCTCCTCTGCCTTCAGCACAGCCTCTCTGCTTGCATGCACTGCCAGCAGGCCAACGGTGAGCACTCAACCTCTTCTTACATTACTAGGCTTAAAAAAGAAAAAAATTAATTTCATACATACACCATTTTTGTTAACATGAAACAATTATTCTTAAGGATGTTTTAGCAAGAATTACCTTAAAATACTAGAATTACTTGAATATGTGGTTATTTCATTCTGAAAATTATGTGCTTTTTAATATTTGTTTTGATTGAGRCTCTGTTTTTTCACAGAATCCTTATTTGTAGGAAAGGATTTCATCAGCTTTAGCCAATGCTGCATCATACTCCTATTACACATAGTATTTAAGTTTGTAGGGCCCAGGCTGTAAGACTAGGAGATGGAGGAAGACTCATACAAGGAAGAAATTATTAGAAGGACATGGATTGTATTAGATTCTCCCCAGGATTTTCATTCAAATTTATTTTCTGGTAATTGACAGTCTTATTTTGACTCTGGCATGACACTGGAAAACAGCACCCTCTAAATTCTGAAAACTCTGCAGTCTGCAACATGGTGGCTCAGTTTATATCTGATCTCTTTGTTTTAAGCTATAAGAGCCTCATCTGGTTATCCTCTTTTTCCTAGGTTTCGTACCAGTTTATTTATTAAAACAGAAAGGATCTGAACACTGCCCTTCAGCTTTCAGAGCATTTGGCTAAATGGCTATCACACTGCAGGTTGCCTTTTCTTTCAAGCTATTTGTATTTCACCTGAGTATAGAAATTGTTTAGTGCACTACAGCTGTGTGAAAACTGTTGTTTTCCTTAATTCTTTATTTTCCTTTCATCCTAACTGATTACCACCTCCGTCAGAATTTATCAGCACTGCTCTGTGCACTGGACTGTATGACCTAAATTTCATGACCTTGTGTCCAAATCTAATTCTCTGGTACAAACTCATATTTCTTTGTTGATCTTTTAAAGACATTTTGCTCATTAGCATGGCAGGAAAGCATGTGGAAGCCAAGCGAAACARTATGCAATTTTGCATTGCACTCAAATTCCTTGCTGCAGCGCACTCAACTAACCTTCTATTAAAATTGTATTTTCCCCCCATATCCTTGCTTTCTCTTTTGCAAACAAATAATCTGTCAGTGCTAAGGAGTTATTTATTTTGTCTGTCTTTGATTATTCCTGTCATCTACCAGCCTTCAATTTGTCCATTTTTCTATGGTTACTCAGGTAATCACAGTGCCGTCAAAGCCTTTCCAGGACTTGAAAAATCCCAGCGACTGCATTTCCACTGCAAGGGTATCTTTATTTTAAATTACAATATTAACCGGAAATTATATGCAATAAGAGAATAAATCTAACTCTCAGTTGTGCAAAATCAGATAAGTGATTGTAAGTGGCAGATTTTCTTCCCTCCCCACAAGAATTCTTCAAGAATTTAGGTTATTTTAATAAATGGGAAGCTAAGGACCTCTCTCAGACAATTATGTATCCATTCTTAGGCATAAAAATGTATTTATATGGAGCTGTCAATGCAATTTTATTTGACCACATCATGTCCTAATAGACACAAACGCTTATGGGTCACTTGCAAAGCTGTGTCACAAATATCCCTCCAGAAATAGCCAGGATCATCAGCTGAACAACTTAAGACAAAATGTAGGATGTTCTTTAATGTCGCAATATCTTCTAAACCTCATCCAGTCATGAAAAACAGGGTTTGTACTTCAATTTATGTAGAAAAATCACCCAARTAAAATTTGGAAATAAACCAAAAAAGAAGGAAGGGCATCTAAAGGATTTTACTATGATGCATGGTGTAAACTCAGGCTGGTAGGATTTCATTTACACTTGTTGGAGAATTTACTGGTTGTACTCAAAGCTGATGTTGGTGTCACACCACCTTCAAAAACCTGAATTTGGAAAAAGGTGTCGCTTCCCAATCTTATGTTTATCTCTAAGGCGTTGTCTGGCCCTGGAATATAGCACATAAGTGGATCCAAGATTTTTTTCCTGTTCTATATGCCACAATTTACAGGAACAAAACACAGGTGAGGTTTATGCTCTCATTCATATATGGAGACCCCTCTACTTGTTCTGTGGTACATATGCCATATATTGATTAACTGGAAAAATTATTAATATTAGAGCTATTTGGGGGAGAGGAACACACTGATGGTGAAAATACTTGATGTTTCCACATTTCCATGCTTTTTGTTACAAAGAATTGGCAGATCCTGAGGCTCTGTACAAGGTAATGCAGTCATTTTCTAGACAGTACGAGTTAGAAAGTTAGGAAATCTTAAAGCACAGCCCTCTTTTCCCCCTTTTGTTTGCTGCCCTTAAAATATGTGCAGCTCTACTTGATTCAGAGAAACTTTTCACTGTTTATTCAGCACATGACAATGCCCTTGATTAGGTACTTAACCTCCTGTTAAATTCATTGACTCTTGCTGAGTTAAGGAGGGTTGACTTGTGTGCATGCTGAACTGGATACCTTTGTTTTGTGTTTTGGTTGTTTATACTAGCTGAGAAGTTCTGTATCCCGAGGTTTCCTGCTGTCACTCAGAAGTGACAAAAGCTCCTGCCATGTTCTTTGTCAAAAGTGGACTGTGAGGCCCCAGATCCCATCATCTTTCTCATCTAGAAATGACCCTCCAGTGTCTTGCCAACGGGAGCATCCCAGGCAAGATACATAACCCTGCAGTGGTCAAAGGCAAGAACTGATTTGGCTGACACGTGCTGGGTTATGAATTCAAAGATCCACAGCATTATTTCAGTCTCAAGAATGCAAATACCTCAGTTTTGAAATAATTGCCTACAGAAGCCTTCAAAGCATAAATAACAAAGAGACAATGTGCAATGTTTGCTATGGCAACATGAGTTCAAAAGCCAGCAGTACAGTAATGATGCCTCTGAAGAGAAAAATGTGGAATTGCTCTGGAAGGCAAGTGTCTCAGCACTGCTTAGAAGTTGATCCAGACCTCCCCTGGGTCCCACAGTTGCACCTTAAACAAAAGTTATTTGTATGTGTGTGGCTTCTTGCCTAATTCAAAATGTCTGAAATATTTTTAAAGATTATAAATGAAGTTAGGTTTTTTTCCCTAGCATGAGAGCCAAAGGTCTGCACTGCACACTTTGGAACACAGCAGGAAAGACAGATTTTAGGATGTAGAGGATACTRTGATATAGTATTGCAGGAATACAAGTGGTGAGGAGAACCAAAACACAGTCTTATCCACAATGAAATATAAGTAACTGTCCCTGGAGTAAAATACTTGAAACTCAGTTTTGTGTTGGTGGAAACTGCTTGGTTGTCTTCAAGAACCTAGAATTGAACTGACTTGTGTAGAGTTTGGACAAAGAGAGTGCCAGAACTTAGGGCTGAACTGTGAAGTTGATCACAAAGAAGACAAACCTTTTGTTGTGTTTGCGTCTCTGTTCAGTTGTTGAACGAAAGCATTTAGATGCTTCTATATAAAATTCAGTCTGAGTGTTGCATTCCCAAGAGGAACCATTTGCAAATGTTTTTATAAGCCTGTGTAGAAATCAAAGGCCATGAGCACATCAGAAGCTTCTGATATATCTTTCATAACTYCTAGGGCCGCGATGTCTTGAGTGACAATAAAAAATTATTTCAAACCCAGCTAACATCAGATCAGGACTTTGTGCTGCAAAAGAGAGAGTTGAACAAGTCAGATCATTCTGATAGCTGAATGATCACAGCCTCACTCRTGTTGACTAGCGTGGTGTTTCAGCAAGATTTGAAAAAGTATTGTCAGAACCCATCTGCTTCCACAGATAGTGTGGTTCACGTGTTGTCTGCAATTAAAGAAGCAGAGCTGCCCTCTCCTATTAGATGCTTTACATACTCTCAGTTCAGTCATTGAAAAAGACCTGAATATGCACCAGGTGAACGGTGTTTGCATCATTTTTCCAAAGCATCCACACAGCAAGAACTGCTGGAAAAAAACAAAGCAGCTCCTGCTGGCTGTTTACCAATGTAAATTAATAACAGATGTTCTAACAAAGTTATGACATGTTATCTGGATAGTTAGAGCAACAATCAGCCATTMGTGCTGTCAAAACAGATCTGGAGAAATGGATAAGACCCCCTGACTTCTTTGAAAGTGATTTGACAGGAGCTGAAAGTTTCACCTAGATCCTAGAGCTCACTCAACCCATCATTAGAGTYCTTTGTGACAGAGGAATGCCTAAAGTTCTGGGGCCGTTGTGGAACAGTTGTTATGTCACTGAAAGTCCCCATCCCTGGATTGGCAGCTCATTGGTAACAGCAGTGAACATTTCAGAGTGGCTAAACACCCAGATATTGTGAGGTTTAATTGTTTTGTTTCTCAGGGGACACRCACACAGAGGGCAGTGGCGGGAAGGAAAAGATGTTCATTTCTTGCAGAAAGCTGTGTGTTCAATTCCAGACGCAAGATCTGTTCCCATGGGGAAGCCCAGAAAATTAAGATTTATGGTAGATCCTGTAATTCTGGGTCTATAATATGGCAGGGACAGAGAGACACACAGGTAGGGGGTAGCAGCACTTCTGATAAACCTTTAGAAGGCAAATCTTTGCAATTTACCCCCCACCTGTGAAGTCCTCAAGTGCAGGGATTTGAAAATGTGTGATTGAGAAGATATTAGTGGGTGTTCTGGTATAAATCAGGAGGGTATTAAATATGCTGGTGTATGAGATTACCACCTGAAAATTGAAGGYAGTAAAATGTGATTCCCCCATGTGGTTGAAGCTGTGCAAAACCAGGTATTCATTACTGTCAGCACTAGCAGAGGAATACCTTACAATACCCAGCAATTTCGAATAGTTAGTGAAAGAATCTGCTCAGCTGCTTGTGATATTATCAGTGTTCAGAAGTCTGCCCCTCTGGGGAGGATGTCAATCAACTCATTACCATTAAAAAAAAGAAGTAGAGAGAAAAGTTTGAAATGCGGATTCTGCCACTCTGAATTTACTGTGGTTTTGACACTGTCTTTGTTCATTATAAACAATTAATCTGKTTTTTTTGGAGCTGATTTAATTTTGAAACTGTTGCAAATATCTTGTTTTCTATAGAGGCAATGGGTGTAATATTTTTGGGGATGCTTTCTTTCCATTCCTGTTGGCGAATTACCTTTAATAAACTGCAAAATTCACAACAGTTTAAGGAGACAGTGACTGTTTTTAAAATGGACCATCTGAAGCACAGTTAAGAGATGTGACCTTTGATCAAAAATATAATGGAGACGAGGTGGCTCACGATTACCGAAAGAAAGAAATCAGAATATGTGGTATACCCAAGGATATGTGTATGTTTCATGAAAGCTTTGTTTGATAAACTTTCTAGAGGAGCTCTAAAACTCCAAGATTAGGATACTTCTAAATGTGATAGCTGAGATCAAAGGGAAAATCATAATGTTATTTATACAAAAGCACTTCTATCTCTGGAATACATTACTCAGTCATGGTAAGCAACCCACTTTAGATTTCATGATTACTTGAAAAACACTTTGTGGCTTACACGGTGCAGACGTAGCACTTGAGATATGCTGTCATTTATGTATTGTAGGAAACAAGCTGGGAATTGCATAAAAATCTTGCACCTATTGCATAGGAAATCAGCTAGGAGGCTTAACAGCAGAGATTGCATTAAGATGTCAAAGGCAGCTCTGTTCAAGGATACCTTAAGGATTTTACTTTAAACTTTACAAAATAGAGTTCTGAGACACAGAAGGTAACACGTGTTCTGGTGGGTTAGTGACCTTGGTGAGGGACAGGAGGCATTACAAAGTCTTTAATTTACACCCCCAGAGCACTTGTTACAGCAGCAGATAATCAAAAGTACAGAGAGAACTCCCATTTTTATCTTTGTCCATATGAAGAAATACTTAGAGAATTAAAACTAATAAGAATGATTAGGAAAAAAAATAGGTCTTTCTTTTTTTTCGATGGCAATTGTGATAGGGTGTTTTTAGTGATTTAAACACACTAAAGAGACATTTCATAGGAGATGGTGATGCTACCTTAGCAGAGCATGTCTATGCAATCACCTGTGCAAGAGGAGAGAGTGGGAGCAGAAGACACCTTATTTGGTATAGTCAATGTTTAGGCAAAGCTGTGCACTGATGGAGAAAGGTGTAGTGTCATAGGGAGAGCAACCAGACATCTATTCTTACCTTTTATAWAGTGCTTTACGGGCTTAAATCAATAAATACTGAACAATCTGTATTAATAAAAGTGGTTTTAACTCCCCGTGGGCCTTCTGGATAGTGTTAATACGTGTTATTGTTGTTGTTGTGTTTTGTTTTGTTTGGGGGTTTGGTGGTTTCTTTCCTTTGCAAAATTACAATCTCGTAACCATGTATAATTATCTGGGTCCATTTTACCAGAAGAAGCATTTTTTTCACTCATGTCTGATTAGTCATTTACAGAAACATGTTGGCTGTTTTTTTCTGGATGGAAAGTTCGGTTTGTCACTCTTTTCTTTTGTTTTCTGGGTTCTACAAACAAACTTCTCTTGTGGGTTCACATTTCAGTGGTAACTTGTGATGGATTTGGAGCTGCTTGGTAAGAAGGATGTGGCAGATTTGAAGCAAGATTTGGAGCTGCTCAGAAATAATGTATCAGTTCAGTGAGGAGAGTGGTACCTTTTCTGCTTGGTAAGAAAGTGTAACATCAGCTTCTCTTCATAGGAGGCACTGCAGTGGTCCGTGACTCTGAAAATCCTTCCTGTATGGAACTGGCAGGTCCATTTTCAGTCTGGTGATTTCTCTCTTGTCCTCAGCACCGAGAGGCTTTCTCAGTGGAGCACAGAAATCAGTCTGCTATTTTACTGCAGGCTCTTACTACTTTGTTAATTATTAAGTTATGAGCATTCACTAGTATTTTTAAGACCAAAATCTGTTTGAATAATTCTGTGTTTGCCTTATGTGTCATTTTTAACCCCAGAGTGGCAAAATGTAAGCTGCTGTTCCCTTCTTTTCTCTTCCTGGCATATAGTCATGCTAGGCATGGCAATTCTTCGTTTCTTTTCATTCTTTCCTTTATCTTGATTATTGTTGTCTCTTTCACCATTTGCTGGATCTAGTTTTCTTTCTCTTTGTCTTTTACGTCTTTTCCTGTCCTTTTCCAGCTTCTCATCCTAAAAATTGTATATGGAAATTCCTTTTCTCCTCTGTTTGCTCTCCTTCAGCATTACCTCGCTAGCACCATTTCTCATTCCTGTCCAGAAATGTGCCTTCTATATCTTAGTTCAGAGGCAAACAGTGAATCACGCCAGAATCTCTGCCAATAAATCTTTGGTGTATTTGAGTATCAGTGACATCTCCAGACRTGGAAAATTCTATTCCATGAAGTCCGTTAAGGAAAAGTTCACAGAGGAGCAGAAGATTTCTGGTTGTCTATATTATCGTGCTCCAGAAGATTGTGATTCTGTGCTGAATCACAGCCTTAAGAGCAGTGAACTCTTTACAGACCTGGTCAAAGGGTGAAGAAATCTAAGGGGAATGTCTGTGTAATGGTTCTTCTTCACATAGACGTCAACTGAGTTAGTGGTACTGTACAGTATCAGTCCTGAGACTCTGCATCTCTGTCTTTAAGAAGTGCATATGTGGATAGTTCTGCCTTGTTTTCTACAGAGGGATGTTTTTATATGGTTTAAAGGTCTTGTGCACTTCTGAAAGGTGGCTATTTTTTTTTTTTTAGTTGAAATCCCTTGGAAACTGCAAAGTAAACTACATGACGCAAAACAGCCCATTCTAGTGAAGCAGTTCCATTTTAGATTAAAAACAACCTTGTGTTTTTGTGGCCGGGGAAAAAAAAATCCTGGAGGGGGTGTTCTCCCTAGTAGGGAGTGGGTGGTGGGGCTTTAAACCTATTTTCTCATATTGCAATCTGAAGCCAACTATCATGCCTCAAACCATGACTGTATATCTTCATTCTGGCCTGGGGAATGGCATGATCCTTCAGTTTTGAACTATTTCCCCTGTTTCCAGTGCTGAGGTTGCGTAGGCTGCTGATGTTTCAAATAGWTTTTTGTATATGTGGCTAACTAGAGAAAAAAAGGATTCTTTGGCAGGTATCTCATTAAAAACACAAGTGTTGCTGCAAAATGCACCAGTACTGAAACCCCAGGACTGCGGGTAGTGGAAGTTTATGTAATCAGTGTTTTGCAAGTTTGAAAGCTGCTGGGGTTTGCATGTTACAGAGAGAACTTTTCAAAGTCACTGAGCACTGAACTCGCTCAGCTCCCTCAGCTGCTGAGAGCTCCTTTCCATTCGCTTGAAGCAGTGCTCAGTCAATACAGAGTGCCTTTGAAAGCATCATCCATTCCGAATTTACCACCCATTTCACAGCTCCAGAACATCTCCTTTCCCCATTTGTTTTCTGGTACGTTGTGGTGTGTATTTATCTTCTTTGTTGCCTTATTTAATAAAGATGTTCAGAGTTAGCACCTTATCTGACGATGACTGGAGTCAGTTTCTCCACACCTGAAGAGTTTCTGGTCTGATTTGTTTTGCTTCACTATCTGCTTTGYTTTTGCTGGTTTGGGGGGTTTTTGAGGTGGCTTTTTTTTTTGGTTTTCTGTGGAGAGCATTCAGTATTAATATATCATTGCTACTCTCTTTAATGTTTGTCTCTGACTTGCTGGGTTTTATTGAACAGCTACCTCTCAAGACATAAACTCTTTTAAGGCTTGTGCAAAAACCTCAGGTGTCTCAGAATTTAAAATTCAACAAATATTTCCATATAATATTATATATTTTTTTTTGCATGTGCAAAGATACAAAACCTTTTGTGGCAGATTGAGGATAACGAGATCTCATATAAGTGTCTGCACGTAATATAGCAGCAAATTACTTTGATTTATTGCAGTTTAATTGTATAGAAAGGCAATGAATTGATATGTCATACGCTCAAAGTAATACAATTTAACTACCACAATTATGCAGCTAAGTAGAATTAGAACTTGATTGCTAGTCTATAATAACCTCTCATAGCAGAAAAATCTCTTATTTATCCTTTTTTCAGCAATAATGAAAGTTAAGATGGTGTCTTTACACTTCAGGGAGGGAAGGTAGAAGAGGAAAAAATGAAAGGAAGATGGAGATTTGAACTCAACAAATCTATTTTTATCCAGTGCTGTTTACTTTCTCTGTTTACATGGACAGATAAAACCAAAACAAAACCATGAAAACATCCCCCAAAACCAACCATAAACCCTCAAAAAACCCAAATAACCCCCCCAAAACAAAATCCAAAAAGGAAAATGGGGTTTTTTCACATTATTCTAGTTGAAGCCCAAGATGCAACCAAATCCCAACCTCATCCCTCCAAAAGCCTGAGCTGTAATCTGAGTGGATAATTCACCTTATGTGCCACTTTAATGAAAAGTTGTACTTTACAGGTACTGGCAGTTCCCCTAACTCGGGCTGAAGAATCAAGTGCRTGGTGGTGTGAGAAATGTATTGTGCAAAGCCTGTTCCCACTTTGCTTAAAACTACAGGTTATGGTTGTACTTTGCAGCAGAGGGAAAAAAGGCAAGACAGCATRTTATACCACTGACAGACTTTTCCAAGGTTTATTGTCAAGTTTCAGTAGCAATCAAGCTTGTTCTTGATTGGCAAGTCTGTGTTTTACGTGCTGACTTTTAAAGGAAGTGAACCTCGGGAAAAGCATCGGGGCTAGTGCAGGAGACGGATGGACAGGAGTCTGTGAGGTCCTTTGCCTCACTGTGACATCAAATTCTTTGTGACTTCTGTGGCTACGCCTCTGAAGCTAATTTCTGATTTGTGGTGCGCTGCTGCCTTGAGGGAAAACAGGTTGCAATTATTCACAGCTACTTCACAAAATACTCATTTAACAGTTTTTGAAAGGTGTAGGGTCCCTGCTGATGTGTCACATACATCCTACAGCATCAGTTTTTAGGCTGGTGCTGCGACTTGTGCAGTCCCTCTGCAGGCCTTGGTGCTGCAGGATCGAGGGGAGAAGRGGCTGGGTGTCA